>OY728128.1:936743357-937419190 GCA_963277665.1 Viscum album | reverse complement strand
TGAAAATTATTAACAGACATCCTCGACTCGTATCGGTCAAGGTTATGAACTATCTAAGTGAAACATGCCCCAAAGAACCCAAAAATACTCTCATAATTTTAATCTGAGTTACCATTTAAAAGTTATGGTTTTTAAAATAAAATAATTTTAACTTAATTATTTTATTTATGGAAAAAAACTAACATTCATTGGTGGGCCGTGCTGGCCAAGGTTAGTATCTGCCTAAAGAAAACATACCCTCACAAGTTCAGTGGTGGTATCATATTTTTAATCCGAGTTACTTTTTGTGAGTTACAAGCATTTCAAAAATAAAATAACTTTACTTAATTATTTTATTTACGGTTATGCCATTTTTGAGTTTTTCTGACCTGAGGCCTATGCCGACCAAACTTAAGTTGCGCATAGGGTAAACCCACAATCCTAAATGAAATGGTGACCTCATATTTTTAATCTGAGAAACCCTTTAAGAGTTATTACACTTTTTTTGGAAAAATTCTTACGTGCGCTAACTAAAACTTAACAAAACATCAACAGATCACTCCGGGCACTCCGGGCCTTGGAATCGCACACCGTCAGATTTCGTAGTGTTGAAATAATTTCATATAATAAAAAAATTATACTGAATTTCCAAGACATTAAAAATCATTTATATGTACTTTTATAAGTTCTAATAAAGTAATACTTTATTCGTGCTTCTAAAAGAACTTATAAAGGGTAGTTTTATTAGTGCTAAATAAAATCATTGATAAATGGTGTCTTTGATCAGAACTTTTAGAAGTGCTGATAATGCTACCATTTTCCAGTACTTTTCTATAGCTATTAAAATCCTTGTCCATTTAACCATGCTAAGTTATACAATTATTTTATAGCACTGATAAAGGCATATTCTATTGATGTTTATGGTGTGTTTTTAGTAGAGAATATTTGAGGGTGAATATTTATACACCATTAAGGATTACTTGTGATAATATACGTTCCACTAATATTTCAAAAATTCTGATACAACATTCAAGATCAAAACACATTGATATCAAGTATCATTTCATCAAATAGAAAGTTTTTGGTGGATATGTTATGCTAGAATATATTTCGATAAAGTAACAAATATCTGATTTTTTTTCAACAAAGCTATTATCAAATAAATATTTTTGGAATTGAGGCTTCGACTTCTTATTCAGCCTCCACCAATAAATTTCTAAACGTCTATAAGGAAGACCCCATTGTGCTTTTCATTAGGTTGAAAAAGGTTAAGAGAATGTATAAATTTTCCCTAAGTCCTAAGGGGGGTGGGGTATTTATAATTATTTTAATAATAGATCTAAATCCATAGTTGTAATAAAATGGGGGAGATAAAGAAAAATAGAGACATAAAAATTGATGAGATTTTAGCTTTTCATAACCAAAATATTATTTTTCACAGAGGGATGTAATTACATAAAAAACATTATTGTTTACAATAGTGTGGTTTCAGTACATTCTCTATGAGAAAGGCTGTAATTTGAAAAATAATTTTAAAAAAGTATTTTTTTTGAAAAGGAATAATGAAAAATGATAAGTTGTAAAAGTTTTCAATGAAAGTTGTCAAAAAAATACAAGGGGGTGGGGGGATTTAATATTCTTTGTGATTTTTTCCTAAAAACGTTTTTTAATTTTTCAAAAAATATTTTGTTATGTGTTGTTTTATTAAAAGTTGAAATATAACCATTGAATGTTTTTTAAGAAAAAAGCTCTTTGAAGTTTTTTTAGATAGTGAGAAAGTGAGAATGTTTTCTTAAGAAACATTCTTACAAAATAATTCGATTCTAGGATGTTTATTCAAGTACATAACAATATGAAAATCTAATGATCGAAGTGTTTTTATAAAGGGTGATATCTACTTTGTTACCAGAAATATTTCCTTGAAAAAACATTTCAAATGAAAAAAATCACCAGAAAAAAAAATTATAAAATTTTAAGTCATTGAGTTTTTATAAGGGGAAGTTTTCATGAAGTCACTAGATAGACCAGATGAAGATCATTTTACAAACCTGATTAGGTTTAGGGAAAGAATATTTTGTTACTTTTTTTGATTATTTTCAAGAAATGAGATTTATATACAAAGTATTATCATTCTAAGAAATTTGAATTCAAATTTTTATTTTTATTTGTGTTAAATAAAATGGATAAGTAAAAATTTTAAGGCCAATAAAAACATTAGATGAATAAAGTTAAATGAGGAAGAAGTCCTTAGAATTTTCAAAAATTTATTAAACCCTCTTCAGTGGGTCAATAAAAATGTCTAAAGAAATATTTACTTTCTATAAACAAATTTATATGAAGATCTAGTGTGAAAGTTTTTTGATAAAAGTATTTATGAAGTATGATATTGAGATATTATGAAAAAGTGATTCTAAATGATGGACCTTGGTCAAAAATTCATCATCGGTTGAACATTCATCTATTGAAGATCTATTGGATGGGTAGAAATCAAAGAAACATTCACGATGTCCCTCGATGAACTTTTCTGAAAATATTATACCAATTAGTTTATAAATTTTGAGTTGAAAAAATTGACCGTACCAAACAACACAGATAAATCAAACATAATTTTTTCTTATGAAGAGGACTTACTGAAGAAAATGGATGGTGAAGAATAATCTAAAAATCCATACATTGGATTCATAATTTACTTATGAATTCATCAAGAGAAAATTTTAATTAGATGATGTTTTGTGATAAATTTTTTATAACTCTATCAATTCCCAAAGTTTTATATGCTTATTTTTTTTATTTTAATTGGTTTGATTTCTTATCGACATAATAAAAAATAGATAAGTTCCTTGACATCTAATGTTAATGATGTTACATGAATAGAGTTGATGATAGAGAATTCAAGAAGATCCAGGAGGATTTTAGAATATTTGATAAGTTCACAATGCATTTCATTTAAGAGAGAATGATTAATTTTGGGAAATTGAGTAGGAATGTGAAATTAGTTTTTCTCTATTTTCACATTGGGAGAACCTGTATAAGGGGGGTGGGAGTACAAGTGTACTTAACAATTCTCATACATACAAAAAATCAAAAAATCTATTGAATTAGCATCAGTTAGAGTTTCCAACTGAGGCTCACTTTCATGTTGAATATGGATGCTGAAAAAAGTTTCTATGAGAGCACCCGAAAAAGATTTAGTTTAGAGAAACTAAACAGAGAAATAAGAAAAATATTTTCATAAGATATTTGAGGCACAATAGTTTTATTTAGATAAATTAACTCTCTTTTTAATATTGGGAAAAATTTTAGCATGGTGTAGTATATGAACTTTCACCATAAAAAGAAATAGTGGACTAGACATACATTTACAAGATGGAGGAAAAGCAGATGGAATTTCTAAATAAAATTTTTTGGAATAGCTTTTAAAAAGTTACATATTTTTTGTGGCATGGTTTTGTAAAAAAATATTGTAAAATTATGGGATCTGGTATAATCATAGATGTCATAAGATATGAGTCTAATGAGAGTTGGATCAATGTTTTATTCACTTATTTCTAATAGTGAATTTCCATGGAATAATAGAAGTAGCCATGGAAAAGATATAGGTTCTAACACTGAGTTTGAACCTTATACATCATGAATACCATGTTAAATTTATTATATTTTTAATTTTTTGAGAGTTTTATAATGGTTGATAAGGAAAATAACTCTAACTAGTTATAGGGGTTCAATTTCATAAAGTCTGGAAGTTGTAAAAAGAAAGCCACTGATTCAAACCCCCTTCTCAGTGGTTAAATTAACATAAGGAACTTCACAAAGGATGAAAAAACATGAGTGAGATGTGTTCTAGGTTTGAATGTGATGTGGGATATGGATGAAAGATTCTTTTATTGAGAAGGTAGAGGTCAATCCTTGGGTGTGAAACCTTCCAAACAAGAGGGTTAGATGAGGTGGTTGGTATGAGAACCTATGTTGTTTGAGTATCGGTCAGAACATGTGTGACACCCTACCCTAACTATTAATTTAAAATATGGTATGTGTGTACTGAGAAAATTATGAGATTCCATTATGGAGGCGAGTCAGGTATGGTTTGACATAATGGTGGTCTGGTCAGTGCATGGTGTCCTAGTGGGTGTGTGTACCTAATCAGGATTCATGGATTTCTAGTTATCACATGATGACCCAAGATCATGCTAATTTATTGTATTTACTTTCATCATGCTTAAACATGAATGTGAAATCATATATTAGGGGTCATTTGTGAGATCCTACAATGTTTTATGATCACACCTCACATTGGAACTTTGATGCACATATCGATCTTATGCTTTCTTTCAAGTTCAACACATGTTGTTAAAGGGATCAGGCCAGAGTATCTCTATGAGTATCAATGATTGGGATGATACCTAAGGATGGTAGTGGTGATAATTTTCATATTTTTGGTCCTTTGTTATTTTTTATTTGGGATCACACTTTTGGGATATCATTGTATGTTTTGTATGACCACATAAGGTGTGATTTTATATGTGTTGATTTATTCTGTATACTATGATGTGCATTCTATTTGGTTATTTATTATTATTGATCACTATGATATAAAGTGAAAAATATCCCCAATTAGTGTTTTTTCCCTTTTCAGTAGTTGGAAGCCTTTGGTGTATGAGGAGGCTCACTTGAGTCTATGTAGAGACCTTGGCCTGAGCACTACTAAGTTTTCTAGGGTCAGGGTGTTACACTATATATGTTTATACCAAACCTTATAAACACATAATCAAAAAAAAGTTAGAATAGTTTACTCACTCATTAATTCAAAAACAAAAGCTAAAATCATATTTTTACACACATATTCAATGTGCATATACTGAACTCACAACATTTCCCTTTTAAAAAAATATCCCCAAATATATATTTCCCCTTAATAAGAGATTTCTACCCCATTTATAAACAAAATTTTTGTACTTATGTTTTTTTATAAGTCCCCCTCCAACAAAAACATGTAAAGAACAATTTTGATAGGGGACGATACATCATACATTATCCTTGATAATGCTAAGGTTAAATTTCCATCATCAACCTCTACTTTCTAAATGCAACATTAGGTAGTGGTTTTGAAAAATCATTTTCTATTTTCTCCTTTGTAAAAACATACCCAACCTTGATAGATTCTTCATACACCACCTTTGATAAAAATTATAATTAATATTATTATGATTAGATCAAGAATACTAAATTAGATTTATTGAATATTGATGATACATTGATTATCACAGACTAATGTAAAAGGAAAATTCACTAACATTGTGGAATCTTATAGTTGTGACTTTATCCACACAATTTAAATTTTCTTGGATGAAAATAATATATTCTAATTATTTCATTATTGAGGTAATAAATTTATTTTCTTTATATTCAATGTAACACACTATTTTAAAATGAAAAATACTTCACCAGACAAGGTATTTCGATCAACAAATTTTATATCTCAATCCAGATTGATATACCTAAAATTGTTTATCCTTACATTGATGTAACATTGATATAACTTATTTTTTTGGGAGTTATGGTGAATAGAATAAAAATGTAGGGGGGGGGCTGAATTTTTGTTTCAAAACATAATAAATAATTTCATCCACTTAAAATATTAATTTTTATTGATATTTATAAAAACATTTGAGATCAATGATTGATATTATTTTATAAATACAAATGATATCAGGGAAAATGAAATAATTATTGTATAAAATATTTTTTGAACATTTAAAATTAAATGATTGGTATTTTAAATTACTGATGAAAGAGTAAAAGCAATTGAACATTAAACTATTTAAATTAAAAAAATAAAAATACAAAAAGAAATGAATCTAAAGTTTAAAACAAAACTTAGAGTGTTGGTTAGTAAAACAAATACTCATTTAAAGTATATTTAATAAAACCTCACTTTTCAACCAAAGTGAATGGTATATCTATAGACTAGATTTTAGGTATCCATGACTTTAAACCTATCACATGGTTCAATAATTTTATACCCATAATAATTTTATTCATATATCCTTATATGTCTTCAACAATATCGATCGGTAGAAACCCACAAAAAATATCCAATCACTAATGTTTCCCGATCTATGTCGTCATACCATAGAATCCCTAAATCAGATGATCATATTTTCCTCTATCGTTTTATCCCTAGAATTCCTCAATCATACAAGATCAAATGATTATAATGGGAATAATAACAGCTTTACATGGATAAACTCACAAAAAATACCTCTTAGTAGAAATACATAGAATGAAAAATTACAATGATCAGAAGAGAATTAGAAAAAAAAATTGCAAAGCTTCAAGATAAACAACAAAGTTAATGATTCTCTTTTAGTACTTCGTACTATTTTTCTTTTAATTATTGATATGTGAATATATTTATAGTAAATGTTGTAAAAAAATCCATCGGTCATGTTCTACAAAACATGGGATCATTTGTAAAAATATTAGTAGATAATGCTTCTTAAATATATATCCACAACATATTGCTTCATATACCTATTGGTCAGTTCACACATACTACATTGCTTTATAAATCTAATATAAGTTTCATTTAATTTTAACTTTAGATAATAAAATTTTTAAAAATCAATTAATGTAATTTTATTTTATAAATTATTAGAGGAAGTTAATTATATAAAAAAATAAAAACTAAAAGAAACTTAATACATATTATTTTTTATGAAGTGTATTATGATTTTAGAAATAATGAAATAAGTGATTCGTTGATTTAATAAACTAAAAAAAATCTCTACCTTTTTAGAAAGAAAAAATAAGAAAATTTGAATGTAGAAATTGAATTTAAAAATAATACTCCCTGTTTTTATGATGTGAAATTTTTATCCATTTATTTTCTCCCACTTTTTTTGTAACAAAGATTAAACACACTTTATTATAAAAAGATAAAACTTTACAAAAAAATCTCTTAATGAATAGTATTAATAGAATATATATATGATAATTAGATAAGTGGAAAGTAAAAAATAAATCTTCCCTTTTAATCAAAGAATATATTTTTTCTTTAAATTTATCCCCCTTGGAATGAAATTAATCAGAGAAAATAAGCTAATAAAATCAATTTTTTTAACTTTATACCCATTTTTTTTGGAGAAGAAATATAGAATTAAAAAATAGAAATATAAGTATAATCAGACATTAGAAAATTAATCCAGTTTGATAATTTTTTTGATCATATGTTTTGGATTCCTTTGAAACATATCTAGATCTTTATATCCTCATGAAAATTCCTTTTATCAGGGTTGATGTAATATAATTTGTCTACATAAATTCCATTTTGACCTTTCTTTCCTATATAACAATATCTTTTTATAAAGATAGTTTAGGTTGAATTTTACTATCTCTACCAGCCATATGGATTTTATAATGAATCTCTACATAATAAAAGATATGAATATGCATTATCAAAATTTGAACTCCACCTAATTCACCAATAAGTATTGAAAAAACTTCATTTCTATATGTTTATTTTACTATTAAAAATAATGATATTTTTGATAACTTCTTCAGAAAGATACTTCAATTGAGAATCATTTTATAAGAAAAGATAAGGTATAAAGGTAGTGGAGATAAACACACTTTAAATTGAATCCCTATATAGGAATTTGATATTGTTATCATTTAAATAATTTTAATTCTTGTATGATTGGATCACAATTCTGCCTTAGAAAATTAAAGGCCCAAAGCATAGGTCATACATATTCTCTTAAGGATTTAATATTTCCTTTAATTGAAATGAAAAAGATTTATTATTTAAAAGTAAAATAAAAATTTCTTAATAAAAATAATTACATGATTTTATTGAAATATATCTCCCCCTAAATTAAAAAATAATTTAAATGAAAAAGTAAAATATATTGGTAATGATATTAAAGATTATTGAGGTTATCTTCCAAAAAGGGTGGATAATCTCCCTCTTTTAAGAATGGTTGTAAAATATATTAGAAAATATGTAAATATTTTATAGAAAATGAATGAAAAAACATAATTTGAAAAATATTCTAGTTTAAACTACAGAGAAGTTTCAAAATTAGATAAGTTATATAATTTTATATATTTAATGTATTCAGGTTTTGAAAAATTGATAAACCATTAGAATATGAATTTTGAATAATTGAAGTTCAAACTTCAGAGAAGTTTTGAAAAAAATATGAATTATAATTTTAGATAAATTCCAAAAAAAATCTCCAATTTTTATGGAGGAGTTTTTAATGTAATAAGATAGATGGAACATGTATTGGATTAAAGATCTCTTAAAATTAATAATTCCAATCTTCTGCTTAATGGATTCAAATCTATTATAAGTAAGAGTTTTGGTAAAATTATGAGTAAGATAATTTTTTGTTTTGATAAATTAAAGATAGATATATCCTTTAAGTGTGTGATACCTAAGGAAATGGTGTCTTAAATATATGTATTTAGATTGTGAGTGATTTTACGGGTTCGTAGATGAGGAAATGACCTAAGTAGAATCAAAAAGAATTTTAGTTCGAGAAAAACTGAATCCATAATCTTTGAGTGTATATTGTATCCAGAACACTTGAGCACAAAAACTTCCGGATGCTACATATTCTTCTTTATTAGTGGAAAGTGATGAAAATTATGCTTCTTGATGGACTAAGAGACTAAATATTCAATTAATAAATGAAATGTTCCTTTAGTATATTTTCTACTTAATTTATAGCCTCAAAAGTCATCATTAGAGTAAATTTTTAAAATAAAATTATTTATAGTTGTATAAAATAATCCAAGTTCTGAAGTACCTTTAAGGTATTAGAAAATGAATTTTAAAATTTTTAAATTAGATTATTTTTTGTTAGATTAAATTCTGACACATAAAAATACAAAAAAAATTATTTCTAGCTTGTTTTTAGAAAGTTATAGTAAACTTACAATCATAATTCTATATGGTTTTTAATCTACTAATTTAATGGTTTCATCAAAATCAAGTTTAATAGAGGTTGTAATAGGAGTAAGAATATTTGACGTATTGTAAAAAACAAAATGTTAGATTAAATATTTAATATATTTATATTGAATAAAAATATTTCCATATATTTTTTTTGAAAAATATGATATCAACGTAAAAAGGTTGAGTTTCCCCTATCATGATTATTTAAAATCATTTATCATAAGTTTAGAAAGGTTATATGAAATATATTTATGAGTTTAAAAAAAATTTATCATCAACATATATTTTTACAACAATGGTGTTTTTGAAAATTTTATTTAAGAAAAGACTTGGTTTAATACTAAATTTAACAAAATTATTTTCATGTAAATATCTATAAATTATCTCATACAAAGATCTTGGGGCTTACTGTAGTCTATATAGTGCTTTAGTAAGTATAAATAATTATTCTAGAAATATATTATATTTAAAACCATGAAATTGTTCAACATAAACTTACTCTATAACATATCAATTATAGAAATAACTTTTCACATACCTTTTAAATAAAGTAAAATTATGATTTGTTGTAAAGGAAATAATATTTTGATAGATTCTAATACAGATATTGGTGAAAAATTGTAATATCCTATTCTTTTTTGCAGGTTCTTCCTTGATTAAATTTTGGTTAAAAAACCTTTATTTTGGATAATGAAGTGATTATTGGGTGTATGAGGAGTTTTAGGGGTTTCCTAGGGGGTTGGGACATAAAAGAAGAAGGAAAGGAGGCTAAATAGTGTGCATAGAAAAGTGGGAGCCTAGTTAGTATAAACCATGTACTTGGTCAAGAAAACCATGCGACCTGGCCTCCTCTCGGACAAAGGTTGGTGCATGGGCACTGAAATTTTTTCAAAACTATGTGGGTGCTTCATAGAGACCACGTATGTTGGCCCCTCTAGGAAATAGGGAGCTTCATGGTTGGCACACGATTTGGACAACCATGCGGCCAATCGGTGTGACCCTTAAAAAGTATAAAATCCCCATTTCCCTTCTAATATTATTTATTTATCCCCTAAATCTCTCCACCATTTGACCCCCCTACAATAAGGGTGATGAACCGGAAGCTCCTTTCTCCTCCATGGGTGATTCTCCTTCGATTCTTAGGTGTTTGGAGTTCCATTTAGTGCGAATAGAAGATCTGAGTAATTATTTGACTTTGTTTCCTTCCATTTTCTATAAGAGGTTTGGTTTTTGGTATACTCTCCTTCTGAAACCCTAAAACCCTCACTTTTACAACATATTCATAGTTTGACCTTTAATGGGTGATTGAGTTCAAATCAAGGGTGGAGGTTGAGAAAACATTCATCAACAAACATGAGTTAGGTGGTCTTAAAGCTTTCCCCCTAGTATTGATGTTTTTCTTGTCTATATAGTTTTTCTATTTCATTTCATTCTCATGTTACAATATATTGGTTTATAAGAAGTGATTTGCGCATTATATTGAGGGGTGAGACCCTTTACGGACCCTGTTGGGTTCATTGATGATGTGAGACCAAACCTAGGGTTACCCATGGGGTATGTTGAACCCTTGAAAGTGGTGAAATAAATTGGTGAATGTTGAGATAAGGGAAATATGAGAGTGAATGGGTTGTAAATTGTAATCATGTACATGGGCCTAGTTAACGGGTAAATTGAATTTATTATATTTCGAATTTTGTGAAATTCCTAAGTGGATTTTCAAATGGTTTAAATAATTAATTTTGTATTTTGAACCGTTAATGTTTAAAAAAAATTATTATGATGTTTTGAAAGAATGAATTATTTTAATAGGAGGAATTTGCCTCATGGTAATTTAGAAAGTAGTTTTAATTATATATTTCAAATGATGATATGAAATGAGGGAATGGTTCACCTTTTTGTGAAATTTTTTTAATGATGATATGAAATAGAAATGAAAGCCTTGGGGAATGGTTTATTTTTCAAATATGATGACCAATGTTCTAAATGGGTGGTTTTAATATGAATTTAAATGACTATTTTTTTGTTTGTGATCTTGGATTTTCGAAATGAATTTGATGTTTATTATTGTCTAGTTTTTAATATGGAATAATGGGGGAATTTGGTATAAAGGTATATGTGTTAAAAGAATTATGTTTTGAAAATGGTATATGTGTTAAGATGGGTTAAGGAATGTAAATGTTTATTACGTCTATTTTTTAATGAATCATGTGAACATTGTTTGGTGGTATGAGGGGTATTTCATTGTGGTTCTATTCCCATGGGTTGGGTTGGACAGAGGCACTAAACCAAACCCATATAATGCATGAGTTTGGTAGTCAGAATTTCTTTCTCTGCCCCAAATAGTTTAATTTGATGAGACTACATGGACTAAGGATCCAAATTAAGTGTTATGTAATGTATGGTTTGGATGTTAGAATTATTCTCTATGCTTCCCAATGTATGGACATGATGGGGGTTAGGATGTTGTACTAAGCCTCTATACTTTCCAAACACACGGGCATGGCATGATTACTAGACTGAGGCACTAGGGTATGTTGATAAATTATGACTAGTTAATTCCCTTGTGATTAAAAGTGTATAACTCCTTATGACTTTTCTTAATTATCCAGTGTGTCTAGAGAGATTTAAGTTTTTTTATTGCCCCTTGAGAACTTAAATAATAAAATGGTTACTTGATAGTGTCCTAAACATAAGATACATTTATATTTCGTTTGTTTCCTTCTAGATTTGTACTCTTTTATTATCTATATACTATACTGTATAGACTAGATATTTATTTTTACACTATTGGTGGTGGCTTAATAAGTCTCACTCACACCTTGCTTGAGCCACTATGAAACATGGGTACCTAAGCATATGCAACTTTTTTCTGATTTAGGTTCAGGATAGAGACCTGATATTTGGTTGTGCATCAGATGACGGTTTGGAGCATGGGAGGTTAAGACCGGGCTAGGACCCAGGTCTGTGTTCTGGGTCTTTTGGTAGTTTGGATTTGGATCTTTTATAGGACTTCCTGACATGTTTCGTATATGTATCATTATTTTCACAGGTATTCATTTTCTATAGTTGGAATTTGTCGCATTCTGTCAATTTATTCATTTCTATTGGTTATTGTATATGTTGATATTAATTATGTTGTGGTACTACACTAAAAAGTGGGTATGGTCTCCCTAACGTATTCCTCTATACCTACACTGCTAGTTGGTAGCATCTGGTATAGGAGGAGGTGTGCATGAGATCATGTTTTGACCCGAGTTAGGGCACTAGATATAGTGACTCCCATGTTGGGGAAGTTACAAAGTGGTATCAGATATGGTGTATTTTTTTCTTACTATTTGGTAATGGTTGATAGGATACTAGGATATTGTCAGGGCTTGGTAATGAGCTCATTCTTGGGTTCCTGTAGCCCCATGTATGAGAAAAAACCCATGTTTCTTGGGGTGGGAATTAATGTTCTGTTTTGTGATTTTATGGTTGATTTATACTTCCACCTCGGGTGGTGCATTTGAATGTGATGTTATTTATTTATGAGGTTTTATCCCCTTACACAGTATGAAAATAGGGGGTGTGTGAGTTCAGGCATCATGCTAGGCACATAAGATTGACATGTCATCCATTTATTACTTATGATTAATAATTATTTGGTACTCACATGTTAGTAGTGTAATTTATTCCTGTGATTTATGATTTTTTGATCTTCCCTTGAAATGATCATAAAAAAATGTTTTGAAATTTGAATTTGAATAAATTTTGGATTTTTGAAATGTTGGGTTAATAAGAAAAAGCAATTTGAAAATGTAAATACTTGGGTTTTGAAGATGGAAATTTTCAAAATTAGAAACCTTAGGTTTTAAATGGTAAAATTTAATTAAGAAGGAAAATGGGAAATTATGGAGCCTATATGGACATTAGGAATGGGTATCCCTAGTTTTGTGATCAGACTCTATGTGTCTGTGGTTTGGGCATTGGGAGTGCACTAGTTTGTGACCTTAGTAATGGGTTATGAGACATTTTTTGGATAGATGTATGATAAAAGTGATGTTCATGTTTTTCCCTAAATAGGGATGTGGCCTTAAGTTATGATATGTTATTTGGTAGTGTGGGTGTGGAAACCCTTATGGTTTGTGATCATGCGAGTTGTGTTTTGGACCCTGTATTGGGATTTCGGCATATAGTGCTCGTGTGTGTATGTGTATCCTTATTATGAGTCCTAGAGTAAATGTTCGCTGGGGTGTGTTAGACCTAGTGTGTTTTTTATTTGGGGTAGGAGTTTCTCCCATGAGTAGTGAGTTGTTTGAGGTTTGATGTGTATGGTATATAGAGAGATATAGAGTGAGGGAGAGGGAGAGAGAGAGCCTGTTGTATTTTATTGATGTGACACTAGTTTAGGGAGTTGGTATCATTTTACATTCTAGGTAACCAATGAGAGGGGTTGGATGGGGTTTCTAGTTTGCTTTGGTGAATATGGAATTAGTGGACATTTTGTGTTTTGGTTGTGGAACACTTGGAGTGATGTTTATTGTAGGTTTGTACTAGAGGGATAAGTTGGAAGGTTAATGGTTTTGGAGATGCGACTCAAGTTATGGATGAGTTATTAGTCATGAGAAATTGAGTCCAGCCTCAGGGGAGGTTAGATTAATGTTATAGGTGGATTTAAATTTAAATCACGAGTGGTTTCTTTAGAGATGGAATTGATTCACTATTGGTTCCATCCAGTTATTGGTAAAAGTGTATGTTTATTCCTTGGTTCCATTATTGGGGAGGTTGATGAGTGATTATAGTTGGTTGTAAGGTTGGTTTCGAATATCTATATTATGGAATGTAAAATTATTCTACTTGATGATGAGTGGTGGAGACCTCGATATTGATTTTAGGAAGACAAGACAAGGGTGACAAAATTGTGGATGAATGCTTTAGTTATAGAGGTGACACCTGGAGTGAGGGTGGTCACATTGTTGGGGTTTTTGTATGAATGGTTATGTTTTTGGGCAATGTGTTGAGAATTCCTTGAGGCTGATAAATCTGATGGACCTGGATCCATGGTCAAATGAGTTAGTGGGCGTTTGGGCCTAGCTCTGGTGATGTAAAAATCATGTGATCTTGAGTCGGTTTTAGTGTGTGGTTACAAAAAATGCGAGACTTCACGGGATCTGATGAGGTCCAGATTTCAAAATGTGCTGGGAAGGAATGATAGCATTTGTGATGGGTGGATAATTGGCTATTGATAAGTTCTTGTTGTTCTTCTATGTGATAATTATGGGAAGCACATGTTATTCGCAAGATAGTTGGGTTGTTGATCAGCGTGGAAATCATTGATTTTTGTGTGTACATAACTAGGGTAATGTTGGAAGAATTCATGTTGGGGTTATTGGGTATTGATGATACATTGATGGTTAGGGAAACCCAAGTCTTTTGATAGAGTAATGTGTTCCTACAACAATAGGTGACATCAATGATAGATAAATTGTGGTGGCATTCATCAATGACTTCTTGTTGTATTTTTAGCTAGTGAGGATCATGCTTAATATCTTGACATTATCCATAGTATTCTAATAGAAGGTTTTATTTAAATATAGATAAAAAATGTGTTTTGGATGGATATGGATCCTCTTGGAGGGTGCACCCATGGGGTGGTATATGTACATCTATATGGTGGGGAATATTCCATCGATCGATTATGGGTGAGGTCCTTGGGATGGGATGGATAACAACCAATGCCATTGGTTTCATTCTCCAAAGCTGGGAACATGTAGTTGTTGGTGATATTTTGTTGTTCTGAGGAAATCTAGATAGACACGCCCACATTTTGGATTCTAGCTCGATATTGAAGCGCAAGTCCCAGTGGTTGGAATTGGTTGTGGAAAGCGAGATGACGAGACTCCTAAGGTGAGGAGCAGTATGTCAGTCATGGATGTATGGATCAAGACATAGAGTAGATGTGGTGGCATCTGAATTCCAATGATGTACTTGTGAGAAACATGTTTGGGTTCTTTTAGGGAATGGAAAATGTTCCTTAGATATTGTTGTTGATCTATCCAAGCATTGACTTCATGCATGAGGTGGTTTCTAAGGAAATCTAAGATAGATATGTTAGATTTGTTGATAGGAAATATAATCCATGAAAATAGTTGATAGAAATGAAGGTTGGGGGTTATAAAATCATCAGTAGTGGGGATTGGACTTGTATAGGTGTGTTTGGGTGACCTTGAAATTCATTTATGGGTGAATGAATCTTGACAATGTGAAGAAGTGGAATTCCAATAACGATGTCAGGAATTCCAGGATGCATGGACTAGGAAAAAATTGACTCGGCGAGGAAAAGGAGATAAAGTGGTGAGTTGTAAACTGCCTTCAGTGGATGTTTTATAATTTTAATTACATTTAAAAAATGGGTTTTGAGGAATAACCTAGTCATCCTTAGTCAATGTGGGGATGTTAGAGGTGATTCTTTCTGAATGTTTATGGGTTGTGAGGAGAACGATTATGGTTTGGAGAGTAATGGGTGCCTTGATTGTGGTGTTTTACTAGAAATTGGGGAAAGACTTCAGTTGGTGTGTCAGATGATGGGGGCATGCCATAAGTGAGAAGGTTCCATGGAATGGTTAAACGGGTAGCATGTCAATAGTGAAAGATGACTATTTTTGGAAAAACCAGTTGGGTATGGTCTGACATATTATGCTCAGAATAAAAGATGTGGTAGGTATTGGCCACCTCTTGTTTGATGTATTAGTGTAAAGTGTGTCTTGGAAATGAAGACAAACATGAGAGAGGTCAATTTTCTTTCAGTCTGTAAAGGGTTAGAGTGTTCATGTTCACTTTGGGTGGTTTTGATGGAAAGAATAGATGCCAATGTTGTGTAATGTTATCATAGATGTTTGGGCACAATGAGTTTGGAAACATGTCAGGTATGTTTTGAAAGTCAGTAGAGGTTACAATTTTTTTAATGGTGTGGGTGAAAACCATTGGAATGTAGTGGTGATGGGATAAAAAATATGGTTGGGAGAACCATATTAGGAAATTTTTTGTTTGATTATGTTATCAATGTTTTGTGTTGGATGGACTCGGGTAAGAGAGACCATGGAACTTAGGTTTGGCTGACAGGTGCAGGCTTATGTTTTTATCAGTTGAGTACCTCGAGAAGAAGGTTATTTTTGGTTTGTTCTTCGGATATTTGGATGTGGACCAAGGTTTTGGGACTCAATTTTTGGACCAACCCAGGTCATGGAATGTAGTTGAAAAAAATCTAGGCGTTCTTGTGGATGACTCCAAGTTGGGTTATCTATGAATTTTGGAAGCTAGGTGAGATGGAACCACACAATTTGGTCCATGAATTATCAAGAGGATCAGACTGAATGTGTTCCGATTGGATTCCACAGGGATGTTTAATTATTTCGGTCCCTCTTATGTGTTGTGGATTAGTGATATTACTTGGAAATTTTCCTTATGTGGATGTTGGTAGTGATGTGGTTGATGTTGATGCATTCTAAAGGATAATGAGGTTTGGGATGGATCACGGTTGGGGAAATGTTTCCAGGGTAATACTATTAACTAGTCCTAGTGTTTTTAAACATGGATGTGTTAAGGAAGAATATTTGAAAATGAGGGTTGGAAGGTGGGCCCTGTCCTTTTTGTCTTGAAGGATCAATAAGTTTGGGAAGTGCAGCTCATGTATGAGCCATTATTAGGTGGGGAAATTGTATAATCACGACCTTTCATGGAGGTACTGTGTCATTTAATTTTTTTTAAACTTCTATTTTTTTCTAATAAAGATATTTTTGTGTTTATGAAGAGTTTTGTGGGTGTATTGGGGGTTAGGGACATGAAAGGAGTAGGAAAAGAGGACAAATAGTGTGCAACACATGGTTGATGCATTGTTAGTACTAACCATGCACCTAGTCAGGGAAACCGCAGAGATAGAACTCCCATCAGATAGAGGCTAGATCACATGCACCACACGTTTTTCCGAACTGTGTGGGTTCTTATAGGAGACCATGTGGATTTTCCCCTCTTGGATAGATAGAGCCACACATTTGGCGCATGGTTTGGCAAGGAGTGCGGCCAAACCATATGGCCCTTAAAAAGTGAAAAAGTTTCATTTTCCTTCCTAATATTTTTTCTTTCTCCCCAAAATGTCTTCCCTATTTGACCCTATATAATAAGTTCAATGAAAAAAGTGCTCTACCGTCCTCCATGGGTGATTCGACTTATATTTTTTGGGGTTTTGAGTGCTTTTTAGCATGAATGAAATCTCAACGCAAGTCTTTAACTTTGTTTCCTTCCAATTTTTCTAAGAGGGTTGGTGTGTGGTTTCCTATCCCTCTAAAACCCTAAAACAACCACTTTTAGAGCATATTATAAGATTCATATTGAATGGGTGTTTGAATTTGAATCAAGGGTGGAGGTTGATAAAGCATTCATCAAACGACATTAGTTAGGTGGTCTTAATGAATTTTCCATAGTCTTGATGTTTTCTATGGGTATGGAGTAGTGTTATTTAACTACCTCCAAACTTTATAATGTCTTGGTTTAGAAAAAGTGACTTGGGACTTAAATTGAGGCATGGGACCCTTCAAAGACCCTATTGGGTCTATTGATGATGTGACAAAAAACATGGATATACCCATGGGGCTTGTCAAACCCTTGAAAATGGTGAAATAAATTGGTGAGCATTGGGATTAGGGAAATATGAGAGTGAAGGAGTTGTAAATTGTAATCGGGTATGTGGGCTTGGTAAAAGGGTAAATTGAATTGATTATATGTTGAATTTTGTGAACTGCCTATGGGTATTTTGAAATTTTTTAGATAATGTGTTTTGTATTTTGATCATGTGATGGTTTTTAAATAAATAATATGATTTTTTAAAAGAAGTAAATGTTTTAAAAGGAGGTGTTGGCCTCAAGGTGATTTAAAACGTTATTTTCATTATAGATTTAAAATGATGATTTGAAATGAATGAATGGTTCCTTTTTTGTGAAAATGTATTAATGAATATTTAAAATAGTTGGAAATGGAAATGAAAGACTTGGGACATGGTTTATTTTTCAATAGAAAGACCCATGTTTTGAAGGGGTGATTTTCAAATTATTTATATGAGTATTTTTATTTGTGTGTTATCATGGATTGTGAAATTAATTTTATGTTGATTATTGTTTAGTTTTGAATATGGAATAGGGGGAATTTGTTATAATGTTATGTGTTTATTGAATTATGGTTTAAAAATGGTATATGTGTTGAGATGGGTTAAGGTATATAAACGGTTATTATGTCAAATGTTTAAAAAATCACATGTAAATGGTTTGGTGGTATGTGGGGTATTGACTTGAGGTTCACCACCCATAGGTCAGGTAGACTGAGTCACTAAACCCCACCCCTATAATGCATGGGTTAAAGATTAAGACTGTGGTTCTATTCCCCTAACAATTGAATATGACCAGTCTACCTAGACTGAGGATTCATGGTAAGGGTTATGTAATGTATGGTTGTGATATCCGACTGAGGATCTATATTTCCCAACATATGGACATGGTGTGGTTTGGAATGTTGGAATGTGGATCTATACATTCTAAACACATGAACATGGCTTGATTACAAGACTAAGTATCCCGGGTATCCTGATAAATTGTTATTAGTGAATTAGATTTTTGTTAAAAGTTTTTAATCCTTTATGACTTAGATGAGGTATCTAGTGTGATCATAGCTAGTTTTGTTAGTTGGTTACCCCTTAGGAACTTAAATAATTAATTTTCTTACTTATTAGTTTCATAAAAAATAGTTACATTTATATTTATTTAGTTTCCTTGTTTATTTGTGCACTTTAATTATCAATATATTGTACTGTATAGACTGGATATTACTTTAAACACCGTTGGGGTGACTTAATAAGTTTTACTCACACCCTTCTCGAGAAGCCACGACACATGTGTTCTTGAGATGATGATACTTGTGTCTGATATAAGTTCAGGATATGGACCTGGTGTTTGGTTTTGAATGGGATAACAAGATGGATCATGGGATGTTATGACTAGGATGAGACCCAGGTCTGTGTTCAGGGTCATCTAATAGTTTGTTTTTTTATTTCATTTGTATGAATGTTAGACACATAGATATTAGGCATTATTTTTTGTATTTGGTATTTCTTTTCTATAGTTGGAATTTATCGTATTCTATCCATTTATTCGTTTCTACTAGTTATTGTATATTTTGATATTTTTTCTACTATGGTATTACTCTAATAAGAGGGTATAGTCTCCCCAACATATTCATCTAATACCACACTACTAATTGGAATCCTCTGGCATATGGGGAGGCACTCTTGAGGTCTTATGAAGAACTGACTCAGGGAAGTAGATATAGTGGCTCTCAGGTTGGGGATATTACAAAAAGTTTCACCATAATATATTCCTTATTCTTGATATTAACCTCTAATAAGAAGTTTATATTTATTTCTAATAATGATTCCATTTTCATCACACATATTTTTAAAAATTCATTTTACTTCAATTATCAGTATATATGTAGGATTTTAAACTAAGGTCCAAAATTGGTTTTGTTCAAACTCATTGATTTATTATTACATATAACTTATCCAAATTTCATCACCTAAATTATCATATACTATTTTAGGTTCATAATGTTAAAGTAAAGCTTTATGTTTATAATGATTTCTTAATTAACTTCTAGTTTTAATCTATTGAATTACATCTCTAATAATATAATCAGAAAGATGATTCCAAAAGATCAACTAGTTTTTCAGTAAAGTGGTAATATGATCTTAAACTATTTTATGTTCATATTTTTTAAAGTAGCTTCAAAATATTGAAAATCTTTTTGTCTAACTTCTATAGGATTTACAATTAATAGTATTATATTATCTTCTAGTAAGGAAACAATATATTAAAAAACATCATCGGTATTTTCAAATTCAGATGGTTTTATAAAAAAATAATTTTATTTATTAAAATTTATTTGAACCATTTCTTAAAAAATAATAGTTATTTTATTAAAATCTATATCTGCCTTAAAATTTATAGATTAGCCCAAAAAATTACATAATTAGTTTTGGAATCCAATTTATATACCTGATGATTTATATTTTGGATAAATAAATTACATCCAAAAACTCATAAGTAAGAAAATTTTGGATTTCATCTAGTCTATAACTCATAATGTATTTTATTAAGAAAAGGATTGAGTACAAATTGATTGATATTATAAAAAAACTGTACTCATAGCCTCATTCCAAAATTATTTTGAAATAGAATAATCCCTTAGAAAAGTTTGAATAATTTGATAAATAATTATATTTCTTCTTTCAACTATGCCATTCTACAATGGTATTCTAAGTGTATAAAAATTATGAGCACTGACTTTTTTACTAATAATGTTTCAAAATAATAATTAAAAAACACACCACTATGACCTCACTTGATATTAACCAAAGGCAGGTTTTTCTAATTTTTATTAGAAGCATGAAATATGTTAAAATGTTTAAAATATTTGGATATTTGTGTAAGAAAATAAACCCAAGTAAATGTTTTGTAATTATCAACCAAGACATATAACTTTTTTACAAAAATACTTCCAGTTTGTGTAGGACAACAAATTTTCATGTGCACTAGCTATAAATATTTAGTAGTCGAGGCTTCACTTTTAGATTTAAATCTTGACCAATGTTCTGTGTCATGTTGGATAGTATCAAATACTCTAATTGAATTAAACATAAGTTATAGTAGATATCTAACATTTACTTTTATAGAATGTTTGGTTAATGTATAGATGTTACAGTGTCCTAGAATTCAAATCCATACCCAAGATAACTCTTTTTTTGTACTTTCTGATTCTATAATAAGAGTTTATCTATGAAAAGAAATATCATTGATTTTGATTAATTCCCTATAGGCATTGTTTCCAAAAGTAAATTTTCTTCCCTTTAACTTAATTAATTTTTAGATGTTTGAATTTTCTATATTCATATTTTAGAAGTTTGAATTTTCTATAGTCATATTTGGGTCCAATTTTGTTATCAAACAAAATTTTAGGAACACACATATATCCAACCCATTTATGCTATAAATTTTCTAGTTTTTATTAAATAATGTCTTTGTAAAAACCAAAAGACTGAATTTAATTTAAAGAATATTATTTATTCGAGTGACCTCCTCTCTAAAATTTAGTACAAAAGGTGCACTTTTAGATACATAATAGTTTCATTGAAAATAAGGTTTATCGTAAGTAAAACCTATTCCATTAGAATATCTATAGGGTCTTATTTGTTTATTCATTTTTTCATAATTTTCATTACTAGAATTAAAGTTAAATAAAAGTCACTTATAATTTTTTTTATATTTATGTTGGAATGACAATTATGATTATCATCATCATATTTTTGATCAACTAAATTATGAATAATAAAATTTTGATCGACTAAAATTTTATCAACGTAATTTTGATCAATTTATTTTCGATCATCTAATTTTTGATGAGAAGAATTTTTTTTAAATATAATTTAATTGAAATTTTTGAAATTTATAATTTTAATATCAAAATTATTTTATTATATTTAATAATATTTTATTCAAAAAATATTAAGTATTTTTCAATTTAGTATTTTATGATTTATAAGGGCAACATATATAATATATTTATCTATAAATGGTAAATATTATTTATCTTATAATGAATAATCTTTTTAAACTTCATATAGATCATCTTTTTTCATCATATGATGAAGTTTAATAATCATCATCAATATTGTAAGTAAATTTTGAATCAATACATAAAATTTTAATATATTCTACGATCACCTTTCCCTTGGATAACTGTTCATTCCTTGGAATGTTTTAATATAAACAAAAAAATTTATTACTTTTTATTTAATTATCTTCAACATAACAATAAAAAGATGTTTTTATTTCAATAGAGCTCTAAAAATTTAATGATTTATGATTTTATTTACTTTTATTTTAGAATAAATTATCAAATTTTAATTTTTTTTCTTCTTCTTAAGAAAATTTGGTCTGATATAACCTTCCTTATGAGATTTGTAAAATATAACTTTTGAATAACCTTTATTTTTTTCCCATATTTTTTATCTTTCTGAGTATTTCAGAAGCTTGAATTTATGAAAATTTCATTCATCAGTTTTTTTTTCAATTGTTCAATTTTATTATTGTTATCTTCTGAATCACTTGAATTCTAATGCTTACATTTTACCTTTGAAAAAATATTTTTAGAATTGTAAGTGAAAAAATTAAAATTACAGGAATTAAAATTATCTGAAGTTCAAGAAAATTCAACTCCTATTATCCTGTTTTCTTTTTTAGTATCCCATTTCAGTCTTCTCCTATACTACATCAAAGTGCCAATTATTCCATCAGAAATAACTTTGTTAAATTATTATTATCATCAATTTTTATCTGTTAGACTCACATTCGTTTGGCATAATATCGATAATATTTTCTTTGGATCGATCTTCTAATAAATATTTTGCACCCACGTAATGTAATCTATTGATAATTATTATAAATAATTTTTGCATCTATGTTATAGTTTCTTTAGTAAGAAAGTAAAAAATCATGATAATCTATTATAATTAGATCCCTATGAGTTTCTATGAATTTGGATGTTCAAAAATGTTTTATCTATATCTTATTCTAAATTTTGTTTTTCTTCTCACTTGATGATATCTGGCGATAGATGTGTTGAGAAAGTTCTGTTTTCAACAATACATAATATTTTTATTTAAAAAGGGGGAGATTGTTGACAACAATACTCTATCTCTATGATGATTTTGATGCTTAAAAATACCCTTAATAGTTTTCTAATAATTTTATTTTAATTATATTTTAAGAATTTATTATTCATTATATTTTAATTTCTGGAATGAATATTTAAGTTCTTGAACAATGATATTTAATTGATAAAGTATTCACATTAGCGTGTTCTAGAAACACATTTCATGCTTTACATATTCCGGAATTGCTTAAGCGTGTTTTGGAATCACTGTTCATACCCTACATGGAGAAACGTAGCGTAAGGTCGGAATGGAGTGTATACATTATGAGTTATCAGAAAAGTATGGTAAATCAACCATACATTATCGAAAAAGTATAGAATAGGAACCCTACATTAGGAAGGAACCCTAAAATTGGGATATTGAAAATTATGGTTCATCAACCTTACTTTTGTAAACAACCTTACGTTTCATCAAAAGAATGGATCATGTACCTGACATTTGGAAGCTTTTAAAAGTATGGATCATTTATCATATATTTGAATGTTGAAATGAAAAGTATTTTTAATCAACCCTACGTTTGTAATCAACCTTACGTTTGAAGGATGCGACATCAACCCAACATTTTTTTTCAACCTTACTTTTGAAAGATTCATGCTATAGATTTCAAACTTATATTGGGTTTTGAAATATTAAAGACGATATTATTATGCAACGGTCTACAAGTGGATTATTAGGATGATTTCAAGCCAGATTAAAAGATGTTTTTTAAAGCGCATTTTTGGATGATTCAAAGCTGTTTAATCTATGATTCAAGGGATCAATTTAAAAGGATATTTTTATGCTGAATCTTCAGGGAAGTTACGACTACTCTGTTATTTTTAATTTTTGAATATCGTGAGTCAGAAGGTGTCTTTGGTGGATCTAAATATGCAGGATAAGTACTTGTAATTATTATATAGATGTGACATTTACATAGAAAATATATACAATATTTTCTGAACAACAACAATGAATAAAAAAAAGAAAAATAGAGACTATCAAGAACACAGATCTGCTGATTACGAAGAGCGATAATGATCTGATTATTGAAGAAGAAGAATCACGATAGAATACTCACTCATTCTACATCAAAGATCTACTGTAAATCTACTTCTTCTGAAGTTGAAAATTATATTTCTATATCTATTGCAACCAGATCGACTCAGAACAACTCTTCTTAGAAGATCATTATTTCTGAAGGTGATGATACATCTACTGTCAATTTCATTCGATTACAATTGTGAAGAACAATGGGAATATATTTTCAAAGTAAAAATACCTTTCTTTTTATTCTTGAGTGACTGAATTCTCATAATAAGCTATGTAGGTTCTGTGAGTGAACCAGAAGGATTTGTTTTTCCTTAGATTGTAAAGGTGTCAACTGCCTGTACAGAGTTGTGAAACGGTCTATTGACAAGAGGACCAAATAGTGAAAGTCACGAAGCTTGTGGAATATAGTGTTGGGGGAGTATACTAGGGGAATTCTATTCCTCAAAAAACTATATATCTTTTGTCCCTGTTATTTAAATTTCTGCTGCATTAATCTATATGATTATAGTCAAAGGGCATAACAAGATTTCATAAATAATTTGTAAAAGACACAATTCAAACCCCTATTGTGTATATTTGGTATATCCCAATCCAACAATTGGTATCAAAGGTGGAGCATTCCGATAAATCCTTAACAAGATGAAATTGATTAAGGATTATACACAGAGCAAGATGACTGATACAAGAGAAGGAATGTCTATGGTCAGAGCACCGTACTTCAATGGAGAAAATTATGGATGATGGAAATTAAGAATGATAATATATCTGAAAAACCTTGGATACAGAACATATTCTAAGATTCTGATTCCAATTGAAATACCAGAGAAACCTAAAACATGGAGTGCAACCACTGAAGCAGAATATGATATGAAGTCAGAAGAAATTAATTCTATTATATGTGGTCTAGGACCTAATGAATTTAACAGAGTATCTCAATTCCCAACAGCATATGAGATGTGACAAACTATTGCTGATTATTATGAAGAAACTGACAATGTCCGACAAATGAGATATGCTACTGCTAAGCTTAAATTTGATACTTTCAGAATGTTTGAAGGTGAAAGAATTACTCAAATGAATGGAATATTGGCAGAAATTGTCAACAATATAACTGCCTTGGGAGAACCAACCAAACAATATGATCAAGCTTTAAAAGTGCTGAAAGTACTGCCTACTAAATGGAATGTAATCTCTACTATAATCATATAGTGAACACCTGTCAAATACTTAACCATTCGAGAGTTGATTGGAACACTTATGATGTATGAAGCCATGATACAAGATGAAGGAAATGAGTATAAGGTTCTGATCAAGTGAGAAGACACTGCCTTAAAAGTGTCATATCAAGGGAAAAGCAAAAAGCTAAAGAAAAAAGAAGTAAAGGTGAAATCAGAAATTTCTGATTCATCAAATTCTGATATAGAACTGGCTCATCTAGCCAGAAAGTTTAGTAAATTCTACAGAAAGAAAAAATGTTTCAGAAAAACTTTTAAAAAGTATGAAAAGGAAGTTATATGTTATGAATTCAAGAAGATGGGTCATATCAGACCTGACTGTCCACAGTTAAAAGAAGAAAATAAGAAGAAGTTTTTCAAAAGGAATGATTATGAGAAAAAACACAAGAAGGCAATGAACACTACATTGAGTGTGTCTGAAGACTCCAATATCTCTTCATAATCATACTCAGAGATGGAAGAAGTAAATATGAAATCCAACACGTTCTTTATTGCAGAAACAGATGAAGTACAAACATACTACTCTTCTGACTCTGACTCTAGTTCTAAAAGAAGCTATTCTAAGGGAAAACTCGCAGCCTACTACAACATGATTGAAGAAAAATATGACTCTCTTATTAAAAAGAATAAGTCATTAAATAATATTTACAAGGCTGTTTCAGATGAAAGAGATACAATAATAAAAAAATTAAAGGAGTTAACTGATAAGTATAATTCAATTAACATTGACTATACATATCATGAAGCTAAAATAAAAACACTGAAAACTGATGTAGAAACATATAAAAGTGCAGTCCTCATTTTTACTAAAGGAGAAAACCCATTGAATGAAATTATTGGGAACACTGACATTAATAAAGAAATATTTGGAATTGGAAGTAAAGGTGAAAAACCTAATCTATTCAAAAATTATTTTGTTCCAATCACAAAAATATTAAATTGTAATTATTGTGGAACAAGGGGACATATTTCTAAAAACTGTTTCATAAGATGACCTCAAATAAGTGGTATTAAGAAAGATTTTGTCTCAAATAATTTATTTGATTCTGCTGAGTTTAGAAAAACAAAGCAAGTCTGGATTCCCAGATCTTTGCTGGCTAACACAACTAGACCCAATAAAATATGGGTACCAAAGCAATTTGTTTAAATTCCCTTGTAAGAAGAAATTTATAGAATCAAAAAGACCATATGGTATATGGACAGTAGCTACTCAAGGCATATGAGTGGAATCTCATCGAATTTCTATACAATCACTCAAAAAGATGGTGGACTTGTCACTTTTAGTGACAATGAAAAAGGGAAAATCATTGGCATTGGAACAATTGGAGATCCAGAAGCTGTCTCAATCAACAAAGTACTTTATGTAAAAGGATTGAAACACAATATGATAAGTATCTATGAACTTTTTGATGATGGTTATATTGATTTTTCTAAAAAAATTTGTTCTATTTTCAAAAATAATCTACCTAAATTTACAGCACATAGAACTGATAATGTGCATACCTTGGATTTAAATTCCATGTGTAAACAATAAGTAAACTACATAACTGCTAAGATAAATGAACCATGGATCTATCATAGAAGACTTGGAAATTACAATATATATGATTTAAATAAATTATCAAAGAAAAAACTAGTTTTGATTTAACTAGTCTCAGGTTTGAGAGTGATAGATTTTGTGATGCATGTCAACTGGGAAAACATCACAATTCATCCTTCAAATCTATTAACAAAAATGGTAAATCTAAACCTATAGAACTCATCCATATGGATTTGTTTGGACCTTAAAGAGTATCAATATTGGCTGGTAAAATATATGTATAAGTTATAGTAGATGAATATTCTAGATTTACATGGATTTTCTTTTTAATATTTAAAAATGAAGCTTTTACATTATTTGAAAGTTTTTACAAATCTGTTCAAAATGAAAAATGTTTTAAAATAATTTCATTAAGAATTGATCATGGTAGAGAATTTGAGAATCTAGAATTCAATTCCTTTGGATCAAATATGGGTATTAAACACACCTTCTTTGCACCAAGAACACCTCAACAAAATGGAATTGTTGAAAGAAGAAATAGGACTATTTAGGAAATGGCTAGGACTATACTAAATGAATACAGTCTTCCTACCTATTTTTGGGCAGAAGATGTAAGTACAGCCTGCTATATAATGAATAGAGTTTTAATTAGACCAATTTTAAAAAATACACCCTATGAACTCTAGAATAAGAGAAAACCTAAAGTAAATTACTTTAATGTTTTTTGATGTAAGGTTTATACCTTAAACACCAAATACAATCTTGGTAAGTTTGATCCAAAATCTAATGAAATCATTTTCTTAGAATATTCTGCTACTTCCAAAGCTTATAGAGTTTTTAATAAAAAGTCATGGATTATGGAGGAATCCATTCATGTGAAATTTGATGAAACAGATCCCTTTGAGAAAACAAAAAATCAAATATATGAGTCTGATTAAAATGATAACATGAGACTTGAGAACCTGAAAGATGATTTTAAAAAAGATATTAATGAAATTCAGTCCAGTACAAAAGAACATGAAAATGAATAACATATAAGTGTACTACCTAGACAGTCAAGGAACCTAAAGAATCACCCTTTAGAAACTGCGATAGGAGACCTAGAAATTGGAATAAAAACTAGAAGGAACATAGGAAATATTGTTGAGTTTTTTGCCTTTCTATCCCAATTAGAACCCAATTTTATAGAAGAAGCTTTAGGTGATGAAAGTTGGTTTATAGCAATGCAAGAAGAATTAAACCAATTCATGAGAAATGATGTTTGGAAATTAGTTGAAAGACCAAACAATTATCCAGTGAATGGAACCAAATGGGTTTTTAGAAATAAACAAGATGGTCAAGGAATAATAACTAGAAATAAAACAAGACTAGTAGCTAAAGGATATAATCAAGAAGAAGGTACAGATTATGATGAGACCTTTGTACCTATAGCTAGATTAGAATCCATTAGAATACTCTAAGAATTTGAATCTCATATGAAATTTAAATTATTTCAAAGGGATGTTAAGCCTTCCTTTTTAAATGGTTATTTAATGGAGGAAGTTTATGTTGAGAAACCTCTTGGTTTTGAAAATTCACAGAAACTAGATTCCGTTTTTAAACTTACTAAATCTCTTTGTAGCCTTAAACAAACACATAGAGCTTGGTATAAAATATCAAGCTCTTTTCTTTTGAAAAATGATTTTAATATTGGAATGTAATATCCAAAATTATTTAATAAAACTATAAATTATAACATTTTATTGGTTCAAATTTATGTTGATGATGTAATTTTTGGATCAACTAATTAATCTTTTTGTCATGAGTTTTCAAATCTAATGAAAAAATAATTTAAAATGAGTATGATGGGGGAATTAAATTTCTTTTTAGGATTTAAAATTTATCAAAAATATTTTGGATATGTTTTAAATCAAAGAAAATACATTACTGATTTACTAAATAAATTTGGACTTGAAAATTGCAAGACATATACAACTCCTATGTGTACTAATATAGAACTTGATTTGGATGAAAATGGAAAATCAGTTGAAAAAAAGTTATATAGAGGTATGATTGGTATTTTATTATATATTAATTCTAGTAGGCCAGATATAATGTATTTAGTATGTCTTTGTGCAATGTTTCAATCCAATCCTAAAGAATCCCATTTAACTGCTATTTAAATAATTTTTAAATATTTAAAAGGAACTCTTTTTCAATCTCTTCTTTATCCTAAAAAATATGATTTTAATTTAATTTCATATTCAGATGCAGACTTTGGGAGTTTTATATTATATTGGAAAATCACTTCTGGTACTTGTCACATTTTAGGAAAATCCTTAGTGTCATGGTAAAGTAAAAAAACACGCAGTTTCCCTGTCAATAACCGAGGAAAAATATGTATCTTATGGGAGTTTCTGTGCACGAGTATTGTGGATGAAAAACACTATTATGTATTTTGGACTATGTTTTAATAGTACACATATTTTATGTGATAATACTAGTGCTATAAATATTTCAAAAAATCCTATTAATCATTCTTGGACTAAGCATATTGACATCAAACATCATTTTCTAAGAGAACATATTCTTAAAAAGGATATATTCTTAGAATTTGTATGTACTAAAATTCAATTAACCAATATTTTTTACAAACCACTTCCCACTGCAAAGTTTGATATTATTAAGGGGGAGCTAGGTTTATTTAATTTTAAATAATGTTTTATTTTGTTATGCTGTTTATTTCTTTCAATACAGTTTAAAATAAATTAGTTATTTGTTATTAAAACAGAATTAGTTTTTTTTTCATGTTGTCAATTTTATTAGTTTTTAAAATCTAAGTAATAATTATTGATGACACATGAATCAAGGCTGTTCAAAACCTTTCGAATTCTGAATCATTTCATTTCTACCAAAAACCCTTTCTAACCAGCGATGCTTTACCGCTCTTTGTCTATTCGAACCTGAACCTTCGAAACCCTAATCCTCTTTCAAACCTTCAAATATTTTTTGATAAAAATGGCCAAGACCAAGAGAACCGATGAGGCTGAGACCAGCACTGCCAAGAGAAATCACTCTGAAGGAAGGAACATTTTGCAAGGAAAGGTCATAATTCTAGAATGGTTATATCATACGAACCTATTACTAAAGCAAGCTTTTTCATTTCAAAACCTTGAACAAACTTTTAATGAAGATTTTAAAGAGTTTATATATGAGGTAGAACTTTTTAATTTCTTTAAATCTGTTCAATTTAGTCTCAGGGAAGATGAGGATACTATGGTAGCTAATATTGAAGATAAATATGTTTCGATATACTCTACGGAGATTGGTCGGATTCTGAACTTCCCTAATGAGGGATTGTTTCATTTTTTTAGAAGAATATTTGATATTTAGTACATAAGTCTGAAAGTATTATGTCATTTCTTTTTGGTTCTACATATATAAGGAAGATGTTCATAAAGGACATAAAGATAGATTAGAAAATCCTAGTGATGTTTGTGAAAATAGGGATTGCACCGAGGATGTTTGAGTTAGAGAAAATATTGTATCGAGACATGTATATAATGTATCTATTGATGATTGATATAAGACTTAATTTTCCTAGGTACATGGTAAGGTAACTTCATTATTGTTTCCAAATAGAAGCACATATGAATTTTTATCCGTTTGGTCGATTCATATAAAAACTTTTGTTCAAAAAGGATATGGTAAGGCTGGTGGAAGCCAGAGTTAGATGAAATCATAGTAACACTTTTGGTGATGGAACCTTGAGAAATATTGGTGACTTATGGGGCACATTGAATGGAAAACTTTTTCCAGTAGGAACTGAAGAAGAGGAATATAGTGCTCAGGCTCAGTCAGTTAAGTCTAAGGAGGGACATGCTAAATCAAGAGTGAGCACTACTATAAGAATAATAAGATTTGAAACTAAAGGAGATCAAGAAGAAAGTAGTCAGGAAGGACTTCAGATTCAATGGAAAATAAATTCTAATGTTCATGAGGAACATAGTTCACATGTTTTATCATCAAGAGATTTACTTACTTACAGTTTTTTCAGAGAAGCAGCTTTTGAGAAGCCATAAGAAGAGGATACTGCTAAAATAAAAGTGACTCCTCATGTACAAACTGAAACTCAAGAAGAAGATAAAACTCAGACTCATGAAAAGGTTGTGGTTGTAACTGAAATTGAACCACAAATTGTAGTTGAAGCTGCAGTTACAATTGAAAAGGAATAGGAGGTAGAGCCTGGTGAAGAAGTGGCTATTCCTCAGAAAAATCAAGAATATTCCATTTTAGAAAATCTAGTGGAAGAAATGATTACAAATGTTCGGAATGAGAATATTTTTGAAGTTCGTACAGTGGTAATTAATGAGGATTTTTCTGTGGAAGAGTCTGGAAAAGACTCTGAGGAAAAGTTTGTGGACCAGCTAGCTCAGGATGAAGCAAAAGAAAAATCTGATGAAAACTATTTGCTATTAGTACTGCTTCATCAAGTACAAGCTGAAGATGAGAATCAAGAACAGGGTAAATTTGATTCAATGAATAAGGTAGTAGAAGAGCTGTACAAAAAGTTGACAAATTTGGAATCTGAAAATGTAGCTCGGAGGAGATCCCTAGAGAAAGAACATTTGAAATTTCATAGACTTAAAGAAAGTACGGTCTCAAGGCAGGAAGTTGAAACTTTTAAGAAAATGATGTTGACCGAAGTATCCAAGTTGAAATCCGAAATGGTGATGAATTCAGATCTGTCAGAGTTTAAATACTATATGGAGACACAATTTGCATCTATCAAGTCTAGTGAAGCTAGTGGATCAGGTACTTCACCTAATTTAATCAATGATTTCAGGCTATCACAATAGAAATGAGAAATATGAATGACAGATTGCATGATTTGAAATGCGATAGTGCTCTACTATCAGTCTTATTAGAAAATCATAGATTTTTGGTTAACCAGTTAACCTCAAGTGAACCAAGTATTAAAACTGCACTGACTCGGTTCATAGAGAAGTTAACTCTGTTTATGGAGAAGGAACAGAGACTTCATGAGTTTTTCATAGTAAATATGATAGAAGATATTCATATGACTCAGGAGAATAGAGATCTTATTATCAAAATGGGAGATGCATTGATGTAAAGACAGAGGGACCAGTTGACAGAAATCAGGGTCGTTGTTTTGAGGAGATAAACCCTATCTCATACCTTTATCATACCTTGATTCCTTAGTTTATCATAATTTCACCTATTACATTTTATTTTAATGAAATGTTATTTCATTCTATATTTGTGTGTTTTTATTTGTTTTACTCTCTTTTTTCAAATATACTAGTAATCCACGTTCAATTATTAACACATAGTTAATAATATCATTTACATAAGTTCACTACTATATTAAAATGTGTTCTATTCCATATTCAATCATTATTTTTGATATCACAAAAAGGGGGAGAAATTTGGATAAACACAACATTTTATTTTAAATATTTCACATTTTACTTTAAATATTTTTTTAAAATACTCTTTATTAGGGGTGAAATTTGGATAAATATAAATTTTTTTTCTTTTTCTTTTCTACAAAGGGGAAGAAATATTAAGCTTTATCTTAATCCTTTAAGGGGGATAAATTAAGTTAAATCTAATTTTGTATTTATCTTTGAAAAATTAAAAACTATATGTAATTAATTTTGTAAGTTAATTTCATTGGTTATTTTTTGGGTTTTGTGATCATCAAAAAGGGGGAGATTATTGAGCAAGCGTTTTTTTCAACAATACATAATATTTTTATTTAAAGTGGGGGAGATTGTTGAGAACAATACTCTATCTCTATGATGATTTTGATGCTCACAAATACACTTAATTTTTTCTAATGATTTTATTTTAAGTATATTTCAGGAATTTATTATTCATTATATTTTTATTTTTGGAAGAAATATTTATATTCGTGAACAATGAGATTTAATTTCTAAAGCATTTGCATTAGCGTGTTCTGGAATCACTGTTCATTCTTTACATATTTGGGAATTTCTTAAGTGTGTTCTGGAATCACTGTTCATACCATATGTGGAGGAACATAGCGTAAAGTTGGAATGCGGTGTATACATTATGAGTTATTAGAAAAGTACGACTAATAAACCATATGTTATCAGAAAAGTATGGTAGAGGAACCCTGCATTAGGAAGGAACCCTATGTTTGGGATATTGAAAAGTATGGTTCATCAACCTTACTTTTGTAAACAACCTTACGTTTCATCAAAAGTATGGATCATGTACCTTACATTTGGAAGATTTTAAAAGTATGTATCATTTATCATACGTTTGAATGTTGAAGAAAAAATTATGGTTCATCAACCCTATGTTTGTAATCAACCTTACGTTTGAAGGATGCGACATCAACCCTACGTTGGTGTTCAACATTACGTTTGAAAGATGCATGCTATACAGTTCAACCTTACATTTGGCGTCAGAAAATTAAATATGATCTTATTATGGAATGGTCTACAAGTAGATTATTAGGCTGATTTCAGGCCGTATTAAAATCTATTTTTTAAAGTGCGTATTTGACTGATTCCATGCCATTTTATCTATGATTCAAAGGATCAATTTAAAAGGATCTTTTTATGCCGAATCATCGGGTAAGTTATGACTGCTCTGTTATTTTGAATTTTTGAATATCGCGAGTCAGAAGGTGAATTATTTGGATCTAAATTTTCATGATAAGTGCTCCTAATTATTATATAGATGTTATATTTACATAGAAAATATATACAATATTTTCCAAACAACAATGAAGAATATATTAAAAAAAAGATGAAAAACAAAGACTATCAAGAAAACAGATCTGATGATTACGAAGAGCGAAAAATCCATATTTATTGAAGAAGAAGAGTCATGATAGAAGATTCACTCATTCTACATTAAAGATCTACTGTAAATCTACTACTACTAAAGTTGCGAATTAGAATTATATATCTACTACAACCGGGTCAACTTATAATGACTCTTCTTGGAAGATCATTATTTCTGAAGCCAACGATCCATCTACTGTCAATTGTATTCTGTAGAAATTGTGAAGAACAACGGGAAAGTATTTTCAAAGTAAAAAAATTCATTTCTTTTTATTCTTGAGTGTCCGACTTCTCGTACTAAGCTCTGTAGGTTCTGTGAGTGAACCAGAAGTCTTTGTTTTTCTTTAGATTGTAAAGGTGTCAACTTCCTGTAATCAGTTGTGGAACGGTCTGTTGACAAGATGACCAGATAGTGAAAATCCCAAAGCTCATACAGTAGAGTGTTGGTGGAGTGGACTCAGGGCCTTCTGTTCCCCGAACCACTATTCATCGTGTGTCCCTTCTCTTTAAATTTCTGCTACATAAATCCATTTGATTAAAGTCAAAGGGCAGAACATGATTTCACAGAGAATTTTTAAAAGACACAATTCACCCCCTCATGTATATATTTGGTATATCCTGATCCAACAAGATGTTCCTAGTCATATAATATAATAAAGTGTTATAATAAATATTGTTTAGCTGATATTTGTATTTTTCTTCATGAGAGAATTGAATAGTTTCCTTGCACCAAACTTTGTAACTTTTTGTTACCATGATAATGTTTTTGAATCCCGTATTAATGATATAGGATTTCATATGATCAACCAAGTAATCATAATCAACACCCCCAAAAATAGGTTGTGTTTTTGTATTTAGGTTTTTGAGTTTTCCTAATAGTACTCTTACCACAAAAAAATATTTTTTATACCAACATTGTTATTATATGGAAACTGAGTTGAAATTCTGAAAAAATATTATAAATATTAAATACAATTTAACAAAAAGTAAATTTCCAAATCAAGGTAATGTATAACCTTGATACCAATTATTTTTGTGTGTGATGGTGAATAAAATTCAAGAGGGGGAGGGGGTGAATTTTAGTTTAAAAATAAACCAACAATTTTCATCCTCTTCAAGTATAAAGGTTGATCAATTTTTCATAAAATAGACTAGATCAAAGAATTATTTGATTTTTAAAATATAAATGGGATCAAAGTAACTGATATAATTACTTTATAAAACATAGTTTTCATGAGGGAAATAAAATTATTGGTATTTTAAACTACTCATGAAAGAGTTAATGTAATGGACCTTTAATATATATTTACTAACGAAACTAAAATTCAAATAATTTTTTTAAAAAATATGGAGTATTGGTTAGAAAACCAAATAATCCTTTAAATGATATTTTATAAAACCTCAATTTTCAACCAAATTGAAATATAGATTTTTAAACCCGATCTATGGTATCCATAAATTTTAACATTTTGTAAGGTATACCTGATTTTTTTCTCATCGAATGGTATGTCTTCTAATCCCCATAATTCCTAGATTATTCCTATTAGTAGTAGCTCACTCATAAACATTCATGAGCTAGAAGTTCCTAATCTCCGTCTTCCTAACCACATAAGCCCTCAATTAGACAATCATATTTTCCACTATCTTAATGTCCCCAAAATCCCTCAATCACAGAGGATTAGAACAAGAATGAATAAAATTAAAATAATACAATATTTACATGGATAAAAATACACCATGATACCTCTTAATAGAACCACTCCTAAAAAAATTACAATGATTGTAAGTGCATTTAACAACAATAAATATAAAATATTCAAGAAAAAACAAAAACTCTTTAAATGATATTTTAGTACTTCATACTCTTGTTCTAATAATACTCAAGGTTAAAATATATTTATGGGTAAAATTGTAACAAAATTGATTTTTTGAATTCCAAAAAACATTGGACCATTTACAACAACATTAGTAGAAACATATTCATCTATAGATGAGATCTGAAACACCCTAAGTTTCCACGACACGTTTCTCTTTGAATAATAAAATATCTTGTGCTATACGCAACTTCGAGTCCTAGCACACCATGACAAATGAAACTAGCTGTTAAAAAGCAGTTATGAATAATAATACAAAATTTTTGAAATTTTATAAATTTTATTTTTTAAAAAGGAAAATATTTTTGGATTCAGAATATCAATGTTAGCTTCAGGTGAAATTTTGGAATTTTTATAAAAACATTCAGTTTTTGATGAATAGTGAAAACACTACGTTATTGTTAAAAGCGACTTTTAATTTAAATAATTTTTTATTTTATTTAAATTTATTTTAAATTAAAAATAGATACATAATACCTCTATTAGTCCCATATGATTCATTAGAGTCATTTTATAATACTATTAGATATATAAAATTTTATTGAACTTTTTAACGTCTTTGACCCATCTTTTAGGAAAATTTTCAAATTTGCATCAAATGTAATTTTACTGCTTCTATGAATTTAATTTCAAAAATCTGACAGACACAATTGTCATCCGTAAGTAAAATGTGGTTCAATAACATGAATTTTTTTGGTGAATAGTATGTTTTGAATTTTATTTACCACTGTTAAAAGTAAACAAGGTAATTAAATTTAAAAATAATATTATATAATTTCAAATTACCCCAACACATGTCTTAATTCTATTGGATAACTGTATTTCGACCAAAATCAACCTTAGGAAAAAAATATTATCCTTATTGATCAACTTGGATTATATTACGAAGTTAACTATATTTTATTTAAAGAACAGTTAAAAGTGTTAAATTTAATGTTTATTAACTAAACCATTTTTAATATTGGGTTATACATAAGAAAAATTCGACTATAAATATTCCTAATGTTTCCCTCAACACTCTTATAAAAGAGTACTTACACATTTCTTAAATTAACAGCTCTAAATCCATTTTGATCAGCCAACCACTACCGAAATCATCTCCTAACTACCCTCACTTCATCTTAGAGGCCTTACATTGTTCATAAATCCAACATAATGAGACCTTTTGTTCAAATAAAAAGGAAGCACCTGAAGAAGAGGTAATTATTTCACCACCACATTAAAGTTCTTTTCTTCTTACACTTCCTCTTTCTTTGTTGTTTCCATACCAAAATAATAACTCTAGTACCTTATACATATAGTGATGTTATTGTAAATATAGTACAACCATATTCATTAGTCTATACATACTATGAATGACTAAGTCACCATACGTGCGTACGTACGACTTACCGTCTCCACACCGTGGTGTAGTTTGTTATTCAACACTTAATTATTTGGATGGGTGTAATAATGAGTATAATTGATATAAATAATAAATATAACATGTTAATGATTCTGTATATATAATATACCATCCAATTACGTACGATTTCACCATCAATAGAATGATATTGTTGCTCATGGGTACGTATGGCTAACCGTCTCCACGATGCGATGAGATTTTATTCCCCATCGTAACCATTCAATAATAATTTTCATTTTATAATAAAAATATTTTTTAAGAACATAATATCATTCTGAATATGAAAAAAACACATCATATCCATAAGAAACATGACTTAACTAACAGAACATATAAAGGAAAATAAATTAGTTAACACATGAAACAAATGATACTACTGAAATATTATTAACAAAGAAAAATTAGAGGATCATATATGATATCATATTTATGTATGTTTTTATTGTATAATTTAAAAAAAATTATTTAACCATTATATAGTAGGTTAACGTACGATCAACTAAGGAAATGTACAAGGTAGATGTTAATTTAACAATTTCTTTATTATCTGAGGTTTTTTATACATAAGTATCCACTGGGGCTTCTTTATCATCCACATCTGTGTTTCTTAAAAATGTTTTTTCAAAACATTTTTAATATTCCCTAGACTATGTTTTAAAGTCATTTATAACATTGTTTGAATTTTTATAAAATGTTTCGAAAGGAATATATTCGTCAATTTCCAAATAAGGTACTTTATGACCTTTTTGGAAAATTAAGGAAAGAATGTTTTTCAACTTATATGGTGGGTGTAGTTATTTTCTGCCACTATAATACCTTCAAAGATTCCATTATAATATTATATAAATATTTTCAAAATAAATGTATTCTTTTATAATTATGATACTTTTAAATGATTTCAAAGTAGAAAGAGATATGTATCTCAAATAGTTTTTGTGTTGATTTCATCTATGTAAACATATATTATTGGATTTTATGATTAATTGAAGTTGATTTATTATGATAAAATATTCCATATTGTTCTGATATTTTTCTGATATGTTTGACTGTGGATATGCTATTTTTATTTCATTCACATTTTATGGTTAAAGTATTAACATTCCGTATGATAGTTTTATACGAATTTTTATGTTATGTCTCATCCTTTTCATATGAGGAATGAATTGGACATAGTAAGTGACAGCTAGGGCATGTGATAGACCCTCGATGCATCAGTAGGTCTCACGAGACAAACTAGTGTCTTGGAATAAGGGCTTGAAAAAAATTTATATTTAGGGTTTAGCACGAGGCCTTGAATTTGTGGTTAAGATGTCTGAAATTATGCATTCCATCATTATGAGATCATCTATTAATATTACTGGTGAATATTCGACCAGTAGAATATCCATGTGAATAACTAAATGGAATTATTTTATTTATATCTTCCATATTATGCTGAAGTTTAGGTTTAAAAGGCATGTGTTTTAGTCTTATACGTTGCCTTAAATTTTTATTCTTTTTTTTAAAGGTTGGGGATGAAGCCTCATTTATTATTTAAAGAAAATACCTCTTTCTAAATGGGTGTAGGAAGACTCATTACATAGCCTGAAGTCCTAAGACCAAGTGTTTTCAATACAAGGACCAAAAGCCCATTTTTTGGCCCAAATAGCCATTCAGGGAATAGTATTTCTATAGTACCAGGGCTTCTCTAGTACTTGCTACAGTACGATCGCCACTACAATTCCTTCTATAGTGCCTTCATTGCTATAGTACCACCCCTAATTAAATGTTTATGATTTTTTATGATAGTTTCGTCTATATTGTTATCCTTATTGAGCATCTGAGCTCACCCCTTTCTTATGTTTTATTTTTCCAAGGATGCGAAGAAGTATATTATGATTGACCTATAAGGATAGGCTATGGGGTATGAGTGTGTTCAAAGGAGACACAATGTTATTTTTTTAATTTTATAATTTAATGTCAAACTTATGTATGTATATAGTACTTATAATGCAACTAAACTGATTGGTCTTTCAGGACTTGATCTCATGTGATCATTCCAATGTTGTGTAATAATGCACTGACTCTAGGTAACTAGGGTCGGGGAGTTACAAGAACAACATGTTTCTTCATCTACCCAGGGGTTAGTTCATCACGTCTAAAATTATTCATAAATCTGATGGAAGTAATATTTCAATGGAACTTTTGATCTCCAAATTTTCAAAAATCAGTTGGATTCCTATATTTTATAAATCAGTTAGAGAATATCACGATGAAAAAACAAAAATATGTAAAGAAAATTTGGTATGATCATTTTAGTATGAAGTGTATTGTGATTTTAGAAAAAAATAAATAACTGGGTTATTGACTAAAAAAACTCCCCAACACCTTATAATATTCCTCACTAATATGAAAATTTATTCTTTAAGTACACTATTATACCCTAATCATTATGTAATGGCATAAAAAATAATTATTCGCAAAGTTTTCAAATAGAATAAACATTTTTTTGTAAGTTCTTTTAGATCAAACTTCTTTGCATTGTAATCTTTTGAAAACATTATTCCCATTAAAATTAGGGTATAAACTAACTTAACATCCTTCACTATGAAATTATTAAACAAATCATGGGAATAATTCTATTAATAATGTAATATATGATCATTCTTTTGATAAATTTGAAGTTCCAAGAAGTACTTAGTATCTCCTATCATCAAAATATCAAAAATATCCTTCATTTTAGTGGATAACTCCATGTAAATATCATCTTTATTTCCATCAAATATAAAATCATCAATATAGATAATAACTATGGGGCATCCTTACTTAATGTTTTGATATAGAGTTTATTTTCAACTATAAATTTCTTGAAATTCAGTGACATTAAACACATGTGATGTAATAAAACTCATATAAAAAGGTAATTGAATATTTAATTTTTTCCCAAACCATGTGTATTTAGATGGTTCTAGGCTATTGAATGACTTTTTAAATGCTAAGGGGTGGTTCTTGAGGTAATATACTTGAGGAGGATCTTATCATTCAAAGAGTAACTACACCATATACCTAATATAGGAGACTAGGTACCTGAGTGTTTTATGTCGAAATGGGGTAGCTTGGACGACCAACAACCATGTGGTGGACTTGGGGAAAGTATCGATATGAGTAAATCTAAGCACCATCTTCTATATATTCATATACATTCTCTTTGTTTCCTTTTATTTCCCCATTCTTATCAGGTAATCCTTAATTTAAGAGTATATTATAGGTTTTTTTATTTCTTTTTTTATAGTTTGATTCCTATTATGAAATTTAATTGGAATAATTTTATGATTATGAGGTAAGTGATCCCTATGTTTTCCAATCAGTTTATATGAGTTCCACATGTGTTGTGATGTGTTAGACTTTATACGATTATGAAAATATCTTGTTATGAAACCAATTTCCATTTCCTCATATCTAATGACTAAAAATAACATATAGGGTCATGGGGGTCCTAAAATATTATAATTTTATTCCATGGCCACTGATGAACCTATGAATAAACTAAATGTTTTAGTAATGGTTAATAATAACATAGAAAGTGCATCCTGGATTATGTTATAACACAATGGACCTTGATATGTGCTCTTATTATTCCATGAGGATGGAAATTGTATAAGTATAGATAAAATGATTGTAGACTTATAATGATATTGTGATATGTGGGAAATAGGTAGTGTGTTTTAAAGTGTGAATGGAGTTAGATAATATTCCAACCCATATTGATCCTTGTATGAGATGTTTATTTGTGTGGAATATCCCTTTACCTTTGATGTAAGTGGGTGTTAAGACATGGTTATTTATGATTGGTTTGTTATATACTTCTGTTTAAATTATTATATTAGGTGTGTTGAAAATCTTAAATGATATAGTGTTATGGTTGGGTGTAACACCAACCTTGACATTTTTTGGTATGTAGTTGGGTGTAATTCCAATTGGAGTTATTTTTCAATACATTATTTGGTGAAATTCCAACTTAGGTGCATTTTTGATATATGGTTAGGTGTAATGAAAACACGAGGGTAGTCTTTTGGAATAAGATTGAGAGTAATGAAATCCTTGTAAATTCTTTGGAATTTTATGGTATACGGTTGGGGTGTAATTCCAACCTTGGGTATCACTTTACACACAATTGAGTGTAATTAAAACCTTGTCTATTGTTTGGTATTTTTTTGAAATGTGGTCGATTTTACTTTTAACCATGGTTATGTTGTGATATAGGTCAGGTGTACTACTAACTTAGGTTTTGTGGGTCATCGATATAGGGACTATTTGAAGAATATATTACCTAAATCCTTTATATATAAATGTATTATGTATATAAGTTATATCATATGGTATGATATAACTAATCATTGAATATAAAATCATATTCACCAAAATGGGTTTTTTATACATATGGGGTGTATCATATTAAACAATTGGGTTGTTCCATATTCCACTACTAATTCATATTTCATTATTTGACTAGCTATATTATAAGGCATGCTAATTCCATTATATTCCTTTTTCAATGATTGAAATAGTGTCTGAACAATTATTTTTCTGATATTTGAATAAGTATTCTAGGTTGGATATCACCAAGTAATTACTAACTCACCAATTTAAACACACAAGAGTAGATTAATCCATGAAAGGGTTTCATGAACCAACTGAGGAATTTTCTCATGTTTTATAATTCATGAGTAAATGAATGAACACATAAGAAGAATACTTGGGAGATTTACAAATATTATACTACTATGAGATGATGATTGGCCTCAAGGCGCAACCCGTGACGTGATTGGCACATTTTCTGGCAGTCACGGAGGCGGTGATGGTGCTCGTTTAGTGCATCGACTTTTGCGATGGTTTAGCTTGGGAGTCCTCCAACAAGAACCTCATATTCAACATTCATCCTCTTCTGATGAAAATCGGCTTCATTATCATGGGTGGTCAAGCCATCATGAGCTACAAGTCACTTACTTTCAACAATGATGTTAGTAAATTGATACATCATGTTTTTTCATGAAATTGTGCTAATTATTGGAATCATTAGCATTTACACCGCATTCAAAAACCACAATGAAAGTGGCATTGAAAATCTCTACAGCATGTATTCCTGGCTTGGAATTGTGATCATCAGCCTTTACGACATCTAGTGGATCTATGGATTTCTGGTCTTCTTCTTCCATGGAGGAACTGTAACACTTCAAATCATGTCGCTTCCATAGCACATGCCTGTTGGGGTCATCATCTTCATCCTTGCTATTGCTAATGCGTCCATTGGATTTCTAGAGAAGCTGACCTTCCTTGAAAGCTCTGGTGTCGCCAAGTATGGTTCTGAGGCACTCCTCGTCAACATCACTACCATCATCACCATTTTTTATGGCGCCGTTGTTGTGATCGCAGCACATTCTCATAACCCAGTGGAAGCTGACAACAACTACTCTTCTATATATTGAAGGGCCATGGATTTTCTTTGTTCATAATGTGAATTGTTGAAAATGGTATTCACTGTCTTGAATATGGTTTGGTCATTTGGTTATTATGAACTAGTTCCATTAGTGGAACGGGTTTATTTATTTTTAAATAAAATCTTGTAGAAACTTTGATACTGTATTCATGTTCTTTTATCCTTGATTGATACTCCCCATACTATATCTACAATTTTATTTCATCATTTTCCCAGTGAGGTACTAGCATACCATAAATGAAAATAAGATCCCACTCATACAATGAGTGATCCAATTTTAGGCTATGGATACATTTAGAGGAGGGATTCCATTTCAATTACCCTTGGTGATCTTCATCAAACCCATGTGATAATGGTTGAATATGAAGCAATAATAAAAATAGTGTAAGGTACACATTCAAAGCTTATTCTTTTCCAATTTACACTAATTCCATTTACATATCTAGGTTGATATTGGAAAGGGATTTTTAATCACTTTTTCTATATTTAAAAATTGTTGTTAGATCCCTTGAATCCTAGAAGTGGTATTATAGCCATAACATACCTTAACATTCATGGAATCATGTCATGAAATTGATATTTAAAAGTAATATTTCATGTATTACTTCCAATCATTAGACAAAAACTCTCAATTTTGTACTATTCATAGAATATGACTCATTGATATCAAATCATATGCTTACATTGTGCTATATTTTAAAAAACTGAGTATCATATTTCCTCTAAGATATCTATATGAATCATTAAATATTATTAGTAATTGAATTTTATGATTGTATTGTGATTTTTAAAATATGAAAAATAGTGTGTAAAAGGTTTATATCCCTCAACACATAAATTATATCCTATAATTACACTACTGGAAATCCAACCTATCCTAATGATTTTAGAAACCATTGGTATATGGGCTGTTAGGGTATCCCTATAACCATAGTTTCCATTGAACTGTTGGTATAGGGTAGTTCATATTTCAATTTGACAATGGTTCCTGATGAACCATTGGGATAATATTTCCCCAATAGTTTCAAACCGTTGGTACATATCAATACCAAAAGTTTAAACTATTGGTAAAACTATATCCTAATAGTTTAGAACCATTAGGATATCCCTATACCAATGAATCACAAAGAACCATTGGTTTAGGGAACTGGAATTATAATTTTTCAATGGTTCATCATAAACCATTGATATAAAGGTATACTAATGGTTTATAAACTTTAATACAACTCTATACCAAAAGGTTCAAGCCATTGGTACATATCTATCCTAATAGTTTAGAACCGTTGGGAAATGCCTGTTCAAATTAGAGGTATACAAATGGTTTTTGAAACAATTGGTATAGACCCTCATGAACACTCCAGCCGCAGTAGAATCCCCACTCACTACACCTGCAATCAACCACATGTAATCAAATTAACCTACAATCAAACACATAGTGAAATAAAGAACCTATAATCAAATTCATATCAATAAAAACAGATGAAATACAGAACAACTGCAATCAAACCCAGACACACAAAGGCACCACAAGTCCTCAAGAACCTACAATCAAACACACAAAACCACTAAAATAAAGAACACCACTATTCCTAAAACTAAAAGAATCATCAACACATATAAAATCAAACAGAAACAAAAAGATAAACTACAAGAACCTAAAATAAAATACACATAATAACTATAATGAAAATAGAACACCACTTGTCCTCAACCACCAGCATTCAAACACACAAATAAAATGCAATACAAAACACCATTAGTACTCAACCTACATAAATCCTCAACAAAAATAAAATTCAATGAAACCAAAAGAGTATCCTCAAATAGAAACAAACTAATATAGAAAAAATGATAATAGAGGAAATTAATAGATGCATTTAATTAATGATAACAAATAAACATACAAAATATCACATATATTCACTATCACTAAATAATTAAAGAAACATTTTCATAAATATCATTAAAAAATGTAACAAATTAATATATACCTCATTACCATCACTATCATCACTATTTTCCTCAGCCTCGTCCTCATCCTCATCCTCATCCTCATTCGTGTCCTCATCCTTATCCCTGCCCTCTTCCTATCCATCATCCACACCCTCTTCCATGCCATCATTCCCACCTTCTTCTCTTCAATCATCTCCTCTATCACTAGGAACATCATTAAAACAACCACCACTAGGAATACTACCCGGTTCACTATAAAACGTACTCATCCTCACCATATATACATCATAATCCATGAAAATATATGGTGTAAGTGATGGAAAGAATACTTCTATCATTTTCAAAAATCTATTTTTCACCATTTGAGCCTGTTATTCCACTTGATTGGCACTTTTCTAGAACTTTTATACCTTTTCTTCAAGCTATGATACCCATTATGATTCAATGTTACTAGAAACTACACCTAAATTAGTATAATACCACATTAGGATAATACTTTTCCCTGGTCTGTAGCATACTCTGCCATGGTGCTCATCTCCCAAATCTTTATGCAAGTGATCATTTAGGCCAAAAATTTTAGTTTCATGAATAGAAGTGAGTGAAAAGTGACTACTCAAAAATATTTAAAAAAGTAATAACACTGAGAACATGGGGGATACATCATTAAAAAATTTGAAGAACAAAAAACATGTAATTGAGTAGAGATTTGATAGAAGGATAATTAGAACACTCTTGAGGTAGGAGCCGGAAGTTGGAGTAAGAGGGAGAAACTATGATATATTATACACTTATTATTAAAACTGTTTTAGTGGTTATAAAGTTTTGTGTTGTTAATTATGTTTATTAAGAGTATCAAATCTATCCTAGATTGGGGTCTTATGGGAGATAGTAGTGGATGAATAATTCTCTATAATCTAACAGACTACTGAAAATATAAAAGGTAGATGTGTCTAGATTCATTTTTTAACCAATAAATTCCAAACTATTGATCGAAAGATCATCACTATAGAAGGACCATTGAACTGTGTTATACATTAAAAAAACTCAATGGATAAAAACCAATTCTAATAGTCACTGTATAATTGAAATAAATTTGGGTAAAAATAGAAACCATAATTAACAATTTTGGAAAGCCCAACACACCTATTTTTATATTCTGGTTAGTTTACATTACTCTAGTTTTATCTCCTTTTTTCATCATATATTGTCAGTACTTCACAAAACTATTACATTTTCATCATAATATATCATCATTACAAAAAATCTCTATTACTTTTATGAGTTAGTTCCCCATATTTTTATTTTAAATAAAATATAATTTGAGATAATTAATTTAGATATATTCTTAGAGATATATTCACATATGGTGAAGGGATTTATTTTTTCCAATATCACATAGAAATGACCTCTTTATAATTTTTTTGAAAAGAATGTTAAAATTTTGAAGAAGCTACTCGAATGTTTACATACAGAATCAATTTAAGAATATTTGCATATTTTTAAGGATTTTATGTATTAATAAGAGTTCCATAGAGTATTAATATTTAAATACCTTATATCTCTATTAGGTAGTTGATTATAGATCTAAAGTAGAGAGCATGTAGATTCTTTTAGGTAACATACTCATTGTTAGGATAATAGGATCAAGGATACTCCATTGTCTATGAAACTTCATGATAATACAATAGAATATGTTTTCCTATTATATAATAACCACTTTACACCTAGGTAATAGACTTTTATAATATTGGTGAACCCGATGATCATCTTATAGCATTATTTATTGTTTAATATTCCCACTTATATTAATTTAACGAAAAAAAAGGAAAGGAGAGGTAGTAAGACTAAATAATTGAATAGACTGAGATTTAAAATAAAGGATTCAATTAATGATAAGTGAACACACTCATTCACCCATACATCTATGTGGTTACACTAATCCTTGTTGAATATCACCTCTAAAATTACAACATTTATTGAATGAGTTATTTGAGAATATTTTCATTTCCTATGTTATTATTTTGGGAAATGAGGTCACCAAGAGATCACTATAGTGAACCCATGTAGAGAATGATAGGATCTCTTTCTATAGGCAGTATCAAAATTAGAGAATGTGGGATATATTTATTGAGGATATTGAATGTTCTTTAGAAATCATCATCACACTAAAATGTTATACATTTTCTACTAAATTTCACAAATGACATTCACTTTAAAACAAGGTTTATGATCAATAATTGTTATGTTGTCTAGAAAATTATACAGGGAATGTATTTTCTTGTCTGAGAGTGTAATGTCATTTTTATTCCATTTTAAAATATCATACATTGAAATTTTAGTCTTTAGTGGAATTAAAAATAGAGTTTTTCTACCTACTTCCTCTTATGGTCTGGAATTGTAGTATGTCCTATGCTATGGTTGTATTTTATAGAATCCTTTCTTTTTTATTTTTTATTATGATTCCTAAAAAAATAAATAATAAAAAAGTAATTATTAATAAAAATAATGGTAATTTATATTTAAATACCTCAAATTTTATTATTTACTAGAACTCGATACTCATCCACTGAGTAATCATTTCCCGATAATATTCTACCAGGTAGACATCCATGAGAGGTTCAACCTCTAAATCTATGTCAAATCCAGCATGCAATCCAGTATACAATACATGCTTATAGCCTCTCCAGAGCTTTCCTAATTACATTAGCCAATCGGGCCTCATAGCGTCACCATTAAAAAAAATTAAAAATCAGCTGAAACCAAAATTTTAGTTCTTATAAATACAATAATAATAAAACATTAAATCCAAAAAAAATACCTATATTTATCTCCATGTGTTATCCTTTATTTCATTTGGATGGTGTTTCTAGGATAGTAGATGGACGAGAATGATATTTGAGTATTTGGAAAGTGTCGCCAAAAAATCCTACATTCTTATCCTATTTTTTCAACCATTTATTTTTGTTTTTATACTCCACCAGAAGTTTCATACAGTAGTTCCAAATAGAATTCATACATGTATGTTCACACCGCTTATCAGTAGATCTAGATGGTAAAGATGAAAATATATATTATATCAGTACATATTATAATGAAAATTAATTACTATAAAAAATCTATAATGGTTCTATAAATATATCTAATGCAGCCTAATAAATGGGCATCACTGGATCCTTAGACACTGAAAGAACATCAACCTGTACAGATTTAATGGGCCCAAGTGTATGCTTTGCAGGGTCAGAAGGTGTCAGAGTAGCAGTGGAATAAGTATAAATGTATTATCCTAAGGAGAAAGAAGTAGATTTAAAATAATATGGCATAGATGGATGTGAAAACCCATAAAAACGATGAGGAGTAGGAATCATTAGCAGATATTGGATAGAGAGGAGAGGAGACTCAGATGAAAATTTAGGTGCAAACATGGTTTGGGTCAATATTCTGTATGTCTGTCACAAAACCACATGATCAAAAAATGTGAAAGATGGAGTGTTAGGGGGACGGATGGGGTGTGATCAAGAACACTGACTGGAGTTCCTAGATGTAGTATCACACCCCCTCAAATCTCCAGACCAAGCACTAGAACCACAAGGTTGGCCAGTGAACAAATGGAATCATGGTGGTGGATCAAGATTAAAAATTAAAAACAAAATTAACCACATGACATTATATTTTATTGATATATAGTTAAGAATTAAAATACTTAAAATGGGCACTGGAAGAGGGACACTCATCTCACTCTTTGTCGATTTTTTTCAACCTTCTTTTTACTTTGTTTCTCTTCAGTGTTTTTCTTTTCCTGCATTTGAAAATAAATATGGAACTAATTAGAAATACATATCCAATGTATAAAATTAAAAATTATTCTACAAGGAAACCATAATAAATAAGAATAGAAAACAAACGAAGGTGAATAATAGAGAAAACCCTACCTTAGGAACTAATAAAAATAAAAATTTCAGAAATAAACTTCCATATAAGTATATGAGAATGGATGGTGATTTATCTTTGGGTAAAACAGAAATATGAATTTTATTTTAAAAAAACCCAATAATTAAAAGAATAATTTTCCACAAATCGTAAGAATAATATACATATTTTATAGAAATAGTAGACACACCCTTTATGTTTTAAATAGTCCATGAATATTTTTTATTAATGTATGAAAATATAGAGAAGTATTTTTGTGTAGTTAAAGAGAAAAATAAATGTACTTAATTTGTAAATAGACATATTTCATTGAAAAAAATATTTCTCATAAGATACATTCCAATATATTTCCTTAATATATATATATATCACTCCATTTATAAAAAACAAAATGAAATAGAATAGTATATATCAAGTTGAGGGTGATGAAATTCATAAAATCATGATGAACCAAATTTGAAAATAATTGAAAATTTTTATTCACATTGAATTTATAATGGGTATATCTGATAAATTGATGAATGTTCTAAATGGGATTATTTGAACTTTAATTGTTAAATATGTTTTATGTGAAGATTGATTTAATATTTTTTAATGATTTTTTTCAGTGTTAATGAACATTTTGAGATGTGATAAATATGGTGTTATAATCTTAATAATCTATTTGGATTAAACCATTAGTTTGTAGTATATAAATTAGTTTCATGTTTATATTACTGAAATTTTGAGTGAAAATTTGTGTTGTGAATTTTGTTTTAATGAAATCTATATTGTTTGATACATTAATTTTTTTATGTTTTCTCATTGTTCTATTAACATGATTCTATAAATCACATATTGATTCACTGATAAATAGAAATCAGGGAACTTTTAACTTTCTTATAAACTAAATTTTCTTAAAATATGAAATGGGTGGGCGGCCTTGTCCATAATTAGACAAAAATTGATGATAATTTATCAGAGTACAAGTTGTGGGGGAATTGATACAACAAAAGTTTTGTCTATGTTTTATGAGTTTTCATGTTAAACATACCCTAATTAAATATTTAAACTTGGAAATTACCATGTATTTTTAGTTTTGTTTCACTTTGGAATTAAAATGTAAATATGAGTTATTAATTTGGGTTTAATTAGAATATATGTTGATTTATTTTAATGATAAGTAAATTTTTTTTATTTAAATTTGGAAAATATATGTACTTAAATGTTTATTTTGACTCTTTATATGAATTTATGAAGGAATACCCACTCAAATAAATTCACAAGGCCCAATTTACAACCTAACAAGTAGGTTATAGAATAGAAATAAGGTAGAGGTAAAATAGAACAAAAAACACAACAACATCTATTTTTTTAATAGCAGGGGATAGAAAAAGAATTATAGTGAAATAAAAAGGTCAGGAAGGAAATGTGGAATAAGAGAAGTACTCCCCTATAAAGATAATTTGAGTGGATGTAATGGACGTATATAATTTAAGAACTTTTTTTTTCAATTTAACCATAATAATAAATTTTTTACTTTAATACTCACTTTACCTTTTATTTTAAAAATTACAATAAACATTATAATGATTTGTATTTAAGTTTATTTTTTTGTTATGTCATTATTTTCACTAGTTTAGATTTCCATATCAATTAAATTAATATGTCTAATTCAATTTATCTTGTTTTTTGTTATAATTTAACTACTTGAGTTTGGTTTGGTTTGGTATGTTTGAATATAGTTCAATTGAATATTAGAAAATGAAACTATAATAAAACTACAACTAGTAAATATTGAAAATCTAGATAAATGTCTAGTTGGATATGAAATATTTTTAATCAATAATAAATCATTTTGTATAACACAAACGTCAAAAACTCAAGTAGAGATAAACCAAAAGAACAAAGAACATATATGGATGATTCTATATATTTCCCACCACAACTTCATGTTCATAATAAACTCTAAAAATATAAGTATTGGATTCATCATAAGTAATAAATGTATTGGGGATAATGGGAGTAGGTATGGTGTTAATCTCATCATCAAAATAATCAAAAAATATATCTTGGGAATACTTTAATAATGTCAAAAAATTTAGGTCTAAGATGATATTTGAAATAAAACACATGTTTCACCATTGATTCTAATACATATGGTTCATTAATAGCAAGAGTGTGATTCATTTCAATAAATTGATATCCACAGTCATCAATAAATATTCCATGCCTTGTCATCAAATCACACCATTAACATTTCATCAGAGTGACTCGCCCATGATAGTAATAATCCATTATTATTGTTTTCTCATGGACTCCATAATAAGAGAAATTCTCAAATTGATGTTTACTATCTGATGCACTGGCATAACAGTCTATTGTGGAAGTTAATATAACATCATCATGTTGTTTTCTCATGTTCTTTGCTCGTTTAGTGATAATAAATATTTATCTATTGACCACCATTGATTTTCAATCATGAACAACAAAATTAGAACCAAAATTCAAATATCTCATTTCCTCAGAGATAGAGCCCGAAAAAAAACTCAATACCTGAACTATAAATTAATATTAAAATTAATTAAATATTGGTTTTATTAATTTATTATAGTAATATTTATACATTAAATTTTCACCAAGAAGAAAAATATTTTCTATGAAAAGTCTCTGTCCTTCTTAATGGTACAGAAAAATTCTTTCTATTTATCATTTTTTATGTTCCCTATGAAAAAATAGAAATAGTTTAACATATATGTAAAATTACATTAGATGAAATAAGATACACATTTTCAATTTACTTACTTGATGTAGTCATCGAACAAATCATAGTTAAATAAAACTGTGAGATATGCCATATCCCAGTATTCAAGGATCAATTCCATCAATTTATATGATCTTGGAATTCCCCCCATTTGGGAAAAGTGATAGAAAAATGGGTTCAATTTTCTCTTAATTTTCTTCATTTCTCATTGGTCTGTTCTATTTTGTAGTCAAATAAAGAAAAATAAATTGAACAAAAATCCTAAAATTCTTGAGCCATGTAACCTTTGATGATAGAACCTTCAGGATGGTTTCAATTTCGGAAATAAGACATTAATGTGAATATTTTTCTTTTAGTTAGATACATCCAATGAAAAGAAATAGGTCCTATAAGAATAATTTTGTTTGAAATATGTATATTTAAATACATGATGCATGTGAAACCTGATGGAGGAACTATTTTCTCTAACTCGAAAAATAACTAATGGTACCTCTGCCAGCATTTTTTTCAATAAATAATTTGACAAATTATACTAAAAAAGATCTCAAAATAAATGGAACAACTGAATAACTAATACCCTTACCATATTTCTAAGGAGGTGAAAATTTTCTATTTGAATCCACTCATGCAGATAGATGCGATAATCACAAGTCTTCAAAGATTTTAGATTCATATTTTTTCTATTGACCTATTTTGATATGTTTCTTGAATATCCATTAGGAATTGTAATAGTCTCTAGTACTTCTAGAAATTTATTTTTTTTATAGGTGTCATCACATATGAAGCACATGGAACTTTCCATTTATTTTCACTGATACACATTGGATAAAATTCTAGTCTGATTCCCCAATCCACCAAGTCACACCAAGATTGAAAATCATCTTCTGTCTTTCACTTGATATTTTGAAGAATTAAGATCAACATTTCACATATATTCTTTTCAATTTTAATTATTTCTAAGAAATGAATTAATCAATTGGTTGACCAAAAGGCAACTCAATGAAGATACTTCTCTTATTCCAATTGTAAGAAGTTTCTGTGGAAAAATTCATCCTCTTTCCAGATTTTATCTAATGCTTCCCAAATAATGAACTGGAATATTTTAATTTATTAAGCACATAATTTCTAGAAATACTCTATGGAGGATTGTCAGCCTCCATGGTATTATCAAATCTTTGATGATTATTCCGATACGGATGATACATCGGTAAGAATCATCAAAGTACCATAAAGTCAAAACTAAAGAAATATTTCATTCTTCTATATAATGTATTCTTAAAAAAATAGGACATGATAGTTTTCCCTTCATGTTTTATCAAAACATCATTGCATAAGTAGGAAAATCAATGATCACCCACATAAGCATAAAACTCATGTGAAATATGTCTTTCGAACATGCATAATATATGAGAATACCCACATTTCAAAGATGTTTAAACTATTTTATTAAAGGTTTCATGTATACATTTATATCATTTTCGAGATCAAAATCTCTAGATATGAGTTTACTCGTGAAAGTGTAAGGTTTGTTTCTTAGACATCCATGGAGAAAGGTTATAAATGTGCATGAAAATTGACCATGTGAGGTGCGAAGTAAGAATCTGCCCAAATGGATTAAAACTATCACATGAAATACCTATGCTCACATTATGCACATTATCTACAAAATTAGGATATCAAGCATCAAATCACTTCTATGAAAATCTATCTACCTGGAGAACCAACTCATCATTATTATTCTTTCTATCGGTATCAAGGAATAAAAGTTTTATTGATATTTTATTAGACATAAAAATATTCTGGATTTTGGGGATCAATGGAAAGTTCCAAATTACTTTCTGTGGAACATGAGATGGTGTTCCCTCAACTTTTGGATTCCATTGGGATGTACCAAATTTTATAAAATCACTCCATTTAGCAGTTTCCTCACATAATAAGTTGCAATATTTTGGACAAAAATTTATTTTGTTTTTTAAAAAATATATGTTCCTCAACTAACTTCCTTACCATATAGTGTTTTGAGGGAATATCTGCATCATCTAAAAGTAAGTCCTTAAAAAAGGGTATGAATGTAATTGAATGTATTAGATATCCCATACATTATTTCCCATGAAACTATCAGATTATGAATTCCATCATCTTTATTTTACCACATTTCCAATATACTGGAGTCATGACAACATCATACATTTTTTCATCCTTTCAACATCATTATTTTCATTTGATTCGTCATGTGTTCTTGTATCTAAATCCTATTGTATCAACATAACTTCCTTATCTTAATAAAGAAAATGGAAAATGGTCCTATAACAAATTCTCTAAACCAGTGCTCTCATTTAGATCTTGATCATTTTGAGATTTCATTTTATACCCATTGTGATCCCACACATATTAGTCTATTGGGAACCATTATTTGGTTATATGGTAAATAAATTCTTCATAGCTTAACCATGGTCTTTTAACATAATGATAACATGGGAAATGTATATAGCCACTATTTGAAGCATTATTAAATGAAAAATATAAAAATCTCTCAAACTTGTTTTTAAAATCATTTGAGATCTGATTAGTTTCATATATCCAAATTATATCTATTCTATAAAAAAATTGTTATATGACATTTCGTACAAGTAATTAAATAGTATTGATGTTTAATAAAAAATATATATAAGGAAACGATAACTATTTGATTTATATAAAACCATAACTGAGGCACTAGTCTATGAGAATCATAATATAAAAGACAAAATAAATTATATATAAAACAAAATACTATAAATTTATGATGCATAAAGGACCTTTAGATAGATTCCTTTGTGACTCTCCCCTTCAATTTGTTCTTGATTAAGTTCATATGATTCGATTTAGTTTTGTTTTGTTTAATTAAATTTAATTCAATTCATTTAAATTCACTTTTAGTTTTTTTCAATAATTTTTTATTTATTTTTCTTAGTTTCATTTGGTTAGTGTTTCATATATTTAGTTCAAGTGCATATTTTTTTGTTTAATTTCATTTCTTTCAATTTGCAGTAGTTTTATTTCATGTGGCTTAGTTTGGTTCAAATCGGTTATATTTACTTTTTTTCAAATCAAGTCTATTTGGTTTGGTTTTTTGTTCTTTGATATAGTTCAGTTCAACTTGGTACAACATGGTTCTATTCAATTTGGTCAGATCTATTTTTTTACGATTAGTGAAAATGTAGTAGATATTTATACAAGAAATATACTTGAGGGTTGACATATAATTTGTATTGAGTATAATAGATAAATGAAGGTTTAGTGGAGAGAACCTAAGATAACAAGTGATTAAATTATATCGCATCTACCATAAGACTAGGTTATCATTCAAAAACTGATTCAACTATATATGTTTAAAACTGGATCACTAGAATCTATATTTTTCATTCCATAAACAATGATATCATCCATAAAGTTGAGAAAAGAAAGTCATTCAATAACATATTTAAATTATCTCATGTTATACCATATATCATGTACCCATTATATAATTCAAAAGTTGATACCATTATCTTTTATAATATTATACAAATACTTTGTAAGATTGAACATTAGTAGGCATTCCAATCGAAACAAAACATTGAGTTTATGTCATTGAATAAAATATATTTTTTATGGTCGTTTGAAATAAAATATCTAAATACAGGTTAGTATTACATAAGAATATAAACGTGAATAAAATTCTTAGAATCATTTTATAAATATTTTATTCTTTTTAATTAAATTATAATATCAAAATAAAAACAAATTAATCGGTTGAATCCGTTATTAATAAAGTACACATTTAAGAAATTTTTTTAACTAATATTTTAAAGTCATAATTTAAATATACTTTTGTACTAGATATATCAAATGGATATGATTATCAAGATAGTGTAAAGACCATATTAGATCAAGACACAAATAAAATAGGCTAATAGTATCAAAATGAAATAGGTGAAGAACTATAATATAAAACATGTTACATAAGAAATCACACTATGTTAAAAAAGGATAGGGTAACCTAGATCTTTGACCTCTTAAATTATTGAACAAAAAAACTACTACTCTAGACTGATGAAATATTTAGGTCATTCACATGTTCCATAATATATAATGTGATAAAATGTGAAATTGATGATAGTTTTTCAATTATTTTGAAGTTATCCAAAAGGATTTTTCATATTATTTAAAAATTTATTATATATGATACAAAATAAGATTAAACAACACCTAATTGATTAAATTTTAGTGAAAGAGGGAGATTGATGGAGATATGGAAAAAATCATATATAAATAATATATATTTTGGATTATATTTTCATTATGTATTTTTATCATTTTTTTGTATTTTTTTGTATTTTTTTTTGATATTTTGTGTTTGTTTGCATAAATATATTAGGAATTAAAATATTTAATGTTTTATGAATGAGGATTAATTTTTAAACATTTTATACTTCTAATATAGTTATTTTAAATGTATTTAATAAAATGTATAATTTAGGTTACATATGGTTGAATTGTGTTTGCTGAAGGGTAAAAGAGGCATGATATTGTAGGTTAACTGAGAAACACAAAGTTCTAGTTTCTGGGAATGACCTCATTACCACAAATAAATAATGGAAAAAATATATTTTCATCCCATGAAGTCAGTCAAAGCTTGTGGGCATCATGTGAAGAGAAAGTTTACACATGATCGAAGACACGTCAGTGGTGAATAGAGGACGCATGAGTGTGGGGTGGTGCTTTAGGAGAAATACATGGAATAACATGGGGAAACTCTACATAATCAAAGGGATGGAACCTCATGGGAAATATCACCTAGATAATAAATGGTGTTAGATTCTTATATAGATTATGGAATAATTGAGTATTATAAGCAATGTAGTCTCCCCATTAAATTTATGATGTGGAGAGACATTAGTTTCTATGAAGTGTAAGACACACTACACTACTACACGATTCAAACTGGGTACCTAAAAACCACTGAATCAAGTAGCTTTAAGACTTTAGTCATCCATCATTGCATTATCACATAATATGACCAAAATAAAACTGTACATAGTAGATCAACCACTCCATTCCACTCCTATTATTAATATCATTCCATATTTCATCTATTATGAACCCTCTAACAGTGTAAAAAAGTATAAGACCTTTCAGGGAATCATTTTAGGTAGTGATTTTAGATCCAATCCTATATAGGTTATCCTACCCAAGAACTCGAGCATCCCGTGATGTTTGAATAATAATAATAAACATTGAAAAAAAAATCAAAAAATCACTAACCAATTCGATTGACATCACAACCATAAAAAATAATTATGTTACCGAGGAAATATCTAATTGAAACACCAAATTTTTTTAAAAATAAAAGTCTAAAAAACACCTAAAAAATATCTATTTAAAATCAGTTAAAGTATTGAAGAAGACATAGATGAATATAGAAGGGGAATATTAAATGATGGATCTAGAACTCACCAATTTGATATTAAATAAAACTCATATAAAAATATATGCTTGAGGATGGGTCGTTGTGGAGGGGGAAGAAGTTGGAATCACTCATAGGGATCACATTTGAGAGAAATTAGAGGGGAGGGGTGCACGTGGCTTTAAAATAAAAATTAGATCTGGATGCAGGTCTAGGTGGGAGTGTTGCTAGCGATCTAGATGAGAGTAATATGTGTATGGGAGGGATCATGATGGGAGGAGGAAGAGATGAGGATGTGATCATGATGGGAGGAGGAACCCTCATGCAAGGGATATGAATGGGATGAGGGGAGCAGGGATACTCAAAGTAGGGAATGGAGAATGAACAACATGAGGGGTGGAGGGGAGCTGAGTTCTAGGGTGGGAATTGGGGGAGGGGAGCGAGGCTGCTGGGAGTTGGGATGAGAGAAGGGGTAGAGCAATGAGAGAACCTAATTTAGGGGAAATTAGTGCAACCCTATTCTAATGGTTCTAAAAATCCATTGGGATATGATTCTCTCTCTCAATAGTTTTAAAGTAACCATTGGGACAACCTGTAATACAAAGGCATATCCTGAAAGTTTGGGTAAATCGTTGGGATAACCACTTTGGGAAGAAAACCCATTCCATTTGTGTTAGTATATATCCTTAAATATGATTAGTAAAGGAATTTTTTTCCCTTTATATTCAATTATGAGTTGAATTATACAGTTACTAAATTGTTTATAAATCCTAATAAGAGGTATTTTGGGATATTTATTAATTTATAATGTGTCTATAAATTAATTAATTATAAAGAGTTTATAATTAATTAATGAAATTTTTATGAAACATTTATCATTAAATATTCCAAAATATTTACTATTAATAATATAATACCTTTTTCCAAATTATTTGACAATACTTATGACATAAAAATAAAGTATTTATTTATAAATCATAGGGTTAATTTGTAAATTATTTATAAATTAAAAAAATAAGGTTATATATAATGCATTTATATTTTAATGTTTGGAATTGTTCATAACACTTAATTTAAAATTTTCAAATTAAAGGAGTTGTACGGGATATTATTTAAACTGACTGAAAAAAAGTTTTGAGTATTGATTTGATAAACATTTAAATTTGTTGTTTGTTAGATTTAGATTATGTAAATATCTTACATAATGGAAATTGAAATACATAATGTTTATATTTCATAGAAATATCATATATTTAATGTGAAATAACATAGAATTGATATTATGAAGGATTTCATATTATGAAATGAATATAAAGTATTTATATTCATAATAATTAAATATCTATAATGAATAGATAAATGTATGAATTGTTTAAAATTAGTTTTAATTTATGAATCCTTTATAATTGTTTATCTCATGTTTAAATTTATGAATAGTTCATTTATTTAAAAGTTATTCCCCAGTTTATTTTTCATAGTAATTAATTATTTATAATTTGAATAGTTATATACATTAGTTTAAATTGTTAAACCAAGTTTAGATATTTTCATCCATGCATATTAGTAGTTACATGATCGGTATGAAATGAATTTAGTTTCCATCTACCTTGACATCAATTTTTAATAAAGTTATTTGATTAAATTTAATTGTTGAATATAGTTTATATATATTAGTTGTGAGACTTATAAAGAATTTAAATCTATATTATGTATAGTATCCCTTGATAGAGGTATTTTGTATCAAATTTCCCATTATCCTGGAGTGTAACACTATACGATTTTAGAAGGAAATACTATATCAGATAACATACAAGATATGCCATATCGAGCTTAAACGAATAAATAAATATTATTATTTAATATGATAGTTATTGCATAGAAATTATAATGGAGGGTATGAAAAATATTAACTGAATTATGAAAATATGGTTTACACACACATATATAATTTATTCTTTGGTGAAAAACTAAATATAAATTAAAATAAAACCATTTTTAAAATAAAAGGAAATGTTTTTCTGAAAAAACTATTTAAATGCAAACAATTGTGTTTATAAAATAATAAAATCATTATTTTTTGGATTATATTAATTAAATATATATGAAATATAATATTTAACATACATATTATGCGTCTTCTAGAGATGATATAAAAACAAATCCAATTTTACGCATAAAATATGTATTTTTATAAAAAAACATTTCACCACCTTTTGATGGTGCACGTGTTAATATATAGTTTTTTACAATCTTATAAATACTATTTGAAGAAATAAACATCTTATTTTAAAGAGTAATATAAAAATTTATTTTGGTTGAATTTTTGATGTTTTTTCTCATAAGTTTCATGTTTTGATGAATTATGAAAAAATACTGAATTCTAATTTAAAACTAAAATTTCATATAAATAATTTATAGTGATAAATTATATATTAGATTGTTATTAAAGTACAATAATATCAATTTTATATCATTGAATCTAATTTAGTTCACTTCAATCAATTTAAAATTGAATTTTTATATAAAAACATTTCAATATTTTGAACATTTTCACTTTAATAACCCATTTTCTCACCCCATCAATGGAATTAACTTTAAAATAATTTTAGCCACATAAGTGATTTTAATTTTAAAAAATAGATTCTATATTTTGAATCATAATTTAAGAACTTATTAAATCGTCCCCCTTAATATTTGGAAAATATGAATAGTGACTTTGGTAATTTATATTACCATGGTTAATGGAAAATCGTGTAATTAAGGGTAAAAATAATAATATAAATATTAGAAAATTACCCCAAAACATGTAATAATTTTTTATGGTCTATTTAGACCAAAATAATCCTTGTTTACATTTTATAGCCTCTTGTATACACTTATATGAATTTAATCCTTTATAGTATTTTATTTTTAAGAACATTTAAAGATATCTTACTTATGTTCTCATAAATATAACATTTTTAAAATAGGGTTATTTAAAAGATATATTAAACTATAAATATTAATTTAAAAGATAAAATATTTATCTAAATCATGTTATTTATTTATAATTTTTATATTATAAAATAATAACATTAAACAATGACATAATAATGATGCATTAATTGTTTAATTAAAGGAAATATTAAACAAAAGATATTAAAAATGTTAAAATAAATAAAATTTGAGATAATTAATATAATAAAATAATTTTATAGACGAATTTTATATTTTATTGATTTTTTATAATAATGGTTTTTTCTTTATCTGGTTGTTATGATATTTTGAAAAAGTCAAGTAATAAATAATGTCAAAATTGACATTAATGATATTTTAAAATAAATTTTATTTTATTAAAAATATAAAATTTATAAAAATATAAAACTAAGAAAAGTTATTGGGAAACAGTTTAAAATTTTATAAATTATTCATTTTGAGTTTTTTTAATATTTTAGAGTAACTATATTAACCCTCAAAGAGTAAAAATCCATGTATTCATGGTAAGAGTTAAAGGGGTTAAAAAGGGTTAAAGCCAAAAGATAAGGATTAAAAAACAATAAAAACATGTGTAAATTTAATTTTATGAATTTATTTACACCCATTATCATCATATATTATACATAAATCAGGTTTGAGCCATTTGGAATAGAAACTTATTTTATATTAGTTTAATATTTTGTAAAATTCCAAGACTGCCCCTACCCTCTCTTATAAAAGAGAATATCTGCTTCACTTTTCCTAACACTTAAATAACTATTTATTTTGGAAAAGATCTTCCTAAATAACTTCTTAGAATCCCTACCCACTTATTATAGATATTATTTTAGGAAAAAAACCACCCTTAGTGGTCTTAATGTGTTAAGAAAAGGAGATTGTCTGAACAAAAGGTATCATTTTTAATTAGGTGTTTCTATTTTGTTTTTCATTCTAACTTCATCAAATATTCTTCAAATGTGATGAAATAATAACTATGGTATGATAAATATAATTAAATATTATTATTTTAATATCATCACCTAAATCCATATTCACTTCCATCAAATGGGAAAAGAATTAATCGTTCGTGTGTACAGAGGACTACCACCTCCCAAACTGATATAATTCATTTTCCATCACCATATCTCATGAATGGTTATGATGATGTAATTATTGTTTATATATGATATTAATGACATATTTATCAATATTAAATAATATTATATCATTTATTTTCTTACATATCCATGCACATAAAAATGATAACTTCGTTCTTGTGTACATGTGAACTATCACCTCTATGAAGTGATGTTGTTCTTTTTTCATCACCACATAAGATGGATAGTATATATAAGTATATTTAAATAAATAATATTACATTAATTATATTATAATCATGTTTTAGAGTTAAAATTGTACTTACCTTCTTTCCATAATGATCATTGAAAAAATGGATACGTTACTCATGCGTGCGTACAACCTATCATCTCTATTTGTTTAAACGATGATGGCTTGGTCAGAAGACCAATGTACTAAAAATATATAAGTATAATGATAAATAAATTTAAAAATAATAAAATAGGGAATTTTATTACAATATTTTTCATATAACATGGTGAGATCTTCTTGGAGGTCATCCATCAATGTAATTTAACTACTAACTTCTTTATTGGCAAGACAATCCACCTCCTTGTTTGCCTTGCAGTAAGCATGAGTGATAATATGATTGTGCTCTATTTGATGTTGGAGTAAAATCATCCATATTCATGTGAGGTCCACACCAAGTGAACCACTCCATGTAGAAGGGCCTGAATGATGGTAGTCGAGTATTTTTTAATCCGTATGTTATTCAATTCGTTTTTCATGATGAGATCAAAGATAATAATAATGTTGTTCATATCTGCTTCTAAATCGGAGGAAAAACCACACATACCATAGTAGCATCCCAGAATATTTCCATTTTTAATTCTTCACACTATTCCATAACCTGTAGGTCTTGGGATGCCTTTTGAGGCACTTTCCACATTTATTTTGATCCATCCAGGGAGAGGGGGCTGCCAAAAGACTTCCAACATAAATTTCTGGGGCTACCATCTCCATGATTATAACATATTTTATTTTTCATAACCATACTTAATGGTTTTATTTAAAAGTATAATTTATGTAGAAAAATGATATTAATTTCATGAATATAATTCTACAGATTATGGACTAATGATTACTTTGACTATTGACAGTATACTAATTTCATTTTCGACACAAGTACTGAATATCATCAAAAAGTCAGACAAAAAATTAAATAATTAAGTAATTGTTATTAAAAGATAAAAAGTGATGTATGTGGAATAATACAATTTAAATAGGTTTTAAATAAATTAAATAATCAACAAAATTTTATTATTCAGGAATAAAAAGACTATATGCGATGAGTCTAACACAAGGTAAGGGACTTCACCTCAATTTTCTTTTATTGATGAATATTTTTGATTTTATGCACCTATATTCTTTTCGGAGGTGTATATAACTATAATTTACATTTTATATCATGATTTTATTTATTATAATGATATTTAATTTTTTGATAAATATTAATCTTTCATGTGGAATATGATTTGATTAATTACAAATTAGTATAAGATTTCATAACTCAATTTCCAGTAATTAGGTTAAGCATATACTTAATTGATTATGTAAAGCTGTTATTATGTGTGAAAACACTTATGATTATATTATTTTTTATTTCCACTTGTTTTATATGGATTTATAATAGATACACATAATCTATTAATTTGATTACTTTTCACTTCAGTGATATGATCTTCATAAGGGACTTTCTTTTCAAAACTGCTTTCAAAGTCACTATTTCAACTATTTTTACAAAATACAAAAGGAATATTTTTTTAATATATATTAAATGAATGGAATTTTACACATTTATATTAATTTAATGATTTTATTATTCAATTACATGTTTATTATTTTATTTAAAAATAATTTGTTTTCAATTATGAGTACACAACTTTGTAAAAATGAAAAGTGATTTCAAAGTGGAAATGTTATTTTTCATTTATGCTTGATTTATGTGTAATGATTATGTTATGGTTCATGTAAAAGTTTTTATGAGTATAAGTTTTTCCATGATAAAATGAGGGTGGGTGAGCATGTTATTTCTATCAAATTAATTATGTAATGAGATGGAGTTAACCGGTAGGGTTTATCTAATGTGATTTCGAGTATATAGTGCAGTGGATATTCAAAATGTAACTATGATGGTTACACCCTGTGTAGCCGAGAGAGCTACAGTATATGTAAGAGTGATATAGAAAATTATTTCCCAAGTTACCTACTTTTATATTATATGATTTATTATGAGTTTTTATGAAAATCACTATATTTTCCAAAGGTAAGATAATGATCATTTTAAAAAGATGATTCAAGTTTTATGTAAAAGGTATGATTTTAAGAAAACAATTTTTTGAGTTTTCAATGGACTAATAGTTTCATTTATTTTATGCCCTTTACTGGTATTTTTTTCTCATCCCAAGTATTAAAAGGGTTTTTATAGGATTTAAGGGGGAATAGATACAATTATGAGATCAAGGGGATAATTTTGAAGATTTTTCATAAAGAGAAACCATGTTTAATTTTAAAAGGGTTTACATTGGTGGAAAAAATGGAAACTGGGTACAATCAACCAATTTTAATATATGGGTATACTTTTTATTATATTTTATTAATTATATAATACTCTAAAATAAAAATATCCATTAATTTTAATTCTATTTCCAAAACATAAGAATATGTAATGTTTATGGTTAGTTCCTTACAGTTGGTATCGTTGGATAGTTTTGAGAACTGTAGATATTAGGATGTTTTCTTAAGAGTTAGGGATAACATCATAAGTTTATAATTTTATGTTTTATCATAAGATAAATGTATTAGAAAAAAATTGAGTCTTTATGTTATGATTTTTTTGGAAACGAATGGTATTTTGGGAGACATTTATTTTTGATGTAATTGTGGGTTATTAAATTTTGGAATTAAAAATTGAAGGTATGAGATAAACTTTGAGGTTAGAAATTTCTCTCTAAAGATGATTTTTTTTCTAATAATTCCATAATAATTATATAGTTTTAGAAAAATAAATACCTATAAGATGCATGACAACCCGTCACTTCTAGAAAGGCCACGAGAATCGAACCCACAATTGAAGGGCGACAAGGGTAATTTTCCTACCACTTTCCAAAATGAAGTCCCAATTAGTATGATTTTTTATTTTTAGTTAAATGATTTGATGGATGAAGAAAAAGTTGATTTTATAAAAATATGTTTTATTGAATAGAGAACCTTGGGATTGGAAAATTGTAATGCCCCAACCCCAGCTACCCAGAGTCGGTGCATTACTTCATAACATTGGCATGATCACAAAATATCAAGTCTCGAAAGACTGATTAGTTTAGTATCCTTGGAAACACTAGATACATTCGTAAACGTTACATTACATCATAAAGTGAAAAACTACAATAACAAAGTCTCCATAGTCCACACTCATATCCTCTTCTGACTATCCCTACAGGTCATTCATAAAATACTTCTCCACATCCTGGAAAATATTAAAACATTGAAAGGGGTGAGCTCAGATACTCAGTAAGGATAACAATATTGCGGAAGCTTTCATAAATAAACATAAACATTTAAGGTAATGTATAACTAAAACAAAAGCCTTTTAAAATTGAACATCAACATAATATGGAAAAAGTAAAATGAGATAATGCCATTTACTTCTTCACATGGATATTCTACTGGTCGAATAATCACATGCAATATCAATAGCCACTTTCATAATGATGGAATGCATAATGCCAGACTATCATAACCACGTAGCCAAGGCCTCGTGCCAAGACCACAAATAATATTTTGTCAAGGCCTCATACCAAGACACTAGTTTGTCTCTTGAGACCTGTCGATGCATCGAGGAGCTTTAGAGGGCTCCACCCGTCACTTATTAAGTACAATGCATTCCTCATATGAATAGGTTTAAACATATCATAAACCATAACATAATCATATCACATAAAATATGCATAAAGGAAACATAAAATTTCCACATTTAAATCAGAAGATATAAATACAACACACTGAAATAATAAAAAGACTTTCAAAACCATTTTCAATACCAAAATAAAAGAAAATTAAAACTTGATATTTATTTTTCAATTAAAAAAAAGTTATGGCTTGTAGAGGAAGCTGAAACCCAAATAATGGCCATGGTGGTGGAGAAGTCGTTGTCGCCGCATACGTACGACAAGAAAAACATTCCTTTTTGTCGTTTAGTAAAACACTTCGTATAAAAAGATTCCTTTTTAATAAATGTAAAAGTCAAAGGGTTTTATACACCGTATAAAGGAAAGTTGTGTATAAAACCAAATATGCCTCAATGAAAGGAGATTAAGACGAAGACCCTTACAAAGATCATTTTTTTAACTAAAGTAGATCTATTATGTGTATTCACTATAAGTACAAATAAATAAAGTAAAAATACAAGATAGGACATAATAATATCATGACATAATTTGAAAGTAGGATATTAACCCAAAGAATGGAAATTGGGTTAAGAAGTTCCCTTACCTTGTGTCTGACTTGATTGGACCGTTCTTTAACCTCCTGAATAATAAACTAGAGTTAATATCTACTTTATTAAGAACAATTTTCAATTTCATTATCCTTTTTATATCACTTATTACAATTTTATGAACATTATGTAGTTATTTAATTTAATAACGGTCGTTTTGTCGATCTTTGTCACTTGAGTCAACAATAAACTTCTTATAATTACAAGTTGTTTATGTGGTAGAATATCCATCATATCCAGAATTTTATTCATGATTTAGATGTCATATATATCATATATATCCAGTATATACATTCATTCATAATATTACGTAACATTTGGAGGTAAGAAATGAAATGCACCGTTCATGGAGACGGTAAGTCGTACGTACGCATGAACACTACTTTCATTTCTATTTTGTATTTAATGGAATGAAATCATAATTATATAAAGTTGTAATATAGTTCCAGTATAATATCATATATAATATCATTTACTCCATCCTTTATACATTCCACATATGGCATTAACGATTCACATCACTCTGAGGGGGCGGTAGTCCGCACTTCCTAAAATGAAATTATCGCATTTACCCATAATGGAAATAATAAAGTATGCCATAAATGAGAAATATATAATCATAAGGAAAACATAAACATATTATATATCATATATAAATATAGTGACATCTTAATGGCCACCTTTGAAGGAGTTATATGAGTGTTGAACAATCATCGTTTCGTGAGGCAGAAATTCGCCATCCACAGAAAAAGTATGTTCTTTAACCATTAGATGTAGGTGTCTGTAAGTGTAGATCGAATCCTTCTTATAAAAAAATACTAGTATATTGAGGATACTGGTGTTGTTACAACAGAAATGAATAAAAAGATTTTATGGGGTTGGAGAAGCAAAATAAAACAAAATAACATAAGAGAAGACATTACCTTAAAATCGGGTAACTCTTTTGATTTGAGCCAAAGGCTTCCTTGGGAACATTTCTGCCTAAAGTGAGGCTTCTAGGAGTAAGGGAGGGAAGTTGGAAGAGTATTTGGGCAGATTTTGGCCAAGCCAAAAGGCTAGAAAGTGTGAATGATGTGGTAGAGGTGGAGGCCTTTTATAAGAGGAGAGGAGGGGCACTCTTGGGATGTAAGGAAACGTTACATTATTATACAATGATTTTCGGATTCCAAAGGTCCCAAACTTATATAATTATAGGCTAAGGTGATAAGGGTTCGAAATATACTCATCCAATAGGTTTTTGACAAGTTTATGCCTTGTAGTTTACATTATCTTTTCATTTTATTTAAATCGTTAATTAATGAGGTAATCGCTGCATCATCATGGTGTCATAAATAATTTAATTTATTTAATTTCAAAAAATTATAAAAAAAATACTATGATGTAGTAAATATTTTTATCTTTCCAATGACTATTTATAGTAAAAAATATGACTTGTATAACCCCATGTAAAAATTGTTTTAGTAAAACATTTCATGTTTGTGTCATTTTTTACTTTAACATTAAATAAAAGGTATTTATGTCATTTTCCAACTAAAGTGGCTCCATGGGGTCCCCAAGTTGACCCATGGATTTTCTTGGTCGGCCATTCCACATCCAATGAGGGTAGGACATGTGTCTAGCTCATCTCATATTATTAAAACATTATTTTTACCTTAAACTACACTAATTACCTCTAATCGCGATTAAGAACTTAAAAGTTACTATTCACCAAAAAATTATTTTAATCTCATTGAACCACATTATACTTCTTAATTAAAACCATGTATGTCGGATTTTTGAAATTCAAAACACAGAACTGGTAAAATTTCATTTAAACGAAAAATCAGTTTTTATAAGTACCACTTAGTGGTTTCACTATTCATCAAAAATTGAAGTTTTTCAGAAAAATCCCAAAAATTCACCCTAAGATATATTTGATATTCCGATTTAAAAAATGATGTCTATTTTAAAAAATTACAAACATATAAGTTTCATTAATTAATTTTATAATTAATTCCCGCTGTCACAACAAATAGCGTGTTTTTAAGAAACAATTTATATCAAAAGATTGACAATTGTTCATGCCCAATTTCAATGTTAAATTAATTCTAATGACCACCATTGGATAAAATGGTAAAAATATATTCTAATCATACTTTAAAACCACTAAATATTATAATTTATCACAGTAAATTAATTTTATTAAAAAAGTTGTTTTAAGTATTTTTCACTATTCATAAAAAATTGAAAGTTCTTAGAAAATTACAAAAAATTCAACTTAGGGTAATTTCGATATTACGAATAAAAAAATGAAGTCCATTTTGAAATATAAAATTTCTATAATTTTATAAAGTGGTTATTACTATTCATAACGGCTACTTTGATTAGTCGCGGTGTGTTAGAACTCGAACTTGCATACAATGCAAGCTAATGCATTATTGAAAGAGAGGCGTATCGTGGAAGCTCGGGGTGTTACATTCTCCCCTCCTTCAATAAATTGCATCCTCGAAATTTGAAATTTTTCTTTGAAAATAAAAGGTTGAAAATAGAAAATACCTTTGTGGAAAACCCACATCGGAGATAAGGTTAATAAAATTTAGCCTTAATAAGAGGGAAATGGAAATGAAAAAGTCACCACCAAATTATGATCTCGATAAAGAGAACAGTGGTGGCAATTAGAGACATATAATTTGAGGAAAAACGTAAATATTTGTAGGGAGTGATTGAGGTCATCAATCACAAACAATTGTAAAATTGAGGGCCTCAAAGCCTTCAATCTTTGATGATTTAAAATATTATCAGTTCAACAAGACATAAGGTATTAGGATAACACATTTTTTGTTTTAATATCCCTTTAATAAAGTTTAAGAATTAATTTATTCATAGAATAAGAGATAGGTATATATATATTTATTCTTGACAAGTAGAGTTTCAACCTTCAACTAATTTCTACCACAAACTCATCTTTCACTCAAAAAGATAATAGAACTCAAAAATATTATATTTATCCTAATCGTACAAGGTTCAAAATATTAACACATACCATTTAGATTAGGAAAACTATTTTGTAATAACCAGGGACTTCCTGTAGGCTAGTGGTAGGTAATAAAGGCATGTATCACTATGGTTGTGGGTTCGATTCCTGCAGCTTTGTCCGACGCGACGGGTTATGCCCCACCCTGCAGGTTGTCCTTTTCCTAAAAGTATAGTATTATAGTATTCCAAAAATAATCTTCAGAAATTTTTTAACCTTAAACAATAATATTCAATGTTCAACTTAATCCATCCCAACATTTATAGTTATCCAAAATACCTCTGTCCAAACTTTCTCTAAAAGGTCTCTTAATTCCAAAATCAATTGCAACATTAGATTTCCCAAACAAGGTAAAGTTTCTCTTTTTGTCACATACAAAAATATGATTACCTTCATCATATTAAAACCTTAATGAAATCAACATGTACTGTAGTATAATCCTTATATATATCACATTATTCTAATGACCAGAATATAATCCATGAGTCCAAAAGAACCAATATATTAATTATTCCGCTTCAACTGTAGTCACAACATAAGATTGGCCTTGATCCCTTGGCATTTTTTGAGGTAAGTTTCCCTGATGCTTAGAACATTCATTTGTATAATGACCCATTTCCCTACAATTGTAGCATTTAACATTGATAGCCTCTTTCTTTCCCTTGCAATCACGAGCCTGGTGACCTTTTTCTACACATTTATAACAAACTCCCATTCCTTTTAGGCAAGTACCAGGGTGATTCTTCCCACAATTATCACACAATGGAAAATCCTTCTTTCCCTTTTTCCCTTTATCTATCTCTTGTTCCACCGTTCTCTTCTTCTCTTGCTTTACTTTGTTGTCATAAGACTTAGATAATTCCTTTTCTGTCTTGATAGAACATGAGACTATATCTTCGTACGACAAGAAGGTTTGTGAGATTAATGCTCGACGGAGAAACGGTTTTAACCCATCAAATAAACTATCAATATTACTTCTTGGGTTATGTATACAATCTGCACCATGTCTTGCTAACCTTGTAAAGTTGGCCTCATACTTTGCGACATTCTCATCCTCCTTTTCTCTCAGACTCAAAAATTGCCTTTCCATATCTGCTCGATGGTCACGAGGAAAGTATTTTTCTAAGAAAATATATTTGAACTCGCTCCATTCCATATTTGATACTTCTTCATATTCCATTGTATTTTGAATCAATGACCACCATTGATCGGCATCTCCAGTGAGGCGGTAAACTGCCACGATAACCTTCTCCCTTTCGCTACTCCCCAAGGCATGGAATATTTTCTCTAAGGAGTTTATCCATTGCTCAGCTACTAATGGATTTGTACCTCCATTAAAAGTTGGCGGTTGTTGCCTCATGAAGCGGTCTAACATTGATCCTCCATGTTGCGGATCAGGGTGCTCCATACGAGTAAGGTTATTATTCATAACCTGAGTGAGTTGTCCCAGTATGGTAATAAGTTGATCAGCACCAGTTGTATCTCCAGCTCCACAATAATTATCTTGAGCAGGAGGGAAATCCCTACACGGAGTCCGTGCATTGATACAGTTTCCATTACTTCCACTAGGCGCCATTTCTAACCAATGGCATAATCTAGATTAGTTTATGAATCAAAATACATAATTACGTACTTGTAATACACATAACACTAATTGAACTATTTTATGGATATAATCCAAAATCATAAAAAAATGTTTTCTTTGAGGAAGTATATACTCATAACCCTTCATAGTGGTTTGTAAATAAAATGAGAATTATCCTAAGCATATCCCCCGGGAGTGTCATAACCAAGAGTGCAGCAAGGCCCGTTGTCGTGCACCAGTTCCCGTTCGAGTCTAGCTCAAAGCGTTGTTTTCAGGTTTTACCCCTAGGTACATCTGTTCCAGAGCAACCTCTACCTGCTCGTATCCAAATAGGGATGTATTTCTCGGAAAACTCACAAAATCTCAATAATACCAAAATTCTAGGAAGTTCTTCTATACTAATTCTCAAAGTCTATCTTTGGGCTATGTGCTCTAATCAAAGTTTATCTAAATCTAGCTTCCATGGTTAGTACTAACTGCCTCTAATAACAACTGTAACGCCCTGACCCTAGCTACCCAGAGTCGGTGCATTACTTCGTAACATTGGCATGATCACAAAAGATCAAGTCTCGAAAGACCGATTAGTTTAGTAGCCTTGGAAACACTAGATACATTCGTAAACGTTACATTACATCATAAAGTGAAAAAATACAATAACAAAGTCTCCATAGTCCACACTCATATCCTCTTCTGACTATCCCTGCAGGTCATTCATAAAATACTTCTTCACATCCTGGAATATATTAAAACATTGAAAGGGGTGAGCTCATATACTCAGTAAGGATAACAATATTGCGGAAGCTTTCATAAATAAACATAAACATTTAAGGAAATGTATAACTAAAACAAAAGCCTTTTAAACTTGAACATCAACATAATATGGAAAAAGTAAAATGAGATAATGCCATTTAGTTCTTCACAAGGATATTCTACTGGTCGAATAATAACATGCAATATCGATAAACACTTTCATAATGATGGAATGCATAATGCCAGACTATCATAACCACGTAGCCAAGGCCTCGTGCCAAGATCACAAATAAGATTTTGTCAAGGCCTCGTGCCAAGACACTAGTTTGTCTCATGAGACCTGCCGATGCATCGAGGAGCTATAGGGGCTCCACCCGTCACTTATTAAGTCCGATGCATTCCTCATATGAATAGGTTTAAACATATCATAAACCATAACATAATCATATCACATAAAATATGAATAAAGGAAACATAACATTTCCACATTTCAATCAGAAGATATAAATACAACACACTGATATAATAAAAAGACTTTCAAAACCATTTTCAATACCAAAATAAAATAAAATTAAAACTTGATATTTATTTTTCAATTAAAAAAATGTTATGGCTTGTAGAGGAAGCTGAAACCCAAATAATGGCCATGGCGGTGGAGAAGTCATTGTCGCCGCATACATATGACAAGAAAAACATTCCTTTTTTTCGTTTAGTAAAACACTTCGTATAAAAAAATTCCTTTTGAATAAACTTAAAAGTCAAGGGGTTTTATACACCGTATAAAGGAAAGTTGTGTATAAAACCAAATATGCCTCAATGAAAGGAGATTGAGATGAAGACCCTTACAAAGATCATTTTTTTAACTAAAGTAGATCTATTATGTGTATTCACTATAAGTACACATAAATAAAGTACAAATACAAGATACGACATAATAATATCATGACATAATTTGAAAGTAGGAGATTAACCCAAAGAATGGAAATTGGGTTAAGAAGTTCCCTTACATTGTGTCTGACTTGATTCGACCGTTCTTTAACCTCCTGAATAATAAACTAGAGTTAATATCTACTTTATTAAGAACCATTTTCAATTTCATTATCCTTTTTATATCACTTATTACAATGTTATGAACATTATGTAATTATTTATGTTAATAACGGTCGTTTTGTCGATCTTTGGTACTTGAGTCAACAATAAACTTCTTATAATTACAAGTTGTTTATGTGGTAGAATATCCATTATCTCCAGAATTATATTCATGATTTAGATTTCATATATATCATATATATCCAGTATATACATTCATTCATAATATTGCATAACGTTTAGAGGTATGAAATGAAATGCACCGTTCATGGAGACGGCAAGCCGTACCTACGCATGAACGCTACTTTCATTTCTATTTCTTATTTAATGGAATGAAATCATAATTATATAAAGGTATAATATAGTTCCAGTATAATATCATATATAATATCATTTACTCCATCCTTTATACATTCCACATATGGCATTAACGATTCACATCACTTTGAGGGGGCGGTAGTCCGCACTTCCTAAAATAAAATTATCGCATTTAACCATAATGGAAATCATAAAGTATGCCATAAATGAGAAATACAGAAGCATGAGGAAAACATAAAAATATTTTATATCATATATAAATATAGTGACATCTTAATGTCCACCTTTGAAGGTGTTATATGAGTGTTGAACAATCATCGTTTTGTGAGGCAGAAATTCGCCATCCACAGAAACAATATGTTCTTTAACCATTAGATGTAGGTGTGTGTAAGTGTAGATCGAATCCTTCTTATAAAAAAATCCTAGTATATTGAGGATAACGGTTTTGTTTCAAAAGAAATGAATAAAAAGAGTTTATGGGGTTGGAGAAGAAAAATAAAACAAAATATCATAAGAGAAGACATTACCTTAAAATCTGGTAACTCTTTTGATTTGAGCCAAAGGCTTCCATGGGAAAATTTCTGCCCAAAGTGAGGCTTCTAGGAGTAAGGGAGGGATGTTGGGAGAGTATTTGGACAGAGTTTGGCCAAGCCAAAAGGCTCGAAAGTGTGAATGATGTGGTAGAGGTGGGGGCCTTTTATAAGAGGAGAGGAGGGTCACTCTTGGAAAGTAAGGAAATGTTACATTATTATACAATGCTTTTCGTATTCCAATGGTCCCGCACTTATATAATTCTAGTATAAGGTGATAGGGTTCGAAATATACTCATCCAATAGGTTTTTGACAAGTTCAAGCCTTGGATTTTACATTATCTATTCATATTATTTAAATCGTTAATTAATGAGGTAATCGCGACATCATCATGGTGTCATAAATAATTTAATTTATTTAATTTCCAAAAATTATAAAAAAAATACTATGATGTAGGAAATCTTTTTAGATTTCCAATGACTATTTATAGTAAAAAATATGACTTGTATAACCCCATTTAAATTTTTTTTTAGTAAAACATTTCATGTTTGTGTCATTTTTTTCTTTAAAATTAAATAAAAGGTATTTATGTCAATTTCCAACTAAAGTGGCTCCATGTGGTGCCCAAGTTGACCCATGGATTGTCTTGGTCGTCCATGACACATCCAATGAGGGTAGGACATGTTTAAATCTCATCTCATATTATTAAAACATTATTTTTACCTTAAACTACACTAATTACCTCTAATCGCGATTAAGAACTTAAAAGTTACTATTCACCAAAAAAATTATTTTAATCTCATTGAACCACATTTTACTTCTTAATGACAACCATGTATGTCGGATTTTTGAAATTCAAAACACAGAAGTGGTAAAATTTCATTTAAACGAAAAATCAGTTTTTATAAGTACCAATTAGTGGTTTCACTATTCATCAAAAATTGAAGTTTTTCTTTAAAATCCCAAAAATTCACCCTAAGCTATATTTGATATTCCGATTTCAAAAATGATGTCTATTTTAAAAAATTTCAAACATATAAGTTGCATTAATTAATTTTATAATTAATTCCCGCTGTCACAACAAATAGCGTGTTTTTAAGAAACAATTTATATCAAAAGATTGACAATTGTTCATGCCCAATTTCAATGTTAAATTTTTTCTAATGACCACCATTGGATAAAATGGTAAAAATATATTCTAATTATACTTTAAAACCACTAAATATTATAATTTATCACAATAAATTATTTTGATTAAAAAAGTTGTTTTAAGTATTTTTCACTATTCATAAAAATTGGAAGTTCTCAGAAAATTACAAAAAAATCAACTTAGGGAAATTTCGATATTACGAATACAAAAATGAAGTCCATTTTGAAATATAAAATTTCTATAATTTTAAAAAGTGGTTATTACTATTCATAACGGCTACTTTGATTAGTCACGATGTGTTAGAACTCGAACTTTCATAAAATGCAAGCTATTGCATTATTGAAAGAGAGGCGTATCGTGGAAGCTCAGGGTGTTACAAATATGGTTAGTTTATTAAATGATTAGTGTTATCTTATAAGATAATTACTATTTTTAGAACCCTATTTAATTATGGTAAATAAAATACTCTGAGATTTTATCTTAGGAATAAAGGTATAATTATAGTTTGGAATCATAAAAGATTTTATTGTGTATTTATGGTGATTCAGGTTATTTATGAAAATAGTTAGCATATCTTGGAGATTTTGTGATTTTGGAAATTAATATTTTGGTATGAGGAATTAATAGTGATTGATGTTATTTAGAAGAATATGTGACGAAATAATTCTGATATTTTGCATTCAATCATATTCTATAATACTTATGAGGGAATTTAGGTATATTTTTCTGAATTATATATGCTAAACATTAGGTATGATTATTAAATTTCGGAGATTGAAGAATATTTTTATCTTATAAAGGTTTATTCTTTTTGGAGAATTATATAAACATATCCAAAAAAATTGGTTTTGGATACTTTTTTAAAATAGGAGAAATAAATAGTTAATTTTTTGAGTTATGTAATTATCTAGAAGTTTATTCTAGTGCTTAATTTGTGAAAAAATTGTCTTAAATACTTATAATTTAGAGAAAGGATGAGATTTTGGGGGAAATTTATTAAAGGATGAAACTCTACTTGTGAATAACGTATATTTTATTATATTCTTAGACCAAGTAGTAATATAATTTGTCAAATCTATGAAAATGACCTCAAAACTAAAATGTAATCTATTTATATTTCTTACTAGCACATGAGACTCATCCTAGTTTGTGAGGTCTCTCTAAGTGCATCTATAGCGACCCTGACGTTTCATACATTACTATAACATCATTTTAAAGATAAATAACATAATATTATTACACATAGATGATCTAATGGTTTAGTGTCTTGGGAAAACTTGGACCATACATAACAATTACAACATCGAGCATAAAAATTTACTCAAATTCTTTCGTCTATAGCTTCTTACTTGCACTTGACCTCTCCTTAGTACATGTAGTCACTTTAGGATATATATAAAAAGGGGCAAAATAGATTCCTATTAAGGGGATAGATAAAAACAATATAGCTTGGGGTGAGCATAATCATAACATAGACAAAGGATCGTGAACATAAGAGGAAGCATAAATATAAGACTTGAAATGTGGCAGTGAATAAAAATGAAACATCAGGTCTTAGTGGTTAACTACCACATATACTTGTGAAAAAATATAGCATCTTGTTCACACACAATTTCACATTTACTCATGAGATTCATCACTTTACCCAATGCATTGGAGTGATGTATAATTCCAGGCCCACCCGTCACATTTAAACATTCATATTGCGCTATATAATTCAAGGCACACCCGTCACATCATAACATTATGATTTATCATGCATTCCATAAAAAAAGAACACAACTAACCCATGAAAACTAATGAGTTTAATATCATAATAAAACATTCATTAACATTATGTTCCCAAAATAAAGAGGGAATAACATACCAATTACAAGAACCATCAATCTTGAATGAGAAGTAAAATGTGTGTTCTTAAAAGAAGAGTACTTTTGGAAAACATTTGGTTTGACATAAATACCAGTGACAGACGTTTATATCCCAGAAAGGGAAAGAAAATTATGTTGAAAATATTTTTTAAGGAGTAACCATATAAAAAAGGAGAAAAGAGGGAGAACCCGAAGGATGAAAGTTGGGTTCGAGAATTTCTCATTACCTTGTATCCAAACGCTTGGTTCACTTTAATGTCCTATATAATTACATTATATTCATTAATTAGAAACTCCAGAACCTTTTATATATTAAAAGGGTTCATTTTGGTTTCATTATGTTATTTTATGGGCCATTGGATGAGTTATAGTGTTTAAAAATTGTTCATGAATGTTTGTTTTTATGGTTTTTTTGAGCGGTTCACTTGTATTCATAAATTGAAGTTTGGGTAGACCATGGGTAAAAATCCATAACTAATATTACATTTTATTAGTTATATTTAATAAGTTAAAATGATCTTATAATTAATTACATTATATTCCATGTGGAAGAATCATTAGATAAAAATTAAATGTTGACTATTTGAGTAAATTTGTGCGGTTTTTCGACCACAACGAACTTGTTTTGATTAATGATTTAGTAATATGTACATAAGTAAGTTACAGAACATTAAATAGGAATTAATATATATATAATATTATGGATCAACCATAAAAATTGTTTCATGACCAGATCTGAAGGTAGAAATGGAAAAAGAAAACATGTCGTTCTGGAAGGTGATGGATTAACACCTCACGAACAATGTTTTCTTTTATAAACTAAAAGGAAGAGGAGAATGGTGTTGTATGGTATAATATCACATTATTATCATAAAATTAAATTATATGTATGATACTGGAGTTACCATACCATTTTTACAAAGATAGGTGGGGAGAGAATAAGAAAAGAACTTGAAATTGAACGGGAATTAAAGAAGAAGAGGGAGAGAAATTACCTCTTGAATCCTCTTTAAGGGGACAAGGATTGGTATTTTGATGAGACTAGAAGCTCTTGGAAGTGGGGGAGGGTCTAGGGAATAATCTTGGACAGAGTGTTAACAAGGATTTAATTTTGAGAGGTGAGAGTAAATGAGGGTACGAAGGGTGGTATTTATAGTGGAGGGGAGAGTGGTTTTCTTAATATAAAACCCATTAATTTATTATTTTCCCTCAAAACAAGGAATAGTGAGTCTTCCATGACCAAGAATAGTAATTTTATAATTTGATCCCAAACCAAGTGGGATTACATCATCATAACATCATAAATGACTCTATAATTAGCTTATTTAGATTATTTTGAAAATTATGGTATTTGACTATTCATAAAAAATCCAAGTATTTTAGAAAAATCCCAAAATGTCACCCCAACCATTTTTTGACTTGTAGAATCCAAAAATGAAGTCCAATTTTCAAAAATAATGTTCTAATTATGATTAATTAAATATTTAATTAAAATAACAATTTACATGAAAAAAATAGTTTTTAAAATTAAAACTGATTTTATAATCCTTTCAAAACTTACTTGAGGTCTTATAAAATTATCTTAAAAACTATAAGAAAAGGATTTGTTAATTTATGAACACATTTTTAGAAAATAAAATTTCTTTTAAATTAATTTATTAATTATAATTAATTATTTATGTGTTACAAAAATACCATTGCTTATAAGGCTCCCAAATTTTATTTAATTATTCATGGGTAAGGTTACTATTATTTTGGGCAATTTTCTTTTCATAAGGGTAATATTACTATTCATAAGGGAAGGTTACTATTCATAAGGGTATTTTAATATTCACCAAAAATTATTTTGGTTTTAGTAGACTCCAAAAATCATCTTGAACTCAACCGTGTATGTCGAATTTTTGAAATTCAAAACATAGAAGTGGAAAAATTATGTTTAATGGTTAGATAATATTTAGTATAATTTTATGTAATTGTGATTCCTAGTGTGATTAAACTATAAAAAATAATTATAAGATGGTAATTACATTGATAAAACTTTGGGTCATTACATTTTTCCCCCCTTATGAAATTTCACCCTCGAAATTTCATTTTATATAAACAGGTGAGGGCACTTCTCCTTCATCACCTCCTCCAGTTCCCATGTAGCTTATTCAATCTTTTGGTTCCTCCACAACACATTGACAAGGTGGGTTGTCTTATTGTATAGAACCTTATCTCTCTGGTCCAGAATCACTACTGGATGCTCTTCATAGGAGAGGTCATCTTCTAGATGTACCACCTCTGAGTTGAGTACATGTGAGGGATCAAGTATGTACATTCTTAGGAGTGATACGTGAAACAAATCCTGAACTTGAGCCATATTTGGTGGAAGTGAAAGCCAATAGGCCATGACTTTTATGCAGTCAAGGATATCAAATGGGCCAAGGTACATTGGGATTAACTTCCATTTCTTTCCAAATCACATGACACTCTTCCATGGTGATATTCAAAGGAAGAATTTATCTCCAACGTCGAACTCAGAGTCCCTTCAACAGTTGTCTATGTAGCTATTTTTCCAACTCTGAGCAGCTTTGATGTTTTTATGGATGTCTTGAACCTTCTCTGTCATATCTTCCACAGGGTCAGGTCCAAGTAGCTTTCTTTCTTCAACTTCACCCCAATAGGTTGGAGTTCTACATCGCTTTCCATACAAATCTTCATTTGGAGCCATCTGAATAATCGAGTGGAAGCTATTGTTGTATGAGAACTCAACCAATGGGAGATGTTGATCCCATCCACCTTTTAATTATAGAGAGAAGGTTCTTATCATATATTCAAGCATCTGAATAGTCCCTTCAGAATGGCCATCAGTTTTGGGGTGAAATTCCAAGAAAAAATTTAATTCAGTACTCAAAGCATGTTGAAGGATCTTCCAGAATATAAATGTGAACCTTGGATCGTGATCGGAGACAATCAAGAGTGTAAGTCCATGCAATATCACTACTTCCTTCACATATATCTTTTCATGTTATTCAAGCAAGAGGTCTTCTCAAATAGAAATAAAGTTGGCAGTCTTGGTGAGTCAGTCAACCATAACCCAGATCACATTATTTCCCTTCAACGTCTTCAGAAGACCCATGACAAAGTCCATCATAACATTTTACCATTTTCATATGGGTATAGGCAATGGATGTATCATCCCATTGGACTTTTGTTGCTCTAATTTAACTTGATGACATACCATACACCTTGATATATATTCTGTAATCTCATTCTTCATGTTATCCCACCAAAATTGTTCTCAAAGACCACAGTACATCTTGGTGCTACCAGGATGGATAGAGAATGTTGTGATATGTGCATTGTCCAAAATCTTCTTCATTATCCCGGTTGATGAAGGAACAAAAAGACGTGTTCCCAACCGAATCACACCATAATCATAGATATGGAACTCATTTAGCTTCCCTTCCATTACTGCATTCACCCTCATTTGTATCACAACATCATCCATTTGTGCTTCCTTAATCTTCTATTAGATGGTTACATAGTCATTTTGCCAAGGTAATATGTATCCCCTACCCTTATGATTCTAAATCCATCCTTTTCATATCAAAAAATATATGGTCTTTCTCAATCCGTAATATGGATAGAGTAGCAGGTTCTTTTCTGCTTAGAGCATCAGCAAACTTGTTCACCTTTCCAGGATGATAGTGAATAGAGAAATTGTAATCCTTAATTATCTTTAACCATCTCATTTGACACATGTTAAGCTCCTTTCGTGTGAATATATAATTTAGGATCTTTTTGTCGGTGTATATGTCACACTTCTCACCATAAAGGTAGTGCTTCCAGATTATCAAGGCAAATATCATGGCTGCCAGCTCTAGATCATGCATCAGGTAGTTCTGCTCATGGATCTTCAACTACCGTGAGTCTTAGGCTATCACATTATCATTTCGCAAGAGTACACAAACCAATCCTTTCTTTGAATCATGACTATATATCACAAAACATTATACACTTTTCGGTAGTGTGATTACAATTGCAGTGATCATCCTTCTCTTTAGCTCCTTGAAGCATCCTTAACATTATTCAGTCCAGACATACTTTACCCCATTCCATGTTAACTTAGTTAGCAGGCTTGAAAATCATGAGAAGTTTCTCACAAAACGTTTGTAGTACCCTTCTAATATAAGAAAACTACACATTTTGGTGATACTAGAAGGTCTGGGCCATTCCTCAATTGCCTTTTTTTTAAGGATCCACAGAAATTTCCTCACTTGTGAACACATGTCCCAAGAATGTGACTTGTTTCATCCAAAGGTCACACTTTCTGAACTTGATATAAAAATTATCCTTTCTCAATGTCGCCTACACAAGTCTTAGATGTTCTTCATGTTCCTTCTTACTCTTCGAGTAAATGAGAATATCCTCAATAAACACTACCACAAAATTTTCGAGGTAATGTCTAAACACTCCATTCATAAAACCCATGAAGATTGTAGGGGAATTTGTATGTTCGAAGGGCATCACCAGAAACTCATAGTTACCATACCTTATACTGAAGGTAGTCTACTAAATATCTTCTTTCTTCACCTTTAGCTGATGATATCCAGAACAAAGACCCACCTTTGAGAATTATTGGGCTCCTCTTAACTGGCCGAACAAGTCGTCCATCCTTGGAAGAGGATACATTTTCTTTATAGTGATCTTGTTGAGTTCCTGATAATCGATACACAACCGCATTGTTCGATCCTTATTCTTTACAAAGAGCACTTGTTCACCCCAAGGTGATGCACTAGGGTGTATGAACCCTTTGTCCAGATTCTCTTGCAACTTCTTCTTTAACTCCTCCAGTTCGATAGGATCCATCCTATAGGGACACTTTGAGATATGAGTAGCTCCGGGTATGAGTTATATTGAGAACTCTCCCTCAGGATCTGAGGGAATTTCGGGTAACTCTTTGGGAAATTCATCATCATATTCCCTCTCAATGGAAATTTCCGCTAGGTTGGCACTTTCCTTTGACTCAACCATTTGGGCGAGAGATGCTTCTTCATAGGGAATCAACACCCACACCATTGAGGTATTTTTCGATGTAGATTCATGATCTTCCTTGAATTTTTAGAGGATCATGGGATGGTTCGGAATAAGAAAATATATTTCCTTTTCCCGACAGTTGATATGTGATCTATATAACAAGATCCAATCCATTCCCATTATAGCATTGAATTCCAGAAAGGAAATTATTACAAGATTCTGTGGAAGAATATTCCAACATACGCCAATTGGAGAAGAGTCAATCACATGGGTTGCAATGATTTCACCACTTGGTGTTTTTACAGATATCCCTACATCAAGGTTTCAGGGTTCGATTTTTTAGTTCTAGAAAACTTTCAAGACATAATGGAATGCGTAGACCCAAAATCAAATAAGACTTTTTCTATTCTTGAGTGAATAGAAAGTATACCTTATATGACTTCATTATCGTTCCCCACACCCGCAAAAGTTATGGCATAAGCCTTCCATTCTTCCAATGGATTTGGTGGCTGGTAACGCTAATTACCCTCGAGAACTCAAGGTTTAGTGCACTAGATTGCATAGTTCCCTAGCTCCCTACAGTTATAGCATTGAACCATGGGTGTTTCTCTCTTTTCTTCAGCTACATTCTCCTTCCATTTCATGTTTTTTTGACACTCTTGAGCATGGTGTCCTTCTTTCCCACACATGAAGCATTTACCCGTCCCTTTAAGGCAGTTTCCATGATGAAACTTCCGACATTTTTGGCATGTGGGTCATTGAGTTTTCTTCCCACCTTTGTCATTAGATCCATCGGCTTGAAACTCCATCTTTCGTTTCATATCACCATAGCCATGAGACCATTCTCCAAACTCCATATCCATTTTTAGAGTGCACCAAACAACTTATTCATAACTCCCAAAATCTATAATTGAAAGAGCATTTTGAATGTGTGGTTTTAATCCACTAAAGAACCTATCAATTTTTCTATCATTGTTGACAACTGAATGAAAAGAGTTCTTTATTATTATGCAAACACTTTTAAGGAAAAAGTGAGAAACCATACATGACTTCACAACATCACCAATTAACCACTTCATCACATAAAATCATCCAAGAACAATGGATTAAATCCATTCAAACCTTAAAACTAACAAACCATCACAGCTAGAAATGATGGCACCAAGAAATGGCCAAGGTACCATGAACCAGGGGAAACAAACATCAGGAGAGCTGGAAAAAACTCAGAGCCAGTCTCCTCAAACACCCATCGATGAAACCGTCGACACCAGACCAAATCCACAAACCCACCGGCAGACTCCAGTCAGATTCTGCCCAACCCTCTAGTGAAGTGAGATGGGCCCTAAAAAGAGCACATACAAAAAAGGCGATGAACAGAGTAGACTGAGGAAGACCAGGCCATCCGGATGCTGCACCCTACTCCACAAGCAACTACAAGACACCCTCAGACCAATTACATATGAAACATTCAAACTCCCCACCAAATCTATATATATATCACCTCTAGAAGACCCACATTGTCCAACTTCCATCCAAAGTCCAATAAACCAAATAACACACATCGAATCAAAAATCAAAATAAGTGACCAGCATCACTGAACCATCACTGAACCGTCACTAAACCACAACAACCCATCACAACATCAAATTTCATTGACAAAAACAAACATCACCCACGAGCAGTTAACCAGAAATAGCGTAGGATCACCGAAAAAATCAACCCATCATACTACCCAAAAAAATCATGTGTAGATGAAGAGTAAAAAAATAAGGACCTCTCGAATCTCATCGGACGAAGACCTCACAAAATAAGAGAGTCATCGATCCCACCACCACCTTCAATCCCATGCAGAGAGAGAATATCCTCCCATTAAACCCAAATCCAACACTAAATGTGATGAAATCCTCAGGTCGTGGAATCTGGATCTCAATCATTGAACCAAGAGTGACGATCCCGCATGCCGCCACCACTAGAGGGAGATTCACACCACAAATGCGCTGAACAGGAGAACCAAAGAGAGATTGTCCTTCTTTTTGATTGACCTCTATGAATTCTTTCTCCATCTTTGTGTGAAGAGTTTGTGGGAAAGATTTATTAAGAAGAATGATCTTAAAGTCTTCCCATTCCATCTCTTCAATTTATTCCCTTGGCTTGGTGTTCTTAATCAAATCCCACCATTGATAAGACTCTATATCTAGATAATAAATGGCTAGAGTCACATTCTCCATCTTAGAACAGTGAAGCACATGAAATATCTTTTCCATAGAGTTGACCCACTACTTCAAAACTAGTGGATCAGAGGATCCACTAATCATCGGTGGTCGTTGCCTTATAAAACATTCGATAGCCAGTAACTACCTCTTTGGTGAAGGAGGATGTTACCCATTATTATGGTTATTCTTCATAACCAGAGATAGTTGGGTGAGAATCACCATGATGTTCAGAACTCCAATACCCAAATAATTACGAATGTCGTTGGGGAAATCATCGCATTGGCCCTCTCACGAGTTGTTATGCTGGTTTATCCTAGTTCCCACCATTTTATAAAATAGAAAAGGTTAGAACAAAACATAATTCCATAAGTAATGAATAAATAAATTATTTATTTTCAAAATTTATACTAAAACAATTAAATATGGTATCCCTATATAAATCATCTTATAAGAAAATTTGTACATAGTCTCATGCTAGAGGTTTCCTCCAGGGTTCACTAATCCTAATTCCCAAATTAACCCAACGTTTCCTATGATACCAACTATAGCGACCCAAACTTTTCTTAAATTAATATTACATAATTCTAAATATAAATAACATAATATTATTATACATAAATAATCCAATAGTTTAGTGTCTTGGGAAAACTAGGACCATACATAACAATTACAACATCGAGCATAAACATTTAATCAATTTCTTCTTCTCTAGATTCTTACTGGCACTTTACCTCTCCTTAGTACATGTAGTCACCTAAGCCTGAAGATATACATAAAAAGGGGTGATATAGAAGCCCAATAAGGGTACATATAAGAACAATATAGCATGGGGTGAGCATAATCATAACATAGGCAAAGGATCTTGAACATAATATGAAGCATAAATATAAGACTTAAAATGTGGCAATGCATAAAAATAAAACATCATGTCTTAGTGGTTAACTACCACACATACCTGTGAACAATGATATCATCTTTTTCACACATAATTTCACATTTACTCATGAGATTCATCACTTTAACCAATGCATTGGAGTGCTATATAATTCCGAGTGCACCCATCACATTTAAACATTCATATTGTGCTATATAATTCTGGGCGCACCCGTCACATCATAACATTATTATTTATTATGCATGACATATTAAAAAAATGAACATAACTAACCCATGAAAAGGAATGAGTTTCATCTCATAATAACATATTCATAAATATTGGGTTCCCAAAAGAAAGAGGGAATAACATACAAATTACAGGAAATGTCAATCTTGAATGAGAAGTAAAAGGTGTGTTCTTAAAAGAAGAGTTCTTTTGGAAAACATTTGGTTTGACATAAATACAACTGGAAAACATGTATATCACGGAAAAGGAAATAAAATTATGATAAAAATATTTTTATGGAGTAACCATATAAAAAAGGAGTTAAAGAGGTAGAAGCCGAAGGATGAAAGTTGGGTTCAAGAATTTCCCCTTACCTTTTATCCGAATGCTTTCTTCAATTTAATGTCCTGTATAATGACGTTATATTAATTAATTAGAAACTAAAAAAAATTTTATAAATGAAAAGTATTCATTTTGGTTTCACTATGTTATTTTATGGGACTTCGGATGAGTTATAGGGTTTAAACACATTGTTCGAGAATGTTTTTTTTACGATTTTCTTGAGCGGTTCACTTATATTCATAAATTGAAGTTCGAGTAGAAAATGGGTAAACATAAATCAATATTATTAAATGTTATTAATGATATTTCATAATTTAAAATTATTATATAATTAATTACATTGTATTCCATGTGGATGAATCATTAGATAAAAATTAAATGATGATTGTTTGAGTTAATTTGGGCGGGTTTTCGACCAAAACGAACTTGTTTTGATTAATCATTTAGTAATATGTATATAAGATAGTTCCAGAACATTAAATAGGAATTAATAAATATAATATATTCTGGTTCAACCATAAAAATGGTTTCATGACCAGATATTAAGGTAGAAATGGAAATAGAAAACATGTCGTTCTTGAAGGTGATGGATTAACACGTCACAAACAACGTTTTTTTATAAAATTAACGGTAGAAGAGAAGGGAGTTGGATGGTATAATATCCCATTAGTATCATAAAATTCCATTATATGTATAATAATAGAGCTACCATACCATTTATAAAAATATATTTGGGGAGAGAATAATAATAGAACTTGCAATTGGAAGGGAATTAAAGAAGAAGATTGAGAGAAATTACCTCTTGAATCCTCCTCTTGAGATCCTCCTTAAGGGACCTTGGATTGGTTTTTTTATGAGACCAAAAGCTCTTGGACATGGAGGAGGGGTTATGAAATATTCTTGGGTAGAGTTTAGACAAGGATTGATCTTGAGTGGTGTGAGGAAATGAGGTTGTGAAGGGTTGAACTTATAGTAGAGGGGAGAGGGGTTTTCTTAATATGAAATCCATTAATTTATTATTTCCACACAAGGCAAGGAACAGTGAGTCTTTCATGACCAAGAATAGTAAATTTATTATTTGATCCCGAACCAAGTGGGATTACATCAGTAGAAGTTCGTACATGACTCTATAATTAGCTTATTTAGCTTATTTTGTATATTATGGTATTTCACTATTCATAAAAAATTCAAGTATTTCAGAAAAATCCCAAAAGTTTTCCCCAACCGTTTTTCAACACGTAAAATCTAAAAATTAAGTCCATTTTCCAAAAATAATTTTCTAAATATGATTAATTTAATATTTAATTAAAATCACTATTTACTTGAAAAAAAACAGTTTTTAGAATTAAAACTGATTTTTTAATGCTTTCAAAAATTACTTGAGGTGTTATAAAATTATCTTAAAAACTAGAATACATAGATTTGTTAATTTATGAACATATTTTATGAAAATAAATTTTCATTTAATTAATTAATTAATTATAATTATTTATTTATTACTTACAAAAATTCCATTTCTTATAAGATTCCCAAATTTTATTTAATTATTTAAGGGTAAGGTTACTATTATTTTGGGAAATTTTCTATTCATAAGGATCATATTACTATTTATAAGGGTAGGATACTATTCAAAAGGCTATGTTACTATTCACCAAAAATTATGTTGGTTTTATTAGACTCCAGAAATCATCTTGAACACAACCGTATATGTCGGATTTTTGAAATTCAAAACATAGAAGTGTCAAAATTATGTTTAATAGTCACATAATATATAGTATAATTATATTTTATTATGATTCCTAAAGTGATTGTACTATAAGAAATAATTATATGAAGGGAATTCCTTTGATAAAACATAGGTTCATTACAACATCCATGAGACCTAGGATCGAAACCAGGTGGAGGCATAATTTCAGGTTACTATAGCATCACTGTAGCAATACTGTTGCAAGCACTGTAGCAGGTACTGTATCCATTACTGTAGCAGGTAATATATGGTAATATAGAAACAAGAAATATTCACCTTGGGCCACCAGTTTGGGCTTGGATTCCTTAAGGCCAATTAGGAAATTGGGTTAGTAAGGCTTTTAGACCAACATTAAGGCTTTTGCACCACCTTAGGGCCTTCGGGTCACCTCAAGGCCTTTAGGGTCACCTGATATGTAGATCCCCAAATAGATTCTATAAGGAACCATCTCTAGAGGAGGATTCAAGAGCATGATGAATTCACCAAAGTAGGGCTAACATATTTGGAATAATGAGAGGGTATGGAATTCCCATCGGTACCGGGCATGTGCATCACTACACCGGACAACTAGCCATATAACCATGGCAAGGTGGAGAGCTAATCATGATGCAGATACTGGGGAGGGGATGTTTCAAATAGTCATATTCTGTATGATTTTTTAAGACCTACAAGTCATGTAATGTCTCTAAGACTACGAGAAATGAAATCTCTAAGCCTACGGGGATTATAAGGGTTCCCCCTCATCATTTGAGGGGGGGGGGTGTTGTCAAAATATATATAAAACTTCAGGTCATTCAAGCAGTACATTTCTTACTAAGTAATCAATTTCCTTTTAAGTCCTCAAAACTTTATGATTTTATGATGGTTAACATTATAATGACCATGTTATTTATCAATATCTATCTGAACTTGATATTTTTTATTCTCGGCTATGTCCATATGTTTTTACATGGATCCTTAATATGTGTAATCTCAGGCGACCTTCATACACCCTTTTCGTTATTTTAATGTATAAGTTTCATTAATCCTTGTTCTGATATGGGTATTCAAAAAATTATTTTGAATAGTCTAACCCTGTTTACCAATCCCGAGTTCAAAATTATGAGGAATTTATTTTTCAAAGGGTGGAGATGTAACATCCAGGTATTTTAAAAGGAAACACTATGTTAGATAATATACAAGATATGCCACATTGAGCTTAAATAAACAACTAATTATTATTATTTTATATAGTAGTTATCGACTAGATGTTATAATAGTGGGTATGAAAATGATTAACAGAATTATGAAAATATGCTTTACACTTGTATATATAATTAATTTTTTTGTTACCAGTAAATTATGAAAGAAAATAAAACCCTTTTAATATAAAAGGAAATGTTTCTCTGAAAAACTATTTAAATGCAAAAGTAGTGTTTATAAAGTAAGAAAACCACTCTTGTTGAATTATATTTATGAAATATATATTAAATATAATATTTAAAATCAATATTATGTGTTTTATAGACATGATATAAGAATAAATCCCATTTGACACATAAAAGATATATTTTTATAAAAATACAGGTTTACCACCTTTTTGAGGGCACACTTGTTTTAAATATTGTTTATAAAAAATTTATAAATTTTATCTTTAAAAATAAAATTATTATTTGAAACTATACTATCACAATTTACTTTGGTTTATTTTTTGATATTTTTTTGATAAGTTTCATGTTTTGATGAATAGTGAACAAATATTAAATTTTAATTGAAAACAACATTATCATCTAAATAAATGATAGTGTTAAATTATATTTTAGATTACTTTTAAATTATAATTAGATTAATTTTATATTATTTAACCTAATTTATTTAATTGGATTAAATTTCACAATGAATTTTGATATAAAAACATTTCAATATTTTGAATGTTTTCACTTTAATAACCAGTTTTCATACCCCATCAATGTATTAATTTTAAATTACTTCTAACAAATTTTGTGATTTTAATTTGAAAAAATAGATTCCATATTTGGAATCATAAGTTACAAATTTATTAAATTGGTTCCTTTTATTTTTTGACAATATAAATAGTAAATTTGGTAATTTTTATTACCATAGTTAAGTGGAAATTAGATAATTAAGTGTAAAAATAATAATATAAATATTAGAAAATTACCATAACACTTTTCATAAATTTATTTAATGAGTTATTTTCAACAAACAGTTTTCTTAGGATGATTTTATGACCTCTTTGATATACTAGGATGACAATAATCTCTTTTTAGTATTTTATTTTAATGAAAAGTGGACGATGAAAATCTTATGTTTTAATAACGGTAAAATTTTTAATATAGGTTTACTTAGAATATTTGTTTGAATATAAATATTCATTTTAAATATAAAATATTTATCTACACCTTGGTAATTTATTTATAATTTTATGTGAACATATGATTACCTTATGTGCTGACACATTAATGATGCAATAATTGTTTAATTAAAGGAAATATCCAATAAATGATATTAAAAAATATTAAAATAAATATAATTTGAGATAATTAATGTCATAAATAAATTTTATAGATTACTTTTACATGTAATTGATGTGTTAGAATAAGTTTTTTAATTTATCATTATTTATTATATTTTTAAACATTCAAGTAATGAATAATGTAGAAATTTATATTTATGATATTTTAAGATAAATAATATTTTATTAAATGATAAAAAATGTATAAAAATATAAAATTCTAGAAACTAATTTTTACAAGGTTAAAAATTTCATCAATGATCCATTTTTTGTTCTGTTGACATTTTATTTTAACTTTATTAACCCTTAATGAGTAAAAATCCAAGTTGTCACGGTAAGAGTTGAAGGGTTTAAAAAAAGGTTAAATCCAAAATATAAGGATTACAAAATAATAAAAAAAGTATATATTTAATTTTATTAATTTATTTAGACCCATGAAAATCCTATCATTGAAATAAATATGTTTTGATCCATTTTTAAAATAACATTAAATTTATATTAATTGAATATTTTGAGAAAATTTAAGATTTTCTCTTGACTCTCTTATAAAAGGTAACCTCTTCTTCTCTATTAATCACACTTCAAAAGCTATTTGTTTCATCCAAGATATGAAAAAGTACCCTCGTAGAATCTATAACCACATTCTATAAATATGTTTTTAGGTTGAACAACATCCTTATTGGTCTTATGGTGTTAAGCAAAAGAGATTGTCTGTAAAAAAATGTATCATTTTTAATTAAGTGCTTCTGTTTTGTTTCTTCTTCCAACTCCTTAAAATATTTTTAACCTTTATTAAATAATAAATACAGTATAATAAATATAATTATATTCTATTATGTAAATATCATCACCTAAATCCATCTACACTTCTATCAAATGGGAAAATAATTAATCATTTGTGTGTATGGAGGACTACGACCTCACAGACCATTGTAATTCATTTTCCATCAAAATATCTCAAGAATGGTTAAAATGATGAAATTAATGTTTATATATTATAATAATTACATAATTATAATTATTAAATAATATTATATCATTTATGTCCTTACCTTTTTATGCACATAAAATGATAACATTGTTCATATGTTTGTGTGAACTATCACCTCCACAAAGAGATGTGATTAGTTTTTAGCACCAAATCAAATATATATTATATATAAGTATATTTTAATGATTAATATTATATTAATTACATTATGAATATTATTAAATGATGAAATTATACTCACCGTATTTCCATAATTGTCATTGAAAAATAGAAACGTTACTCATGCGTACGTACGACCTACCATCTCCATGATTATATCTTTATTCATTTTTCATAACCTTACATAATAGTTTTATTTAAATGTATAATTGTTGTATGAAAATGATAAAAATTACATTATTATTATTCTATACATTATGGAATAATGGCCACTCTGACTATTGATAATATACCAAATTCATTTTGTACTGAATTACCGAATGTCGCAAAACATCCTATTTGAACCAAAATAATTATGTAATTGTTATAACATGATAAAAAGTGATATAAAATTAATAATAAACTTTTAAAAGTTTATAAATCATGTAAATAATTAACCTAATATTTTTATTTATGATGATAATGATTGTACTTGATGATTCAAACTCAAAGTAAGGCACTTTATCTTAATATTCTTTCATTGAGGCATATTTTTGATGTTATGAACCTATAATATTTTATGTGGTGTATATAACTATAATTTGACATTTTATATCATAAATTTTTTATTATCAGAATATATAATTTTTTAATAAATATTACCCTTTCATGTGGTATATGAAATGACTGATTACAAGTAGTATAATATTTTATAACTCAATTTCCATTCATTTGGTTAAACTTCTACTTAATTTATTATGTCATGATATTATTATGTGTAAAAAACATGTGATTATATTATATTACACTTTTATTTTTATGTGTATTTATAGAGGATACACCTAATCAGTTCATTTTATTTATGTTAACTTCAATTATATGATCTTCATAAGGGACATTGTATTTTAAAACCACTTTTAAAGATAATCTTTAATCCATTTTTACAAAAGACAAAAAGAATGTTTTTTAACATATAGGGAATTAATAAAATTTCCCACTTTCCTGTAACTTTAATGTTTTGATTCTTCCTTTACAAGATTAAATATTATTTTCAAATAATGTGTTTTCATTTATGATTGCGCAACTTTATAAAAATGAAAAGTGGGAATGTTATTTTTTCTCTTATTCATGAGTTATGTGTTATGATTATGTTATATTTATCGATAATTGTTTACAAGTATGGGTGGTTTCATGATAATAAAATGTTGGGTGAGCCCATTATTTCTTTTCAATGAATTGGTTAATGAGACATAGTATACTAGTAGGGTTTCTACTAAGAGATTCAGGGAATATACTTTGGTGGTTATTCCAGACATAACTATTATGGTTACCCCCTGTGTAGCCAAGATATCTACATTATATATAATAGTGATATGTAAAATGATGTACTGGGTTACCTAATTATATATTATATGATTTATTATGAGGTTTTTTTTGAAAATTACTTTATTTTTCAAAAGGTAAGACAATGATCATATTGAAAATATGATTCCTTTTTTGAGGTAAAAATGTATGCTAATAAGAAAATGATTTTATGATTTTTCAATGGACTAATGGTTTAATTTATATTATGTACCTTACTAATATTTTGGGATCATACCAAGGTTTATTGTTTTTCACATTATTTAAGGGATAATAGAGTAAAGAATGAGATCAAGGGGGGTATTTTTGAATATTTTTCAGAAAGAGAAACAATGTTTTATTTTAAATGGGTTTCCTTTGGTGGAAAAAATAGATACATAATATAAGTGTCCACTTTTAAGGTACGAGTTTACTTTATAAGAGTTTTTATTAATTATCTAAAACTATAAACTGAGAGATCCTCAAATTTTAATTCTAGTTCAATGACAAGGATTAGATCAAGGGGATAATTGTGAAGATTTTTTATAAAGAGAAACCATATTTTATTTTAAAAGGGTGTCATGCGGAGGAAAAATGGATAATGAATATAAGTGTCTAATTTTAAAAAATGGTTTTAGTTTTTATTATTTTTTACTAATTCTAGAAAACAGTAAACCAAAAATATCCTAGTGTGTGAATTCTTGTTAAAAAAATATAAGAATATGTAATGATTAATATTGGGTCTTTACATGGAGGATTATGGTCTATTCTAGAAAGGTGGATGTTGGATATTTTTTGTTCTAGGATTACTCATGGTGGGATTTATAATTTTATATTATTCTAATAATTTACATGAAAGGTCAATGTACCTTATGGATGAGATGAATTTTGATGTGTGAAAATATGTTTGGATTCTACTTTTGCATGATTAAAACAAACCGTGATTCATGTAAATAGTTACACATCAATATGGGTTGATCATATTGTTTTTTTGGAATTAATATGATTCCAAATTAAATATTTAGAAGAATCCATACATAAATAGAGAAAATTGATATAATATTTTGACAATAAAACCCCTTTAAAATATTCAGTTTTTGATTCCATTAAAAGTGGAACATATTGAGACCATGATCATTCAATAAAGTTGAACCTAACAAATAGGTTCCCATAGAGTATATTTTATAATAAAATAAATTAATGAGGTAACCCTAATAGTTAGGTGTCTTATTCTTGAAGTTTCCATTAGGTCACACATTGCTGATAAAACCTGATAGTTAGTATTTCATAGGAATAGAGTTCATTTAATATCCATATGATTTATTTAGATAGAGTTATCCACTAAGATATAGAAGAATCATATATGATATGATTGAAATTTTTTATCTTACAGATACATTCATTGATTATTTACAAGAAAAAATCTGTATAATTCATGATGAAATATGGATCTTCTCCCACTAATGGATATAATATTTTTAAAAGGGGTCATTATTTTAGTGGGATAATGTTTAATATAATTCTTTATTAAATGTTTCAAAATCATGAAACTCATATGTTAAAATTTTATGTTGTTATAATAAATAAAATCATGTCATTGAAATTTACTTTTAGATCAATCCTTGAGGAAGAGTAGTTTAATTTAGTAAAATATAATGACTGGTAAGTGAATAATTCATATTAATAAAGGATAGATTATATGTGTCTGAGTAATATGTTATTGAGTAATCAAGTGTTGAGGCTATTTTACAAGTGAATCTACATGAGTATGATAAGAACAAAACTTTTCACATAGGTTTTTATATCTATTAGATGAAAAATGACCTACTGAATTTTAGTTTCATATACTCAATATGATTCTATATGTTAAATGATACTCAATATTATTATGCATACTAATGAATTGAAGATATTGATGATTTTCTTAATGATTATAATGTTTAAGGAGTTATTTCAGTTTTCACTAATTTAAATGTTTGAACAAGATTAATGAATTTAATAAAGATTTATTCAACATTATGAAGTGTAAAGAATGGATGTACTAGGTTTGTGATCTCGAGGTTTTAGTACCCTTTTAATAGTACAAGTGGGTAAAAGATAAAACTAGAAGAATAAAGGTAATTTGAAGTGTCTGAAAATGTTTATCCATGTATCTAGTTAATTTTATTGAGACCTTAAGGTGTTATCATGAATAATGAGTAAACATTACAAAGGATATAATTTTTTGAGATTCCCAAAGGGATCATGGAAACTCCATGGAATGTCCATGTCAGGTATCAATACTATAAAAATGAATTATCTTATCTTTAAGGGAATGTGATACCAAATGTATACGTTAAACGTGTTATAAAAATAAAAGAGCTCAAAACCATTTCATTAATTAATATAAATTGTAGTTTTTATTAAAGTGATGAAGGAATGTGTTTCAACATTAAAGAGTTGAATGCAAAAGAGTAAATCAAGATCAAATGGATCTTTTTAAATGATGGGTATCATATTATGATTTCTAATATATGATAAGAGAATTTGGTTACTAATAAAGAGTTTTTATAATTATTAAGAGACAATGAATTCAAGACATAGGATTTATGATTGATCATGTTCTATAATATGTTTTGAACAAGGATATTTGGATAAGAATGTTTGATCCATGAAAAATTGTTGCTCGAGATATTTTTTTAAAATATGAAGGACTATTTTCCAACCACCTATAATTGGTATATTTTGATTAATATCATTATTTTCATAGGAAAATGATAAAATCAAATATAATACCATATATATTTGGAATATAAAAGTTTATTTGTTAAATATTAATAATAAAAATAAATATGATTTATTACCAAAACACAAAGTAGTTAGGGTATCTTAGAATAATATTCTAAATAGAATGTAGTGTCTATGTGGCAGGTGGGATAATGTTTGTACAAATACAAATAAAAAATAAAAAATTTATATATGTAAAAATTTTAAAAATATTTTCCCTAATATCATAAAGAGATTACTCTATGTGACGATAAAGGTAAATGTAATCAATTACGGTTAGTTACCGTGAGAAAGTGAATATCTCTATTTCTTAAAGGATTACACCAATATAAATATAAATTTAATTTCATTGAATATTCTGAAAGATTATTAGGGTATTCTAATAAAGAGAAATATAATTTGGCACATTTATTTAATGTAATATAGTTAGTGTAACTTTATATTATTCAAATTTATTATGTGCTTCTATGTAATGATATAAATTGTTACATTAGTTACCCTAAAACCACAAGGAAATTTTTTTAAGGAAAGGATTCCAAGGATGATGATGTCAAACTTATAAAGAGTTCTCTGTAATGATTATAAGTCAACATCATTACATTTTATGTTGTAGAGTGAATGTGTTTCAATATGTTTAAATAGTTTAAAAATAATAATATGATTCCAAAATATCAATATTACTCAAACAGTATTTATTCATAGATATTGCCCACTAAATATTTTAATGGGAATGTTTTATTAGGTAAAAATTGTGATGCCATATTAATTATTTATAATTTTAATAAGTTAACAATACCCTATAATGTGTAGAAAACATATGTCTAGTATATCAATATATCAAATATTATTTGTTAGACATGTGATTATATAGGGTTTTGTTAATTATTATTAAAGGATTTTAATGATGTAAATTGTATCATATAAAAAGAAATATTCACTTTATTATTCTTTCACATTGGATGAATATATGTATATATTGATATTTATAAAGTGTAATGATAATTAACCCCACTAAGTATAACATTGAGTTATCCCCAACTAATTTTTTTCAATGAAAATTATTTTTTATGAAAAATTATTATGGTTAGCATGAGTAGTATTCTTGTATGGAGATATGAAATATGATTTCAAGGTATAATAAGTGTTTTTGGGCACAGGATGACACACTAAGTATACAAAAAATAGTGTCAATATTTATATATTTACTATAATAGGGCTGCAAAGATCATATTTTGAGTTTATAATAACAATGGTTTGTGAGATAATAAAGATTTTAACCTTCATACTTTGATCATTTCTTATGAAAGCCTTGAGGATTAGCTAATCAGAGTGTGATCGGTTATGTTGTTAATCATGTTATCTATTGGAGATCAACAAACTTGTGATTATTTATCTTGTATGATGATTTTGGAATCTAGACCCTTTACTAAGATAGATTATGGATTATGAATCCAAACCTTCATAGTACATATGATGTGCTTATCTATTTATGTGAGGGACATGTGATTTGATCATCCATAAAGGTGAATGACATGTGACGTATCCACTAACCTAGGTGGTCACAAATCAGATATTGCAGAACATATGAGATGGTTATAAGTTATTGAAATACTTTGTGTCCCATGATCACTAGATGGCTTGTAAAAAGGGAAATTATGAGAATTTATTCTATAATTTGAAGCATCTGGTGGTCACCGGTATAGAGATACACATGTTTGATGGAGATCCCACCAAATCCATTTGTGGATTTAATAGCATTGATTATTTTCCACAGCCCAGTATTTGATTAAATTGATGGGCTAAATAATTCATATTTATTTTTAAGGATTTAATGACCAGTGGGGTAACAATTTTTGGTTGACTGGATAGGGATTTAGATTAAAATAAAGAGTTTATATAAAAATATTTTAGAGTTTAATACAAATGTGTTTTGGTTGGGTACTCATAAAGAATTTCATATGATGTGATACATGATAGATGGGGTAATGTCGCTGAGGATGATAGGGTGCATGTTGGTACCCCTATTCAGGCTTTGGGAAGTGGTGTTCATGCCTCTTTTAAGGATACATTTCTAAGAGGAAAGACAAAGATCACTGATAGTAAGGGCCTTACCTCTGTTCCTCCAAAGAGGAGACCACGAAAGGATTATTCTACTCTTCCTAAGATTGTGTCTAGCAGATCGACTTCTAAGCTACCAAGGAAGGTGGATGAAAATATCCTTAAGATTTTCAATCAAGATAAGTCTCAAACTGAATGGGAAACATGTGATGATTCTGATTATGGTAATGACATGTCATATTATTATCTTTGACATTATTTTTTGATGGATGAGGGCATGTTTGTTTGTTTGACCCCGTCCTCCTCTTTTGTGCTTTTCTTTTCTTTTTAATAAATGGTCAGAGGCTCTGCTTCTCACTGGACTTGGATGGTATTTTTGGATATAGTTTCAAATGTAATTATATATGATAAAATATAAGGTGAAATGGAACATAAGTAATTTAGTCTTTAGTACAAGTGGGATATTGAAGAATATATTTCCTAAAACCATTATTTATATAGGACTTATTTAAGATATATCATATGGTATGATATAACAATTTTTTTAATATTAAATTTAGGAATCAAAATGGTTTTATTCATATATTTTTCGTATATCATATTATAAAATTGGCTTATACTATATTCCACTAATAATTCATGTCGTACTATATATCTATATATTTCATTGTTAATGATACTGCCATTATGTACCACTGTATATAATTCTTTTTTTCTTTTGTATACAAAAGGTAGGGGCCGGGAAACAAAGCGGGTGATGGCCCAGCCCCCGAGTGGGTACGCGGTCAGGCATGCAGTGGCCCGAGAATCCCCTACCTTCCCCCGGCCCACCCAAGGAATGTCCTCAGTGGATTTATACACCACCTTATTCCATGTGATGGAGAGTATGTATTATTTTAGATCCTTTAAAACCTCCCATATATTGTAGTTATCTTCATCCCTCATCCTTTTCCTAGTGAGGTAATTATATCTAATAGAAAATATGAATATTACACTCTTGAAATAATTGATCCACTTTTATCATGTGGATACCTCTAGAGAAGGGATTTCATTCTCCTAACTCTTAGTGATCTTCATCAAACTCATATTATGATGGTTTATGATGTTGTAGTAGAATTAAAAATATAAGTTAAACATTCATTATTTTTATATTTTTAGATTACATGTGATATAATTTATCTAGAACTATTGATCTTGAATTGGGTTTCTTAATTTCTTATACTATACTCAAAAAGTGTTGTTAGATCCCTTGAAATCCATCATGATATTATTATTTGTTCATGAAAGGAGATAGGATGGGTGTAATGAAAACTCTGACACCTTTTCTCCATGGGATAGGTGTAATACCCACCCATATCTTTTATAGATTTCAAGATAGGTGTTATTGTAAACTAAGATCTTTTGTCAATTAATATAGTTTTATTGGTATAAATCTTTCAAAATATTGATATGTATTTGTGATATGTCTCTACATGACATTGAAAATTTCTAATGTAAGTATGAATGATCCCTATTTTCTTGTTAGGACCTGAGGATACAAAATGTATTTTGTTTTATTATATATTTACCCAAAGGATCGTATTGATTATATTATTTTATCAATTGGAATTCCAATATGTATGTATAGCAGTATATGGTGATGGTGGAAGAGCATAATAGAGAATATGAATATGATTCCCACACAATGATGGGAAAATCAGAGTGAATCTTCTACTTGGTGAGTATCCCATATAACTAAATATTCATGTGAATGAAAAGTGATATTGTTGTTAAAGTACTTTGGACAACAATTTATTATGAATTGGAGGATATAGTGGTTGTAAAACAAGTGATGCTGTAATAAAATAAAAAAATCTAGCATAAGTTGAATGAACCCATCCAGGAAATATTTATCTTGAAGGATACTGAATAAAATTAAGACTGTCACGTGGATAATGGTTTGAAGAGGTTGATTTGAAGAAATATTTAAGTGTAATTAATGTTTTATGGATGTACTCGAAATTGATTTAATATGATTTATGTTGACTCTAGAATTGTACTAAAGTAATTTGGAACTATTCTAATATTTTCAAAATTTATTTTGAGTCATTTAAGATGTCTTAAAATGATTTGAGAATGACTTGAAAATATTAGAAATGTTTCTTAGTGGATTTCAATGAATTTTAGAATTATGTATTAAAGATGGAAAATGAATAAATCTGAAATAATTTCGTAAGGGTCATATAGTATTCATATGGGTAAATTACATTTCTATAAGGGTCACCAGTGAGATATAATTTTTCAAATGAGTGATTTTATTAGGGCCATTGAGGATTATGTAAGGTTAATTGATGATTTCATAAGGGTCACCAAAACCATTTCAAAAGGGTAAATAATTATTTATAAGGTTTATTGTTTCCTTTGATATTGAAATTATAAAAATGGAAGAAAAAACACTAAGTGCAAGTCATTTTATTAGTTCATAATTGTCATTACCTAATTTTGAAAGGGTCACCATCAGTGGAATTTGGAAAAGGAATAGACTCACCAGAAACTGTAAGCTCATTTGACAAATTTTTTAGGGTCATATGATTTTTTAAGAGTCGTATGAAAATATTAAAGGGTCATTTACCCTTGTAATGAGATAACTAAGCAAAATGTTGGTAAATTAAGGATTCCACTGAGGCATGTAAGGGTTTGCCAATTCCACAAGGGTCATTTTCCTGATGCATAAGAATAATTAATAAGAGTCAGATAATATAACAATCCAGTATTAACATACATAAACATCACATAATTTTTGCGGAATACTTAAAAAACAACACTAGTATATGCCAAAATACCATATCAGTTTGGTGACTTTAGAAAAAATGGAAATGTAAACATTGGTGCATGAGTGAGAATAATAGTCTCTGACTCTGTTATCCATGACTAACATCTCTATTAGATATATCATTCATAAAATATATATTCATAACCTCAGGAAGGAAAAATAAAAAGGGGTGATCTCAGTTGCTCAGTAAGGGTAAATGAGGGAGATATGTAAGAATTAACATGAGACTAAGGGTATGAGAATGTGATAATAAAATTTGAATATCATGCCCTACATATCAAATATTATAAACCTAAATCTTGGAATAATGGTTAGTAGTTCATAAGGGATGAATTATAGGGAAATCAAGAGCACAATCCATGAAATCATAACATAGGTGTAAGACATGGAATTGTGGAATACACATAAACATGTAATACTATTCACTATAAGTCACGATGAATTACTAGAACTTATCAGAGAACATCATGGGGACTACACCTACTAGGTTGGATACACCACCATCCCCATTTATAGTTCTTTCCATATAAGGGAATGAGTTTCCCAATATTCTCATAGTGTATGAGGTTTCCACATCTTCCCAAAGTAGATCATGTTTCCCCATATTCCCATAGTGGACCTACTTTCCACATCTCCACATAGTTGATTGGGGTTCCCCATCTTCCCATAGTTGTTCAAGTTTCACCATCTTCCGATAGTGGATCAAGATTTCCGACTTGATTCCCATCATTATCTCATGAGAAATAAATCTTTACCCAATGCATTAGAGGGAAATATAGGTCCCACCCATATCATAATTAAATCATACATACAAATTCCACAAGATCATAAGAAATAATATCATAAACCCTGCAATTAAATGGGTATCACAAACATGTAATAATATTATAACCTATGAAAAAAGAGACAGGTTTTATAATAATTTCATCAAAATAATAACCCATGAAAAAAAGCATATTTTAAAGAAATATAACCCATAAATATAAAAGTGTTTTTATAAACTTGTAACCCATGAAATAAAAATAGGTTTCATAAACACCATTCCACCAAAACATATTTCATTCAGAGGAAGAGTATGAATAGAACCTTTATACCATTTCCCTAGAAAGACATGAAAAAATATATGTCTTATATCCTAGATGGACAATAGTTTTTAAATATCATTAAAAAAATTATTGAGGAAAATATCCTTTGTTATTTGAATATTTCTCTTTAAAAAATAATACCTTTTGAAAAAAAATTCTTTGAAAATAAAATTTAAAATTTCTAAAAAAACGTGTAAACGTTTTCAAACACATTTCTTAAAAAATTATTGAAAAATTATAAATAAATAATATATATGTTTTGATAACCATTTCATTGAAAATACTTTTAAGACATATAAATTAATAATTAAAATAATTTGGAAACCATTTCTTTGAAACACTTTGAAAAATTATAAAGAAATATTGAATTTTTTTGATAAAAGAAAACTCTCTTTAATATTATAAAGAAATTATGAAAACATTTTGAAATCCATTTATCTGAAAACATTTGAAAAACATATAAAGAAATCTTGGAATGGTTCTAAAAAACATTTCTTTGAAAAAAAAATTAAAACATATATAGAATGATTGAATACATTTTGAAAACAATTTATTTGACAAAAATATAAAACTTATAAATAAATATTGAATTTTTTTTTTGAAAAAATGTATTTTTTTTGAATTCATGGAATGTGTCTCAAAGAATGAAAATTAAGAGAAAACTACTGGACTGATTTGGTAACATTGAAACATAAACCCCATGAAAGAGAGATATTAAAATAGATATGTAAATACCCATATATTTAAGTATAAAAATCCTATAATGTATTAATTTCTAGTATATACACCACAAAAAAGAAATGAGTGGTCAATAAGTCACAAACCTCAAAGGAATAAATGGTATACTATAAATCCCCTTACCTTAAGTCTTGAATTTTTTCATACACATTCAAAACTCATGTATAATAAATATAAGTTTATTATAAATTTTACATAGAACCATATTATTATATCTAATACCATATATGATTTGGTTATGGTTTTATATTACCCCTTTATTGACAACTCTAGGTTAATGTTATGCTTCGGTAATATATGCTTTGTTTTGTTTGTATATGTTTTTCCTTATTATTCATGATCCTGTTACATAGATCAAGATTAAATTATTTACATAATTTAAATTTTTATATATATATCATATATATTATTTATATGTTTTTTAATAATTTATAAAATATATAAAAATTAAATAGAATACACCATTCATATAGACGACAGGTTGTACATATGCATGGATGCTATTTTCATTTTTTATAATATTGAAAGAATGAATGTAAATGAATATATATATATATATATAATATCATTAGAGTATAATTATTATGTCATATATATCATATAATTTTAGTAAAATAATTTTTAATACATTCCACGTTGAGTGTGAATGAATCACATCTCTTTGATGAGGCGTTAGTCCACACTTCCACGAAGGAAATTATCATATTTTTAAAAAATGGAAAGCATGAAGATAGGTTTTATATAATAATTCTAAAAGAATAAATATATCATAAATATAATATATATCATATTGAAATATATTTTCCATCATAATTCCTAACCATGATAGGTGGTAAATGAAAAATGACCAATATCATTTCATGAGGTGGTAGTTCGTCGCACACTAGAATGTTAAGTTCATTACCCATTAGATGTAATGGAGTGTAGGTTGAGGTATACAACTTATAAAAACATATTATTTTAATTATTATACATATGTTATCTTATAATCAATGAATAAAAATTATTTAAGTGGTGGAGAATAAAAAAAATAGAAGATCTTGAGGAAGGATATTACTTCTTCTTTGGGTAAATTCTCTTGGTTTTCACCAAAGAGCTTTATTGGTAAGATTTATTCTCAAATTAAGGATTATATGATGATATTATGGATTTTTTTATACTAGTTTTTTATATTTTGGATGATCCAAATTGTATTGAGAGGTGTGAGTAAGGGGAATAGGGAATGCCTTTTTATAGTGGAGGAGGAGTTTCATTCTTGTAAATACTATAAAGTAAACACTAATGGGAGGTCTCCTTTACCTAATGTGATTCAAAAATGAAAATATTAATGCATAAAATTTAATTTATTGTCGAAAAAAATCTCTACCACCAAAAAATAAATATATTTTTATAATTTTGTTCCTTATTCTTTAAGGTTCATTATATTTTTCATTTTGGTTTTTCATTTAGGTAACTAGTTTTCCAACCTATGTAATTTGAACATTAAAACTAAATTAAGGTGTGATTAATTAGATAATATATTCAAAATTTATTATAAGTATGATATATACTATATAATAAATACTCATGTGTGAAGAAAATTAATTTTAAAATAAGCGCACGTAACGTACAAGAACACTAATTTAACCTAAACCATGCAAACAATGTTTTTACTATTTAAGGGTGTATATGTCCATTATAAAAAGATAATTTGGTCCATTAATATAAAATATTTTATATTTAATAACACCTAAAATAACTTTTAATAAATTATGTTTATTTTATAAATATTAAATATTTCAATAAAATATAATTTATAGTAAAATAAAATTAATTTAAATTTGGACATAATTTATTTAATTTAAATATTAAAATATCAAAAAATTATTTGGATTAAAATATATTAAGTTCACATATGTGTAACATGATATATTAATATAAAAAAATCTAAAAAATAATTCATTAAATTTAATTTATTTTTAATGTTTTTAGACTTTTTTATTTAATATAGTTATTAACTAAATAATCCATGTGTTAAAGTTTGTTATGCCTTTAATGTAATTAATTTATTTATAGAAATAATGATAAATAATTATGATAAAAATAACTCATTTACATTTAAAAAGGACTTGTATAACCGAAAATATGTTGTTTTTCAATATCTCAAAGTTTTTAAAATGCTAATGGTAAGAAACCCTCCTTTTTGGCCCTTTTCCATACTTATAAAATATGAAAATTTCATTGAATAATATATCAATAACTCATAAAAATAGACCCATTAATGGATATAGTCAAAATATGGTCATAAAATGGATTTTTTAAAAGTCTATTGGTCATTTTCAATTAATATTATGGTTTAGTCCATTGTTAAGCTAATTTGTCTCTTAATAACTATAATTAATTTTAATCATTTTAACTATTATTTTTAGTAAAAAACAATTTGAAATTTTTAGAAATTATAAATTATTATGATTCCAAATATATAATCCATTTTTTAAATAATATTTATAGAAGTGGTAGAAATTAATTTAAATTTAATCCCATAGACAGGGCCAAAAAAGAAGGTTTTTAATGTAAAAATATTCAAAAGTTTGAAATATTTTTATATCTAATTTCAATGTAAAATTTATTCCAATGACCTAAATTGAATTAATTGATGTAAAATTGATCTAATTAAATTATGAAACCAAATCAAGAGTATAATTTAAATATATAAATTAATTATATATAAAATGAGTTTGGAATTAAAATTTAGTGTATTTTCATCAAAAAATTAAACTTCACAGAAAAATAAAAAAAGTAACCTTAATATAATTTCAATATTTGGATTTAAAAAATAATGTTTATTTTTTCAAATAAAAATTATAAAAGTTTCAAAAAATATGATCTAAGATAGGTTCTCCCTTAAAGGTGGTAAAATTACTTTTTAGAAGAATATATCTTTTTATTCATAAAATTTTATTTTTTCATGTCTTATACCTATAAAATCTATTCGATGAGTATAAAAATATATATATAGAATATAGAATATTTAAATTTTATTTAAAACTTTAATCAAAATTTTATTATTTAATTTACTGAGATATAATTGTTTTTGTACATACAAATATAGTTTCCTTAGAAAAGTAATTTCTTTATTTTCAAATAGTTCTTACATTCACTTATAGTAATTGATGACAAAAGGATTTATTTTATATACATTTGTAAATCAAATTTTCACAATTTATTTAATATTATTTGTAACATCCATTCAAAAGACTAGTTTATAACAATAATAATATTTTATTAATAATATTAATAGTATATCGTAGTTCAGTAAAACTCACCCTTGCGTGTAATACATGATATCGATGTGACCCTTAATTTTGTTTCATAAAATATAGACATAGTGTTGTGTTTATCAAAAGATAATCTAAGTGTTGCATTTGATGTAAAATTAATGTGGTGTCACATATAATTCTATCCAAATATAGTTCCTTAATATAAAAATAATTATATTCAGTGTTGTGTGAAATGAAAAATATCAAAAAATTGAAATAATTCAAGAAAAAAATATTTCACATATTCTCAAGGTGTTACATTATACCCCCCCTTAAAATGATTTTTTCTCTTTAAATTCATTTGGGGTATTAAAGGATTAATTCCTAAAAGTTCCTTTCATAGAAACCGTAATTATAAAAATGAATACTAAAACTCCCTTTAAAAGGGATGTTTTAATCATAATGGCCACCCAAAGTAACTCATAACTAGTTTCCCACATTAGAGAATATTGGTAGAAAGTGAAAACATAGTCATTCAATAGAAATATAACTTTCAATTTCTAATGGAGAGTGATCAAGAACATGGTTAATAGAAAGTTAACAATCACACATCCGTAAATTTGTGATAATCTAAGGGTCTTTTTGATTAATAAAAAATAATGGTACTAGTATAATATTTTTTGTTTAAAGGTACTTTTCCCTAAAGTTGAATAACATTCACAAGAATATATACTCAATTTATTTTATTTTATTTTATATGCACAATATCACCCTTTAGTTATGACTTTCTTTATTTCCACTTCATCTCTTACTCTAGGAAATGAAAACAAAATTTTAATTCATGAAGTAATAACAGATCTTGAGATACCTGAAAATTTATCCCATATGTCATCAGTTATGATCAACAAAAATTGGTTTGACTATGTTATTCAATATGTATAAACACTCAAGTGGTAAGATAATACTTTAATATCACAAACACAATATAAAGTTTAAGTTAAAATTTCAATAAATGGTTAACCATATAACCCCTCTGAAAGATGAAAATAAAAAAAAAATTATAAATAAGTTCATGAAATTATCTTAACATTTATGCCCCATATATCAAAAATTAGCTATTGTTTTTCACATTCCAATCTTTTTAATATCCTCATCGTATATTCAATTGAAAAACAGTAATAATCAGATTTACCATAAATGATTTTGGAAACATGTATGATTACTTATTCTGAATATTACTCGATATATTTTTTAGATCCATGAAGTTCTAAACTTCATCTATGATAGAATATAACACTTTTTAAAAAATTCCTTCATCAGTTTTGATGTCAGAAATACTAACCAATTTACTTTATACAAATTATTATTCTCTTTATCCAAGATAAACACATTTGCCTCAACATCTTGAACACATTAAGGGTTTAATTTCATTTTTTTCAAAATATATTCTTTATATTAATTCAATTTTATAAGTATTCATCACCATTAAACATTTCTTTTTCAATCCATACTGAAAAACTTCTACTAAAAAATCTTATATATTTCATGATTCATATAACATAATTTTGAATTCCAAAAAATACACACTTTAATCATCAATCGGAATGGCATGAAGGTATTCTTTTTATTTATTTTTTATAATACCCCTTTTAAGGGAAGAGGGGGAACCCTTACAAGTCCTATAGGCTTAGAGATTACATGACCCATTGGTCTTAGAGGAATATATATAGACTATAACCACATGTAACTACTCCTCCCCATATTCTACATCGTGATGTCAGCTCTCCACCTTCAAATGGCTATTCAGCTAGGATTTCTATGCATGCACAAGCTAGTCCGGATAGAAATGTCATACCCTCTCTTTCATCCAAGTCTGTTAGCTTCTGTTCTGGTGAAATCTCATGCTCTGAATCCTCATCTAGATTCTACTCCATGAAGTGTTTTCATGGCCTATTATGTACAAATTCTAGTGGCCCAAAATCCTTGAGGTGGCCCAAAGGCCTTGATGTGGCCTGATGGTCTTGAGGTGGACCGAATTCCTTATAGTCCCAAAGGCCTCGAAAGAACTGAGGACCTGACCGGTGGCCTAAAAGCCCAAAAATTTGAATATTTTCACCTACTATAGTAAAGAATAGTGCCTGTTATAGTGCATGCTACAGTACCTGATATAGTACCTATTATAGTACCTGGAAAATTATGTCTCCTCCTAGATTTGAACTCGGGTCTCTTGGATGCACTTGTTGAGTCCTCACTAACCGGGGTGAGACTCTTTTGATATAAACATTAATCATCAAAATTTATTGTTAAACCATTTTTCAGGCTTCATTATCTTATTCCTAAATACTATTTACCATAATATGAAATATGAATCATGTCTTAAGGTTGATCAACCTCAATCTCATCATGTTTCTTAAGTTTAATGTAAATAATACCATAAGAACATCCCATACCTTTCACATGCCCTTTTCAGTCTCTTAATCTTCAACATTATAACCATTACCCATGGACCTTCCTAATTTTTTCATGATATTTCCTGTAAGAAAATCTATTTTAATTATGGCCATACTTTGCACATATGAAATATAACTATGGATTTTCCTAATGTTTTATCATCATAGTTTCCAAAGGATAAATAATCCTTCTCTTTGATACCAATTATAAAAACCCATTCCTAATGTAAATATAAATTACATATTTTTTGTGGAATACTTAAAACTATACAAAAATATATGTCCAAAGACCGTATTAGTTTAGTGCCTTTCGAAACATGGAAACTTAAACACTGGTACATGAGTGAGAAACATTATCTCCCATTACGTTCATTAAGACTAGAACCTCTCTTAGACATATCATATATAAAATATATCTTAATAACTGATGGAAGGAAACCTAAAAGGGGTGATCTTAGATTCCCAATAATGTTAAATAAGGGAGATATGAAATAAAAAACATGAGCCTATGGGTATGAAAATTTTATCATAACATTATAAGACCATACCATGAATATCAAAGATCATAAACATGGATCATGGAATAATGGTTAGAAGTTCATAAGGGATGAATCATAAAGAAATAAATAGAATAATACATGAAACAAAAAATAGGAGTAATATGTGGAATTTTGGAAAACACATAAACATATAATATTATTCCCCATATGTCAAGATGCATTGCTAGAACTTACTAGGGAACTTCATGGGGACTAAACCTATAGGGATGTACCACCACCATCCCCAATCATAGTAATTTCCTTGTAATGGATTAGGTTTCCCCATCTTCCTAGAGTGGATTTGGTTTCTCCATCTTCCCATAGTGGACCGGGTTTCCCCATCTTCCCATAGTTGATTGGGTTTCCCCATATTCCCATAGTAGATTGGGTTTCCATTTCTTATAATAGTGGATCATGTTCCCCCATCTTCCTATAGTGGATTGGGTTTCCCCAATATCCCATAGTGTATCAAGTTTTCCATCTTCCAATAGTGGAAAAAGACCACCAACATGACTCCCATCATTATCTCAGGAGATACAAATCATTACCCAATGCACTGGAGGGAGATATAAGAACCACCTATATCATAATGAAATCAAACATAAGTGTGCTTTAATATAAAAAACATCATATCAAAACCCATTAAATGAAATGGTTATCATAAATATGTCATAATATCATAACCTATGGAAAATAGAAAGATTTTATAATCATTTCATCAAAATTATAGCGCATGAAAAGAAGTGGGTTTCATAGACATATAAACTATAAAGAAGAATTTATTTTCACAAACATGTATCCCGTGAAAGAGAAACATGCTTCATAAACACCATTCCATCAAAACATTAACCGTTCAAAGAACGAATATGAATAGAACCTTTAGATCATTTCCCTTGAAATGAATGAGTAACACCAAAAAATGTCATCTTAGAGGTAAAATAATTTTGAAATGTATTTTAAAATATTTCTTGAGTAAAATATCTTTTATTCTTTGAAAAATTATGTTTAAAATATAAAACCTTTTGAAAACCGTTTTCTTTTAAAATAAAGGTGAAAACTTATAAATAAAACATGAAAACGTTTTGAAACAAATTTCTTTGAATTTTTTTAAAACATATAAAGAAATCATGAAAACTTTTAAAAATCTATTTCTTTGATAACACCTTGAAAACTTATGAATAAAGCTTAAATTTTTTTTGAAAACCATTTCTTTGAAAACACATTAAACACATATAAATAAAGCTTCAAAAACGTTTGAAATTTTTTTATTTTAAAACACATTTAAAACATGTAAATAAATTTTGAAAACATTTCGAAACAAATTTCTTCCAATAAACTTCTAAAATTTATAAATAAATCTTGAAAACGTTTTGAAAACAATTTTGTTGAAAACACTTCAAAAACATATAAATAATGATTGAGAACCTTTTGAGAACCAAATCATTAAATACACATTGGAATCTTATAATTAAATATTGATTTAAAAAAATTATTTTATTATTTTTAAAAAATATAAATAAATCATGAAAACATTTTTGAAAACATTTTTTTTAAAACTCATGGAATGGGTCTCAAAGAAGGAAAACTGAGATAGAACTACTTTATTAATTTGGAAAAATTTGAAACATAAAACCAATGAAAGAGATATCATAAAATGGATATGTCATTACCAATATATCTAAGGATAATAATCATAGAATGTATTTATGGGAAGTATATACACCACATAAAATAAAATAGTGGTGAATAATGTATAAATCAAATAGAAAAAAAAGTGAGAATAAAAATTCCCTTACCTTAAGTCTTGAATTTATTCATACATGTTAAAACCTACAGTATAACAAATATAAGTTTATTATTAATATAAAATATATACATATAACTATATCTAATAAAATATATTATTTTTATGACATAATATTACCTATTTATTAACAACTCCATGTTAATGTTAGGTTTTGGGTAATATCTCCTTTGTTTTTATATAGGTTTTGGCTTGTTATTCTTGATCCTCTTACTTAAATCATGATTTAATTAGTTAAAGAATTTAAATAATAAAATAAATAAAATTTATATTAATTATATATTTTTATATAATAATCTATATAATATAGAAATATGAAATGTAATACACCTTTCATGGATACGGTTGGCCATCTGTACGCATGAACGTCGTTTCTGTTTTATTGTCATATTAAAAGGAAAAAAGTAAATGAAACATATGTGTGTATATATATATGATATATTTATAGTAGAATTATTATTTAATATATATCATATACGTTTACTAAACCCATCCATAATACATTCTAGGTAGAGTGTGAACAAATCATGTCATTCTGAGGAGGCGGTAGTCCACACTTCCCCAAACAAAATTATCACATTAACACAAAATTAAAAGCATGAAAGTATATGTTATATAATAATTATAAAAGATTAAATAAATTAAAAATATCATAAATCTATTATATATCATATAAAAATATAATTTCCATCATAATTCCAAACCATGATATTTGGTAAATAAAAAATGAACCACATCGTTTTGTGAGGTTGTAGTTCACCGTACACAAGAAAGGTAATGTAGTTACCCATTAGATGGAAGTGTGTGTAAGTGTATGTATAAGACTTATAATAAAAAATCTCATAATATTTAAATATTGATGTTATAATATAATCATGGAATAATAATAATTTTTGTGGGGGAGAATGAAAATGAAACAAAAAAGCTTGAGGAAGGATGTTACCTCATATTTGGGAATCTTCTCTTATTTTGCAACAAATATCTTCCTTGGTTGGATTTATTACCAAATATAGGGTTATGGGATGAGGGTAGGGATGTTGGGAGACTAGTTGGGTAGATGATGGATGATCCAAAGTGGCTTGAGAGGTATGAGGATGGGGAAGAGTGAATGCCTTTTTATAGTGGAGGAGTGAAATTCTTGTAAACACAAAAAGGCAATCACTAATGGGAAGTATCTCTTTCCTAGTATTCTTCCAAAATGAAAAATAATGGATAAAAGTTAATATATGAGAAAAAAATGCAACACACAAAAAAACTGAATTTTTATAATTTTTTTCTTAGTCTTTAAGTTTCTTTATATATTTCATTTTGGATTTTCATTTAGGTAACTAGTTTTCCAACCTATGAAATTTAACCATTCTGAATAAATTAAGGTGTAATTTATTTGAAAATACAGTCCCAATTAATTATAAAAATTATAACTAATTTATAAAATTTAAATATCACGTTTATTAGAAATTAATTTAAAAATAAGTGCATGTAATGTGAAAAAATACTGATTTTACCCGAACCGTGCTAACAATGTTTTTACAATTTAAGGGGCTTTATGTTCTTTATAAAAGATAATTTGGTAAATTAATAGGGAATATTTTATTTTTATTAAAACATAAAAATAACTAGTCATAAGTTATGATTTTTATTAATTTTAAATATTTGAATAAAATATAATTTATTATTAAATAACATTAATTTAAATTTTGACATTAGTTTTTTAATTTCAATATAAAAATATAAAAAAATTATTTTAAATAAAATATATTAAGTTCAAATACATGTATCACGATATATTCATCTAAAAATTCATTGAACCTAATAATCCATTAAACTTACATTACTTTTAATGTTTTAGCATCATTTATTTTATTTAAATATTAACTAAAAAATCCATGAATTTACATTTTTAAAGCATTTAATAAAACTATAAAATTTTAAATAATAATGATATTTTTTTATAACAATAACTAATTTATTTTCCAAAAGGATATGTATAACCTAAAATATGTTTTTGTTTCCATATCTCATAGTTTTATAAATGTTAATGGTAAAAAAAGTAATTTTTTTCCTTTTTTCCTTACTTAAGTTATGAAATAGGGAAATGTTATTGAATATTATCCCAATTACTCATAAAATTAGAACCATGAATGGGTATAGTCAAAATATGGGTAGAAAATAGACTTTGGACCAGTCTCTAGGTCATTTTTCTGTTAATTTTAAGGATTAGTCCTTTGTTATACAAATTTTTCTCTTAATAAATGTAAATAATTTTAATCACTTTCACTAATATTTTTGGTAAAAAACAATGTTGAACATAATATAAATTATAAATTATTCTGATTCAAAATATGGAATCAAATTTTCTAAATTAAAATCACATAAGTGTTAGAAATTAATTTAAATTTAATCCCACAGATGGGACAATAAAGTTTATTTTTAAAGTAAACATGTACAAAAGCATAAAATATTTTTATATCGAATTTAAATGTGAAAATTATTTTAATGACCGAAATTGGATTAATTGATTTAAAATTTATCTAATTAAACTATAAAAAACTAAAATATAATTTAACTATAGAAATAAATTAGATGAAAAAGAAGTTTTGAATTAAAATTTAGTATTATTCACTATTCATCAAAAATTGAAACTTCACAAAAAATACAAAAAATTCAACCTAATATAATTTTTATGTTCTGCTTTTAAAAATGAAGTTTTTTTCTAATAAATATTTAAAAGTTCCAAAAATTAGATTTAAAAAGGGTCCACCATTAAACTGCAGTAAAATTATTTTTTAGAAGGATGCGTCTTTTTATTCCAAAAATTGGGTTTATTATTATCTTATACCTATCAAATCTATTGTATGAGTATAAAAAAATTTTATTTAACATATAATATACAAATTTTATTAAAAAATATAATCAAAATTGATTTTTTAATTTATTGAGATAAAATCATGTATGTATATAGAAAAATGTTTTCTTTAAAAAATAATTTATTTATTTTCAAATAGTTCTTACATTCACTTCTAGTAATTTATAACCAAATGATTCATTTTATAAAAAAATTTAAATCATATTTTCCAAATTTAATTAATCTTATTCATAAATTCAAATCCAAACAGATATGTGGTAACTATAATAATATTTTAATAATAACATTAATATTATATTGCAGTTCGGTAAAACTTAGTCCTACTTGTAATTGAAGCTATCAAAGGTAATGAACATTGGGTGCAATAAAAGACAAAAATAGTGCTGAATGTACAAAAACATAATATATGTGTTTCTTGTAGTGCATGATTATATTGGTATTGCATATAATGTAAGACAAACCAAGTGATTTAATATAAAAAACTATATTCAATTTTGTGTGAAGTGAAAAATATCAAAAATAATAAATTAAATCCAAAATACTATTTTTGAAAATATCACGGTGTTATAGATACAAAGAATAATTTTGAGAAATATGGGAATCATGAAATATTAAATGCCTATATCATAATACACAATACAATCAACAAAGTGAGATAATTATTATACTATTGTTTAGTGAACTAAACATCACTAATTTAATTTTGATTCATGTTTAATAAGTGAGAAATAAAATATTCATTCTATGAAAAATAATATAAAACTAAGATGCAATATAATAATTAAATATTAAATATAATTCCTATACTGGCATTCGAGATGCACTCGATCTATGGAAAAAAGATCCATGTCATAACAATATTTCTCGTATAAGTTTTCCCTACAGTCATGGAGATTGAATATTTTTATGAGATTATGGAATTATTTTTAGAAAAATGTTATTCTTATAATTGTGTAGAGGATAATCACTTATGAAAAATAAATAATAATGAGTGATTTTGGGAATAAGAAAATTTGAAAATGTTAAAGAATTGTTGAGGAGATCGTGGAACCAAGATTGATTAAATAATTTTCTATAAAATTTAAATAGAAAATATATTCTATTGATCCCGAACATAAAATGTGAGAATAATGTAAAGAAATATATCATTGAGGGTAAGAATATTGATAACTGATTACTTCTTTATAGAGGAAGAAGATCATTATGAGTATCATAGAAGAAGAAGAAGAAGAAGAATCTTACCTGAATCTATTGATCATATCTTGCTAGTAAAATTAATAAGAGAAGAATTATAGGAAGCATGAATCATGACCTATCCTATTATAACTATATATCATAGAATATGATTCACAAGAATGATGAATAAGTATTGTTATCAAGGCTAAGGGTTAATGTATTGTTGATAATCCATGTGTTGAAGAAATTGATGAAGATGGAGGAGCTACTGTGTTTTAAACATCCACGTTTGTTCTAGGAGTTTGATTACCTATAGGGACCAAGTTTCATAAAGGTTTATTGATCATTTATAGAAATTCAAAGAATCTATTATGGAAGATGATTATATCATATCAATTTAATGACATCCATATAAGATTATTTATCTACTTATAGAGGTTGGAGGAAGTGTTATAATACCAATTAGAATACTGAAGACTACCAGGAGGTAGTATAAATCTAGTGGGATGTATGTAAGCACCATGGGAAACCTTTTAAGTGTGGTATGAACCATTGGGTTGGAATAATATTTAACTTGTAATACCACTTGTATTATATAGTTTATAATATGTGGATTAGAATAATAACAAATCCCAATATGGAATATATTTTTCATGTTGGCATTAAACCTTGTAAGAACAACATGATATCCACTTTACTTTAAATTATTCATTTCATGTGGTTACTTCATGTTTAGTGAGAGAAAAATAGATCACTTTATATCCTAATTGGTGACATGGGTACAAATATTGATAATAGATTTTAAAATTGGAAAAATGTATTTGTTAAAAGTCATTCACACTTGGTTCACCCCCTATTAGGTGATTTAATGGCCTATTGGGATTATGAAGTGGTATCATACCTAACCAAGATTCCTCTAGTAGGATCTATTTTATAGACCTAGATGATTTTACTTGATTGATGTAAAGTGTATATTTCCATAAAATTTTAAGGAACTTCAGATAAAAAATTAAATTTCCATCCTTATCAATGATAAGTTGAAGGTTAAAATAGAAACATGAAAATATAGTAATAATATAGAGGAAAATAATCTAAGGAAATTTTAAAATGAGAAAGTGGATTAAACACTGGATTAAGGTAATCAAATAGTTATCATATTAGATAAATATGTTGATTATGATCCTTTTTTTATGAAAGAACATATAACTATAATGAGAATGTTTCCATTACTTCTATTGAATAACTCTAATTTGAAGTCAATTATTATTTAAATAAAGTTCATATTGAATTTATCACTTATATATTTTCATTTATCAAGGGACTAATTAATGGAAAGACTTATATATAACATGAACCTCATCAAATGGAAGAGAAGTTAGTTAAAAATATATGTCGATTAAACACTATTAAAAAACATGTTGAAGATAAAGAAAAATCTATTTTCCATTGAAATGCAATATTTTATTTTGATTAAGAATATTTAAAAATGATTATTTGTGAGAAATTTTTGATTAAAGGAGTTATACATGCATTTGAGAAACTACACAAAAGAACTTTTAATGTCAAAGATGTTTATTTAGAAATTAAAATAAATAGAGTAAAGGAGATTAAAAATTATATAATAGATTAAATTAAAATGAATTAATATTAAATTTAAAATGAGAAAAGTGAATGTAAGGATATAGTGAGATTATTTGAATACCAGATGAATTATCTAAATCTAAAATGTATCGAGTGAGTGGTAAAATTGAGAAATCCATAAAACACATAAGCATAATTTTCACATGATTTTGAAAGGAGATATACTACCAAAATTACTTATAATTAGAGTCTTTCTAGAAAAAAATAATCATGTTAATGGAAAAAAATCTTGAAAACATCTCTTGATCAATCCAAAACATACTTATGGAAGAAGGTAACCCATACCCCAGTTAATTCTATTTGTAGTAATGTAACACCCCTAGAAAAGCGAGACATCAACGGATACCTGTTACTAGCCATGTCAACAAGGTGAACCTTTATTTTCAGTATCATAACTAATTAAAACTCTATAGTTCACCATGCTTGTCATGGAGTTGTGATTATGATGAGTGACCAACATGAGTTTGAGGCTTAGGGTCCAAAATGAGGGTGTTGTTCTTTAAAGGGTTGGATAGTGTAACACCCCTAAAAAAGTTAGGCTTAAAAGGATAAATGTAACTACCCATGTCCACAAGGTGAAGCTTTCATTTTGAGAGTATACCTGATTAAAAATATAGAGTTAATCATTCTTGACATGATGTAGCAATCAGGATGGGTGAACATATGGGATGTTTCCTAGGGTGTGTGTGAGTGAGGAAAAACACACTAAATTAATGTGTGTTAGCCTATGGGGACAATAATTAGTCTGACAAGATACTCTAGTGATTCATATCCTCTTCTATGATGGGAATGAAACAATGGAATTAAAGGAGATCCATGGGGTTTTATGATAAGGTTCATCTCTTGGGGAAGGATAGATCGTGACAAATTGTATCAGAGCCAACACCCCTCCAGAAGTGCATTGGCACTTCTTAAGTTTAAGGCTTGGGATACACAATGAGGGTGTTATTCTTTAAATGGATGGAGACTATAACAACCTTGGGAGATTGAGACTTAAAAGGATAAATATTGTTCTCCATGTTAATAAGGTGCACCATTATTTTTTTGAGCCTACCTCATTAGAACTCTATAGTTAATTGTTATTGGCCTAAAGTAATGATAAGTATGGGTGACCATCTGGATTGTTTCATAGGGTGTGTGTGAGTGAGGATAAAACACACTGAAATAATATGTGTGTTCCATTGGGTATTGTCATTAGTCTAATAAGTTAACCTAGTGAGTAATAGGTTGTGTTATGCTCAGAAGTAAACTAAGGTATTACAAGAGACCTATGGGGTCAGATGAAAATGTTCATGGCTCAGGGAAGGCCAGGTTGTGACAAATAATATAGTTTCATCTTATAATGTAGGTTTAATTTTTTTGACAATTATTGTTAGAATAAAAATCTAAGAAAAACACTACTATATCGATGGTTCTTGTTAGAAAATACGAGAAGATCCAGTCTATAAATTAAGCTCAAAAGAAGAGATGTATTGTCAAAAAATATAATGGGAATGAATTTGTATATATTACATAAACAAGTAAAAGAATGATATTTTTTCTCTCTTTATGGTCCTGTTGTAGGTTCATGAACATGTTTATTGAATATTGTTACAACATGTCAACTTATGAGGATTATGGAATGCCTAGATTTGGGGGGGAATAGAGATGGATGAAAAAAAGAAAACCTATTAGAGAGAAGAAAAATTCATAAGAAGTTAAAAATCAATCTTTCAAGAACAAATTTAAATATCTTGAAAATTTATATGAGAATCGAAATTGACATGTTCATAGTAAAAAATATATCTAATAAAATGAAACTCAACACAAATCATATGTTTATATGAATAGAAAACCACTGTAATAAGTGTACAAGGAGAGTATAAAAACATATAATTCTTCATTGTATTAATAATAAAAGGAGAATGTTGAATTAACTACACCCTAGAAGAATTTTATTATAAATATCATATCAACAATGTGGCGATTATTATACTATAGTAGAAAAATGCCACATCATGGATCACTATAATGTAATAAAGAATATTAAATCTTTAAGGAAGAAACCTATGATTTTGAAGGGATTCAATAAAATATAGAAATAAATAGATTGATTTGTTGCATGAAATCCAATATGTGGAATTCAAATTTCTAGAGGTGGTTTTAAATAAGGGTAAATTGAAAACTATTTAAAAGATGTGTGGATGGTGAAAAATATCCGGTCACACTCCCAAAAAATGTATTACTATTCTACCAAAAATAACGGAGTTATTAAAAAATAAAGGGAAAAAATGACTTATTATTCTAAAAATACTAATGCAATGTAGTCTTCACATAAGAAGAATGATGAATATATACTTAAAAAATGATTATCCCTATGGATATGCCAATTGGAATTGCGAAAAAATATGAAAGAATCACAAAACAATGATTGTGCATTTCTTACTGAAGTGAAGAGTCCTATTTAATTAAATAAGAAAGGTAAAAATATAAATAAATCCATGAATCCCAAATAATTTTATATTTTTAAAATTAAGGTGGAATTAGAATGAAGAGTTAATTCCATTTTTGAGCTGAAAAAAGAGTTTTTGGGTTGGGATCCGACTCACAGCCCTACTTCTCCCATTAAGGAGCTAATAGAGACTCAAATGATACCTATACTTGTTCATGTTTACTTATTATATAAGTAATAAAAGGAAATATAGAAAAAATGGAGAACTTATTGAATTTTTTAATGTTTATATAACCTTAAATTGTTATTAATTATGATGTACTTTAATTGGTGTATCTTTACAAGACATCAATTTCAACATACTATTTAGAATAAGGCTTCAACTAGAATTATAGATGATAGTATCTTCTCTATGAAGAAAATAAATAATGATAATGTTTATTGGAATTCATACCATAAGGTGGAGATATCAATAGGGTAAAATATCTATATTACTATATTTTTAAATCAATCTAAAATTTTGGATATCCCTTTAGAAGATTCAAATGAGTTATTATAATCAGTTTTCTTATATTGTTTGGATTATTTTTAATAATTTTATTAAATGGGAGTGATTGTTTAACTGGTTTTAAGGGGGTAAATACACTCTAAAACTTGGAAAAATTTTAATGTGTTTCTTGAAGATGAGTGAAATATATGAATTTCATACAAAAACAATCTGAAAAATTTCTTGGTAGTGAATCTAAATTGGTATCACAATATATATAATATATAGAAATATTAATTTTCAGTTTGATTAGTCTTGTTTTCTACACTATGCATCGATCATGTATACTTTTAGTTGATTAATTGATGGAATGTTACTCAAAACAAATAGAGATACACTCTTCTCTCATATATATTTGAAATATTTGTTTAAATAAGAGGGAGATAAAAGATGAAAAAGGAGATAAATATTAAAATATATAAAATTAGAGTTGAGAAAAGTATTCCTCTACATTTAAACCTTTTTAATAATTTTTTATAAAGGGGATATTGATTATGAAACTATGAAAACATTTTACATGTATTTATGTGAGGCATAAAAAGGTATTGATAAAAAATTCAAAGGTTGAGATTAAAGTACCCAATGGTTAGTGTGGTATGTATTTTTATCAATTATTATGTTAAATAAGTATGTATTTGATTGATTGGGGACAGAGTAATATTTCAGTAAATAAGATGAAGATGTGTCTCATAAATTAGTGGGTAAAGAAGAGTGATTCTACTACTTAGTGAGATGACCATATATATAATGATTAGTGAGATGGACTTCATGTGAAAGACTAGTCCTGATGTTGTGAGAAGAATTTTCTACAATAGTCTATTATGAAATGGAAAAATTGGTTATTTTATGACTTGGTAAGATGAAATTTAAATAATCTATTAGAAGTTATAAGAAGCTATCCATGGATAATCGATCTTGAAGGTCACTGAATAAATTAAATAATATAACCTTGATGAATGTTTGAAGTAATTGATTTAATGTTGGAGTGAGGAGGTAATGAACCTATAAGAAAACACTCAAATAATGTTTATATATTTCAAGATGAATTTATAATAGTATTAAAGTAATTAAAAATATTCTAATATTTTTAAAAGTCAATTAAAGTCATTTGAGAAGTTTTGGGATGGTTTGAGAAAGATTTGAGAAGATTGGAAGTCCAACTAAGTTGATTTAAAAGAATTATAAAATTCTATGTTGAATCTAAAAAATGGATTAGTCCTTAACAATTCCATAGGGATAATCTGTTTTCATATGGGTGAATTCAATTTTTCTTAAGGGTTATTAGTGGGGAAAAAATTTAAAAACAAGTGATTTTATAAGGGACATTGATGATTATGTATGTGTTATTGATTCTTTTTGTAATTATTATGAGAATAATTTCATAAGGGTCCCTAATTTACTCTATGTTTCATTGTTATAGCTGATATTGGAAAAAAGAAAGAGTAAGAAAACAACCTTGAGTATGAAAAGGTCATTTTATAAGTTTTAATGGCCATTCCTTTTTTTCAAAATGGTCATGAATTAGTGGAATTTTGAAAATAAAAAGTCTTATTGAATACCATAAGGGTCATTTGGAAAATTTATAATGGTAAAAATATATTGTAAGATTTTTCTAAAAATCCAAAAAGGTCATTTACCCTTATGAAGAGATAGTTGACTAAAATATTGGGTGCACTAAGCCACATAAGTGGGATTCGATTTTGTAAGGGCCATTTATTGGATGTATTAGGGTCATTTATCTAGGTTAGCTACTGAGAATAATTTTAATAAATATAGGAATCCTAAAATATAATTTCCCTATATTATAATACACAATATTCACAAAAAATATGATAATACTTGAATTGTTATTCAGTGGATTAACTATCAAAAATAAATTTTAATTAAAAATGAATGAGTGAGAAAGATAATATTCATGCTGAGAATAATAATAATATTATGATATTTAAAATAATAATTAAATATTCAAGAAAATGGATTTATTTGTATCTCAGATTCACTCAATATATGAAGAAAAGTTTCATTTCATGATAGTATTTGTGATCCATTTTTTATATAATCTAAGAGTTTGAATGTTTGATAGAGTTTATGTAATTATTTTTAGAATAAGAATATTGATCAACATTAGTATAAATAAATATATATTGATTTAAATGGGATCAAATGAGGGAAAGGGTATTCTTGGAATTTTAGGGAGGATAAGAAATTACGAGAAAGAGAATATTTGGTGATCACAGAAACAATCCAATTTGAATAAGATGAGGAATTGTTGAGGAGATCACGTAAAATATTTTTTAATGGTTTTTATCTATTCTAAATATAAAAAATATATTCTGTTTATGCTGAATATAAAAGGTTAAAATTTGAGAGAGAAAGACATTTATGAGTAAAGAGAATTTAGAACATAAAGCTGATCTGGAGAGAAAGAATATTATTATAAATATCAAGGGAGAAGAAGAATATTATAACATGAATCTATTGATCATACCCTTTTATTAAAATAAAGAAGAGATTAATAAGGATAAATAGGAATCATGACTTATCCTATGATACATATATATCATAGAAAACGATTCAGAAGAAAGAAGATAAAGGTTTAAGAGAAATTACAACACTAATTTTTTTTTTTGTGATTTATGTGGAAAATAACTAGAATATGGTAAAGGATATACTAGGTTTTAATGAACACATTTGGATTTTGAGTTGAGAGAAACCAATTATCAAAATATGTAAATGATCTGGGAGTTTGGTTGTCTTCCATGACCAAGTTTCATGCAGCTATATTGATCATTTAATGGTATTGAATAACTTTTTTGAGGAAGGAGATCAGGTCACACTGATAAAATGACATCCTGATAAGATTAGATATCTACATCCAGTGATTAAACAATTATTTTAATAAAAATTGAGAAACTGAAGACTATTGGGTGGTAGTATAAATCTAGTGGGTTATTGGGAATGTAAATGATGAAAAATGGGCTTAGGATAATTCCTAACATATTACACCACTTGTGTTATATAGTATAGAATTTGTGACTTTAGATGATAACCTATCACAATAATGAATGCGATTCTGACATTAGGATTAGACATTGTAAAAAAATTGCATGCTTCAATTTATATTAGACTATACATTTCTTGTGGTTGTTTCATGTTGGGTAAGTTAAAAATAGATCCATTTATATCATAATAGGTAATCGGGGACTAGATATTGAAAGGGGAGATTAAAATTAGTAAAAAAGGATTTGATAAAAGTCAAGTACACATGATTTACCTCCCTCGTTTAGGTGACTGCATGATCCATTAAGCTTCTCAATTAGCACGTCATGTTAACATGAATTTATATATTATAGATTTGGTTAGGGACACTGTTATAGGTGGCCTAAATATTTATACTCACACCCAGAACAAAAATCTAAATGAGATTATATATTTCATGATTTTTGATGCAGGTAAGGGTAAGGGAACTATGCTGGATGGATATTCTAGAGTTTCTTGGTTGTTGTCAATAGATTGGATTGACTGAGGACTTAGGATCAATTTTTTGTTGCCTTATTATCTTCTATGTATATTTTGTACCATAAATATTTGTGATCAACCCATAAAAAATATTTATGACTAATTTATGACTCATATTAAATTACAATAGTTAATCTTGATATAGCATGTGGTAAGACATTTTATTATAGTTGGAACATGACAACAATTTCTATTTTATGTAGCATAAATTGAGAGATGGTTATTATTATTTCCTCAATAATCATTCATGGTTATATTATACTAAGGGTATATTCCACTAATGTTATTTATTAAGACTGACCACTACTCAATGATCATTTTCATATAAGGATTCATTCTTCAGATTATGTAGTGCCACCAATTTAGGTGATTTGGGCTGAGAAATTACAAAGTGGAATCAGAGTTTGGTTGATTTGTCTTACTATATGGGAATGGTAGTTAGTGTTATTATTTTTTTAAACATGGGATGGACCTCATACATGGGAGTACCCAAATCACACATAGGTAACATCTATATTTTCAGTTGAATGATTTATTTTCTCAGTTTTCTAGTATAAAAATCTTTGATTTTCAAGGGTCTTGATATGTGATTTATTAATTTTTGATTTTCTATTAGCCTAGGGAGGTAATTTCCATGCATTCATGCATCAAATTTGGAATATAAAAACCACATAAAATTCTTCTTCTTACTTGAGATTGAATATATTACTATGATATAGTGATCAATTATTAAAGTGTCAAGAATAACTTTTAAAGTGTTTTATAGTATAACATATTGGTGAAATTATTCTTGGATAGATTTGTGTTCCTGGATATATAATTTTTATATGATGATTTTTATGGGAATTCTATGTGTATTTTTTTACCTATGATCGTGGGATGTTAGGGATGGGAAGAGAGAACTTGAGTTTTGTGAGACCATTATACTATAGAGTTTGTGTAGAAAGTAACATGATGTTATACCTTTTATTTCTTATCATAAATTGTGATATATAGAGTAATGAAAAATAATTTTGTGAGCTTTCATTTTAAAATTATAATTACAATCCACCATAAAGACCACTACTTATGTGGCAAGAGGGTGGGTATGAGAATTCCTTATTACCAAGAGATCCAAAAAAAACAGTTGTGCTTTGAGTGATGATAAATGAGAATCTTTGTGATATAATTCTTAGTTTGGTATAATATATGGATAATAAGGTCTCATGAGATGAGTTTTCTTTTTCAAATCTTATGTTAGAGTCTTAGATACAACATACACTATTCTTCATAGGTCATGGTGGACTGTATGATGTAATTATTAGGTTTGAATCCTTATATGCTATCTTTTAAAATCTAGAGACACCTATGCGAAGGAGGGTAAAGATATTTTTTTATTAATTTAAATTATTTTATATTATTTTTGTGTAATTGTTTTTTGAATTTATGGTCTTGTAATTCTACATTTTTCAGCTTCTTATCTTATTTCATGTTTAGATGAATTTGGGCATAGTGGTGTAATTTATTGTATATATGTCGTATAGTTCATACATGACAATCTAAAACCAAGAGGTCATTAGAGGAAACCATGTGAGTGGACCCAGTGTAGTTTTTCCCGGGTTAGTGAATTATTTTTTGAACAATAAAGGGTCTCTAAGATAATTGTGCAACTCATGCTATGTTCTAGGGTGAGCATAATGCTTGGAACATGGTTAGGGGAAATAATGTGTCCAAAATAGGTGAGTATGTTAGGCTTTTCAAGTTTCATCCTCATGGTTAGTTCATAGTTTAACAAATTGGGTAGAATAACCATGTAAACTGTCCAATTTTAAAGAAATTTGATTTTCCAATTTTCACCTATATAATTTTTAGTCCAAAGGACATACTCTTTCATCCTGCATGATTCTATGAACCTAGTCACACATCAAGGAGATCTTTATCTCTCTCCCTTCATTTTGGACTTCTTCTTTGTCAATTTCAAGAAGTTACTCTAAGTTAATCTTTCTTCCTATCTCATTTCTTCTCTTTTCTTCCTTTATCTCTTGGATTTCTTACCTCTTGCAAACCCTAAGAGATATCATGGGTAGATTTATGGTTTTCCACTAGTGGAAATACCAGATTTAACGTCTAAGTAATGTCTTCGATTTTTTCTAAACCGATTCCAATAGTATATGGGAGGTATTTTTGGCATTAGTTTTTGTAAAAACGAATGCCAAAAATTTTAAAGAGTGGTTTTCGGCATTAGTTTTTAGTACAACCGATTTAAAAACCACCAAAAAAATTCTATATGGCATCGGGTTTTTAGCAAACCACTGCTGAAAATATATTAAATAAAATCATTGGTTACTAATAAAAATTGACGCCATTAATTCTAAATACAGGATCTTTCAGCATCGTTTTTTATAAAAAAATGAAGTCATATATTTAAAAAAACATATTTATAGCATTAGTTTTCTGAAAAAGTGACACCGTATATTATATTTTTGGCATTAGTCTACTTAAAAACTGGAAAAAAAACATTTTCAGACTCTTCGGCATCCATTTTTATAAAAACCGATCCCTAAAGTATTTTAAAATTAGTCGGGGTTGGAAAACCCTCATGTTTCTGGATCTTCGAATGCTCATAGGTGATGGCTCCTCTCAACTCACAATGACTTCGAAGGAATATTTGTGATCTTGAAGCACTAATTTTTTTTCGATTTTCTTGTATTTTCATGATCTACAGTTTTATTTCATTATTATCTACCCGTTTTTCATCATCTATGGGTTATGTTTTATTCCAAAACTTATTTCCATCAACATTAAACTGCGATTTGATGTTAGTTTTTTTTATTATTTAATATTTATTTTTACAAGAATTTTTTATAGATCATGCAACATTTATCCTTCCAAATCATTATACAGAGAAAATTTCGGATTTGGATCTACTTTCGTGTTAAACTTCTAATTTTTTATGTTTTTTCAAATTTGAATATAAAATGTTTATCATTTCATATGTTTTTGATTTGATTCAATTAATAGTTTACAGTTTGTTATAAATTTCTTCAACATGGTTAATAGTATCCCTAAAAGTGATCATCCCATATAAATTTACTTTATTTTTGATTAATTTAGTTTAGTATATGGTTGTTAAATTTGGTTCAAATTTGGTTGAGTCTATTTACGCCAAGATAGTTTGATTTGGTTCAATTCAATTAAATTCATATCATGTAAAATAAAATGCATGGAATTTTTATTTTTATGCAATATTTCATGTGTATAAATGAAAATCATATTTTATTCATTGTACTGCCTTCATGAATGTATATCACATACTGTCTCTTTACTATTATTTTGAGTATTTTAACACTAATGAAATTATTAATAGTGTACTCACTCAATTGGATGATTTCACACTATTCAACTTCCTTCAATACACAAGATGCTCACTTCCCCCAATATTATCTCTCTATTTTTGTATGATGCATGCAAACACATAACAATTTCTCAGCATCACATACACTTTTGGAAGAACACTTTTACAATATTTTCTTCTCTCATGAAAACCCAATCACACATAATGTCTTTTGTGCAATGATCACTCACGTTCAATATTCATATAATCTTTATGAATTCATGTTGTATACATCAATATTTTATACATATTTGACATGATATCTCACACTGTTTTACTTACATGAGCATATGAATATAATCTCAAATGATTATTTTTTTATGTATGCATGAAATTATCGACTTATTGATTCATATGGACCCTTGCACACATTATTCTATCATGCAAGAAACAATGTCACTATGTGTTCTTTCTTTACATGAGAGAATATCACACTACCTATTTGAATCATAGTATGTGCACATAATTAAAATAATATATTTTCACAAGAACATTGTCACCATTATTTAAAAATTAATGTACTCAATGTCAAAAAAGTTGCACAAAGATTTGGTTCTCTATTTTTAATGCTCATCACAATACACCAAGAACAATTTCACTGATTTGGGGTTTAAAAAAACATCGCATAAACAAGTGAGTATTTATAAGAACATTGAATTTATGAATTGATTCACGTAACTCAGTTCATCGTGATGCTAAACTAGTGTGATAAAAAAATATATTTTTATCACTAGAGTTTCTACTCCTTTGGAATTTTAATGATTTATTTCACTTATAATATTAACATTAACTCTAATTATTATTTCATATTACTAATAATAGGTCATTTTTTGTCTGTTAAATTAATTCAATTTTCAATACATTGTCACACAAAAAATCAAAATAATGCGACAACTATGTAAAATGAACATATAAATTTTAAAATATTGATATTATATTTAAATTATAATATCAATATAACACATGTATATAATATGAAAATAAAAATTTTACTATTTGTAAATTTATTTCATATCAAATGTTCTCTATTTGATTATCAATAGTTTTCATTAAATGTGTTTTTTTACAATTTATCTCTATATATATATATATATATATAATTTTATATGTTTTAATATATGCACCAATTATTTTGTGGTATCACGTATTGAATGGATCATAATTGGATACATTTATGAAGAGCTACTTGGGACTATGAAAAAGGAGTTGATGAATTCTTGGAATTTTTTAAATGACATCTTCTAAACATTGATTTTATATTATGTCTATCCGTAAAGTTTTTGAATAAAAGAAAGTTAAACTCCATAGAAATCAATGATCGTCACATTTGTTATGGTTTTAGCCTTAAATATACACATTGGATTTTCCATGGTGAAAAAACTGAAAATTCAACATCCAATGTGGATGAAAATATTTATAATGAGGAAGATGATCATATTGAATAATTAATTCATTATTTAGGTGTTGAAACCATAAAAAATAGAAACTGTTGAATGATTGTATGGAGATTCTGAGAAACCATTATTCCCAGGTTATAATAAATAGACAGTGTTATCAGTAATTTTGATATTAGATAACTTAAAACAAAAAAATGGGATGAGTGATAAAAGTTTTTCCATATTACTTGATCATTTGAAAGAGCTACTTCCATAAGGATACAGGTTTCAAGATTCCAATTATGAGGCGAAAAAAATATTATTCCCAATGGGATTGGGGAATAAAAATATACATGATTTCCCCAATGGTTGTGTATTGTATATAAAAGAATATATATTTTTATCAAGTTATCCTACATGTGGGACATCATGGTATACGATAGATAGGAAAGTAAACTCAGATTCATTCTCAGGTATTTTCATTTGACATTATGAAAAATCAAATGTTTACTTTCTAATGATATCATCCAATATTTTTTGCATACAATTCTGATAATTCAACTGTGATTCATTCTTAGGGACCAAAATCAAAACTCCTGGTAAATATATTTAGTACCTTCCAAAAATTCCTCATTTGAAGCATCCATTTTCAAATTCAATTGACGCATAAAGGTTAGTAAGTCATTTAGATGAGTGAATCTTCAATGGTAACATATGTCACCCTGCCGATTCACCACACTGGAAGAGTTTTGATAAAAAAAATTCATAATTTTGGAAGTGAATTTAGAATTGTCATAACTGGATTGTGTACACATGGAATGAATCTATATCGAAGCCACAGTAGCCAACATAGTTCATGCCCAGTTTTTTGGGTATTTAACAACTTTTCCCCACATCTTTGTATGAAGAAAAAAATGTTATGATGATCTTGATGATTTATGGACCAAAACATATGGTAAATGTTATTGATGTGTATGTTTCACCATTGATTGATGATTTGAAACTGCTATGATAGGAAGGTGTTAACATTTTCGATGCATACAAGAAAGAGTATTTTGTTTTGCATGATATGATAGTGTTCACTATAAACGACTTCCCTGCATATGGAAACTTATATAGATATAGTGTTAAAGGACATAAAGAATATCCAATTTGTGAAGAATATACTTCATATTAACAATTTCAAAATAGAATAAATACAGTGTACATGGGACATCAATGATTTTTTCGAATTTATCATCCTTATCATAGATTAAAAAGAGAATCTAAATGTTTACAAGAATACAACCTTCCCCCTCAGACATTTTCAGATGATGAATATTATGACAGGGTGAAAAATATTTATTTGAAATTTGGAAAGAAAATATGTTCTGGTCTTCAAAGATATATCTGGAAGAAGTAGTCTATTTTTTTGAACTACCTTACTGGAGATTTTTAGAGATAAAACATAACATCGATGTTATGCATGTTGAGAAAAATAAATGTGACAGTTTGATTGGAACTTTTTTAGACATAAAAGGAAAGAAAAAAGATGAATTTCATGCAATATTGGACTTGATATTAATGGGAATACATTTAGAGTTATCTCCCAATGTTAAAGGAAACCGAACATATTTACCTCCAGCTTGACACACATTCAGAAATATTGAAAAGAAATTTTTTTTCGGTGTCTTCATGGTACTAAATTACCCTGTGTTTTTTTTCAAATGTGAATAATTTTGTGTCATTAAAGGATTGAAAATTAATAGGTATGAAATCTCATGATTTCCATATATTGATGTAATAGCTTCTACCAGAAACAGTTCATGGTATATTGACAACAACTATTAAAAAGACTATAATCAGGTTATGTGATTTTTTCAAATCCATTTGAAGAAAAGTAGTTGATAGAAATTTTTTGTATTTGTTAGAGAATGATGCAACTCTTATTCTTTATTAACGCTAAATGTATTTCCCACCACGGTTTTTTGATATAATGGTTCATCTGATGATTCATTTGGTTCATGAGATAAGAATATGTGGGACTGTTTATTTATGATTGATGTATCCTTTTGAATGATATATGAAAATTTTGATGTGATATGTTAAAAAATATTATTGACCAGAGGAATCTATTGTTCAAAAATATGTATCGAAAGAGGTGATTGAGTTATGTACTGATTATTTGTGTGAGGTGGAAAATATTGGTACCCCTAAATCTCAACATATGATAGTTGATAGTGATGGTATAGGGGTTTGAGGCTTATAGGTAAAGTTCTTTCCACATAATGAAGTGATGCAAATACATTTATATATTATGAACATCATCGATGAGTATAAATCATATATATCTTCACATATTGATGAATTAAAGTTACGATATTAGAAAAGAAATGAAAAGTAGATGATGATTGAGTGTAAGAAGACATTTATTTTATGGTTTAAAGAGAATGTCACCATAGATATATCTGCATCAGAAACACTGAAGTGGTTAGTAGGGGGACCATATCTTAATGTGATCACATGTTTTGGTTTTGATATTAATGGTTACACATTTTACACAAAAAATCTGGATGAAAAGAGTACCGTTCGGAATAGTGGTGTCATGGTTTTTGCTGTAGCAGTGCATTTTTTGAGTGCCAAAGATAAAAACCCAATTTCAGAATCTACGCCATGTTTGGGAGTTCTTGAAGACATATGTGAAATTGATTATATTAAAATTTTAGTCACATTTTTAAGTGTAATTGGGTTGATAGTAAGAGTGGGGTGAAACAAGATGAATATGGGTTTAAACTAGTTGATTTGAAATGATTTAATTATAATGGGATCCATTAATCATGACAAGACATGAAATATATGTATTTTATGTCATTAATACATCAAATGATCAGTGTTCCATCATTTTTCAAAGAAAAAAGAAACCATTTGGGTGATGAGGATGATGCTGATGATAATATTGATTTACATGAGCAATATTCATCTATTACACAATTTTCGGATGATTATAATGAGTATAAGACATACATTGTGCATGAAATACGTAATGATCATGATAAAGGAATGTGGTAACACACTAAATTATTATCCTAATTTTTGTAGTAAATATTTATATTTTGTTTCTTCTTTTTAAAATTTGCAAATGCATGCCTATTTTTTAATTTTTTTTCTTTCTTGTTTCTAAATATTCAGTTTTCTAATTATATGAAGGTACACAAAATTTCATTAAACATTCTAGAAATAATTTCAGTTCAGGATAGAGAGGATCATTTACCAAGGTATATCTATTTTTTCATATTATTAAATATTAATTAATATACTTATTTAATGAAATAAAACTGTTAATTTAGATTTTTTTGCAAGACTATTAATGCGTCCTCAGTATAGGAGAATTCTCCTGTTACTAATAAAATTATAAAGTTATCAAGTTGGTAAACGTGATATTACATGTTTTACAAAACTATTACTTTCTCGTGATGATGAAATATTACACATCTATTTTGATGATAAGAATAATGAAACCGGCCCAAATGCAGTTTAGTTTATCAGTTATATATCGATGCAGAGTTGTTGGGGGATTAGAATTTTATATCCTGATTGGAAGTCAGTCGATAAGATGGCGAAACAATATCTTTGGGAGGCCGTGACAGAAAAATATCTTAATTGATTTCTTTTATCTCATTTTTTGAATATTAAATATTTTAAATGACATATTTTATTTATTCAATTACAGATAACCTCCAATTTTGAGGAAACTAAAGAAATTAAGAAAATACACCTCTCTTTAGTGGTAGTTCAATGGAGAGATTTTTAAAAAAACTGAAAAAATTATGTTTTCGAAAAGAGAATGTCTGAAAACCCATGCCTTAAGTATCAGTTTATTGATTATGATACATGGAAGCGATTTGTTGACAATTGTCATGATGAAAAAGTTCTTGTATGATAATTATTTTATATTGTCAAATTTATTATCTGTTTTTCTAATTACTTAGTAGTTTATTTTTATATAATATTCCTCCATGATATCTCATCATGAGATTCAGTTGAGAAATGTATATCCTCATACTATATCAAGTAGATGGTATCCATTTTTGGAGAAGAAAATTATTGACGAAAAATTTGAAGCATTAAGAGCTCGATCTAGTAGTGGTTCAGAAGAGGTTTAACATGGTCCTCCATATCCTCCCAATCACCATTAAGAGCTTGATTATTTCTCATTTTGGATCATTTAATATAAATATTTGTATCCCTGACCCTGAAAACACCATTTAGTGTATGTAACTTTCAAATTTTCATTCAGGTTCCCAAGCCCTAGACTTCTCTGGGTTTTGTTTCGGTTGTCCAGTTTTGGATGATTTGAGATTTGGTGAGTGACTCTGGGTCATGATGAGTTGTTTGATAAGGTGGTGGGATTGGTTGTATTTCATTTTGAGATAATTATATATCATCCTATTTGTCTAGATGCTTTTTTGTCTTTTTATTCTTATATACTAGAATTTATTACGCAAGCTATTTTTTTTTATTTTGTGATGTTAATTTTATTATTTTATTATTGATATATAGTACTATGTTTGATTATTTATTTTATGTTTAATATGGTTATTGTATAAACGGGTGTCTAAAACATGGATAAGTCATACTCTATTTATGGGTGGGATTCAGGATGTGATTTTCTTTTTATTCAAAGGGTGATACAATTCCCAAAGCGTATGTTCTTAATACCCAGGATCTAGTTTCCTGACTAGGGGGTTCAAGAATTCCATTTGGGCCTAAGGGATATTGGGGTTGGGTGATGTGTCAGATCATTCTAGACCATTTTATTATAGGTATAAACAATATGTATGATCCAATATATTATGTAACTAGTAGGGTCACTTCAGGAAGATGTAAAGTGAATTTATTTGGTTTATATCTATTGATTAGTGTTGCCATAAAATGATGATTCATATTCTCTAAGTCACACATGAAGGCTTCATAAATTAAAACACCTCAATCGTATAGATCAGGGTCTACCAGAGGTCCCTCATGCTGAATGTGATATGATCTACATTACAAATTTTGTTAAAAAGGACATTATTCTAGCACCTCAAATGAGACATGAGGCTGTTGGTCAAATAAGACAGCCTATACCATTTAAATATATAACAATTCAGAATTATATATAATAAAATTATTTTTTAGAATCATTTAATTTTAATAACACAATCTTTTGTGATTATAAAAGTGTGTTATTCACAGGAGATTATGGTTACAAAATCAATAATAAAATCATATGATGTTTTTATTTTTTAAAAAATCCAATTATTACATAGAAACACTTTGAAATTAACATAATGTGAACAAGATCAATCATATAAATTATTTGATGGTTTACTTATACATCTATGGAAATGTGTGTTTGTGTGGCCTTACAAGATATATAAATCCCCCCTCCATGAAGATGTTTTTTCTGGGCCAATCCATTTCATTCTAAAAGTGATTCAATATTAGAATCCTTCTTAGTTTCATCATATTCATGTTCGGTAGAAGTGTGGGGGTGTCAATGGAAAAAATAAAGTTTTTATACTCACCTATATGTATATAAGGAGAACTATAACAGTTGTTAAAAATCTTTAGTCAATACCATTGATCAATGAATTTATCCCATGATATGAAAATTGAAACACACACTTCGATGAAATGTATAAAAGGTTACTATAATTCTCGGAAGTTAATGCAATTATAATATTGCTACTCTAGTTTTACCATAAGAACATGAAAAATACTACCATTCAAAGGATCAAGACACTTAGTGATGTTAAATCTATTCCAAACATAGTAAAAGTAATTCATAAAAAATTTGGAAACCTCCTAAATAATCTTATTGTTATCACACTTAAAACGGTGTCAATAGCGTATAACACTATTTAGATCCTCTTCAAGCTTTTTACCTCTTTCCACAATAAAATTTCTCTCTGTGATATAAGGTTTCTTACACTAGATATGTAATTTAATTTTAAAACGTTTTATTAACATTTTATTTTAGCTTTGAGTCTTTTAATTAGTAATATCTAATGACATCACATAGTGTGATTCTCGTAGAGTTAACACTATACTTGCTATAGATCTTAGTATAAGAAAAGTCTGCAGATCATCATGGATGATTTTTAATGGGATTACACAACACCCCAAGTTATCATAGTAAATAAATCTAAAGAAACTATTAATTAAAAAAATATTTTATCTTTTTTTATATTTAATAGTGTCTAAAGATATTATATAGTGTTATTCCTGTTTAGTAAAAACATAAAATACCACCGGTCTTTGTTTGAGAAAAGCCCATATATTTCCATGGAAGAGGTCCAAAGTGATGTAACACTACTAGAAGATCTCATATTAAATAAATCAAAAGAAAATATTAATTAAAAGAGTGTTTATTTTAACTGTGAGGCTTTTAATGATCTATCTCTAGAGATATTACTTATTATGAGTTTGGTGTAGTAATTACTAGACATCCCACCAGTGTTATTTACCAAAAATACCCCTCCATCGACACATAATTTTTCCAAAGTGTTTCCCAAAATCATATAGTTGTCTCACAAATTATATCTAAAAAAATATTAAATAAAATAGTGCTTATTTTAACTACGAGTCTTTTAATTCCAATCTTTAAAGAGATTACTTCGTGTGAGTCTAGTTGAGTAAGCACTATATATATCACTGGTCTTAGTTAGGGAAAACCCCTAGATAACAATAAAAGAGGTCTTGAGTGATTCTCAACTACCTAGATTTCTCACATAAAAACTGACAAATTTATCAATTAAAACAATAATTTATATTTTTAATTATCATATAATTTAATATTCCAAATTACTTATGATTGGTAGATTCCCAACTCCCTTGAAGACTCTATAAAAACATTCCATGATGTTGGACTTCATGTGTCCATATATCCTCCTATTTTCATATGTATGTTTCCATTTAACCATGAACCAATGAGAATACATGTAATAGTATTCTCTTTTTCAAAATGTTTTTATCAAGGAAAACATATACCTAAGACAATTTATTATTTATTTCTTCATGTACTTATCATTGAACAACTTTAACATGTTTCTTGAAAGGTGTATAATATAATATCCATGATAAGCATGGGGTTGTAACTATTAAATACTATGAGACAATATAGCATCCTTGATCACTCAATTGAAAAAATAAATTAGATAATTTCCTTTAACATCCATCATAAACTCACAGATTCAATCCATAAACCAACCCCAATATGAGATATCCCCTTCACAATAATATATTGTTGTAATGGTACAAGTTCATGATTTCCATCTTGTGTGGTGGGAATAAAAAAATTAACAATACACTTTATATATAGATTTTTTCTATTAATCAAGATCAACTGCATTCAATGTTTGAACAAATCCACACAAGGTAAGAATGTCCAAAACCATCTTTAAAACTCAACCCTTACTCGATCAAATTATTTTAGTCAGATAACAAATCCAACTATTTGTAACCAGTATAAAAAAATGATTTTGTGTGACATAATAACTCCACAATCTATGGTAAAACTCGACAAGAGACATCCAACTCCACATACACATTCACGATGGCCTTTATTCATGCAACCCATGCCTTCTTGTAAGAAATATAACAATTTAATAACAATTTTATATTCTACACTACTATAAATACTAGAAAATTTTTAAAAACTCTTATAATTTTAAAAATAATATTAAATATGGACTCAACGTCTATGGTCATGTGACACTATTATAGGATTCAGCTCACACATGTGTGTGGAGTACATCTAGAGATTATACAATAATGGAAATTATAATCACGTATAACAAAAATATGTATCTAGAAATATCAATCAAATTTTTCACACCAAATCATATAAAGATATATATTAAATTATTCAATAAAATAACTATAATATACCTCAATGTGATACTATTTGATCACAATATTCATTGATTCTTTTCTATCAAAATCTCCCCCAGTATGCAGAACACATTCATTGAAACCTCAATTCATTCTAATAAATTTTTTTATAAATTATATTTTGGGAATAATTATTGACCAATAATATTATTTAAGCATGTTATACATTCTTTTTGAGCATTATTTAAAGAGTGAAAGATGATTTAAATATCAGTGTGATGTAACAATGTCTTCATTAGTAGATATAGCGATATAAAACTCAATAATTTGATCTTAAAATTGGTTATTAACTAGTAAAAATATATTTCCCTAGTCCTCATCATCAATTATTGGATATGATATATGCTCAAGTGTATATTTATATGGTATATGGTTTTATATGATGTATATATCACTTTTCTAACTGCGAGTTTTAACTATAGAAGAATTTTTCTCTAAATGGATTCCGAAGTTGTATAATCCATAATCATTACAACTCACTCTGGTTGTATACTATAACTAACACCTTGTACTGTATCAATTATTTGATCATTGAAATAAATATATGTATACAAATTTTTATATATAATAATACTAAATACTAGTCTTATAAATTATATCTTTTCAAAAACAATTTTAGGAATTTAAAATATTCTAACATTTTATTTTAAAATTGAGTATTCCAATTAATAGTATTAAAAGATATTACTTAGTTCTAGTTTGTTGGGGTAAATACTAGACATCATGCCTGTTTTAGTTAGGGAAAATCCGTAGGAGTCCGGGAAATAGGTCTAAAGTGATGCCCCACTATTTAGAGTCCTCATAATAATTAAATCTAAAGAAACTGTTAATTAATATAACATTTTAAATTTTTATTATGACATATTTTTAAGAATGTTTAGTGATAAAATATATATTTATTGTTACTATTTATACAATATTTAATACAAATTCAACTTTTCATGAAAAAATAATTATATTTAATATTCAATTTTATATTTAAAATTCAATTTACTAATATTAAAAAAATAAATTCAATAATATTACGAATAATTAAACCATTACTAATAATTAAAATATTATAAATAAAATGTAGCTTCCCCAACCCCATTTTCCCTTCGAACAGTGTTTTTGGGCTCGGTGCCACTGCCCTTAGGTGCACTTCCCCAAATGCCAAAGGCTACCGACGAGCAGCCAAGGTGTAAAAAGGTAATAGTGGGGATGATATACCCTCTAGGGATGATAATATATTAGTCTGAGTATATATATATATATATAATGTGAAGTGGAAATAATGGATCAGTAGATTCACATTAGATCCACCAAAGGTGGAAGCATGATCAATATCAAGAAATATTGGAAGCATAAGGAACAATAGAAGTTATAAAGTAAACACACTAAAATGATATTATTAGATATAATACAAGAATCCATAATAGGTCATACGATACAATATCCAAAAGGGGTATCCAATAGAAGAACATAACATATACATATATCTGATAGGGAATCGTGCCAGACGAACCACGGCCCGCCCGTGCGGGCCTCTTATGCCAAGAGGCTGGCCAGCTTCGGTCGGCCGGTTATGGAGGGTGGCACCGCTTGGCATCGCCGGTTCGTCCATCCGGGGGGCCACAACCCCCCCTCGGACTGCTCAGCCTTCGGGCCAAGCCGCTCGGCAAGCCGGCCGAACCAGCGGGGCCACGCGCCCTTCAGGCCGGACCGTGTGTTTCACCGGGTCGGTCCGCCACTAGCTGGGTGAGACCGTCCAAGATCGGGTTGACCCGACCTACCATCCCACTGGGCATAACGGGCCGGGCCCATTTCACTTAAAAGTGAATATCTTGAAGACCACGCGGCCGAACGATGCGCCGTCTACGGAACTGAGACCCTTTTGATGAGGCGTTCCTTTTGAGATACTCTAGGTGAGTTTTGGATGACCTTGGATAATGTCGAGTTAGAAACGAGCGCATTACTAACCGGGATCCTGGAACGAAAAAGCCACTATCTCTCATATCGGGCGTCCGATTAACGTGGTGTCAATCACATTGAGTTCCTTTTGACGAGATGGAACTTCAGGATTCATCAACTCTGGACATCGTGATAGTTGATGTATCAACCCCTTTACTCGAGGAGCGGACCCTCCAGAAATCGAGCACGCTATGTACGGGAACCCTAGAGGTGGCTGCGACTACGATTACTACCATCATGGGATCCTCCATGGGTTCAACAACGAAGACGAATGTTCTTGGATCCTCCGTGGGTTTGGTAGCGAGAACGACTGTACTTGGATCCTCTGTGGGTTTGGCAGTGATAACGACTAAACATGGATTCTACGTGGGTTCGGCAGCGATGCTTACTATACTTGGATCCTACATGGGTTTGGCAGTGACGACTTCTGTACAAGGATCAAACGTGGGTTCGACAGTGGAGATGATTTAGAGGCTACATCTAATCATCTACACCCTTCTTTGTGAGTAGTATACCTGTGGGAGATGAGTCCTGACTATTCAATCATTACCATTGGTGTGATTGACTTATTTCTTGTGTGTACTGGGATGTTCTTGGACTCGAGAGTTGGAGCCAAAATAGAATTGATAACTTTGGTATATGTATGGGCATATACCTAAGTATAGTCGGTTGATACTTCGTGGTTGAATATTTCCTTTGTGGTTTATCCTTTGTGGATTCGGGGAGACCTTTAGGGTTCTCAGGGTCTCTACTGAGTATCGTATACTCACCCCTACATGGGAGATGCCTGCACTACTTTGTGTTGGATGCAGATGACATATATCACTGATCGAGGTAGAGGTTTGTGGATCTGGATGGTAACTGGAGGTGGACCACTTGGCGGGACGTACACGGGGAGGACGGACGGACCCAATGAGCTGGGGAGACTATCTGTACCCACCCTTTAGGTGGGATATCCGGAGGACGACTCAGTGGTTGATGCTTAACTTTACTACTATTGTACTTACTTTTCTATTGTACTGTACAGTACTTTCAGTTGGGTTTGTATATTGGCCCATTTACTTTCTATCACTTACTTTTGTACTCAGTTTATTTAGTGCTTACTTCAGTTGTGTACTCTGTTGTGTCTGTTTACTTTTATAAAGGAAATGTCTTCCCTTTTATCAGTATTTACACCTTTGGTGCTAGTCTCCATCCCCTGGCCTATGGAAGGTAGGCTTGGGGTAGTCACGGCACGGACCCCAAGGACTGGTTGTGACAGAGAGGATCCTTGGCCCATGGTCCAAGGTTTCCCATAATGTGAAATTTCCTAGGTGAAACCTCAGGTTCCACCTCCAAATAAGTAACCCAACATATCATACCAACTAACAGCTCATGTCCCATATCATGTCACCAACATCCCTAAGGCATGCCCAAGAAAAATATAATCATGGTCCCTTACACCCCTTCTAGAAAGAAACAATCGGCTTGTAACCTGACGTATGGATGCACAATGATATCTTTCCTCAAATAAAAATCATTATCATCTCATGGTATGATGTACCGAGGAATGACGATCTCAATCCACCCAAAATAGTCCAAGCCCAACAACCTCAATATGTGGAGCCTCAAACCCAACTACTAGCCTCAATACTATCACCCGAAGGATCCTCACCTTACCTGTGGATTTCTATGGAAATTACCCCCAAACCATATACCTAAGATGAACTATTGGAGATTCATCCCACATTAATGGTGAAAACAATAAAATCACTGAGTCAACATGTGTGTACAAACCTCCAATTATCACTTTGGACATTATAGGTGAGTGAAAATCACCAATTTAGTACCTAAACCACATTCAACAGGAACCTCGTTCCCCTGAGACCATGTCTCTCATGTACAATGGAATTTCCATCCAATATCGCGAACCACACCCTCAATATGACAACCTATCTTCCTCAACTGATGTCCATGACACCCAAACCAGCGATCACATCTCCCAAGTAAACCGGTTCAAGCCCAACCATATGATCAAATTCCTTAAAACCATATAAAAATGCCACCTCAATTCATCAGGTCGATCCCATCCCAATCCCTTTGATCATCATACATAATAAGAAATTCCATTATATATATAATTAAATTCAAATCAAATAAAAAACAACAAAATTAAAGAAACACACCCATCCTAACAACCCATGTGATCTATAACCTCTAACCTGACCTAACACGTATAAATATATCTAGGGAATTTCTAATAGAGTCTCATAGAATCACATGATTAATTTAACATTAAGCATTCAATTTATTAGGGTCTCACTCAAATACACAACAGAGCACTAAAATCATCACCCCAAATCGACCAATAAAACATGAATAAAGATATTAAACACCTACCATGGATTTGATGATATAGGAACGTCTGATATTAGCCTCCAACACAAAGCGTTTTGGAAGAAATTTACGTTTCCATCAAATTCCCTGAAAATAAGGAAAACGACTCAAATGGATTTAGTGTTCTATGAGGTGAGAGGATCAATGATAAGAGGCATGGGTGAGGAGATCATTAATGATATAATGACAAAATCACCCAATGAATTGAAGAATATAGAACCGATGAAGGATTTGTATCAAATCGATGAGGAGGAGGAAAACGGCAAGCCCCTTGCTATACACAGAACCTAGTAAAAGAAAAAGAAGATAAATAACCTAAATAAAAAGAATGAAAATTTTGTAATTATTCTTCTTAAATAGGTCACATAGTTAGATCACACTATTTTCCAAACCGTGTAGTAATCGTGCTAGATATAGTGATGAGGTACTGCCTAAGTGGCACGACCCGTGCAGTTTTCACATAGTTTTACCTAACTATACGGACGCCTTGGGAAATATCTCTAAAGAAAATGTAGATATCTTCACATGACCATGAGCCCCTTACCATAATGTTTTCCAAAGCATGTGGAAGTTCATAATTGGGTTACACTGTTATTTAAAAGATGAATCATGATTTTTCCAAACCGTGTGCCTCAGCCTGCAACTCCAAAACATTGTCTTATGGACTCTAATGTACCTAAAACCCATCTAAAAACCCTAGGAACTATCTAATCCTCTAATCCCATTCAAAAACATGATATTAGGTTAACAAAAATCTCAAAATTTGGTTCCAATGATCGAAAAAGAGATTGGAAAACCCACCAATTCAAAAGTTGAGAAAGGGAGAGGTTTTTTACCCACAGTGAAATACACAAGACATTACAGAAAACATTATAATTATTATTAAAATATTATATGTGTAATTAAATATTTATCATTATTAAACACACAATATAATATTCCTAATAAATATTAAATATGTAACAAATTATCATTAAAAATAATAAAGCATTCCATTTAATAATATTCTTAATAATTAAAATATTATACTAATAATTAAAAAACTATACTAATAATTGAACATGTAATTTAATATTACAAATTAATATTAAAATTTCAAATTAATATCAAGAAAAAAATTTAATAAAATTTCTTACAGTCAAACAACTAATAATAAAAAAACCTTACTAACAATTTAATATTCCAAATTGATAATATATATGATATTTTACAGTATTATTAATAATTAAAATAATATATTAATAATTATAAAAATTAAAATGATACAGTCAACAAGAAATTTAATATTAAACATTAAATTTACTAAACAATTAATTTAATATTAAAAATTAATATAATATAATATAATTTTTATACTAAATTATTATATAGATAATTAACAAATTAACCGAAAAAATTTTCTCCTATGGAAATAAGAAATAAAAAATGAGAAATACCATAAAATATTTAATACAAAGAAATGCTCTATGATTTATTTTAAAATTTTAAACCATTTGAAAAAATGGATGAGAGGAAATAAGAGAATACCTGAATGGAAAATTGGGAAATGAAGAGAATCAAACCATTTAATGTTTCTCCACTAGTAGTGAGAGCATCAAATCATTTGAACCTCTTATCATGGGAAAACAGAGAATTAAATGGTTTTATTATATTGCTATAGGATGGATTCATGTCAAACTATTTGATGCTCATTAGTCCCACATCCCTAATTATTCAAAAACTAAAACTGAGAAATTAGATAATTTATAAAGACACATTATAAAAAATAATCCTTCTAAATATGTAGATTTATATCTATTTTTTTTATAATTTTAAGTTTTAATAATTATAAAAATTGTTTTTTTACATAGATTAATAATCCTTCAGTGGGATTGGATGACTCGTGTTAAAAATGGGCTTGGGTTTTGAAATATGACTCGTATATTAAATGATACAAAATGAGAAATGATCAAATTGACCCATAACTGCACATTATAAGATCATTTTTGCATGAACCACCAAATTTTCATGTCTAGTCGCGACTAGAGGAGGTGGTTCCTCCTTGTACACTAACTCTTCCTCATTAAGGGGAACATATGGTTGTGGAGATGTTAGATCATATTAGTATTGTGTATATGATTCATCAGCATAAAATTTATACTCTTATGTCAACAGGAATGAGTTCAAGGTTGGATCTCACAACATTTTATGATGACTAGGGAATAGATAAATCGGGCATGTCACCCACTAGAGCCTCAATTGAGTGCTAATAGTACTATAGAAAGATAAATGAATACCCTAGGAATATGGATCAGAAGGCGTACCTAAGATAATGATTCTATATCCATGGTAGCACATTCCTAGGAAAAAGATTATATATCCACTATATGTGTGAGTGTGGGTTGTGTAGGAAACTATCCAGAGCATCAAAAACTCTGCTATTTTTTCTAGTAGTGTAGGTGGTCGGGAATCCTCTTCAATGGCTCTATGGGGGGACAAGAACTGAATCAAATATTTATATTAGATTCCCATGGATCCTCATCCTATATACTATTATATAAGCTGTGGATAGGTTCTTTGAGGGATAAAAAATATCCGTGAAAGACCTTGATACTGAAAAATTCATCCAATTGAGGATTGGATATATATATATAATATACTCTATCCTCTCATACTATAAATAGATCAGACCTAGGGGTAAGCCTAGCAAGCATGTGGGCTAGTGAAAATAATGGGAAGGGGATAAAAAAAATTTCTTCTGTATTTTTTCTGTAATTTCTTCTTCTTTCGTAAATCAAGGGAAACATTTCCTCTATGGGTCTTTGGAAAAAATATTATCAAGGCATTTGAGGGACTGACCAACTATAAATAAATTATCTTATATAATATAGTAAAAATACCACAAAAGAATATAGTTATATGAGAAGGTTATTTTATCCATTTAGGGAAGTTATAACCCCCTCAAAATTAAAGAACTACTCTAAATTAAATATCGATGTTTATAGAAAATAACTGCTAAACTGGATGCCTACTTCTATTAGTGGTAGTTTTGGTAAAGTGATGGTAGGGTGAAAAAAATTAACAATGGGTTTAACACTATCACCACTACATATCAGCCCTTTAACAACACAAAAAATGGCCTTTACAACCCTAAAAAATAAATGTTTTCCTCAATAATATTAAAAGGGGTCCTTATTGTCACTGCTAAAAAAAGATCTGATATAAGAGAACTTTATCAGAGATTTATTTTATTGATGATAAAATACCCTTTTAATTAGTGATTTTTTTTAGCACAGATAAAATTCAAATAAATAATTTTATTCAAAATAAATTATTCCAATCAATGGATGGACCACCCCCTTTATCAGTACTCGATCCCCTATTTAATAGCGTTAGTTTAGCCTCCCAAACCCTATAATTTTTATTGTAATCCCCCCTCCCCTTTAATATTCCTAGGCACCTGCTTCACCCACCCACGTGTACTCATCCATTTGATGGGTTTCATACATGAGTCTTCCCCCTCAAACTCCCACACATTTTCCATTCCCATATATTGATTTGTTTTTTTATTATATGATATATCTATATATTTATATATATTTAGTTTCATTTTTATCCATATATATATATAAATACATATATAAAATATATTTTCTGTGTTTGAATGTGTTTTTATAAATAAATAAATAAATACAAATATATTCTTATATATGTGTGTGAATATATAAATATAATTATAAATATTTTTATTTATTTTCAAATATTATATTTTAATATTTATATAAATGTATTAGAATGTATAGATAAATATATATTTTTTTCAATACACACACAAATATATTAATATATATATAAAAATTATATACACATTAATTGTATCTGTATATAAATATTCAATTTTTTATTATTTTAAATAAAATTGAATTTTTTTTATTTATATAAGGTTTACATATTTAGAAATATAATTTTTTTACATATGTTTAGATAGATATTTATAAAATTAAATTTTTATGAGTGAAAATATAAAAAATTTGTATATATGTCTATACATTTAATTATAAAAAAAACTTAATTATGAAAAATGTTTTTTTTTCAAAACCATAAAATCAATATGACTGTTAGTCTTGGGAATTAATTCATCCCCCACTGAAAATAGGCAAAATCCCCCCCCCCTAAAATGAGGTTGAAAGTCCATTGAATGTTTAAAAATTGGAACAACCCTACTAAAAAATTAGTTTTAGATGGATTTGTGCCTTTTTTTCATTGGAATTCATGATGGAGAGTTTCTTTGTGTCACCAATGCATTGATATTGTGACAACATTTGATTTGAAATGTAGTAGATCCTAAAAGGACACAGTGATCAAAAGATATGGTCGTTTGAATTTTAAGTCACGTTTTCAAATTATTTAATATAATTTATTATTTTTTTTGGTTTTTTATATCTTGAAATTGTTATCAAATTTCTTTTAAATGATAATAAATAGAAAATTATTAATTAATATTATTTTTCAATTATTTTATAATCCATTTTCACTAAATATCTTATATAATAAATGTAAATAGATATTTAGACTTATATAAATCATATTTAATAAAATATATTATATTTATATATCAATATAAATACATTTTTATTTTAATATATTATTTTTATTGATTTATAATTTTTTTTATAAAATTTACCTTTTATCAGTGCTAGTAAAAAAGAACTTATAAAGACCACATTATTAGCGCTACTAAAAAGTTTTGATAAAGGAGGACTATTTAACATTGCTAAAAAATCACTCATAATGGGGTTCTTTTAACAACAATTTTTAGTTCTATAGAAATCACCTTCTAGTCATGTTTTTTTGGTTCTGATAAAGGTTCCTAATTTACCAGTGCATTTTGTAGTGTCGTTAAAAGGTGGAACTCATTAAAGCAGTTTATGTGGTAGTTCTTCAAAATAATTTTAATTTTTTTAAAACCTCTACTAAAAGTGATTATATATGTGAAAAATATGAGAAATAATATAGGTAGTTGTAAACCATCACTAATTTTTCTCACCTTATTTTTTGTTCCCTATGCAACACCTCCCCTACCGTTACCCCTATTTCCCAAGCAGTCTGTTCCCACTGCTTTCACACAACCACCATGCTAACCCTGTTCCTTAGGCCACCCTTGTGTTCAACAACCACTCTTGTTTCCCACTCACACATTCCACCTCATGTAAAGATAAATCCCCCTCCCACAGCGATTTTAATCCCCGACTTATTGGTATAATGCCAGTGTATTCCCCCACTATGGTGTAATCATCTTTTATAATGTAAATATACATGTTTATATATATATATATGTTTGTATTTTAAAAAATAAATTTTATTCATATAATATATTTAAATACATTTAAATATATAAATTATATATACATGAATGTATTCATATTTATATTTTGTATTTATATATTCATATTCTAATATAATTGTGTGATATTAAATAAATTTTTATTGTATATCAAATACATTTATATTAATGTATACAAAAATATCAATATGGTATATATTTATAAAATATAGAATAGTACACAGAAAAATATAAGATAATATTTATATTTATATATAAATACAATTACACATATATTTATAAATACATTTTTATTATATACACATATATATTGAATATATTAATTCAAATATATTTATACATATATTCATAAATACATTTATATTTTTTATTCAAATATATATTTAATATATTAATTTAAATACTTATATATATATATATGTGTGTGTGTGTGTGTGTGTGTGTGTGTAATATATATATGCACCCTCTCTCTAAATTATATATTTATATATATTTAAAAAAACATGTGTATATATATATAGTATATGCATATATTTATGTAAAATATATATTATATTGTGTTATATATAAATAATATATATATGTAAAATACTATATAATTATATATATATATATGTAATACAATATAATATATATTTAGATATAAATACATGTATATAGTTATATACATATATAATGAATTTGTATATTTGATGTATTAATTTATTTATTTGGAAAAATAATAATATAATTATGTATATAATATATGTCTATGTAATATGATATAATATATTTTTATATAATTATATAATCACTCACACACACATGTTTGTATAAATATATAAATACATTTATACCAAATACACATACACACATGAATACATATTTATATATTTATTTTTATATACTTATTTTTATATACTTATTTGTATAAAATTATTCATATATACTTTTTTGTATATAATCATTTATATATTATGGCTCAGTGGTGTGTGTTGTTTGGTTTTATATAACCTTCATGACCATAAATAATAATAAATATACATTTTTACTAAATGTATATGTATACATTATATTATATAATTTTTTATAAAATTAAAATATTTATATTATATACTATCTATACAAAAACATATAATATTCACAAAATTAAATGCATTTATACAATTTATATTTGTATATTATATATATAATATAATATAATCTTTATGCACAATTCCCTCTAATATTTATATTTACATATATTGGAATAAATATATTTATAGTTACATTTATATTATGTATACAAATATACAAACATTTATATATTTATAAATATATTTAAGTAAAGTACATATATATTTCAATACATATTTTTTTATACATACATGTTTATTTATGAGATGTATCTATAAGTATTTATTTAATGTATTTAAAAAATGTCTTAATAAATATATTAAGATTATTATATAATGTAATTAAATATATTTATATAATGTTTCTATATATATAAGGTTGATTACATCTTGCACCACAGAACACAATGTAAGGAAACAAATTTCAGTAAACCTGTAGACCTGGGGACTTAACCCTACGACCTACCCATAACCCCTAAAACCCAAACTACCTCACCAACAAAATTAGTTGGTGTTTATATATATTATAAAAATTTTTATTAAAGAAACAAAAAATGTCATGACCTGACCCACTAGGGCCTTCCTGGGCAACGAAAATCCATGTGTTACAACCCAATCCGACATTTAATAGGCTAGGGGTTGGTGACCAACATTGAGTAGATATATCACACACATGGGAGGCCTTAGCCTAATGTTCATTTACACACACATAGAAATCACCAATACACCAATCAATATTTTGAATGGTAAAATACAACTGATACTTAAAATTCAGGCATAAATCTAATCCCATCATTAGAGTATGATTTGATTATGAAAAGAAAAATTACCAATTACAAACCCACCAAAACTGTGAAGAGTCTAACCTGCTTAGAAGGAGGGGACTACTATTAATGAAACACCTAGCATGACCACCGTCTTTCTTTGTCACTCTATCTACTCCTAGTCCACCTAAGACACCGTCACATGTTTTGCATCTACCTAAAACAAAATGTGTGGTAATATCCTATGTAAGGGTGAGTATAACAATACCCAGTTGGATACCTCTAAATCACCAAACATAACTCACCAAGAGAGCAATCATATCATCACAAGAGTATATAAATCATAATATTAGACATAACAATTAGCACAATGAAAAACCATATATAATCTTGATATCATCCTAGTATCAAAGATGTTTTAACCATACGAACAACCATAAGATTCCGCTTGAAGATTCACAATAACTATTTGCAAGGATATCACACACCAAGATCCCTATAATCATTAATGACAGTCATCCGAGGGGTCATGATCATTATGAGTCACTATAGATGTACACAAGGTTTCTTCATAGATCTTGATACATGAATATGGGATCAAACTTAGTGCTCATGGGGGAAAATTCAAACCCCATATGGAATAACCTCTTATGTAGGGGATCATACACCTATGTTAGTTGGTCATGATGATTCGACAAACCCCACCTAGGGAAGAATAAGAAATGATAGAGGATCCCACCCTCATCTCATGAAGTGATACCACTATATCTATCAGTGACTAAACCCATTGAGGCGTCCAAAATCCTATGTTGATGATTTAATTCAAAAACATACCCTTATAGGGATGGAACAAGGATCACAATCAACCAATATTGGTCTATACTATATAGATGGGGGGTCACAAATATCCATAGAAAATGTACATGACATATACTAGGGGTACACAACGTTTATTTCCTACCTTATTTTTCCAATGTCTCACCATCTCACACAGAATTTCTTCCTCCATATATATGATGTGTACTGGGAGTACATGTCATTTAAAGTTTGAGCTAAAACTCAGTGTTCCTCCATCCTATACCTATGTACATATGGTCACACCAATAAAATTTGTGGTCTATTCTCATGTACTATAGTCAGACCCATGTACATGGCCATTTCAGAGTACCAAGTCATGCCTGTGTACTCTAGCCATGCCTGTGTGACTAGTCGTGTCCATATAATTCCAGGGTTTATCCAGAGCCACCAACACATGGTCACACAGTTTGTGAAACCTATCACACGACATGTGATATTATTATCTACACATAAAACCTAGCATCATAGAAGGGGGACTACATGATTTGTGTTCATTGGTTGATATGCCCTGTAGTCAGGAATTTGATAGCAATTCCATATTGTTCCATACAGTCTCTAGCAGTGGTACCACTATCCTCTCCACTACCAATCATGCCCCAAAATAAAAAATATAAAGTTTAACGAACTCACTGTCACTAGTGTATGGATTCCAATCACATCTAATACTCATGAATCACCTACCATCACTCCAACCACACACCACACATCAAACCACAATCGAGGATCCTCAAATCTGATCCTGATACACCTACAAAAATCCACCATTTCCATCACACTTCTATCAATCCATTGGTCGTGAACTCAAATCCACAACATTGTTTTGTTTCACCAAAAAATATTTTCAAAATTATTGATTATTGGGTATTGGTCAAATAATCGGTGAAGGGAATAACAACAATGAACATGTGAACAACTAGGAAAATAATGCACAAAACGCAAAATGGGAATAAAACTCCACCATTTTTTTGGTTGGACTCGATTCATTTCCTTTAGAACAATAATGGAAGCGCCAAAATAAAATAATATAAATTCCCCAAAATACTAGGATGATAACTCAAACCTGTAATTATTAAAAACCCATGAATCAAACTATTAGTGGATTTGATTCTCGTTCATCATGGGATAATCAAACATGGAAACAAATTAATGGATATAAAATTCCCAACCTAAGGTTTAGAACAATCGTTGATGAAAATTTGGCGTATGTCAACATCGTAGGTGAGATCTATAAGCTTTGATGGCACACCGATTAATAATCCACAATCAATCTTCATCCCTATAATAATTCTCCTGTAACAGCTCCTCTCTCAATCCCTACAGTTATCTATCATACCAGAGGGTCTCCGAATAATAGGGATCTAATAATTATTGGATTGTTCAACTTTATCAAAAATTAAAAATTAATAAATTTACTACTTTATTTTATTATGTGCAACTGTGAATGCACTTTAACAAAACTCCCAACACTGATAAAGGTTATTTCATGTTTTTTCCTTTTAAATATGAAGGATGGTATCCATGGGTATATTAGAAATGATTCCTAATTTCCATAATAATCCAATTATTCTGTCATTACATTCTTCTCTATTGGTATCATAATTTTTTGTTTTCTTTGGATAGATCTGATCTCTAATGATTGATTGTGGTGGGTTTAAGCATGGTTTCATAATCATTCACATTAGGTTTATTATTTTTATCTATCATAGAAACTACCAATGGCTCCCACATTCATAACAATGTACAAACCTACATTCCAAAGGTAGGTGGTAATTGGGGGCATAAATCCTAATAACACTTAAGAAGTCACAATAGTAGAGAGGATGAGATGTATAGATCATCATTCCCTTTTGTGGGGAATTAATGACTACTTCGAGACTGTCTTATAGATTTTACGATATTTTCATTAATCTATTACAAATCCTAATACAGGATTGGTTACCCTAATAAAATTATATAGTGTTGAATACTTTTATATGTAGAAGGGTATCTATTAATTAGACCATCTATATGTATCTGATGTTCTCAATCCATTTCCAATTATTTTTTAGCAGTAGGTAGATTATATTATTTTTATGCGATATAATTAGACACTTCAGAGTTTACACCCATCCAGGTAGGTGATTGGTGTTTGAAGGATGGGAATTAGCCAACATAAGTTGTTCTACATATCCTATTTATAAGTGGAATAAAAACCCAAATAGTTAATTTAGGTCAAATATGTGCATTTTTACATCCTATATAAAGGACATATATGAGGTAAATTAGGCACTGGGTATGGAGCTTGAGAATTATTAAGGTGACCTATATATCTTTCTTATATTAGTGATCAGATTCATCATTGTTCGATCTTCCTTCACGTTGGTTGGTGATAAGTAATTAATGCTTGTGAGGGTTATTTCCCTGGGTTTTACCAATATCAGAATTTCTTTAGGACATACACTGAGGTGGATTCCATTTCATGGGGGACAGTCATATCATGCCACTGAATGAGGATTACACACTGAGGTTTCCCTAGCTAAGGTAAATTTATTAAGCGAGTGATATGATCATTGAAAATCCTGAATCCCAAATGATTCATACTTAGTATGAGAAAAAAGGGATAACTAGTGATCAAACTCCACACATATGTATATGAGACCTCTGCACTGGAGAATCCCTACTGGGGAATTTGATATAGGGATATATCCTTAGAAATTATTGTTACATATCATGCTTATATAAGGAAACAGAGTCCACATAGTTCAATTATATTCTTAGTCCACTGCTAGATGAAGAAAAATGATTAACCCCATAGAAAGTTTTGGTCCCATTGGAGAATCAAGACTCACATTGAGGTGGATGCCTAATTAGAGATTCAGACTTAGGAAGGTGTCCTAGATATCTTTTTTGGATAGAAATTAGAGTCCTCATAGTTTAATATAGTGTATCAAAATTTGGGTATACTGGACATTCCTATCGTTTCCCAAGGTGTCCACTAAACATTCTTGACATGTTGGGGATGTGTACTGGACATGACCTAGTTGCCTTCTCGACATGTATGATTTTGTATGGACATGTACTGGGGTGTATTCTGCAAGATCCAAGTGACTTGTCTGGGGGACACCACATGACAAGGATGACATGTGCAAGGTATATTACATGATTGAAGCATATATGTCAGAGGGATGCCACATGATTCAGCTGAACTTTCTTGGGGTAATTAGTGTTATCAACACATACACATTCAAGGAAATTTCTTGATAAAGTATGACAAGTAAAAGGGATTTCTCATGAAAAAAAACATGACTATGAGTGTAACATGATCTGGGCTAATGATTTGGAGGGATGCCACATGATCTGACTTACATTTTTGGAGGAATTTTCATTACTTGGATGACATGATCGAGTGTTATTTCATAATCTTAATAGGTCACACAATGTTCATGATACCTTCATATTAAAATCTGAATATTCTTCATTGTGTAATGCTTCTATGTTTTGATGAACTTATTTCATATATGTCAAAATGTTTTCAAGCAATAGCTAATTGAGGTTTCATGTGACCCAGTTGATATGTGGAAGCTCCTTCATATAATCTAGGCAGTGCATCATAAGTCCTTCTCATGATCAATATGTTTACAATGTAATGATTATATATATTTCATATAAACTTATGTCATTCCCCATGTTTAACTAGTGGTAGACCCTTAGAATTGTCTGGCCTTCCACTCCACGAAGTCTTCTCTCACTTCTATGCTCCTGTTTTGGTGGATTTATATGTCGAGGGGGAGGACTTTATAAGAATTTAAACACCAGTGCTATATTTCCTTACACTGTGAATATATCATAGATATGGTCTTGAGTTGGTGGATCCTCACACATTTCGTGTGAACTAGCCATAGGTCATCCAAAACGTCATCCTTTAGTCACGTAATAAAGTGTGACTGTGATATCACACTATCATTAGAATATTTATCAAATATATTTCTTTCCAAAGAGATTTTCATAATCTAATTATCATATTAATTTGCCTTCACAATATTAGGTTTACATGATAGGGAGTATTGTCTAGATCAAAATTCATGTCGAAGAGGCATTCATGTGATCGAGGGAGACTTTTTTCGGGTCCTTCACAAGATCTAAATTTCTGGTTAGAGGCCCTTTATGATATTACACTAGAATATTGGAGGGACTTCACGTGATCAATGAGTTGATCACATGAGGTGCATAACCCCCTTTTCCTAAAAAATATCATAACTTTATTTTTTCAAATGAGGGTTCCTCCTTTTTCATCTTTTATACATTATTTTACCATACATTCTTCATTTTCCTATTAATTTTCCACTAGGGAGTTGCATGATCGATAATGGATCTCAAAAGAGCATGTGATCATTTTCATAGACGATCACTCCTTTTGTCAGTGGTTCATTGTGTGATTGAATGGACATGTTTGAGGGCCTTTACATGATGTTGGTGATATACCCAAAGGCTTTCATATGATATAACTGAAATGTGTCTAGGGATCCTGTGTGATCATGGAACTCATCACATGAGTCATATGCTCCCTTTTCATAGAAATCAATATAAATTCCATTGCATGAATCTTATGATTTATAATATTTTATTTGATAAGGTTATTTGGGTAGTTTTTAGGCGTCCATTGGTTGATATGTCACATGATTAGTGGAAATCATCTTGTAGCCTATGCATGATCACGAGGTCCTTTTATAGGGGCTATAAATGATCATCCACAAAATCATGGAACACACATGATTCATCCACGTGATTTATCTAGGTTTAAACGATCACATGGATTCTTGGGTTTCACAATATCCACATAACATAGAGTCCTGATCTTCATGTCGCCATGATGATCCATTATTTTTTAGATAAACTAATACATATTCTTTTGGTATTTATTTGATCCTGAAATTTTCAATGTATATTTAGAAGGTGTTAACAAATAGCTAGGGTAAAACCCATATCTTGGATCCAATATTGGTATCATATTTCCCATTTGATTCCTCATTCAAGTGTTATTCCATTATTTTAGAGAAAAAATGTATATTTGATATAATATATTTAATATTTATATTATAACAACACTAAGGATCATTGATCCTTACAATTTTCCCCTTCTTAGTGCTTGGCTCTGAAAATATTCCTTATATTCCAAAAATAGAGGCATTCCATTATCCTCACCTAAGGGATTTTCAACCCAAAAAGAAAAAATCACACATATAAAGATAAGTGTACTTGTCTTGTATATGAGTCTCCCACTCCTAGTTACTCCCCAAAAGACTCTCATGTTACCACCAAATACACATAGAGGGAATCTATTTCCAATAGAGGATCTTCACCTACCAATACTTGATCATTACAAGGTACTCTACAATGGTCGCTACTACCTTGTTGTCTAGATCAACCCAGCTGATCACATGTGATATGTCATGCACACACCTCCTCCACTATAACACATGGAAGATATCATGTAAATTGTTTAACTATGACATTAGGGATAAGTAGTATTCCACCTAGCTGACCCTATTAAGTGTCTGAATAATGTTAATGAATATCGGAGATAACATAACTCCCCGGACAAATATCCACAATAAACACTGATGTGAGACCTTTAAGAACACATGATCTCCCTCCTCAAACTACAAAGGCCTCTATCATAGTTCCTCATAAAAATTATGATGGATTTAATCTATTTTTATCTACTCCTAGATGATATGCACATTCTATTTCATCACTTACTTAAACTTTGGGCCTATGAGTGTTGACTCATATGGATAAGTCCAACAGAGAGGTGACCTGCAAGGTATCCTATACAAGACCTCGAATTGTGCCATGATGATGGTGGAATGGTAGCTTTTGTTGTATTAAAACTCCACCAATGTTAATTGATCCTCCCAATAATGGAAATTCTAACATGAAAGCCCATATCATGTCATCTATAATATAAATGGTTTGCATAGTCTAACCATCAGTCTTGGGGTGAAACACCATGATCAAACGAAAATGAGTTCCAATGTCCTCCTATAATCCTCTTTCTAATCATGACATGAAGATAGAATCATAATATTAAATGATAATCAAGGGAACTCTGTGAATCCTATTGATTCAATAAAGTTTCTTGATGAATTTTCCATTCCATCTGTTTTGAAAATCACAAAAACCCTATCGTAATGAAAATTTCTTTTTCCCTAAGATTTTTCTTAATAAGTAATATTTTCCTTCCCCAAGGAAAATATATCCTTTCATGTTTTTCATTGTTCATATTTTAGTTTCTCTAAATCTAACTCTTTTTACTCATAATTAAAAAATTCAGTTTCACATCTAAAACCTTGGAATTCAATAAATACACAATATAGAGTATTCTATTTGTAGGATCCGAATTCCTGTTCCGGAATCTCTAAAATTCAGAATTTGAATTCTCTAAAATTCAGAATCTGAATTCTCTAAAATTCAGAATCCAAATTCTCTGAAATTTAGAATCTGAATTCTATGTAATTTAGAATCCAAATTCTCTAAAATTAGGAATCCAAATTCTCTAAAATTTAGGTTCCGAATTCTCTGAAATTAGGACTCTGAATTCCTTATAATTCAAACTCTGAATTCCTGAGATTTCTTGGTTTTGAATTCCTCAGAATTCAGACTCTGAATTCCTCAAAATTCAGACTTTGAATTCTTCTAAATTTAGACTCTGAATTCCTTAGAATTCAGGTTCGTAATTCCTCAAAATTAAGACTCTGAATTCCTTTGAATTTAGACTATGAATTCCTTAGAATTCAAACTCTGAAATCTATATAATTCTGATCCCTAATTCCTTGAAAAAAAGAATATGAATATCATTGTAATATAGACTCCGAAAGTTAACTTTCTTAGACTCTGAATTTATTTTTTCCTTAGACTCTGAAAAATGGATTTGGTTGAGAAACCATCTTTTACTTTTTCTTTTTTTTTTGTTATAAAGTTATGTCGTGCATTCTCTTTCTAACCAACCATTGTTTGAGTGACATGTGTATAGGTCCCTCTAAAATTCAAGGAAAATATGACCATTGGAGGAGGGATTCAGCTGTTGGTGATATGCCTATAAATATGATCTCATTTGAACGAGCTCAACACACGTTGATCAATCTAGAGATTACATGATGCCGAAGTGATTTCTAGAGAGAGAGAATCTCATGATTTGTGCATACTAAACATCTTTTTCAGATTTTTTTTGTGAAACTCTGATTGGTGTTGTGTACAATTGAGGGCTTCCGGGGTTAGGAATACAAAGGTGTCGACTACCTTAATGTTCGAGGACTTCTTTGATAAGAAATGCAGATGTGCCGACTACCTTGAAGTTCGAGGTCATGCGGGGATAGAAAGATAGACTTTGATATTCCTATCGAGGGATTACCCTTGTATGGGTAAGATATACTTTCTTGAAAGTAAAAATTAAGGGTCCCTTATCCAAGATTTTTCGATACCCTACACTTTGGGTTAAAATATTTCGTACTTGTTACTTGTATTGTTTCAAGTTTTTTTTCTGCTGAATATTTAATAATAAGTAAAGTATAACTATCTCATACTTTCTTGTACTTGTATACTCTGATTAGTGAGATTCTATAGGCTTTAAGGTATAATATTTTTCCTTGTAAACATATGTTATGTTTTATTTCTAGAACCATATTTCTGGAATCTTTCAAGTGTCTACAAATAAAGGTCTTGTGAATTTACCTTTTTTTTAACTTTTTTAAATAATGGAACGTTTTAACCAACTTTTAAGTTTCCAATTTTTTTAAAGTAGACAATTCACCCCCCTCTTGTGTATTGAGCATCTACATTCATCTTTTCAATCCTAGAATTGGTATCAGATGAGGTCTTTGAAATACCTATATTCACAAATAAGTTTTCTTTCTCAAGTTTTTCATTATTCTATATTTTCCTTTTCTTAGGATATTTTTATCCTAGATTACAAACATTTATTACTAACAGGATTATGTGGAAAGATTTTCTCTTTGAGATGACAGGAATGAATGTTGGTGTGATTAAAAATATTAATCCTACTAGACCACGTATATTTGATGGGAATTATTATGAATATTGGAGATATCATATGAAGACTTTTGTTATTAACACTAGAGTGGACAACATTGTTATACTTACTGGAGATTACAAGATTCTTGATAAGGAAGTCATAAATTTTACTAATCATAAAAATTCAGAATATCAACTAAACTACATGGTACGCAATACTTTGTTGTGTTCCATGACCAGGAATATATATAGCTAGATTTATTCTTGTGAAGCTACAAATTGTATTTGGATGATATTAGAGGTTACACATTTTGTAACTTCCAATGTTTTTGAAACTAGAATAGCTATACTTAGAGATGAGTATCATGGTTTTTTCTTTCCATATGGATAATCAGTTTGTAAGGTGAAACAGAGGTTTATGAGAACTATTAATAATTTACAATACATGGGTGAAAAACGTTTAGATGATGAGGCTCTTGTAGACAAGATTATAGTTATCATGCCTAATGAGTGGGAATCAAAGAGAATAAATATTGATGAGAATAACAAATTCTCATAGATTACTCTTGATGAGCTTTTTAAAACTCTTTTTCAACATGAGACTAGAATGAAAAGAGATGCTGACAATATTAAGAAGAATAATGGGAATGGAAGTGTTACTTTTACAACTACTTTTAGTCATATGAAATCCAGGACTCCTGAGAGAGTTACAAGATCTAAATAGAATAAGGTCACTATTTTATCTAAATCAAGTCAAAGTGAACATTTTGAGAATGAACTAGCTAATCTTGCTCGAAGGTTGAACAAGATTTTTGGGAAGAAATACTTTTAGTATAAATATAATAAGAAAGAAATAAAGGACAAGAAAGACTCTGAAGTCACTGGTTATGAATGAAAAAGTGAAGGGCATATAAGGAATGATTGTCCTATGCTTAAGAGATAAGATAGAAAGGAAAATCATTCTGAGTGAAATAAAAAGAAGTAATACAAGGCTAAATCTAAGAATGTTTTGAAAGATAATGACACATGGAGTTCCAGTGGTGGAGCCTCTTCTGATGAATCCTCAGAGTATGAATCTTCTGGATAAAAGAATCTTGGTTTACATGCCAGGTTACCTATTGACAATCATTTTTTAATGTCTAAGGTACTCAATTCCTAATCCATAACCAATGTATCCTTGAATTCTACTTATATTAATAGTAAATATTATGAATCCTATGATGAATAATCTTATTCTAATGAAGATAATACTTTACCTAATTATGAAGAATTTTCTTGGTGTTCTAACCTCCTTGAGAATGAATATTCTAAAGTCAAGAAAAAGCTTGAGGAAAATTCTAGGATTTCTATTCTTACTGATGAAGTATCAGGTCATTTTAATGATCTTTATAAGAAAATTCTTGATTTTGAAATTATTTCAAAAACCCTTGAGGAAGTTAATTCTGAGAAGGGTAAACATTCTAAGGTTCTAGAAAAATAATTTCTAAGAAAAATGTTTTAGAGCCTTACTCTAGTGCTAAAAATTATTTTTTTGAGGATAGGAACTTAGTTATTAGACTGAAGTTAGAAATATTTTCTTTGAGGAAGTGTTTTTCAAAAATTACCTTAGGTAAGGAAAATTTTGATAAGATGTATTCCCAAATTCGACATCTAAGTAATAATTATGGTTTTGGTTATACCAGTTCAAAACTGATTTTTAGAAATAATTATTTTGTTCGTCAAAGTGCTCCATTATACACAAAGTGTAAATGTTGTGGGCATTTTGAAAAAATTATACCTTAAAAAAACATAGTCTTTGGGTTTTAATAAAGCTTATTTTTCCATGAAAATGTGGATTCCTAAAATTTTTCATTCTAAAGTTTCCAGATCCATGAAAGTTTGGGTTCTGAAAGTCTAACACTCTTATTTCCAAAAAAATAAAGATATTACCACCAGAAATACATGGTACATGGATAGTCGATGTTCCATGAACATGACTGGTAACAAAAACTTCTTTGAAATGATTATCAAAGAATGAACTACAAAACCATGTCCAAGTGATGATGATTCAGAATCTGCGACATTGATTGGTGAGGATTCTTTTTCTAATTCAACAACCTTCTTCTTTGATGAAGCAAAAAATTCTTTTTCTTTACAAACGTTTTTCTAGGTGTCTCCATAACCAATCAGTTTCCATTGTCATCTCCCAGAATGAATTCTTCTTGATTAGAAGATACATATTAACTATTTGATAGCTGAACAATTTTATCTTTATCAACATTTTCCTTCTCGAATCCTGCCTCAACATCCCCTGGGTGAATGAAATCATGATTGAAACTTTCATTTTCAGACAAATTATTCACATCTTCCCCACCCTTATCATCTTTTCTTTGAGTATCACATTTTGAAGACTATAATTCAGAAGTTCGTATTGATAACCTCTCAGAACAACTCTCATTTTCATGACAATATTCTACTTTATTTATTATATCTTTAGTATCACCACTCCCTTATTCCTCTTCTTCTTCCACTTATTCTTCTTAGACTATTTCTTCTACTTTCTCTTATTCTGGAATCACTAACTTCTTTCCTGGAGTCTCAAGTAAAGTTTCCATCAAAAATGATTCTGGTACCAGAATTTGTTCAGAGACTTTTTCTACAGCCTTAAGAAGGGATTGCACTATCTCAGCCTCAGACATCTTTTTTTTTCTTTGTCCCTTTTTTTTCTTCTCATGCTCTTCAGCAGCCTTTATCTTCAAGGATTTCACCTCAGCATGATCCAAAAAATACTAGGCTCCCTTTCTTTCTAGGTCTTCTTGTCCTTTCTCCATTTAGAACCCACTTCATCAGTATACATATTGTCCTGCATATGAAATATCATGATATCATATCAAAGGATAAATGTTCATAAGAATTAATGGTCATAATCTAAAAATTCATAACATAAGACATGCAGTTTTTTGGCATAAACATAATCATAGAAAATAATTTCATACTAGTTAAGGATCTTTCCCAGACCTTCATAGTGGATAATGTCCATTACTGAACCATGATTACTTTCCATTCTAACCCTATATTACTGAACCAGTTTTAATTTTCATTCCATTAATGTCTATCTCAGGAGATATAAATATATACCCAATGCATTGGAGGGAGATATAGGTTGCACCCATCTCAAAATGAAATAATTCTTACATGTTCCAAAAACACATAAGTCATTCATCATAGCATATCCCAAGAAAAAAATGGGGTTCTCAAACAACATTCCATCATAATCCATATAAAATAACAGGATTTCAAAAAAATCATTCCTTCATAGACACAATGAAATCATATTAATAATAGGGATAGAAACATAAACCTATTTAAAAATATTTCATCTTATAAGGATAATAATTTTGATAATACACTTGAAATTAATTCATGAGGAATATATCTTTTCTTCTTAAAAAAACGTTTTCATTTCTCAAAATGTCATTCAATTTTAAAGGAAAATCATATAATTGAAAATAAAATTGAAATATTTTAAAGAAATATTCATGTTAATAAGGTGTTATAAAATATTAATAATCCATTATTACTATATAAGTTAAAAAATATTCTTCTTTTACTTTTTTCGAAAATGTCAAAAGTACCTCATATCAAATAATGTTAAAAGAAAACTTTCATATCATTTAGTAAATATTCAAAAAATGTGTAAAATCGAATTTCAAGAATTGAAGAAAAATATAAATAGTATTACATATTTAAGGAAAATGGATGTGGATGATAAGTATTACCCACCAAATACTTAAAAATAAACCATCTCAGATAACAATGAGATTAAAGAATTATCCCTTATATTCTGTCTAATATACATTGTATGTATCAGAACCTCATCTATAATGATTTAAATAATTTTATTGACTTATTCCTGAATCATATTCATATTCATGATATCATATATGATAATATTATAATTTTTTTGTTAGTACAACAGCCCGAAGGCCTTAAAATATTTTATTATAAGCTAACCCCCTTTTATGGTATGAAGGGGGAAACCCAAATAGACATCAAGACATAGGATGTTACATGACTTGAAGGTCTAGATAGGCAAAAAAAGACTACATAGAGCTACCCTCCCCAATATTTAAACATGAAAAATCAATCCACCGATGTAGGACTGTATGGCAAGAAAATTCCTGTGTCGAAGCACATGCATCATCCGTTGGCTAATTCCATACCCTCTCACACATCCAAATCCATAAATCCTATAAAGAAGGATGGATGGCAATGGAAATGCATCTGGGGCCTAAACCATGTGGCCGAGTTTGAGAGAACCTCCATTCCAATAGTTTATCTCAACAAATGATCAAAAGAACGAACTGAATCTAAGAGAAAACACACTCCCAATGCTTCATAGCAAGCGACTTGATTCTCTAGAATCATCAACACAACACTCGTCACCACCCTCAACCCTACAAGAAGAGACCACGACAAGCCATCCAAGGTTCCCCGACAAGTACTCGATGAATCCAATGGATCAACCCCTTCACTGTGAAGGATGGATAGTGAATCCAAACTTTAGAATAATAGGCTACCCCCACTGTCGCAGAAGAAAAAGGTCGGGCCTGAAAGACCAGAGCACGACCCCAATGCCTTAGAAGGGGCACCAGATCGACACCACACCAGAATCACACCATGATGCAATAGATTGAAACACCAGAGTAGCACTAGAGCGCGTCCCCAACACTACTAAAAAATATATCTTGACCCAAATGCACTGGATCAAAAGCACAACACTGCATATAACATAAATGACTTTGACGCCGCACCAGATCACGACTCTGATGCACCCGATCTAGACTCCATCACCCCAGAGAATGACCACGACACCAACACCACACCAGATTTCGACTCCAATCCATTGAGGATCCGGACACTAACCCCGAACCTAACGAATACTTGACCACCCTCTCTACAAAATGAGGAACCCCGAGCCTACGAGGCCACCCTTCACCATGATAGAAACTGTCGCACGACAGACACACCGAGGAGACCGAGGAAGAAACTGTAGGCCAACAGAGGAGAGAGGAGGAAATGAGAAAATCCTAATCTGTTACTACACCACTTAAGTTCTCATCCTCTATCCCTATTCTAATTCGTCCATTTGTTATCAACATTTCATTGTACATCGTTACTCGGTTATTAACAGCTTTGTGTTCTTATGCATGTTTTGTTGGATAAGATTATGTTCCACTTCATAGGTTATAATTATGTCATTTACAAAATGATATTAGTATAATATATATCTTATTTATTCATTACATACATGTATATAATCATGTTTTGATGAAGATCATGTAAAATGAATCACATCGCATTGTGGAGATGGTAGATCAAGCGAAGATATCATTACCATAATTGTTGAATGGTATTGAAGTGGATGGTGAATAATATTTCAGAATAAGTATTATGATACAATAATCATATATATTTATTATTTCCACCATTATAGCCATCCAAGTATGGTAGTGGTGAAAAATTGATTACACCATGACGTGGAGATGGTAAGTCGTATGTACGCACACGTGGTGATTTCATTTTTCATAGGATGAATAGAAGGTAGAATATGGTTGTTTCATAATTATAATAAAATGTCAGTATATAAGTGATACTTATATTATTACTTTATAATGGAACCAATAATGAAGAGGAAGTAGAAGAAAAAATATCATTGAACTAATTAGTAGAAGAGATTGCCTCTTCCACGATGTGCTTCCTTTAAATCTCTTATTAGAGCACTAGAGTTGGTATTTGAAGATGAAATGTACATCTAAAATGTAGATAGGTATGTTTTAAAGGAAAAGGGGTATGGTATTGATGACATTGAAGGCTCAAATTTATGTAGAGTGGTGAGGGAGGAGGTTCCCTTTTATAATTGAGGAGAGGGGAACTTTTGGAAACTCCATAATAAAAATTTATAATAAAATCAAACCCTCCCCAAAAACCTCTAAAATGTTCCAATTAAAAATGTGAGATGATATAGGATTTTAATATCATCAAACAATAATTTTTTTAAGAATTATATCAATCAATTTAAACCTTATCTTTTTAATTAGCACTTATTTATTCTATTTAATGTTTAACTATGGTAACAAATAATTCAATATTTAAAGGGTAAAATATTTACTTATTTGATGTAAAATAGACAATAAATAAATAAATTAGATCATTTTAGACCACAAAATAATAATTATATAATTTTTTAAAAAACTTTAATGATTTTTAAATAATTTAATAATGAATTATTTTGATAAACAATAAAGAGTATCAATTTTGAAACTATTCAATTCATTGATTTTTTAGAACTTTAATATAACAAGATAACATCAAAATAATAATTTTATTATTTTACTTGGAGAAAAAGGTCATATAAAAAATTAATTATACTTGTTAATTAGATTATATTATAATTTTTGTAATATTTTTAGTAACATTTATATGATATTTCTCGTAATAAAACAATTACAACAACAATTATGTGTAATTATTTAATATGATTATTTGTTGAATAAAAATTTAAAATAAAATACTACAGTGAATTTAAATATACTATATTTTAGAATAATTCTTATAGACGTATTTATCTCCTAGAAAATACAATATCTAAAATGTTATACTTATTAAATTATGAAGGTGACAATGTTAACATCACATTAAATAAAATAATATAAGTGTCATAATCACTCCTATAGGGATACAAATGGGCCATAACTCGATCCTTAGATGATGATGGTAAAGATATAGTTGGTAAATAAGATTTTGTTACGTGTTTGGATCTTTTAATGGGTATTATTATTTTAAGAAAAACCATATTACTGATTTTTCATCAATTAAATAATTTCAACATCATTAAAGTATAATCTATTAAGGTAATTATTTATTATCTAAAAATTAATAATAAATTACCATGATAAAATAAAAAAATTTATCTTTCAAATGAATATTTATAATTGAAATTTTCTTTATTATAAAATTAAATTAAAAAAGATTTATTTATTAAAATTTTGAGTGATACTTATTTAACTATTATTTAAATAAAATAAATTAAATGTCATAATCTCATCTAAGTTGATTCAAATGGAAACCATTTAGACCCAAGGTTTATTTAGGTAAATAAATCGTCCAATGATATTAATAAAAGTGTTAGAGTAATTTTAAAATAATATTCATACCCTTGATTCCCCAGTTTACATTTTTACCGTAATAATAAATATTACAGAAATTTCTATTAATAATGCACAAAAATAAAATAAATCTATTTAAATAATTTGAACATACTGATTCCAAATATAGAGTTTGTTTTTCAAAAATCAAAACATCTAATTTTCAGTTATTAATTTAAAATTAATTCCATTTTCTGAAAGAGATAATTTGTTTTAAAAGCTAAAACATTACAAAAGATTGGAACGTTTTTACATTTGAATTAAAAGTAAAATTAGTTATAATGAAATAATTTATATTGAATGATAAAAATATATTATATTTATACTCTAAAACCATTCAATATTATTATTTAACTATATAAATTATTTTGATGGGAAAATGTTGTTTTCACATATAATTTAGTGAATTTTTACTATTCATCAAAACTTGAAAGTTATCAAAAAATATTAGAAATTCATCCAAAGTAAATTTTTATATCCCAATTCAAAATAAAATATTTATGTTATCATAAAAAAATTATTAATGTTTCAAAATCAGAATTTAAAAGGGATTGTCCATTCAAAGGAGTAACATTACCGTTTAAAAACATTGGTTTTTATACATAAAATAGGATTTATTCATACCCTATAATTAAAATATCAATTTTATGAATAAAAAAATTATTTTATTATGTAAATAACAAATATATCTCATTAATTTCATTACCAATATTAATTCACTCAAAAATACAAATATCTAATTGGTTTATATTTTTTCATAAATAATTCATAGCCAATGAATTCACAATGAATTTTCATAAGTTGGTTATACTTATTCTCAATAACCAAACGGGTTGTCTATAATAGTGATTTTATACTAAGTCCATCTCGTGGTATGTTTAAACTCATGATTACATGTAATTCATGCTTCTGAAGAATTACTATTATTTAAAGAAAATATTTCATAAAAAGATTTGGGTGTTGTATTATACCTCCCTTAAACAGAATTTCACCATCGATATTTTTCACCTTGAATAAAATAGATAAATATACATTTCCTTAATCATATCCTCAAGTTCCCACATAACTTCCTCAAATTGGTGGTTCTACCATAAAACGTTAATCAAGAGAGTGGTCTTGTTTTGTAGAAATTTTTCACTACAGGCATGTATCTCTATCTCTTATTCTTCATAAGAAAGATCTTTCTCCAATAGTACGACTTCTGAGTTTTGTACACGTGAAGGATATGGTATGTACTTTCTCAATAAGGGTACATGGAAAAAATTATTAACTTTAGAGAGATTTGGTGGAAGCTCCAATTAGTAAGATAACTTCCCAACACGACCTAAAATATAAAAAGTACAGATATACCTAGGGCTCACCTTACCCTTCTTTCCAAATCTCATTACTCTCTTCTTGAGAGATATTCATTGAAACAACTAATAACCCACTTCAAACTCTAGGTCTTTTCTTCGGTTGGCAGCATAACTTTTTTTTCAACTCTGAGAAGCTCTTATGTGTTGTTGAATAGATCTGACCTTTTCTACCATTTCATCAAAAAGGTTAGGTCCTGATAGCTTTATTTCCCCAACATCATCCTAGCAAGTTGGAGTTCTACACTTCTTTCAATATATGGAGTCATAAGGATCCATCTGCATAATAGAGTTAAATCTATTTTTGTACGAAAATTCCACCAAAATTTGTTGTTGATCAGAACCACCTTTGAAATCCCTAGAGAAAGATCTCAACATGTATTCCAAAGTTTGTATTGTCCTCTCAGTCTAATCGTCTGTTTGAGGGTGATAAGAAATTCTAAAACATAACTCTATATCTAGATCATGATAAATAATTCATCAGATCTTTAGGTGAACCTCAAATCCCAATTCGAAATAATAGAAAGTGGTAATCCCTGAAATTTTACCACTTCCTCTACATATATCATTGATAGGTGATCATGAGAGAAATAATATCTCAAAGAAATAAAGTGTGCTGACTTCATAAGGCAATAAACAATACCCCAGATAACATTATTTCCTTTGGTTATTTTGGGTAGTCTGATGAAAAATTCCATAGTGATGTTTTCCATTTCCATTCTCGTATGGGTAATGGTTACAACATACCCTTAGGCTTCTATATAAAAGCTTCAACTTGATGACAAACCAAACATCAAGAGACACATTTAGAAACATCTATTTTCATTCCATCCCACCAGAAATATTCTTTCAAGACCCTTGACATCTTTGTGCTTCTTGGGTGAATAGAGAATTAACAAATACAAGCCGCATCCATTAACTCATTCATTAATTCTGATATTGGAGGAATACAAACCCAAATCCTATACTTATTTTTCCATAACAATCAGGGATGAATTAAGGAACATTTTTCACCTTATTTTGTAACTCAACATCTTTCTTCTATATATCCTTAATCTTTAATTGTATATATGTTTGAAAATTTACTTGAGAATGATAATATTTCTCCCCTTCCTTTAAAATTTCAAGATCCATCCTTTGAAAATCAATAAATATTGGATCATTTGTGATCCTCATCACATATAGGATATCATGGTCCTGTCAACTAAAATAATTTTCCAACATGTTCGATTTTCTAGGGTGGTAATATTTTGATCAATCACAATATTTAATCAACTGCAACCATTTTTTGTGCATATTCAGGTCCATTTCTATGAAAATATACTTTAAAATTTTATGATTAGTATAAGCATCACATATTTCACCATAAAGATAATGCCTCTATATCTTTAATTAAAATATTACCATAGATAACTCCAAATCATGAATTCGGTATTTTTTTCCCATGGATTTTCAACTACTATGTGGCATAAGCTGTCACCATATCATTTTTCATGGGAACACATCCAAACCCCTTCTGGGATGCATCACTATAGATCACAAACCTTTTTCCACTATAAATAAGTATAAGCAAAGGTTCACCAACTAACCTTCTTTTTAGCTCTTTGAAAATCTATTCATATTCCAATGTCCATATGAACATATCTAATTTCCTAGTCAACTTTGTGAGTGGATTAGATAATCTTAAAAAATGATTCAAAAAACATCAATAAAATCTATAAAAATCAGGAAAAATTCAGATTCCAGTTACTATTTTTGGTCTCAGCCAACAGTCAATAATTTCTTTTTTTGATGGATCCAAAAATATCCTATCTCTTGAGATTATGTGACCTAGGAATGAATCTTTATGAAGCCAAAATTCAAACATGGTAAATTTTTCATAAATCTTCTTCTTTCTTAGGGTATTTAGTACAATTATTAGGTGGTCTTCATGTTATTCCTCTCTTTTAGAATAGAAAATAATATAATCTATAAAGGCTACCAATAACTGATCAAGATATCCTCTAAATACTATACTCTTTATATTCATGAATTTAGCAGGGTAATTAGTAAAAAAAATGCTTCACTATAAATTCATATTTTCCACACCTTGTACAAAATTCTATCTTTGGAATATCATCCTTCTTGGCCCTTAATTGATGATATCCTGAATGAAGATCAATCATGGAATATTATTGAGCTCCATCTAGTTGGTAGGTTAAGTCATTAATGCAGGGAAGAGGATATTTTTTCTTGATAGTGATTTTTTAAGTTACAGATAATCAATGTTGAGTATCATTTATCCATCATTATTCTTATAAAACAGAATAGCTACTCCCCAAGGATACACATATGGTAATATGAATCCCTTATATATATTCTATTAGAGTTTCTACTTCAATTTCTACAACTCGTTTGGGGCCATTCTATAAGGTGTCTTTGAATTAGGCATAGAACCCGATATGAGGTCTATTGAAAAGTAAACTTCATGATTTGGTGGAAGACCTAGAAATTCCTCTTGAATGACATCATCAGAATCCCGTAAAATTGTTGTATTTTTAATCCTGAGTTTCTCCCCAACAATTTGAGACAAATAACCTTCATTTATAGGAATAAAGACCAACAAGATGGAATAAATTTCTATTGGAAGTTTATAATCATAATTTCATCGATAGATGATAATATATTGATTTGGAATATAAAATGTGAATTCCCTTCCTTATTAATTGATATGAGCTCCATATAGAGAAAGAAAATCCATCCAATAATCATATCAAATTTCACTATAGTAAGGATCAAAAGATTTTTAGGGAACACTTTCCCAAAAACATCAACTAGAGAATAATTATAAACTTTTGATGCAAACGTTATGCCATTAGGAGTTGTTAGAGTTGACTCAACATCTTATTGTTGAGGTAATATGGTGATACCCTTAGAAATATCTTCATAAATAAAATATTCGGTTGATCTAGAATCAAATAAAACATTTGATACTTTATATTGGACAGTAAGTGTACCTTTCAACACTTCATTATCATACTCCACATCCCCGATATTGATTCAATGTAAATTTCCTTTGTCTTTGGCCTAAATATTTTTTTGACGTAGATCATAATAAAAAACACTTGGATTATGGCATTTATTTTTATAATTTCCCATTTTCTTTCACTTGTAGCATTGAAGTGTAGGTGGTGCATTCTGTGTAGCATTTTCTATGTTTTCAACATTAGAGTTGTTTTTCCCATTACATCAAAATTGTACAGCCTGATGACCTTCTTTTCCACACATAAAAAAAACTTTTACTAGTCCCTTTAAAACAATTTCCACCATGTTTCTTTACAATATTTGGTCAGGAGGGAAAACTCGTCTTATTGTCAATGCGGTTTTTAGATTTTCCTTTGAATTTTATTTTTCTCTTCTTATCAGTCCCATAATAATGATGTGTTTCTCCAATATACATATCAACCTTGAGACTAGATCAAATGATTTCCTCATACCTATTAAATTCCCTTATTTATAATTTCATTTAGAGACATTGTTTGAAGCAACTAAAGAATTGATCAATTTTACTCTCAGGTTGGATAATAATTCAAAAAGCGTACAATGCATGTCTTATAAAATATTCTTCATAGGTACCAATGGATACATCATCATTTTACATAAGTTTAAGGAATCCCTTCTCTTTTATTGTTTGAAGAATATGAGGAATGTACTTATTGAAAAATAGGTTCTTGAAATCATCCAAATACATGGAATCAATTTCCCATCATTGCCTCGTATTCTTGATAAGATTACACCATTGATCATCTTCAGCTTCCAAATGATAGTCTACTAAGATGAATTTATCATGTTCAGAACATTTTAGAATTGAAAATATCTTTTCAATGGTACTGATCCATTGTTCAACCACTAATGGATCAAAAGACCCACTGAAAGTGGGTGGATGCTACCACATGAAGGCCTCAGCATAATGTGGTTCCCTCATTTTCTAGTTTAGAAGTCCGGAATTATTCATTGCTTGAGAAAGTTGTGTGAGCACAACTAAATTTTTTTTTATTCCTGATCCCATAACATTTGGTTTCTTAAGAGGACAATCACTACATTTCCTATCACATTCAACCTTAACATAGTTCCTTTGGGTTCCAACCATTGACTAAAACCAAGAAGCATAGTGTGAGAAATAGTAATCATAATGGGAAAATCATATAATCATGAATAAAATTTCAATTTACAACAATTTAGGTTTTATCCTAGGTTATTCATGGACATTTCTAAAACACTAGGATTATACCCTATACTTATAAATTTCCTTAGTTTTTTAATAATGATTCCTCATCCTAGTTTCTAATGGACAACTATAACTTTCCTCTGATACCAACTATAATGACCCATAATTTTCATACATTGATATTACTTAAAAATTGAAGTATATTCATTACAAAATATAATAATACTATTATAAGAACATATGGGTATAATGACTTTAGAAACTGGGAAACATAAACAACTACTTCATAAAATATTTACATTCTCTCTAGATTATTTCTTCATAACTAGAATTATTTTTGACATATCTTACTTAATACTATTCTTCATGACTTGGGGGAAAAGAAACATATGAATGGGTGAGCTCAAATGAACAGTAATGGTAAACAAGGGAAATATCAATCATATATAAATCATAAGACATAAGAACATAACATTTGAAAGTCTTATCCTGTATATGAAAGATCATGATATCAGGTCATGGGATAAAAGTTAAAATGAATTACATGTCATAACCCCAAAATTCATAACATAAGACATGATGTTTTTGTGGATTACACATAAAAATAGAAAACCATTTTATATCAGTCATTGTTTATTACCAAGACCATCATAGCTGACAATGTCCATTACTAAACTAGGTTTACATGCCATTTCATCCCTGTATTACTGAGCAAGATTTAATTCCCATTCTAGTAATATCTATAACATGAGATATAAACCATTACCCAATTCATTGGATGGAGATATTGGTCCCACCATATCATAATGAAATCTTCCTTACATGTGACACAAAAACATATATCATTCATCATAACATAACCCAAAATATAAAATGGGTTTCTTAAACAACACTCCATCATAATCTATATAAAATAAATGGATTTCATAAAAAATCAATCCTTGATAAACACAGTAAAATAATAGTTATAATATCTATAGAAACATAACCCTGTTTAAATAATGTCATCTTAGATGGAGAATAATTTTGATAAAATACTTGAAATTAATTCTTGAGTAAAATATCCTTTATTATTCAAAAATGTTTTCTTTTCTTAAATTCCCACACAATTTTAAAATAAAATAATTTAATTGAAAATAAAACCTAAATTTTATAAAGTAATATTCATGGAAATATGGCGTTATGAAAGCGTAAGAATCCATTCATGTTGTATAATTTAAAAAATATAACCCTCATATTGTTTCCAGAAAATTCAAAAAGTACCTCATATCGAATAACGAACAAAGATTCTTTTCATAATGTTTAGTAAAAATTAACCAATGGGTAAAATTTACTTTAGAAAATTGTATAAGATTATAAATAGTATTACATATTTAAGGAACACAGGTGTGGATGATAAATATACCCCAAAAATACTTACAAATAAACAATCTTAGATAATAATGAGATTGGAAAATTGTCCCTTATCTTAGGTATGAGATCGTTCGTATTTATATGAACCTACTGTATAATTATTTAAATAATTTTATTGAATTATTCAAAAACCAGAGTCAATTTTTTGACATCATATATGATCATATTATCATCTGTTTGTTAGTAGCATTTCATTGTCCATCATTATTTGAATATTAATTGCTTTGTGTTATTATGCATGTTTTGTCGGATAAGTTAATGTTCCACTTCTTATATTATAGTTATATAAATTACAGAATGGTAACAGTATAATATATATCATATTTAATCATTCCATTCATTTATATAATCATGGTATAATGATGATCATATAGAATTAATCGCATCACATCGTGGAGATGGTATGCCATACGTACGCACAAACGATGATATCATTCTCATAATTATTGGATGGTATTGAAGTGGATAGTGTATAATATTTCAAAATTAGTATCATGTTAAAATAATCATATTTATTTATTATTTCTACAATTATATCCATCCATGTAAGGTGGTGGTGAAAAACATATGACACCACAGCGTGGAGACGACAAGTCATACGTACACACACGTGGTGATTTCATTTTACCTAGGATGGATAGAAGTTGGAATATGATTGTTTCATAATTATAATAAGTGATAATATTGTTATAAATTTATCATTAAATGACTAATGAAGAGTAATTTTTAGAAGAATGATGTTTGAGAGAACAGGTAGAATATATTACCTCTTCCTCGACGTGCTTCCTCTAAATCTCCTCTTAGAACACTAGATTTGATCTTTTTAGATGACCAGAACCTCTAGAAAGTGAATAAGGAAGTTAAAAAAGGAAAAAGGTCATGGGATGGGAGATCTAGAAGGATCAAAGTGATGTGTAGAGGTGAGGGAGGAGGTTCTTCTTATAATTGAGGTGAGGGGCACTTTTTGAAACTCCATAAACAATAATTTATTATAAAATAACCTTCAAACCTCCTAAATGTCCCAATTTAGAATATAATATGGTATATGGTTGTAATCTAATCAACCAATAAATTGTGGACAAGTATTTATATCAATTTAAACCTTTTTTTAATAAGCACTTAGTTATTCTATTTAATTTTTAACACAAGAAACAAATAATTCAATATTAAAAGGGTGAAGTATTTACTTATTTGATGTAACATAGAATATAAATAAAAAAATTAGATCATTTTATACCACATAAGAATTATTGTATATATATTTTAAATTTTTTAATCATTTTTAAATAATTTAATAAAACATTGTTTTGATAAACACTCAATTGTATCAATTTTGACAGTATTCAATTCAATGATTTTTAAAAATATTAATATAACAGGATAAATTTGAAAAAAAAAATTATTATATTATTAGGAGGTAAATTTGATCTATATATTCATTCAACATATTTATTAGCCAAATTTACATTTACTATAATATTTTTAATAACATTTATTTGATATTTCCCTTGATAATATAATTACTACAACATTTTTTTGTAATTTTTTAATATTATCATTTGCTAAATAATAATTAAAAATAAAATACTATGAAGAAGATAAATCTATAATATTTCATAATAATACTTTTAATAAAATTTATCTTCTAGAAAATCAAATATTTAAAATGTTATACTTATTAAATTATAAAGGTGGAAACTTTAAATCACTTTAAATAAAATAATACAAGTGTCATAATCCTATATATAAGGGTCCATGTGGTCCATAAATTGACCCTTAGACAGTTATGGTCGAGATATACCTGACCAATAATATTTATTCATGTTTTTTGATCTTTTAATGGGTATTAATTGTTTAATAAAATCCATATTGTTGATTTTTCCTCAATTAAATAATTTCTACATCATTAATGTATAAGCTATTAAGGTATTTATTTATTCCCTAAAAATTAATAATAAATATCCATGATAAAGAAAAATATTTTATATTTAAAATGATTATTTATAATTTAAAATATCTTTAGTATAACCTTATATTAAAAATGGTTTATTTTTTAATATTTGAGTTAGACATATTTAACTTTTCATTAAATAAAATAAATTAAATGTCCTAATCTCATCCAGGTGGATTATAATAGATACCATTTAAAATCAATGATGATTTAGGTAGAAACACACTCATCCAATTATATTAAGACAATTTTTAGTGTACTTTTATTATTTTATTCTTACCCTTAAATCCCCAATTTACCCTTTTATCGTATTAATAAAAATTAATGAAGTAATTATTCATAATGCACAAATATAAAATCAAACTATTTACATAAATTTGACCTATTGATTCAAAACATGGAGTTAATTTTTCAAAATAAAAAACATAGAAGTTTCAGTAATTAATTAAAAACTAATCCTGTTGTCAGAAAGAAAGAACGAGTTTTAAAAACTAAAACATTGCAAAAGATTGAAATGTTTTTAGATATAGATTCAATGGAAAATTAATTCTAATGAAATAAATTATATTGAATGAAAAAACTGTGTTCTATTTATACTTTAAAATATTTCAATATTATAATTTACCCATATAAATTATTTCGTGGAAAAAAGTCATTTTCTGATAAAATTTATTATATTTTTACTATTCATCAAATCAAGAAAGTTGTCCAAAAATGTCGAAAATTTACCCAAAGTAAAAATTTAAATCCCACTTCAAAATAAATTTTTTACATAGTCATATAAAAATTATTAATGTGTCAAAATTATAATTTAAAATGGGTTCTCCATTGAAAGGCGTAAAATAACCCTTTATAAAATATAGGTTTTTATACATCAATTAGGGTTTATTCTTACCTTATGACTCAAATATCCATTGGATGAATATAAAAAATATTTCATTAATTATATAACATATATATATCATTAATTTCATTACCAATAGTAATTAAATCAAAAATATAATTATCTAATTGACTTATATTTTTTAGAAGTAATTAACTGCCAAAGAATTCACAATGCATTTTCATAAATTAGTTATATTTATTCCTGCTAACCTAATGGCTAGGATATAATGGTAATTTTATACTAATGGAATCTCACGATTCATTTAATCTCACGATTGTGTGTAATGAAAGCTACTGATGAATTATAATTATCTAAAAAAATATTTCATGAAAACATCAGGGTATTACACACATAGAATTTATTCCTCCATATACACAGTTTATACTGGGAGTACACAACATGTAGAGGTCATGCTGGAACTAGATATGCCATTATCCCATGTCTATTTATATCTATCCATGCATGTATAATTTGGTTCATGGCCATGTACTATTGGAATTTCCGTGTACCTGGATGTGTCTGAGTATTGGGTTATGTCCATGTACCATGTCCATTCCCATGTTTTTGGTTGTGCCTATTCCAAATTACTCCTAGGATAAACATAAATCCACCGACTCTAGGTCACATTATGTGTGACACATGTCACATGAAATGTGATATTCTTCTCTACGCGCAAATCCGAGAACCATAGAAGGCAAACTACACATTGCTTGTTCAGGGGAATAAAGACCCTATAATAATGAATATACTATAAATTCAGGATTATTAGACATTTTTACCCATGATAATACCACCATAATATCCATATATTGTCCACATAAGAAATCTTGGATCTTGGGTTGAACATGATTACAATCACTGGATTCAGGCAACATCCTCATCTTGATAATGAACTCTCATTGCTTCATGCTGCACAAAAAAAAGCCAAAAATAAATCTAGGGTCCCCAAATCTAATCGTAATCCACCTCATGCCATCTTTTATTTCCACAACAACGTTATCCCTATATAGATCGGAAACCCAAGCCCACTATGTCAATCTATTCCCCCAATGTATGGATTCAAAACAATTAATTTTCATGTATTGGTAAAACCATTGACCAATGAAATACTAGATCTGAACATGCAAATAACTGGGGGATAAATTCAAAAAAAAATGCACAAGGGGAATAAAACATGGTAATTTTTTGGGTTTTACTTTATTCTTTTCCATTAGAATGAAAAATGAAGAACCAAAAAATAATAATATCAATTCCCTAAAATCCTCGGAAGATAACAAAAAATCGCAGGAATGAATGAACCAGGAATCAATATATCGGTGGATTCAACTAACATTCATCATCAGATAATAAAAAAGAGAGATAAAACAATGGAAATCAAAATCACTACCTCAGGCTTGTATCAATCACTAATGAATATTGGTCACACATTAATATTTTTGGTGATATCCAAAAGCTCTAATTTTTACACTGATTACCAATCCACGATCTGTCATCATCTCTCCAATAATGCCCCCAACAGATCCTATCTATATCCTTAGGATTATGCAGATATTCTTAGGGTCTTAACATAAGAGGGATTTTAGAATGGGAGGGTTATTATGTTTTGTAAAAAATAAAGAACAAATAAATTTATTAATTTATTTTATTATTTTCAATAACGATTTCAATTTAAAAAAATTCTTGATATTGACAATGGTTATTTCAAACCTTGGGTAAAACACTCATTCTAGATCTGATGACGGTATCTGATTTCCCAAATAATCCCCCATTAACGAGTTTTTTTAAGTTAGAAAAAATTCACATTCATGAAATAATATATTTTATATTTTTATTATATAAACACTGAAAATTACCATACTGTCTCATGTTGTCTTTATGTCCAAATCTAAAAATATTCCTTAAAATATATTAAATTGTTATAAGGAAAAAATATATATGTTACAAAAAATAGTTGGAATTTATAACCACATCCAAATTCTTAGATTATCAGGGATTAATAATACCATTTTTGTATTTTTTTAATTAATTGTTTGTATTTTAATAGTGGTTATAGGATAACCAATACTAATTCATATAGAAATTTAATTTAGAGGTGTATTTCATAATCTACACTGAATAACTATATCCTAACCACTATTTTTATAGCGAAATACCAAGCCGTAGAGGCCCATCCCATTTCATGTAGGGTATGTACTAGAGTATTGTCTATACCAGCACAAATAGTCCCCCTAATCAGATATGTGTAGTCATATCATAGGATTCGTATGATCAAATACAACACAATCAACACACATATTCTATTACTCATTGTGATGATCATTATGATGAACATAATCGACCTATGGTATCAATGTGAGACTAAGAGTTCATTGACCAACTACCTTCTGTAGTGCAGAAAAAATACATTGAATTCAAATAAACTACTACATCACTATATCTAGATCATTCCACCAAATTTTATTGAATAAATGAGTGACACCACTATATTACAATTATGAATCATAGCAGTGTATTAGAGTTGAAGATATACAATGAAAACTCCAAAGTATGAGATCCATAAAAACATAAATAAATTTATTGATAAATACATAAAAACTATCAAAAATAATTTAATTAACTTATTGATTTAATGTATTATAATAAATTATTAGTAATTTAGTTTTCTTATATCTCTTAGATAGATTTTTTCAAATATAAATTTGTGAATACTATACCTTGGTGTGTTCAAATGTTGTTGTGATTGACTCCACATAGTAAACAAAGTAATACAGTTTAGTTAATAAGTAAACAAAAAATATCAGGGAAATTACTGATAATAGTGATTTAAATATACTAGAATCCTCAAAGAAAATAAATAAAAATATTTAGGAATTAGTGCAATAACATGTGGATTAATTTGATGAAAAACCTTCCATTCCCACAACTATAGCATAAAAACAGAACTCACAATTTGGGTGTTCATTGAATGAAAGTTATATAAGGGGATATGTATATGTTCAATAATACATTTGATCCTGAGCTGCTTAAAGTTGTATTTCTCAAGTCCTATAGTAATGATAAGTATATCACATGTAATAACATTATAGAGTAGTTTTTATATGACTTTCCTCTAAGTACTCACATAATATATTCACGAGTGTTTCAAGTAAGAGTGGTCTCATTAGCATCATCAAGTATCACAATGAAGTTATCAACCATCTGACCCATAAATAATTCTCCACTAAAGAAGGAAGATGATTGTCTAATAATGTAAATTCTGAGTAAATGATGTATGTTAAAAGACTAGTCTCTCTATGTCGCACTAGTTTTGACCTATCCATGGATGTAAGGACCCAACTTTAATGACACATCCTTTAATGTGAGGATAAAATCATTTGTGACTCTCTAACCACTATATCTCATTCCTTGATGTAAAAAATGGTTATCGATAGATTCTAAGTCACACATCTGAACCCCAAAAAAGAAAAATCATCAAAGATAATGTTATATAGTTGTTGGAGGCACATCATAATAGAAATAATGTGATATTTGGATAGTGTATCATTGAATTAGAAAACCTTCCGACAAGCACATGACACATAAATACATTAGGAGGATAACTTAAACTACTTTATCTATATGTATTAGATTTTCATAAATTTTTGTAAGACTTTTATTATTTAATGTAACCATATTAGTTTATAAATATTCTTTAAACCCTATTTTGGTTATTTTTTTGAGTGAACATTAATAATTTACAATTTTTTTAATCATATGTAAAGCATATGATCTATGTAAGGGTAAATAAATTATACCTATAAGAATGCATGTTTTTGGAATTTGTATAAGGAGAAATCCTTTTTTCCAAAGTTTAAATAAGTGTAAACCCTTGCTTTGTAAGGTTAGGTTTGAGCTGTGTAAAGGTAACACCTAATTTCTAAAGAAATCATAAGGGTTATCTAGAGAAAATTAAGGATGAGTTAGAGTGAATAAACTATGTAAGGGTAAAACCCATTACCCTCAAATGATACGTTTGAGTTTCACAAGGGAAAACATTTTTAACATTACACAGTGCCCTTTTTTTCATTATGAAAATTTTAAACCCTATTTTTCTTTTTTCCTTTTCCAATTCAAATCTTGAACTCATATTCATGATATTTGGAAGTATATTATCATGGTAAATCAATCCTTTAGGACCATTTAAGTTTTTATCTCCTTTTATTGAATTTTTAAACTCCCTGTATTCAAGTTTCACTTTAAAGGAAAATTAAATGGTATTTTTAATTTTGGGATTTAATGAAAAAATCTATATCACCATTTTATCTTTTTAAAAACTCCAAAAACATTACTACCTTTCGTTTTTGAAGTTACCTTGAGTCTGGGAAGCCCATAATTCAATTTTATAAGATCCAAGAGGTCTTCTTTGATCAATATGAGTTATTTATTTTTGTTTTTAGGTGTTTCCAACACCCCATTCTATTTTCTTCGGTTCAATATAAAGTGAGGAAGAAATTAAAGGATGTATTATTTATTTATTTATTGTAAATTTTGTGAGAAAAAAGGATAGATTCAATCATAATAGAGATTGACTCAGAATTATCATTGAATAAAAAAGATCTATCTTACAAATCTTTGTATTATTCTAAAGAGTTGAAGTATCATGAAATGTAAAATTTATATTTATTATTTAAAAAAATGAATTTTTAGAGAACATTATAGATTAAATAAATGATTAGAATATTATCTAGGAGAGATAAATAATAATCACATGAGGAGTTTCATATTAATAATATAACTGGAATCAATTCTAGGAATCTTTGGTGATCATATTGAATCAATTAATTTGTGGATGCGATTTAGGTGACTTTTCATTGGTGAACCTTTGGGTTTTATGTTGAAAATATTAAGGTATGAAGTTGCATACCATGAAGAGGCCATGTGTGTGATTTTTAGAATGATATGATGTTTTGTGCTTATGATTATAACATATTTTATTTTTGATCACATGTGTGGTCATGCAAAGCCCATGAGACCCATGGTTGAGTTTGATCACATGTGTGTGTGCTTGGATACTTTCTTCTCACTATTGTTATCATATATTGTTCCTCTGTATATTATTACACTATTTACATGTGATTTATTTGGTTTATGTTATGTTTTTTGTGTTCTATGCATTATAATGAATTGAAAAGTGGAACCATCATGGCATGGTGGCCCTAAAGGGGGAGTGTGTTCAAATTTTTTATGTGATATAATAATAGGATCGAGTAAGAAGATAGAACTTGATAGCCTTGTATGGCCTTACCTAATGGAATGATGGTATTATGTGATCTAAACTAAGAGTCAATAGTGGGGAATAAAGTTATTATGTGATTTTACTTGAGAGATAGTAATATGGTATTCCATCGTAGTGTGGTTTGACATAGAGGCCTAGGGACTGTAATATATCTGAATAGCCTTGTGGATGGAACCTCTACTTGTGAAGCTACCATGATGATTTATATGTTCTCCAGGAATGGAGATAAAGTGGGTACGACTTAGGTATTTGGAGTCTTGGTTAGTGAGAAGACGAATGGCATGGTATTATTTTCTTGTGCACACACATATTTTCTTACAAAGGAATACACTATTGTACATGTGAATTTATATTAAAAACACATTTGTGGTGTCCAACTAGGTTGTACTCACAACATCCATATGAATTTTTATGTGTTTTAAGGATTCATGGTTAGGGATATAGAAATGCGAAGGGATTTAATAACTAGGGCTGGGGGACCGAGCATGGTGATTTGAGGCAGTAACGAGATATACTCTAGAGTGATTCAACAATGTTTTATTTAATTACCTATCTTGTTCACACTCTTTTTTGAACTATCACTTTGGGGTACCTAGCTTATTATTCTCTATTAAATGAGATACATTCCATTCCATTTGTTGTAAAATTATTCATTTATTCTTATATGTTTCTATTTATCAATTTTATTACTTTTCATTATTGATACAATGTGTATAGTCCCCCACCAACGGTATTCAGACCCTCTCTCTTAGTCGTAAACCTGTTTCATATGGGGAGGCACCCATGAGTCCATGTGGCACTCCAGATCAATCCTGGTGATTTAATCCAGAGTTTCACAAAGTGGAATCAAATGATTTTTTCCCTATTTATTTCATATAGGCCATGTTTTGGGGTAAGGTAGAAAAGAGATAGGCCACATAGAACTTGAGTAGAAGAGTTTCCATGTGCCTACATAGCTCATGCATAATTAACATACGAGTTACCCATTATAAAATTGTTGGTACAGTTTTTTTGGATTTAGGTGTGTTCATGCATTACGATCAGGCATATAGGATCAAATTCCATATATATAAACATTGTGTGCTACATAGTAGTTCGTTAACTGAATTCCTTGATCTGTGCTAATTGTTAAGTGGAATATATGTAATCTAAATTGTTGTGATATATATGTTGGATGTATTTAGTTGAACTTGATCATGATTTTATGTATTTTATATATAATACTGTGACTAATGAGAATGTATAGAGAATTTTTCTTAGGCCTTGAATGGTACTAATAGGGTTATACATTATTGTTGTAAGTAGTCTTGTAGGATATTTTTTCTATAAAAATACTTTGTTTATTCCTTATAACTGCTTAATAGTTTTGTGTAATAATGTGGTATAGGTATTTTAGAATATTTTTTTATTTCAGAGAAATTCCACCTTGGAGATTCTGGACTAAACCGATCGGTTGAGCAGTTTAGAAGACTCCTACAAGGGATTAAATTCTAGTTTTTCCACCAAATTGGAAGGAAAATTCTTATACACCCACTCCAGTGATTTAGTAAGTAGAGGTGATCTGGGAAATAGTTTTTCATATTGTTCCCATACAAGGTAGGGGAACACATAGGTTTACTATTCTTGAAAATTTCATGTTCAGCACCCCCATATATCTAGGGAACCATAGGCCCTCAAAATGATACTAAATAAATTGAAATTATTAAGGTAATTTTTGGATTGGTAGGGAATCCTAATATCCAATAGGTTATGTTTGTTTCCATTATGTTTCATGGAACTTCAAGGAGGTAGTTGAGAATAATGAACTCGACAAGAAAACATGAGGGTCTAATGTGAAATACCCTTAATGATTTATTATATGAGAAGTTTTTTTGGTTCGAAGAAGATGGAATGAGAATTGAATATCATGGATATTTTTTAGGGGATGATGTCATTATATCACAACTCACCACATTTTATAGAGTCACTCTGTTTCAATCCTTTCTAGTATGAGAGAAAAATATAGACGGTAAGGAATTTTGATATAGGTCTTTATCCAATTCTCAAGTTCCATTTTAGGAACTTTGACCTAATGAACTACAATAAGGTGTAACATAAGGCCCTCACCATCATGAAGGGGTTGGAGGAGTACTATGTAGTAGTTATTATTTCTGTTTATAATGGATCAATAGGGGTAATACCTAGTGATACTATGAGTACTTCTCCTCATGATAAGAAATGTAGGGATGATGTGATGTAATAATGAAATGATAAGAAGATCGTACATGATAGGTTTTCTTTGGTTCCCCTTGGATGAGGTGTTGTTACCTAATTTTAAAACTATGTGAAGAGTGTAAATTACCCCATGGATAACCTAAATACCTATTGAAAGTGAAACTGATGAAGAATTACTGGGAATTTGTAGCATTTTGGCATAAAGGTAGTGCAGATAAGGTGTTATGTATGTTTGATTCAAACACAAATGAAGAATAATGGTACTGGATGGGGTTATCAGTAGTAGTTTTAGACCCATCAAACAATGTTTACTCATGTGAGTCATGCACATCAAGGATTTGGATATGGAGTTGAAGTAGGTTAGGTTTATGCTTCAGACCAGATTATAGATGAAAGTGGAGAGGGATAATAATCCATTTGAGGTACATTATTGATCAAATCTACACTTTATACTACTATTTTTGATATTGGTGCTTACCATTATTTAATATCTATTCAATGTTTTGTTGTAATTGACTTAACGATGAAGTTATCTTTAGAGATTCATTTTCGAAATATGCCCAGAGTAATGAAAGTTGATTGTCTTCAAAGATATCCTGAGTGTCCTATAGTAGTTTATAGATAAAAAAATTTGTGGGAATTCATGGTCATTGAGATGAATATCATTGATGTGATCCTTGGAATGGACTATATAGAAAACATTTGTTCTCACATTGACCGTTATCATAGGTGGTTATCCTTTATTTCACAAAAATAGATATTTTTGTGTTGAATGGTGAGTGGGATGTAAAATATTGTATAGTGGGAACAAACATGAGCTATATTAGAGCTATCAAGATGCAAGTAATAAGATTGGATCCGACATCAAATTCAACAGTATCCCCCTTTAGTTTTCATCCAATGGTGGATAATTATCTGGATGTTTCAATAGATGAATTATCAGTCATTCCTTCAGATAGAAGAATTGATTTTGATATTGATATTCTTCCCATATTTAAGTTTCTATTTATCTATCATTATCATACAACACCAAATTATCTTAGAGAGTTGAATGTGAAGATAGAGTATTTTAAGGGGAAGGGATTTATCAAACCAAGAACATCACATTAGGGTGTTCCAATGTTGTTTTCTAAGAAGGTAGAATGTAGTCTTTAGAATTTCATATACTATAAAAAGATAAATATAGTGATAGTAAATAATAGGTAAAATTTACCCTGAATAAATGATTTTATTGATTAGTTATTGGGTGACCGATGGTTCTCTAAAATTTTTCTTCATTCTGACTAGCATCACCTATTGGTTAGAGAAAAAAATATTCCCATGAAAACATTTAGGAGTATATATGGATTGAATGGGTTTATATTCCTGAATTTTAAAATGAAAACTTCTCCAGTAGTGTTGATGTATCTCTTGGATGGTATTTTTCATCCATAAATTGAGTCTTCCATTGTTGTTTTCATGTAATATATCCAGATATACTGTAAGTCATCAAACATTATTCCTAGAAACCTTGAGATTTTATAAATTATTATACATGTACATCTGTAATATACCAAAAATGTAGATGTGTCACTTTTTGATTTAGGAGGTTCAGTTCCTTGGGCTTGTGATTTATCAGGTAGGAATTTTGGTAGACCTGAAGAAGTTAGGGGCTGTGATGTCCTAGACTTGTCCTAAGAGTGTATTTGTGATCAATTTTTCACTCGATTTGGCCAGATACTATCGCTGTTTCATCTATGAATTCTCCCATTTGGAATTGTTTATGATGGAGTTTACCAATAATGGGAATAAATTTGAGTTGTATTATCAGTGTGAAGAGGTCTTCTATGAGATGAAGAGATGATGTACAAAACTGTAGTTTTGACCCTTTTAGATCCCAAAATAGGATAAGTAGTTTATTTTGATGCCATAGGAGTTGGGTTGGGAGTTATTTTGATGAAGATATAATTTGTTTTTTATGGGTAACATTACTTGTGCCTCCATGAGTGGAACTAATTGACGCATGACATTGATTTGGAACCTGTGGATTATACATTGAAGTGTAGGAGAAACTACCTATTTGTTGAGTAGTTTGTCATCTAGAAGGAATATAAGAGCATAAAATATATATTATCATAGTGGGATCTCAATATAATAAAGATAATTTTAATGGAATATATGTATACGTTCGACATTTACCTTTTCACAATGGAAAATAAATTTAATTGCACATACTCCTAGTTGGAAGATACATGAGACACAAGATCTGGGAGAAAGACCATCATTGGTGGGATGATGTCTGATGAGTTTGACATCATAATTTATTGTGGATAAATTTGAGGATCATGAAGTGCTAAAATGTTCCCCTTTTGTGATAACACATTTTTATTGGACATTTTGAAATAAATACAATATTTAGACAGTGATTTCATGGTGATTCCGGAATGCTTGGTAGGGGACGATTCTATTCTAGTGTGTCCCTTAGATGATGAAGAGATGATCTATGTCCATGGGAGAGTGTTTGTAGAAAATTACTTGAGGGAAGAGTTGATGAGATACCCATACTTCTTAATGGTTAGGGAATCCAGGGTTGATCAATATGGTCCATGATATCCGACGTCTATTTTACTAGAATGGTATGAAAGGATATGTTGTTAATTTTGTTCCACGATGCCTTATCTACTAGAGGATAAAGGTTGAGCATTAGCTTCCTGTTGGTTATCTTCATCAACTTTGGTGATGATGTGTAAGTGGGGTGATGTGATTATGGACTTCAAGATGGGGTTATCTAGGGCCTCGTGGATTCATGATGCTATTTAGGTGATACTTTATTGGGTAATGAAAGTGGATTACATATTTTTGATTTGGGAGACCCTTTTAGTAGATGAGTTAGGGATGTTATATGTATTGGAAATTTTATGTATGTATGGATCTCATTTAAGAATCATATTAGATAATGACTCATTAGTCACATAATAGTCTTAGTTGGTCTTACTAAAGGCTTTGGGTACCCATTAGAAATGAATTACAACCAAACATCTATAAATTGATGAATAGTCAGAGAGGATAATCGAGATATTAGATAATATTCTATGAGCATGCATCCTGTATTTTTGGTGGATCTTAGGATAATTACTTATACTTGGTTGAGTTTGTTTAAAATAATATCTTATATGTTTTGATTCAGATGGAGATTTTTTAGTTTCTCTATGAAATACTATGTCACTCACCACTATGTTGGAATAAGGCAGGTGAGGTAGTATGTTTTTTAGAGTGTGGTTCAGGAGACCACTGAGAGTGTGAAGTTGAATAGGAAGTGGTTGTTTACCACTCAGAGAAGGGAAAAATCATTTTCCAAATAGCGGATATGAACTTTGGTGTTCGACGTTATAATTAATGTTTTCATATGGGTGTCACATTGATTTGGGTGTCATAATTTTCATAATTAATGGAGGTTGGAGTTATAGTTTGTGGGATTTCTAGAGATCAGTGAATGGATTAGAGAAGTGTGTTACTTACTAGAACTTCATCCATTTTATCGATGCATGAATGATGTGTTCCATGTTTCTTTGCAGTAGAGGTACATGCCTGACCTTACATACTGGATCAAATGCGAGGATGTTGAGTTGGAACCAAAAACATATTTTTTGGATTGTCTGGTTTTGATCGTAGAATGGAGCGAGAAGGTTCTATATGGGAAGACAATGTTACTTTTTTGAGTTTTATGAAAACATGGATAGATTCAAGAGGAGACATGAAAATGTTTGTAACAAATCGAACACCAATAACCAAGCAATAGTGTCTTAATTTTTTTACTTTGGAATATATAAATGGGTTTATATCCCAAATGATAAATAATTTTAGTAATTTTGGAGAACCAAATACATACATGATACCCATTTTACATTCGAAATAAAAATAAAAATTAAAGTAATGCAAATAATTTTACCTCTTTTAACACATTCAAAGAGTTCATCTTCATACCCTGGGTAAAGGAAACAAAACAAGGGTGCTCTCAAATACTCATTAAGGATTACATATAGGGGAATATATCATTAATTAATAAAGAATAATCAATATGGAAATGTAAATAACTGAACACAGAATCCATTTAAATAATGAAAAAACAATCAATTTAATCGATAAGCTGTGAATTAAATGAATATAGAGATAATATAATTGTGAAAATATCATTGATAATAATAACTCAATTCTTAATTAAATAAATTATTAATCAACATACACTATGTTCTTAGGAACATGATACCTCAACTTTAAATACATTTCAGATGATAGTTTAAACATATAGGTATAAACTTGTTTAATTTGTCCAATTGATTTGTCTCACGAGACATACCAATGCATTGATGAGATATATAATTCTAATACCTAACTATCACTAAAGTTATAAATACTTCCTCATATATTGTATGATTTAATTAATTCAGGAATCAATATTCTTCATCAACAAACATTTATATTAATTGAATGATATATATTTGAAAATATTTCCCCAATTAATCAAATAAATTTCAATATTGACACCATATGTAAAAATGGTTCAAAGTTTAGGAAATAATCATATCCATTATAAAATATTATCAATATTTAATAGAAAATTAATTTCTAATGAAAAATGATCACATGAAAGTGATTGTTTTAAGAAAAAGTCTACACTCGCATATGAAAGAGAGATTGTACGATATTATTACCACTTATTTAATTTCATATCAAATCCCAATAAGTTAAATAATTAAAATTAAAACATGAAATTACAAAAATTATAAATTATTCATGATTTTACAATGAAATGAAATTTATATACACAGTATAAATGAAATTATGTGCATAACATTACAATATGTCTTAATGAAGTAAAATTGAGATTAAGTCCATTACCTCACAATTTCCTTTAGTTGAACATGATTTAACCTCACGTATAATGATTTTCAGAATGTTATAAATTTATAAAATAACACTTATAATATAGTATATGGTCAACTCATTAAATTTTACCACCCATTTATTAATAATATTTCATTTTATTCAATGTTTAGGGTATTAATTTCCCTGTTTTATCATTCACATTTTTTCCTTGTTAAATTTTTTCAATGCTAAAATTAAGAAAACTTAGTAATATAATTAAATAAATTAAATTATTAAAATTAAATTTCTTTATATTAATTTAAAAATAATTATTCATTCTATTCCTTCCACTACTAAAAAGAAAAACATCGACCCTGCGTACATGCATACTACTGCCTCCAAGAAATGATTTTTTTTTCATCCTCAAATTTCAAGGATGGTATAAAGGATGGATTTTATGAATAAATATGTTTTATATATCTAAAATAAAAAAATATAAAATGATAATTTTTCTTATACAAGCATTCCTTCCATTAATTGAGAAATGGGATTGTTAATTTTGTGCATGGAGGACTACTGCCTCTACAAACGATGAAATTCAATTGTCATCACCACCCATCATTGAGGGTTCCTATAATTTATTTAATGAGGATATATTAGATTTAATAAATGTTTTATATCATTTATATTTCATTTTATCATTATCTGAATACACCCCGTACTCATTTTAATCATTATAATGCATTACCATTTGGGATGGCTATGTAAAAAATGTTATAAGGATGAATTATTAATTATTTGGGAATGAAATATAATGGTAATATAATGTAATATTAATATATAAAACACATTTTTATGTATTATATAATGTTTTTTTAATATTCAAAATATTTACTTATATATCACCTTTCTATTATTAATCACATCAAAAACTAGTTCATTACGGTTTTTGTTATCACATGATGTTTTCATTTATTTTACCTAATGAAAATGGGAATTAAGTTATCATTAAAAAAAATTATTATTATAAAGTTAATGATCTTAGAATTATAATCTAGAAACCAATTCGTGAGAATATATGTCACCCAAGAACCCCGCTCGAAGATCTGGTGCCATAAAAACATAATTTACAGACTTGATTTAATTAAAAATATAGATTCAAAAATATAACTATCCCATAATTACATGACATAAATAAAACATTGAATTTAATAAATTCCAAAGAAATTTTAGTTTTAAATATTTAGGTAATCAGTGAAAAAATAAACTAATTAATACAATTTAATTATAAACCAATGGTCATTTATACCATTATATAAGAAACTACTTAATCCATAATAAGTATTTAACATCACCCTCTAATTTTAAACACAAGATATCTTGTTTTGAATATAATGTTTAAGATATCAGACATTGTGGAGGTATGTGCCCCTTTAAAGTTTGCTTTATTCCTCTTATATTTGGTTTATTAAATGACTACTAAATATATATGGATGCTCGGGGGTGTACCAAGAGTTTAGGACATGAAAAAAATAAGAATTTAGCCATTTTGGGAAAGTTTCACGGTTGGTGAATAGTTAAAGTTAACTATGCACCCAAATATTGAAAGCAAGGAGATGGGGTGAGTGTCTAAGTAAATCATGCAAATGGGGAGTCCAAATAATATGATCGTAGACAAAGCCATTCCACATGGTTGGTGCACTATTTTGCAAACCGCGTGGGTTCCCCAGGTAACCGTGCGACTTAGCCCCTCTTGAATGGAGGTCGGTGCACGACCGGTTCATGGTTTTGACAACCATGAGGCCAAACTATGTTCCAAATTAAAAAACGAGTATTTTACCACTTTTATCCCATGGTATTTTAAGTGATATACACGTTTTTCTTCCTCATCCATCATCCTCTAGCCCTAGTGATGAGCGAAAACACCCAAACCATTTCAAGGTAAGATATCCTTCGATACTAGGCTATATTTCGTGACGTTGGGTGTCGATCGAAGATCTAGGTAATTATAACACTCCTATTTATTATATTTTCAAGATTATGGATTGAGGTTTTGTTATTATTATTCTAAATCCCTAAAACCCATTTTTTATAGAGGCTCTTAGGTTGGGGCTTCAATGTGTTATTAAAATATTGGTATAAGCCTGAGATTAAGTTTGTCTTTGTCCACATATTAAAGGTAACTGATCTACAATTTATATACCATAGTTCTATTGTATATTTTTTCATGTTTGGTTGTGATATTTCTTCCCTCTTGTTGTGAATTTGTTTCCATGAGTATTATTTGGTAAAGTGGTTGTCTAAAAGATGAATTGAACCCCCTATGATCCCAATGGTATTTTAAAAGGTTAACTTGACTAGATTAGGGTCACCCATGGGGAGTTCCTATATTACCAATCATTAAAAATAGTTATGTTAAGCATGAAGTTCATTTGTTTTAAAATAGAGCCCATGGTAAATGTGATGACATGCTAGTTGGTTTGATAAGGGAATCTTGGTAGTTGAGTCTAACATCAACAATGTCATAAGGGATTATTTGGTATGACATGAAAAGAGTTAAATGGATTGATTTGAATGTGTTGAATGACATGTAAAATTATAATGTAAATTCATAAATGTACTAAGGTATTGGAATTGATGGATGAGTTGATGAAAGGGAATTGATGAAAATGTTAAACAGGCTGATGAATGGGAATTGTTGATTATGAGAAATGGGTTAGGATGTTAGAGGAGAAATGGGTAAATGGTTTATTTAATAAATATTTTAAATGTGATAATGGGTTAGGCGATGAACATGATTCATGTATTAAATGAATTATGAAATGTGAATGTTATGTATATTGTTTATTCATGGATTTTGACATGGTTTATGTGGAAAATGGATAAATAAGAATAAGTACATGGCTTGGTGGTATGTGGGGTATTGAATTGAGGTTCTATGACTATGGGTCACGTTGTACTAAATCTCTAAAACCTACCCCTATAATGCATGGGTTAGGGATTTGTACGAAGGCTCTATGCCACTAACTATTTCATTGGATGAGATTGCCTGGGCAGAGGCTCAATGTTAAGTGTGAAACCATTTTAATGTGAAATGGGTTTTCCCTAATGAGTTGGTGAATTTGACTTATTCCTTTATTTGTAATATTTGAATGTTATAAGGGGAACAAACATTTTTTAGATGTATAAAACATGAAATTAATGATAAAATGGTATAAATGATGGAAATGCTTAAAGTGAATATTGTTAACTATGGGAACCCAAGTTATGTTTTTCTTATCTTGTCATTTATTTTGTAATTTCATTCACTGTCTATTTAGACAAAATATTTTTTAGAAACTGTTGGAGGTGGCCTAGTGAGTTTTACTCACCCCCTTATTGGGCTTCCATTGAGTACTTGAGTAGATTTCATCATTACATGTTAGGACTAGGGAAAAGGCCCTATGCTGGGGAGTTGAGTCGGGATTTGGATGTTCATAGACGAGGATCCAGACATAAATCCATGAACCATTTTGAGGATTAAACTTTTGGTCTTTATTGTGGGTTTCCTTTCACTTTTGGAATTGTTAGTATGACATGCCATATTTATTGTTTGGTTTTGGTTTATACCCAATTTTGGGAAATGGTTGGTAATGCATGTTTATTGGTTTTAATTTACTATTTCAATTATATATTATTGTTATCTACTGTGGAATACTCTAGTAAAGAAGGTATTGTCTCCCCATAATTTTATTTAGACCTTGGATAGTAGTCGGTAGTTTCGGGTGTATGAGGAGGTGTGCTTGATGTTATGTGGTGACCCTTCTTGGGGAAACAGTTTAGTGGCCGTCGTGTTGGGGATGTCAAAAAGTGGTATCATAGGGGTTTTTTTTGACTTACTATTTGGGAATCGTAGTCAGGATATTAGGTGGTGTCGGGCCTTAGAAATGATATTGTACATAAGAGTAGCTGACACATGTATGAGGGAAAACCCAAGTACCTAGCGTCAAATTTTTTTTCTTGATATTTGTTGTTATAGTTAAATGTTATTGCACCATTTGGGTGATGAACTTGTTGTGTGATGTTTTTTTTATGAATTTTTTTTCATGGATGGAACAACATGAGATTTTTCATTCATGAATCATTATTGGAACCTAGGGATATAGGTGGAATGCATCATGATACACACAAAAACAGTATGGGTGTGTGGGACAACAAGGGTATGATTCATTTTTCTTTCCTGTAAATTTGGAAAAAATGATGTCTAATAAATAAGGTGAAAATGTGCACATGGGATTTTATTTAAGTAATGGTTAAATAATTATTCTTAATGAAGGTTGTGAATGATTTAAACAATTTTTTGTATAAAGTTTCAAAATATGAAAGTTTTCAAAAAGGTAAATATTGCATTATGAAAGTGAAAATGGCTAAAAAACTGGTTGTCTAAGGAAAGGATTGTGACTACATAATTTAGTTTCCCCCATGTTTCCATGAACCACATAGAGGATGGTTGAGGGTAGTCTTCTAGATGTGACTATGTCTGTTGGGATAGTGTATACAGATTGGGTTGTTTATGGCTACTGGAGGGCCTCCTTTTCTAAAAATAGTGTTTCTGTTATGTTATGTGCTTTTAGGTGTGTTTTTAATTGTAGATAAATATCACTGTAATGATGTGAGACAGTTGGGGAAACTGGAAGATATCTCCTAGAACGCTCCTCTAGAAGTGGATCAAGAAAACACATAGATTCATGGTAATATGGGAGAGGATACGTTCCTTGGAAACTTCACTCATTTTCTACAAATGATCGAAGAAGACCTTGGGAGGGTCGTTCCGAGTATGTTTGATATGACTAGAGGGTCATAGTTGTAACACCCTTTGATGTGTTCTAGAGAGGATGGACTTTGAATTTTGAGCATACAGTAGTTTGGAGCATGTAGGATCACGGGAGACGGTTATCACTAGTTTTGTGAACAGATTCATTGTATAGGTGGTTTGGTAAGTGAGAGTGACTTGTTTTGGAGACCATGGTGAGTTTGATGTATTGGATAGAGGGGTTCCCCTTGGTGTACCTTTGGTTAAGATGGGGCCTTTGGGTTGAGAGGTATAAATTGACAACATTGATTATGTAACACTTGTGGATTTTTATTGGGAATGTCAAATTGGGTTTAAAATGGATATCTTGGTTTGTGGTGCCTTTGGGGGTAGTTGTTGTCACGAACCAGCCCAAGGTCAACCCTAATCCGGTCACCCGAACGGGTCCGTGGCAAGTCCCGAGGGGCCTTCCCGATCCCCCCGGGATGGAAACTAGTGCTGGGAATCAAAACATACACATGGGAATGAATTAATCCCAAAACAAAAAAAAACCAGGACCAGATAAATAAATGAAATAAACTAAGGACGCTGCAGCATGAACAACTGAAAAATAAATAAAATAAACTAATCCAGATACAAGGTACAAATCAATAAGAAGAAAACTAAAATGCAGAACTGAAACTAAAACAAACAAACCAAACCACCACCATGCGATCTACATGTGACCTCTTTGTCACCACCAACCATAAGACCAGTTATGCTCTAACATCAAGCACCTTCTAGTGAAACCTGAACAAAGGCTGAACCTACAAAACAACTCGGGTCTATTGACACTGAGTGGTAAAGGTAGGATGTGAGCTTATCACTCAGTAAGAAACCACCACAGATTCCATGTCATTTCTTCCACAAGACATTATATTAATGCTAGTTTAAACTACATTATAAAATTACGATTTCATACACACTTTGCTTTTTAAAAACAAACAAACATGATCCACTGCCCCTCATGTTTAAAACCAAATATAAGGGGAAATAAAGGGGTGTTGTGGTTTATATTTCAAAACATCTAATTGAAATCCTTTTTAATGTAATCACAAATTCACAGTTTTCTAAAACAATACTAAAACCATGTGCAAATAAAAGGTTTCCACACAAAGAGGGCAATGGCTCTAATAGTACTCGTAATGGGGAAACATGGGAAATCCTAGGAACGCAAAGGAATTACAGATCATACTATACATGTGACTCATCCTAAAGGCATGCCCTAACTTGATGACATCATAATTACCTAATGCTCAGCATAGCCCTACATGGCCTAACCAAGGGGCCCAATCCCCATAGCAGTAATAACTCAGTATTCCCCTGCTATGGGGCCACTAGCCAGTGCGTAATCTAAACTAGTGCAGCAATCGTTCTCAGTAAACCTCTTTGATATGCTAGGTTCCCATGTAAAGTTTTGAAGGGGGTGTGCCATATCATTCAAACAACAAGTCACATACATATAATCAAACACACCACACAAACTGGCACCGCCCCGGCCACCTCAAGGGTTTTTCCCTTGCCTAAAAATAATTATCTTTAAAAGAAGTCCCATACCGAGGACCCTTCCATCTCACGAGTCAACATTTAGGCAGGGATACCAACCAATGAAGGGTTTTCCAAAAATCTATTTCAAAAGACAAATGGTCCTTTACACCAAGAATTCACCAATCATTTTTAAAGTTCCAATAGGGCCATTTAAGGAAAACACGCGGTAATTGAAACTTGATGAAAATGCGCCACACACGTTGAAATCCACTTTTCAAATCATATGCACTCTAATGTTTTTTCCAAAAACAGTTTCACACTTCTTCCATAATTTAATAAACCATTGAAGCACCTTATAAAACAATTATAAATAACACTCAAAGCATTTAAAAAAATCATTTTCTGAAACAATACTATTTATCCACATTCAACTGCATAGGCAAAAACATGTGCATGAATTAAAGGACATGTCAAAAACAATATTTAGTAAGTTAAACTAATAATAAATCATTACCATAAACTATGTACATTTGTAATAAAAGTGACAATAATGGTGTAACAACTAAATACTAAAAAACAAGAATCTCATGGAAAGAAATTGGAAGAAAAGGCATGGAAGCACCTACCTCAAAGAATTGGTCGAGCCAATTCTTTCAAACTCACACAGCCACCTGTTCACGTACACGCACTCCCACAAAAGCGCATGCACTAGAAAAATATCATCGCCACACCTTAACTATATAGTCGACACCCCAAGTCAGTGCGACGAAGACCAATGCACAACCAAATAAATACCAGGGACTCAAAAACAACATAAGACACTAATTTGGATGATGCGAAGCAAAAAATAGGGTGCATTAACCTTACCAAAAACATTAGAGACAAGGAAAATTGAGTCCATTCGCCTTTCCCTTAGAAAAGGATGCCGTAATATAGTCTAATGATTCCCAATAATCCAATAACATACCCTATTGAAGGAAGAACACAACAATTGGGTATTAACCCAGCATTAGGGTTTAAGTGGGATCCTAACCAGGTATCGAAATACCAGCAAAACACCAAATAAATTAAGGAAAAGAGGTCCAAGGACCATACCTCGACAAATCATTGAGGCAATGTGAAAAAATCACAAGAAATCTCAAAGGACGCAGGAGATCCGGGGAAAGGGGGGTCGTGCACCATTGAGACTCAGTCGAGGGTCCAAGCGCGCCTCAACAAGGGGGTCCATCAGGTTGTGCGCTGATGATGGAAGGGGGTGTGCTAGCTGGAACATGGCACAAGGAGGAGATAGTCGCAGGGATCTGTTGCAGTTTGAAGGGGGGTGCGTCGTATACAGGGGGAGAGGGGATAGATGAGTGTGAGAATAAAAAAATAAGAAGAATAAAAAAAGAAGAGAGGCGTGGAAAGGGAGAGTGGGGCGCCATGGATTTGGGGGGGAGATGGGCTGTGTGAGAGGTAGAGTGAGAGAATTAAAAAAATAAAACAAAATAAATGAGAGGGGCATGCATGAGAGATAGAGAGGATAGAAAACAATAAAAAAGACAAAAACAAAAGGGGGGGGGATGCGCCTGACGCATACGTAGTTATGTTTTTTTTAAAAAATTTCTTATCTTAATAATAATAATAATAATTGATAAAAATAAAAATAATAAAAATAATAATAATACAATCATAATAATAAAAATTTTAATAACATAATAATAAAAATAATAATTTTATTCATTTTATTTTAAATAATAACAATATTAATAACAACTATATAATATTTATGTCTATAACAATTTCAATGATAATAATATTATTAACAATTTTTAATAATAAAAATATTTTTATCTCCGCAATAATATCATTATTATTACAATTAAAACATTTAACTTATTTTTATTAAATCAAACATTATTTATTTTAAACATTAAACATTTGCGCAGGCACTTGGGTCAATCGCGCGGTCACCGCCAACCATGAAACATCCGTGCACCGGTCCGACACCCACAAAAACTATTAAACGATATAAATTTTAGACCGGTGCTCAACTTACACCTTGATGAAGCTAACCAAAGTCATGAAATAATAAAATAAAATAATAATAAAAAGTGTCGGGGTGTGACAATTCTCCCTACCATAAAACTTTCTTCCCCCAGAATGTCATCAAGCCGAACATTGGTCAATAATTGAGTCCATGCCTGAATAGATCCATATTAATTGAAGAAAACTGAGAATATTGAGATGAACTTACTCTCCACAGGTCACACCAGACAGATGCAAGGAAAAAACGAAGCCTGAGGTTGATGGGAGTACACAAGAGGGTTATCCCCACCACAAGAATTCACTAAATGGAAACCTTGAAACCTGATCATACCACTCCCGGGGGTGGGCCAACGTGGGAACTCCCAAACTGAACCCATTTAATTTCTCCACATGGACCAAACAACACCCATAGACATAAACGGAAGGCTTTCTATGAAACGACCCAACTACCCGAGGATAAGGAATTAACTCAGCCCCTCACACACTGAACGAATAAAATACTCACCACAACCAGAGTCTAGGGAATTCCAAGCCCGAACTCAGAAAGGACCCCGAAACACGGCCCATTAATTTCAAGAAACCAAACATCCCCCTTAAAAACAAAATTCAGAACCAACTCTAAATTAGAATGAACCGTTTATTCATGGGGCCAACACCCTTCAAGGAAATTCGAACGATTTGAAAAAACACTAAGAACTGATAAGACCGCTTAGACTATGATATAACAAGTTCATCACATCCCCACAACTATAATGAGCTTACAATGATGACAAGAACAAAACAAGAAAAATTTGGATATTTCCCTCCCAAAGCTGAAAACATTACTCGGACCGAGGTTCCACACTCCCTTGGAAACTCCTGACTGTGCGTGAGCTTCACCCCAAGACCTGTGGCGGGGGCCCGGATGGCTGAAGCATCTTCTGCCTCATAGTCAGACATTTGCATCCTCCAGTCTCCAACTCCCTCCCAAATGTTGCTCCTTTCTGAACTCTCCCCGGTGACCCGAATAGTCGCATGGTAGTAAGACTTAAGATTAATGCGACAAAGCAGTTTAGGATGCCTGAACAAGCTACACTAGTGGAATTCAAGTTAAGGGTCCAACACAATGGAAGTCAGCATCGATGATAAAGATTCTTCAGAAACTGATTCCTCTAGCGCACCCCGCTCGCCAAATGGGGAACCTTCACAAAAACTGACCACCACCAACTACACCTTGAACTCCAACGACAAAGAAACATCCCATACTTACTAATTTTGATCTGGTCCTTCAAATAAACCTGAGATTGTATGAACCTTATAACCCCTAGGAGTTCCCCGCAAACCAAAGACACACACTATCTCCAAACTATAGAGCTGCTTCTAGCGGACTACGATTAACTCGATAAATAGACAACACGCAAAAAGTACCGGGTCTTGGAATATCTCATTAACAACTTTAAGAGACATTCTAGGCAACATATTGAGAACCACGCGAAAAACAAAATCAAAACCGGCATCATGCCAAAACTCAATCAAAAGGAATACAATGAGCCCAAGACATCCGAATCGGACGCCAGACTAAAAAAACCTCAAGCGCAACAAAAAAATCATTTCAAAAATCTCATTTCATGTAAAATTTAAAAATCACCACATCTCCAAGCCATAGGAATGGGTGGACTAGTGTCTCTGTCAACCCGACAACATGGTGGTGAGCCATGCCCCAAATAAAAAATAACACTAAGGGGGATTTGAAATGGGAACTTGGACTCCACATGGGTCACCATCCCATGTGAGTCCACAACATGAAACCAGTTCACCTCTAATATCATCCCTCAATCCAAAAAATCCTAAGATATAAGACTCACTCCCAGACTTCCCCTGGTAACTCAGGGGTCATCACGAGCGGTGGTGATCGGGCACTAACCCGCAACCTACCTCCTGAGCCCTGAAAGTCCTAATCTCTATCTACCAGACACTCAAAATAACAAGAACCTCCTCTGATACCATTTTTTCACCAACCAGCCCGAGGTCAACCCTAAGATGGTCACCCGAGCCGGTCCGCGACAAGTCTCGAGGGGCGTTCCTAATCCCCTCGGGATGTAAACCAGTGTCGGACATCAAAATATATTCCTGGGAATGATTTAAGCCCAAAACAAAAAAACAACCAGGACTAGATAAATAAATGAAACAAACTAAGGATGCAGCATCATGAACAACTGAAAAATAAATAAAATAAACTAATCCAGATACAAGGTACGAATCAACAAGAAGAAAAATAAAATGTAGAACTAAAACTAAAAAAACAAACCAAACCCCCACCACGCAATCTCCATGTGACCTCTTGGTCCCCACCAACCATAATACCAGCTATGCTCCAACATCGAGCACCTACTAGTGAAACCTGAATAGAGGATGATCCTAAAAAACAGCTTGGGTCTACCGACACCGAGTGGTAAAGGTAGGGCGTGAGCTAATCACTGAGTAGGAAAACACCACAGATTACATGTCATTTCATCTACAATACATTCCATTAATACTAGTTTGAACTAAATTATAAAATTAGGATTTCATACACACTTTTCTTTTTAAAAACAAAAAAATGATCCATTACCCTTCATGTTTAAAACCAAATACAAGGGGAATTAAAGGGGATTTGTGATTTCTATTTCAAAACATCTAAATGAAATCCTTTTTAATGTAATAATAAATTCATAGTTTTTTAAAAAAAATATCCAAAACCACGTGCAAAGAAAAAGTGTCCACACAAAGAGGGAAATGGCTCTAATAGTACTCGTAACGGGGAAACACAGGAAATCCTTGGAATGCAGAGGAAGACCAGAACATACTATACATGTGACTCATCCTGAAGGAATGCCATAACTCGACGACGTCATAACACCCTTATGCCCGTCATAGCCTTACATGGCCTAAGCGAGGGGCCCAATCTCCATAACTTCAATAACTCAGTATTTCCGTGCTATGGGGCCACTGGCCAGTGGGTAATCTAAACTAGTGCAACAATCGTTCTCAGTAAACATCTTTTCTATGCTAGGTTCCCATGTAAAGTTCTCAAGGGGCTTTGCCATATCATTCAGACAACAAGTCACATACATATAATCAAACACACCACACAAACGGGCACTGCCCCGGCCACCTCAAGGGTTTATCCCTTGCCTCAAAATAATAATTATTCAATGGAGTCCCATACCGATGACCCTTCCATCTCACGAGTCATCGTTTAGGTAGGGATACCAACCCAAGAAGGGTTTTCCAAAAATCTATTTCAAAAGCCAAACGGGCCATTACACCAAGAATTCACCAATCATTTTTAAAGTGCCAATCGGTCCATTTAAAGAAAACACGTAGTAAGTGAAACATGATGAAAATGAACCACACATGATGAAATCCACTTTTCAAATCATACGCACTCTAAAACATTTTCCAAGAATAGTTTAACACTTCTTCCATAATTTAAAAAACCATTGAAGCACCTTATAAAACAATTATAAATAACACTCAAAGCATTTAACAAAAATCATTTTTGAAAACAATACTATTTATCCACATTCAACTACATAGGAAAAAACATGTGCATGAATTGAAGGACATGCCAAAACCTATATTTAGCATGTTAAACTAATAATAAATCATTACCATAAACTAAGTACATTTGTAATAAAAGTGGGAATCAGGGTGTAACAATTAAATACTAAAATACAACCGTCGCATGGAATGAAATTGGAAGAAAAGTCATGGAAGTACCTAACTCAAATAATTGGTCAAGCCAATGCTTTCAGACTCACACGACCACCTGTTCACGTACACGCACTCCCACAAAAGAGCACACACTAGAAAAATAACATCGTCACAGATTAACAATACAGTCGACACCCAAAGTTAGTATGACGAAGAACAACAGACAACCAAATAAATACCAGGGACTCAAAAAGAACATAAGACAAAAATTTGGATGATGTGAAGCAAAACAGTGGGTGCATTAACCTTACCGGAAACATTGGAAGCAAGTAAAATCGATTCCATCTACCTCTCCCTTATAGGAGGATGTCGGAATATGGTCCAATGTGTCCCAATAATACAATCACATACACTATTGAAGGGAGAACACAACAATTGTATATTAACCCAACCTTAGGGTTTAAGAGGGATCCTAATCAGGTATCGAAATACAAGAAAAATGAAAAATCAATTAAGGAAAAGAGGTCCAAGGACTAGACATCGACGAATCATTGAGGCAACACCAATAAATCTCAATAAATCTCAAAGGACGTGGGAGATCTGGGGAAAGGGGGGTCACGTGCCATCCAGACTCAGTCGAGGGTCTAGGCGCGCCTGAACAAGGGGGTCCATCGGGTTGTGTGCTACTAATAGAAGGGGGGTGTGGTAGCCGGAACATGGCGCAAGGAGGAGCTAGTCATGGAGAGCCGTCGTAGTTTTCAAGGGGGTGCATTGTATACATGGGGAGAGGGGATATATGAGATTGAGAATAAATAAAAGGAGAATAATAAAAAAGAAGAGTATCCTGGAAAGGGAGAGTGGGGCGCTTGGGATAAGGGGGAAGATTGGGTGCATGAGAGGTAGAGTGAGGGAATTAAAAAAAACAGAACAAAATAAAAGAGAGGGGGAGGCATGAGGGATAGAGAGGATAAAAAAACAACAAAAAAGACAAAAACAAAGGGGGGGGGGGAATGCGCCAGGCGCATGGGTAGTTAAGTTTTTTTTAAAGAAAACAATATTATTATATTAATAATAGTAATAATAATTGATAATAATAATAATAATAATAATAATAATAAATTGATAATAATGATAATAATAATAATACCAACAAACTTAATAATAAAAATAATAATAATAATATCATAATAATAAAAATTTTAATAACAGAATAATAATAATAATAATAATAATTTTATTCATTTTATTTTAAATAATAAAAATATTAATAATAACTAAATAATAATTATATATATAACAATTTCGATGATAATAATATTATTAACAATTTTTAATAATAAAATATTTTTATCTATGCAATAATATCATTATTATTACAATTTAAACATTTATCTTATTTTTATTTACATCAAACTTTATTTATTTTATACATTAAACATTTGCGCAAGAACTTGGGTCGATCGTGCGGTCACTGCCAACCATGCGACATCTGTGGACCGGTCCGACACCCACCAAAACTATTTAACGATAAAAAATTTAGACCCACGCTCAACTTGCGCCTTGATGAAGCTAACTGAAGTCAAGAAATAATAAAATAAAATAGTAATAAAAAGGGTTGGGTTGTGACAGTTGTGTTGTTAAGGGAATGGAACCTAGAGTAAATGATATCTTGCTGTATTGGATGTAGTGTTCTAGAATAGGGAAAGGAGAGACACCAGTGAGTGTTGAATTTTTAGAAGATTGATTTATAGGGCCTAGAGAGAGATCTTAGTGACTTTTTACCCCAAACCCTAGTTTGGAAGTCGGTATCATTCGACCCTCTAAAGTGACCTGAGAGAGTGGTCGGTCATTATGAGAGCACTCTTGGGTGCGTGAGGCATAGATAAGTGTTTTGGATTTGGAAAATTTCATGATTCACATAAATAACTAAGTGGTAAGGTCAATGGTTTTGGGATATGTGACTCAAGTTGAAAAAATGAGTCGAAAGTATTAGGAAGCTCATGGATGACCTCGAGGGAGGTTATAAAAGGGTTAAAAGTACCTTAAATATGAAACATGAGAGAAGATTAAGAGGTTGAATCGATGAATAATGATTACCATTGTTATTCGATAAATGTTATTTTTGTGCCCTTGTTATTTTAGAAAGGAAAATGAGTGCTAGTAGTTGGATGTAATGTTAGTTTCAAAGGGTTGTATCATTTGGATGTCTAACCCATCTGTTTGGATAACGATTAGTGGAGGCCTCAATGTTGATTTTAACAATATGAGATATGTGTTATTGAAGTGTGGATGGAGGATTTTGTTATGAAGTTGTCACCATAGGTGAGTATGGTCATGTTTTTGGGATTTTGTACGAATGTTTTGGTTTTTGGGAAAGAATTCATGAATGTCTTGAGGCTGATGGGGCTAACAAACTAGGATGCTTGTTGAGGAGAGTAAGATAGTGTTGGGTTAGGCCTGATGATGTTTGTATTATGTAATTTGAGGCTAGTTTTATTGTGTGGTCTACGAAAAGTGTGGTATCTTGTGGGATATTATGAGGTCTAGATGTGGGAACATACTAGTAAGGAATAGGTTCGTTCCGGATGGGAAAACAGGTGGCTCGAGATTACAACTTTTCATTGTTTGTGGAACCAAAGTAGACAGTGTGTCTATGCAGGAGCCATAGATTTTATTGGCATGATGGACCATTGAGTCTTGGTTGTTAACTTCTATGGTCATTCTATAAGAGATCATTTGGTGTGGTGGCAGTGGTTCCAAGGAAATTTTTTTTCATGGAATCTCAGAAGAGTGTAATGGAGTAGTGGTGATTCTTGTTTTGAAATCACACTGAGAGGTGATGGGTAAGTTCTGATGATATTTTTGTGGAAGGGAATGCTCAGGAATTTCATTAGGTCAAGGTTTCCTATAGTGGGGGGGTGACATCTATGGTAGATAATTTTTGGTGCTATTTATCGACGACTTCTTAGAAAACTACTAGCTAACGATGATCTTGACCAACATCTTAACATCATCCTGAGTACACTGAGAAGGACATTGCATCAGGCCTAGAGAATTGAATGTAGTAGGTTGGATATGGTACATCATGTACGTGAAACTATTGAAGAGTTATGTGAAGATGGATGGTAGGATGTAAACTGACATCATCTATGGTTGAGGTACTTGGGATGGGCACAATGTTGATGAATATAATGGGGATCATTCTTAGAAGATGAGAAGAGGTATTAGGTAATGTTTGTTTTATTTTTCTGAAAAGAATATAAATTCACATTATTGTTTTAGGGTTTTTCTTATGATCGATGTGTGATCCATGGTGGTTTTAATTCCTTGATAAAAGGGATGGTAACATCACCCTTAAGGTGAGGAGTGGTGAGCTAGTCTAGTTAGTGTGGAGTAGATCCTTGAGTGGATGTGGTGGCATAAGGATTCTAATGAGATAACTATGAGGTTCATGTTGGGTTCCTAAAAACGGTCCGGGTGGGCCTTGAATGTGGTTGTTGAATGATCCAACTATTAGGTTGGGGCTTAGAGTGTCTCCAAATGAAAATTTAGATGCTGGTGTTAAAACTGTTGAAGGGTGCTGTAAGGCATGATAACAGTTCGTGACAAGGGATGTTGGGTGATAGAACCTCATCAGGGGTTGGTAATAGACTCTAGTAGGAGTGATTATATGACAATGGGGTGTCCATTTGTGTAAATTCTTCTTGTTCATGTAATTAAATGGAATGGAGATAGGTATGATAAAAATTTCCATAACGAGTAAGTAGGAGATAGATCAAATCAACATGGAATAATGGATGAAGGTGGTGAGTTGTATGCCACATTTGGTGGATGTTTTGGTGTGAAGAAATATGTTTCAAATTTTGGAAGTGGGTTCTGAGTGAGAACCTAGTCATTTTTAGTCAGTGTATGAATGGTGTAAGTGTTTGTGCTAGGAATGTTGTTGGGTGAGATTGATAATGATGATGGTTTGGAGAGTAGTGGATGCCTTGTTAGTGAAAGATGCGTGTTTTGGAACAAGACAGTCGGGGTGGTCTGACACGATATGGTGAAAGTAACAAACATGGTATTTTGTGACCCAAATTTATCTTGAAGTTCAAAGTGGAAAGTGATTTTCCAAAATAAATCCACACTTGAGAGAGGTCAAGTTTTTCTTAGTAGGAAAATTGACGGTGTAGGGATGTCCTTCTGGGTGGTTTCTATGAAGCGAATGGATACCAATAATGGGTGAATTCCTTATGTATGTTTAGGTGTAGTGAGATGGGAAATCCATAGTGTATGTTGTGAAATATGATTTGAGGTTATGGTGTTCCTTTTTAAATAGCGGACGTGCCAACCATTGGATGGTGGTGGTGGTAAGATAAAGTTTTTTGGTGGGGAAAACCATAGTGACAAATTGATTGGATGATGATGTGACCTGTGTTTAAAGTTCATGGGACATGAGTAAGTACCATTTGGATTATTTGGCCTTGATTATGAGCAATGGCTTGGGTTTTACTGGTTGAGTTCCTTGAAGGTTTTGGTACTTTATTGAATGTTTGATTATGGAATGTGATCATTGGGCCTCTAATTTTGGACCAACGTAGTTTAGAAAATGTGTTTGAGAAAACCGTGTGTTTTTTCGGGTGATGTAGAGTTTGGGACACTATTTTTGTTTTGAAAACATAGTAATATGGTGACAAGCAATTTGGGCCATGAGTTGGGAAGTGGATTGAACTAATGGTGTGTTTATTTCCTCTTCTATGATGGTATGATTCTATGTGTGATGATTCTTGTGTTTCAATTTTGGTAGAAGATTACTAGGATTTCCAATGTAGTTCATGTGGTTTATGTTTGGTATGAGGTTGATGTGTACTTAGATGAGCATTCAGTTCGTGTTTCATATCATAGTGGGAAAGTATTGTAGGTAAAGACTGTGCCTTTGGTTTTAGTTTTTTTGGAATCCTAGTAGTGTTAAGGAAGATACTTAGGAGAGGGAGATAAATATAGAAGCCTAGTGGCCTAATCATTCTCACATCAGAATCCTAGTGATTCTTGTATGTGTGGCTCGAGGATGAGTTATTATATGATGTGGAGGTTTTAGGATACCAGACTTCATGGAGGCATTCCCCTATTTATTTTTTGTTTAAACCTCTTAAATTTGGTTAATTAAATGATTACGGAATGTACGAGGAGGCTTGGGGGGGGGGTCCCAGAAGTTCAGGACACCTAAGAAAAGTGATATTTGGCCATTCCTATTCATGTTGAATGTCTGGAACATAGTTATAGGTAACTATGTGCCCAAAACATGATATAGAAGATATGGGGTGCAGAGATAAGTAAACAATGTAAAAGGGGAGGAAAAATTGTGTGATCATGGACAAATCCATTCCACATGGTTAGTGCATGGTTTTTCAAACCATGTGGCCTCCCTAGGTTACCATGTGACTTAACATCTCTTGGATAGAGGCTTGCACATGGTTGCCGCACGGTTTGGAATACCACACGACCAAACTGCATGCCCCATTAAAAAGGGGTATTTTGCCATTCCCCCCTCAGTATTTTAAGTGTTCTTCCCATTTTTATTCATTATTCTTCCTCATACTACCTTAGTGAGGATCTGAAACGGCCTAACTATCACAAGGGTGGATCTCATTCTATTTTAGTCCATTTGGAGTGTTTTTGGGTGTGTATCGAATCTCCAGGTATGTCTAATGCTCCTCATGCTTCTCTTTTCCATATTAGGTCTCGAGGTTTAGTTTTTCTTATTTAGAATCTCTAAAACCCACTTTTTACAATGGATATTAAGTTATGGATTCAAAGGGTGATTAAATATAAATCTAATAATAAGATTAAGAAAGAATTTATCCTAGGAATCAAGTTATGTGGTCTGCACGTTATATCATATAGTTTTGTGGTATATTTTTTCATGTATAGCTGGGATATTGCCTCCCTCTTATTTTGTATTTGTTTACATCAGTAATATTCGGTAAATTGATTTTCTAGATGATGAATTTAACCCCTCATGATCCTTTTGGGATGCATTTAGGTTGACTAAACTAGATTAGGGCCACCCATGGGATGCACCAAAATTATTGAACATAGTAAATAATGATGTGAAACTTACAGTTCATTTTTGTTAAAATGGATCCCATGGTAATTGTGTTTACATGTTAGTTGGTTTGAGAAGGGAATATTGGTAGTATTTTATAATACAATAAATCTCATAATGGATTGGTTGGCATGATGTGAAAAATGTTAAATAGATTAATGTGAATATCTCAAATAAAATACAAAACTATAATGGAAATTCATAAGTGGAATAAGGCATAAGGATTGATGACTGAGTTGAAACAAGGGAATTGATGAAAATATTAAATGGGGAAATGAATGGAAATATTTGATTATAAAAAATGGGTTAGTATATAAAAGGAAAAATGGCTAATTGGTTTATGCAAGGTAAATGGTAAATGTGATAATGGGGTAAGGAATGCACATGATATATGTATTAAAATAATAATGAAATGTGAATGTTATGTATATTGTTTATGCATGGTTTTTGATGTGTTTTATGTGGTAAATTGATAAATAATATCATGAAAATGGCTTGGTGGTATGTGGGGTATTGTCTTCAGGTTCTACGACTATAGTTCTGGTTGGACCGAGGTTCTAAACCCCACCCCTAGATTTCACAGGTTAGGGAGTTGGACTGAGGCTCTATCCCCCTAAAGCTTGCATTGTATAGGACTCTAAGGAATGAGGTTTCAAGGTAAGTGTGAAATAATTCGAATGAGAAATGGTTTCCCCTAGTGAGTTAGTGAATTTGACTTATTCTGTTATGTGTAAAATTTGACCAGCGTATGAAGAATGAAAATGATGTAGATGGCTAACCCATGGACTTAGTGATAAATATGGCATAAAATATGGAAATGGTTAAAGTGAATATTGATAACTAATGGAAAAAATGTTGTGATTTTATTATCTTCTCTTTTATTTTTCACTTGCATGAATTATCTATTTAGACTGGATATTTTATATACACCGTTGGTGGGGATTATTGAGTTGTACACACACCCTGCTTTGGCTGCCATTGGGTACCTAGGAAAATTTCATGGTTACATGTCAATATAAGGGAAAATGACTTATGATAGGGAATTGAGTCAAGCTTGGGATGTTCCCATATGAGGATCTAGAAGTGGAGTCAGGTTTCATTTTTGGGATTCAGTTTTTGGTATTTCTTTTTGTTTTCCTTTCACTTTTAGAACTATTAGAAAGACATGACATATTTAGTGTTTGGTTGTGGTTTGTACCTAGTTTTGGGAAATGGTTGGTAATGCATGTTTATTGGTTGTTATTTTCTATTTTCATTATTTCATATTATTATCTGCTATGGTATACTTGGGTAAAGAGGATATAGTTCGCCCATGTGTTTATTCAGACCCTAACTGCTAGTCGGGAGCCTCTCACATATCAGGAGGTGTGCTTGAGGTTATGTGGTGACCTGGATCAGGTCACCAGTTTAGTGGCCACTAGGTTTGGGAAATTACATATTGTTGATTAATTTTCATCATAACATGGAAAAATTGAAGCATAAGAAGGTGTGTGATCAAATTCTATTTAAGGGAAAAATATACAACTGAGGTTATCATGGAATACACCTGAAATAAATATTATGGGACAAATAAGTAAACAACATTAATCCATAATCAACTAAAACCGAGATCATGCTATATATAAAAAAAATGAAAATATGGACATGAATAATATTGATATCATATTGATGGAATGCATAACAATAGTCAGAAATAAAATTATGTAAAGGCATTGTGCAAAAGATACAATCATTTTATCAGAAGAGGAATACTCCAAAACCCAACTGGTTTTGTCTCACGAGACCCCTAAATAATTTGAGGGTATATATAATTATATTCCCCACAATTAACATGATTAATTATAATAAATTTATAATAATAGTCAAAATAAACTTTTAATACAATTCCCTATGTAACGTATTAATAAATAAAATTACATCTATCCCTATAATGAAGGATACAAGATGTCAATATAGAGCCAAAATACATTATTTGTCAATAATTGTCGATAATATGAATACTTTAACCATGTTAACAAAATGGAAAACATGATCAAAACCAATGTAGAGAAATAATGTGGATAGTCAAAAACTACACAGTAAACTTTCGAATAATAATCCTTTTAGGAATAATTAGAAAAAACACAATTAGTTTTCCTCATGTCAATAAAATAACATTATTTATAGGTGAAAATAATCAAATATGAATTATGTAAAATGAGATTTTCAAACTATATAGAGTAATTAGTATAAGGATAATTAAATACATTAATAGCATGATCCTACACCATCCGGAGGATGAAGTTGGATATTTTCAAAATAGCACATTCCCAGTCTAACAATGGAAGCCTAGAAGGATGTTGAAATAGTTTAAAAATATCATTATAAAAGAATTCTTGAAAAATACCACAAAATATGGTATCAATAATTGGATTTCTTGGTATCGGGTGGTCATTCCACAGAAAAATAAAAATATATTTTAAGATAAATTGTTGGAACCAATGTTGTTATTTATTGTAAAAGGTGTGTGTTTGTGTTTTTAGTCAATCATTAATAGGATGATCAAGGAGTTTGTATGAAATATGGTATTACGATTGAGGCCGAAAGCAGTATTGAAGGTGGCACATTTTATCAGGGATTTCCAAATTTGTGGGCCTCAAAATAGGAAAATTGTTTTTAGATAAATATTTTTTTCACAAATGCATTATGCAGAATGTGACTTCTGGGAATATTTTACAGATCATGAAATATGGTATGTTGGATGGAAAACTGCAAACCACATTACATGAATGGTTTGTATAATAGAAAGTGGTACATAGAAAGTGTAGGAGGAATGGTTAGCTGAGTAAAAAGATCTTTGTAGGAAGACTTGTGGTTCGTGGAAGGAAAAAGGTTCACAAGTTGGGGTGTCATTCGCAGAAACAAGGTTAATTGTTGAGAAACCACGAAGGGTGTCATTTTCAAAAACGAGGAGGTGTTTTCTTTCACCATACAGGGAGAATGGAGGTATGTGTACTACATAGGGAATATGGTTTGTGAGTGATGCACGGTACATGATAAAGGTGACGTCGTATCATAGATTTCATAAATCATTATTTAACTGTAAAGACATATAAATTTCAAGGAAATTTTTTTCTTAATTTATTTAGAATTTTACGAGACTGTTGCTTCTGATGGCACCTGATTCCGAGGCCCGGTGTGCCCGAAATAAATTTATGATGATTAGCTCAGGTATGTCCAGTGAACGAACGAGCTGGTTTTTCAATATTTTGAACTGGTGCTCGGAATTGAAATCTGATGGCACCGATGAACTCGCAGCGCCAGTTTTCACTTAAGGGGACCTTTTCTACAGTTGCGTTTTATGCGGGTATGAAGTTATATTTTGGAGTTTAACCTTAAATTAAATAAAAATTAGGTTGCACACATTTTTATTTTGAGTTGATTATATCCTACAAGGGTGAGGCTGTTGGTGGGGCCCACACCCACATAACCTCCCATGGGAGGATATTTGTGAGGTGGGGCCCACACGAGCCCAACCTTTCATCTTATCTTTAACTCCTTGAACCCCCTTTAAACTCCTTGAACCTTTTAACCTTCCAATTTTAGTGTCTCTCTCTTTTAATATGCCAACACACTTGAGTTAAGGCATTTAATTAGTTGGCTCATCTATTTTGAATTAATTTGGATTCATTAGGTGAGAATAATAATAGGAGTTATATTATTATGTTTGTGTTGGAATAACTTGAGTTGGGCGATGAAAGGGGAGGAGAATAATTCTTGAAGGAATAATCCTCTTCCAACGAAGAACATCTCTCCACAAAGAACAACGACACCCACGAAGAACGCCCATATTCTCTTATCTTCCTACGCGTCATGAGAGAAGACGCTGACCGTGGTGATCATCACCAATGACAACGTTCTTTTTCCTCCGACGTTGATGGACCGAGACTGTCTTCCGCGACGCCGATTTCCACACTAATGACGAACGAACCTTGAATCGAGGTAGGGAAAATTTTGTTTAATTATATTTTAGGTGATTTTAGCTCACGTGCTTGGGCGTTTATTATTATGATGTTAGTATAATTTGTACTTGAATAAATTATACACTTATCAATATTAAAAGCAAGTGTTTTAATGAATGCCAGTTGATAACACCTAACGCGGAGGGCGTGGGCCGAACAAACATGGCCCGGAAATCCTCCGGAGATTGTTGTTGGTGCACGGATTTACAGCGATGATGAAACATGACCACAATAGTGATTTGAGGCCTTCGCAGTAAAGTACGGGAACCGATATGAACACCAGCACAGACGGAATTGAAAACAGACCACCGGATCAACTCCGGTGGCCCGCAGAAACCCCTGGAGGCACGGGTCGCTGGAGCCGCACTGCCGGAGACCGGAGGTGGTGGCCAGAGCCGTCCGGCCGCCAGGAGGCGGCGGCGCCCCAGCGCGCCGCCGGAGAAAAACCCGCCGCGACGGTGCGGCACGGCGGATCTCGCGGCCGCGTGGGATCCCAGAAGAATGGTGGCGGAACAAACCACCGTCGGCACCAATTAGTGGCTAGGGGCCAAGCCCCCTGCTCCACGTCCGGTTGGCCACGCTGGCCAAACCTCAACCGGCTGGGCGGGGCCGCCCGCACTGGGCCGAGTCACGCAGGGAGGGCAGGGTCGCGCCGGCTGTGCCGGGTCGCGCCAACTAGGCCAGGTCGCGCTGGCGGGGCCAGGCCGCACCTGCTGGGCCGAGCCATGCCCTATCAGGCCAGACCCGGACCCGGGTCGGGTCAACCTGGTTCTGGCCGACCCAGGGGGTATCGGGTCGGGCCGGGCCGGGCCCGAACCCCCTATTTTCGGGCAGTTTCGTTCAAACGCCCATAACGTAGGCTACGAACCTTCAATCGACGCACCATCAGTTGTGATGGGATCCTTGTATTGATATGGTCGTTTCAGTATATTACACTCATGGTTTTGAATAACTTTGGGTATGGACGGGTTGGTTCGAATCTGAAACTAACCGGGCCCTTTGAGCGGAAACGCTTATAGCTTGAGTTTCGGGCATCCGATTGACGTGCCGTAGACTTTGTTGGATTACTTTCGGTGATACAGATATTTTGGTATATTTAACCTGATGTTTGGATGCAGTTAGAATATGACCAGGTTGGATTGTACCCGAAATCCAACCGGGCCCCTAGAACGGAAAAGCAGATAACTTTAAGACCGGACGTCCGTTTGACGAACCGTCGGCGGCGTTGGTGATCACGTTGAGAAACGGTCCCTATGGTTATACCCTATGTGAGTTCGGGGTACAGTTGAGATACGGTCGGGTTGGTTCGTACACAAAACCAACCGGGCCCCTAGGACGAAAAGGCTAATAATTCACAGACCGGGCGTCCGATTGACGCTCTGTCTGTTGCGTTAAGACCCCTATGACGAGCCTATCCTTTGAGATACTTCTTTGTGGGACTTTGTGATAATTGGAGTATCGACCTATAGCTCGTGGAGCAGACCCTCTTGGAGATGAGCGTACGGAGCACGGAGACCGTGTAACTGGCTGAGACCTAAAGACTGCTTGTCTGATTTGAGTCGGAGTGACTTGTATTGCCCAGTGGGGAGCATTACTGTGTTTCGGTGGAATACCCATGTCGGGGATCACTACTATTTTTGGGTGGCAGAACTGCGGTACTCGACAGGAGGAGTACCTCTGTAGGCTATTAGGGGGGTCACACTACTGTGTTTGGGTGGCAGACCCCGGTGGGAAGCACTACTGTGTTTGGGTGGATGACCCGCGGTACTTGACAGGAGGAGTACCTCAGTAGTCTTATGTTAGGGAGCAGTGCCTCAGAGTCGTGATAGGTTCACTGTACTCGTCAGAGATGGAGCTCTTCAGCAGGTGCGGTTTCGATATGAAAATCATTGTTTGAGCTTAGTCTATGACCTTTGTGTTTTCCTCCTGATTGAGATGAGTTACTTGATAACTTTGTTATATGTATGGGCATATACCTAAATAGTGGTTATCCATTTATTTCATATCTTTGTGATACCTCATGTTTGAGATGAGTTACCTGATTACTTAGGTATAAGTATGGGCTTATACCTAAGTATGGGTTATCTTTTGAGAACTTTCTTTGTGTTTATCCTTGTCGGATTTAGTGAGACCTTGAGGGTCTCGGGGTCCCTACTGAGTATCGTATACTCACCACTACATGGGCTATGCCCGCACCTCATTGTGTTGGTTGCAGAAGACAAACATCAGTGACCATGGATGAGGCTTAAAGAGCTGGACGGTACTCAGAGGTGGATCCCACGACGAGTCGGTACCTGGAGGTGGATCCCACGACGAGTCGATACCCGTAGGAGACGGACAGAAGTGGAGTGCTGAGGAGGACATCTGTACCTACCCTTCAGGCAGGAACCTGAAGGACGAACCAAGAGATGCTTATTACCTTTTAGTTGTTTTCCTTTGAGTTTTACTTTACTTTTAGTTGTAGTTATACATTTCTTTTGGGCTTGTATTTCTGGCCCTGTGTACTGTCAACACGTTTGTTTTACATCTTTACTTAGTGTAGCTTATTCTTGTACTCCGATTGTGTGTTTTTTTGTTTTGTAAAATCAATACCTTCCCTTTTATTGGGATTTACACCTTTGGTGCTAGTCGCCAGCCCCTGGGCTATGGAAGGCGGGCTTGGTGTACTCACGGTACGGGCACTGAGGACGGGTCGTGACAAATTGGTATCAGAGGAGTCGGTTCTACCGAAAAACTAAGGAATCTGATCTTTCATTATGTGAATAAATAGTGTTAAGGGTACCGAGTGTGGTCTTCAATTCAGGGAGTCCAGTGTTGGTGCGGCGGATGACGTATCCATACACCAGGACCCTGACTACTGATTTTCGACTTAGTGCACGAAAACACTGATTGCATGTGTGTTTCCAAAAAAGATTTAAAGGCAGCTCAAACCAGGTCAGCTCACTAGGTATAAATTGTTGACCATGTCACATCTGTTCAAGATGTCTCCACGCAGACAGTCAGTTGGAGTTCCGAGAGAGTACTCCATGATAGCCCACCGAGCGACGAGACTCCGGTGCAGGGCCCCCTTTCTATGTTGGCACCTTTGGGTGGTGTACCAGCAGCAACACCACCTATTAGGTAGCAGATGCCACCAGTTGTACTAGTGGACGGTGCACGCAGATAGAGCGTGTTTCACGAGTTCCAGTAGTAGAGGCCTTCGATGTTATGAGGCGAGGCAGATTCCCAGGTAGCAGTGGACTACATAGAGGCGATTTCTAGAGTTCTACAGCTAGTTTAGACACTGGTAGGGAAGATGGAGATCTTAGATACTTGTGTTTTCCAGTGGGAGACCACGCTGTTGGTATGTATAGTGATGGGGATTCGGTACGTGGACCTATGCCTGCCACAAACTGAATCGATTGCCACCAAAAATGGCACCAAACCCAGCCTGTGACAAGGCCCGAAGGGCGTTTTTGATCCCCACGGGCTGGAACAAGTGCCCGGGTATCATAAAATGAAAATTGGGAACGATTTACCCGAGTTTATAAACATAAAACAACAAAAGAATCCAATGAAACAAATCTGGATTTTTCAAACCAAACAATCTTTTACAAAAATTCAGAACTAAATCACATAGCTTAAAACAACTCAAAAGTTCTACACCAAAGGTACAAAACCAAATAAGGACAGACAAAGAACCCTCATGGAAAGGGGCACTGCCCTCAAGCCACCTCCACAAGACTTCACCACCAAGGACCTGTTAGAAACCCGAACCACTGGAACAAAAAACTGTACCCAACCTACGACAACAAAAATAACCAAGTCTACTTACACCCAAGGGTGTAAGTAGGGTGTGAGACAATGCCCAGTAGGATACCACCACTAAGAGATTCCATGTGATAAACATTTAAAGACGAAAAGCATGAAAGTTTTCAAAAAACATGAAAAGCAAGTTACAATTTCTAAAAGATGCATCTTTGAATAAAAACAGGTTTCAAGTGGGCTATTATTAAAAATCAACACTTTTAAAAATAATGTCAACACTACTGAATTTTCAAGCCAACAATACCGTATGTCGACGGTAAGTACAAAGTAAATAATGAGCACAAGAAATAGGAAGTAACCCCTAGGCACTAGCAAGCTGTGGGTCCCAGGTACCTCGTATCTCGATGAGAGTAACCATCACAGATATCCATTCTCGTTCACGAGCCACTAGTAGGGAACATACCCATAACCTAGTGGTCCCCAATCATCATCATCATAGTTTAGTTAGAGTTTTAAGCTTCAATCTTGCTAAGTGAAACTGAGGCCAAACCCCACGGATTCACTAGCATACTAGTACACGTCCACCCACCTAGATACCCAGGTTTTCACCTTGTGCTCAAACAAGTTCAACAAGTCAAGAAATATACATTGAAGATGAAAATATCATTTGCACATCACAAATTCACCAAAAATCCCATGTGTATATCACACAAGTCACAAAAATCCATTTTTCATTCAAAATGATTTTGAAATCCGAATCACACCAAAATAGCCCACAACACATTTCACATTTCTTCAACACTTCCACAAAACCATTAAACAATTTTATAAAACGATTATAAGATATTTAAACTCATATAACAGCCCACACACATGTAATATAACACTTATTTCATAATCAAAAATTCAATTTTTCAAATCACACTCACAGAAAACACTCCACATCACTTTCACATCACTTTCACTCCTCAATATCTCCTGCAAACAATTTAATAAAATATTTCCAATATGATACATATCACATAACAACATTTTCACAAATGAAATGGACCTTTTAAAAATATACTCCTACCAAAAAAGTTTTCTGATATAGTTTCACCTATTACACAACCCAATAAACCATTCAAAACTTTCATAAAACAATTATAAAGAGTATACCCAAACATTGCACATAAAATCCATTTCAAAAACCTCTTTTTAAGCCAAAATCACACCAAGACCCTACCAAAACAGAATTGGCATCCCAATAAACATGTAATAATCCACTTTCAAATGTTATATAATCACCTTGAATTATATCACAAAAGATACCCATGAGAACACACAAATCCATAAAACACTTTCAAGGAGTATAACAAGGTTATACAAATAAAACCATTCAAATACACCCCATTTTTAGGAAAACATGGAACTATATCATTACCCAACCATAATTGGAAGCCCCTTTAAACCACTAAAAAATCACTTCCACATTTTACAAAACTACCACAAGAGATAACACATGAAATCCATTTGAAAAATACACACTTCAAGCAAAAATGTAACTTTAAAAACAAATGCTTTACTATTGCTACCAAAAATGGTTTTCTCATAATTAACATCACATAAGGAACATGTAAAATTATTTAATCAATCAAACTAACTCATCATTAAATGGTTACCCACGGAATCACCTACCGAATGTGTCGAAACCCTTAAATATTGGGGCGAAACATCAACCGCATGACCGCCGCACCTCAAGGAAGTTAAAAGAAACCTAAAACCTCAATATTTCACCCAAAATACAGTATATTAGAACCTAGGCACTAACCCTAACTTCTGGAATTTTTATAATTCACGAATTAGAGAAGAAACCCTATGCAATTTGAAAGAGGAAAGAAATAGAATCACCTACTTGAAGTATCCTGAATTGATCACTCCAAAAACAATAGTTTCTGAAATTGAAAACATCCAAAATTCAGGGATTGTTCGAAAAAGATTTAGGAGGTAATGTAGGAACTGGAATGGAGGGAAAAGAGTAAGAATTGAGAGAGTTAAGAAGGGATGAAGTTACCTCTTCAATTCTGGACGATTTGAGACACCCTATGAATATCAGCCCTAATTCTCGATTTCAAAGAGCTCCAAGGAGGGGGGAAAAGGGAATGGGAGAGCTCCTGAGTTTCTTAGGGTAGAGGGGGAGGTGGAATCACCGAAAAAACGCAAATAGTGAAGGAGATATAAAACAATTAAAAATTATTTTTAATGCAGGAAATGGGCCTTCGGGCAGGCTCAATATCTTAAATAAAAACCCATATCCACCGTGATTATGGATTTATAAAGGCTACAAATTTATATCTTGGTGTTAATATGTCAGAGGAGACCATTTATGATTTTGAATGAGGGAAAATATTAAAAAATTAAAAAGTTATAAAGAAAAAAAATTATTTTTAAATCTGGAATTGGGCTCACGGTTTGGCCCAATTCATTAAAACTCATCTATTTCTCCATAAAACCTTTGGAAACCATCCAAATCAAAGAACGAAAGGAAAATAAATGAAATTTAACTTCAAAATAAGTCATTTATGTGACAATTCTCCCCACTATGAAAACTTTCTGTCCCCTGAATGCTACAGAAAGGCCAGATACGAAAGCCAAACCGAACTGATAAACCAAGATGTACTCCCTTTCCAGGTTTTGCCTCCAAAGGAAAAAACAACTCCATTGATCAATTAAGGAATGAATTATTTACCACAAAATAATACAAAATGTTCCGGAAACAATCAATCACATTCAGGCTTTATCCCAAAGGAAAACTCCTCAAACACTATCCGAACAAGACTCAAGCAATTCACTCAAACGAACAACAACATCGAACATGGTTACACATACCTTGATATAACTAAACCATTGGGCACTCTCCAATCACAATGGTTACCCAAGGAAGATTTAGGTAGCTTGATAGATCTAAATGAGACTACCTACCACCAATCCTTGACCATGGATAAGTCTAAGTTATTCGTACGGGAAAAAATAGGCTCCCCTCCATAAGAACCAACAATCTTAATCGACCAGCATGGGCCAGTACAGAAAGACCCCAAAATATAAAGTGTTGGGACGACCACATGGTTAGTCTGCACGGTTTGGGAAACCATGAAATAACAGTGGAGATTCTTCTATCTACATTTTTTTGGGGGGGCATGGTCACTACTAACCATGTGAAAACCGTGTGGTCAACCTGTCTAGCCAAACTTCATACCTTCCTATAAAGACTCAATGGAAACCAAAGGGTGAGGGAATAACATTGGGCGATGACATGGGTACAAGGCTCTCCACCTATTTCCACCGAACATGAATAGTAGAAGAAATATGATGACACCATAGGTTTAAACTCTTCTTATCATTCATATTGAGGATAGAACTTTGCACTAGGGTTTAAATGACACTGGGGTTTCCCCTGACTACGCGCCAGCTTCTCTCCGGGACCTATGGTTGGAGCTCAAAATATTGAAGCATCTTCGGCCTCGCAGTTAGGCTTTGGAAACCACCAGAATGAGAATTCTTCTTTCGTTGCAAACAACAACTACACCGCAATCCCCGAAAAGTTTTTCCAAGACATAACACATTCCAAACTCACTTTACCTTAAATTGATATTTCACTGAAACAAGGGATTAGAAGATGTACACACATCACACCTTGTTTGTTCGGGTGAGAAACAATAGAAGTAAAGAACACTTATACTCACCTTCCTCTAAAATGGAATATTTTTTTGTTTTTTTTTCAAGGGAGACATTCTCCCAACATAATAGAGACTCTCAGATGATTGCCCAACTTTCACCTTTACAGACAATCGAGCACATGACATCACAAGGAATCACCTAACATGACCATTGCGACTGATATAAACAATGAATATAGAGGAAACTTGTACAACATCCCAAAAAAACACACAATTCTATAAAGTGGCCATAATATCCTCTCATGAACAGATTTCCCACACTAGTAGTTTAAAATGAACTTTTTCTTTGAAGAGACTATGAAGGACCGAGAGTTCCTCTTAGACACTATCCAAATACTCATCCATGCTAACAACCCCAGAAAACTTCCACCTTCGAAAAATTAGGAAACTTAAGAGGCTAAGGACACTTTCAACCATCCATAATCAATCTCCCACTACAAGAGGATACACAAAACCAATAAAGGAAAGGGTGTATACTCAATCTAAAAAGATCAAGAAATAGATTCCTTATATTGATCAACTGGAGGATTTTACAACAGAGAAACAATCTAGGTTGTGCTTCAGTTATACATTGACCTTTAATGGGGGAATACCTTATCCAATGAGAGAACCCAAGGACCCATCCAATCTATCCCATTGGTCAAAACAAGACATAAACCAGCTCCAAAAACATGAAGGGAACTACCGTAAAGGCAACCCAACACATTTTTCAAAAGAGGCCACTAACCGTCCTTACAACACAGCTTATCGACCAAACACAAACCCAAAACACATTTCAAACAGAAGGGGTTCTTGGAATCAAAACATCCCACAACATCAACATTTTCAAAAACCCATAATACAAACCATACAAAAATACTCATCAAGACATCGCGTTTTTCTTTAAAAGTAATTCTTTGAGAACAAACAGTTTAGCAGTAAGCGTATCCACCAATGGTACCCCATGGGACTCACACATGCATGTTTTTGTGCCACACCAGACACCCTCCTCATATCCGTCCCGGCACTCATCCAGTCGTGCCATCAACCATCCATCATCCAATATAAACCCATGCATGTGGTCGCTAATGGAAATACCAAAGGTTAAAAAAAATTCTTTCCACTTTTCAAAACGAAAATGGTCAACCAACGCATCCTTTTTTCTCATAACTGATAACCATGAGATCAAAATCCCAACTCACATCTTAAATTTTTTTTTCAGAAATTCACAACCATTTAGAAAATAACTCACTTTCAAGATATTCACATAAATTTCAAAACATCTCATCCCATTAAAACACACTCTGATTGTTTAGAAAACTCTATTGGAAACACTTTTCAAAACCAACTTCAATATAGTCCCTGCTTTCAAAGAGGTGTAAGCACACCATTTTACATTTCAAAACAATTCTGAAAATTAAGTTCCGCCATTTCATAAACCAAACCATTCCCTCTTTATTTAAAAATCAATTCACAAAAACTTTACACTTCTTAAAACCAAAGTGCGATGATTTCAAAACCTAAGCACAAAACAGTGCAAGAGGAAACTAGTTTCAGTGGGTGACTTGGAAATATGGTTGACTGACATATTCCAATCACTTCACTATCACAGAGAGTGTTCTAGGGAATATCCTTGGCTCCACATGGCTTTCCAGGCCTTGCGAGCTCACTAGGACCATTAACCCAACTCTCTTTTCATTTCCCTTAATCATCATCGAACCAAGAAAACCGAAGGAGTTAGATAAATCCTGACTTCTCTTGGAAACTTGAATCCCATTATGAGGTGTGGTGATCAGGCACACTACCCATAACTAGAATTCTATGTCCCAACAATCCTAAATCCATACTATCCTAACTCTTCCCCAAATAATATGACCCAAAGAGTTAACCTGAACCTCCTCTGATACCATTTTGTCACGAACCGAATCGATCGCCACCAAAAATGGCACCAAACCCAGCCCGTGACAAGGCCTGAAGGGCGTTCCTGATTCCCACGGGCTGGCACAAGTGACCGGGTATTATAAAATGAAAATTGGGAACGATTTACCTGAGTTTATAAACATAAAACAACAAAAGAATCCAATGAAAAAAATCTGGATTTTTCAAACCAAACAATCTTTTACAAAAACTTCAGAACTGAATCACATAGATTAAAACAACTCAAAAGGTCTATACCAAAGGTACAAAACCAAATAAGGGCAGCCAAAGAACCCTCATGGCAAGGGGCACCGCCCTCAAGCCACCTCCACAAGACTTCACCACCAAGGACCTGTTAGAAACCCGAACCACTGGAACAAAAAACTGTACCCAACCTGCGACAAAAAAAATAACCAAGTCTACTTACACCCAAGGGTGTAAGTAGGGTGTGAGCCAATGCCCAGTAGGATACCACCACTAAGAGATTCCATGTGATAAACATTTAAAGACGAAAAGCATGCAAGTTGTCAAAAAACATGAAAAGCTAGTTACAATTTCTAAAAGATGCAACTTTGAATAAAAACGGTTTTCAAGTGGTCTATCATTAAGAATCAACACTTTTAAAAAATAATGTCAACACTACTAAATTTTCCATCCAACTATTCCGTATGCCAATGGTAAGTACAATGTAAATAATGAGCACAAGAAATAGGAAGTAACCCCTAGGCACTAGCTAGCTGTGGGTCCCAGGTACCTCGTATCTCAGTGAGAGTAACCATCACAAATATCCATTATCATGCACGAGAAACTAGTAGGGAACATACCCATAACCTAGTGGTCCCCAATCATCATCATCATAGTTTAGTTAGAGTTGTAAGCGTCAATCTTGCTAAGTGAAACTGAGGCCAAACCCCACGGATTCACTAGCATACTAGTACACATCCACCCACCTAGATACCCAGGTTTTCCCCTTGTGATCAAACAAGTTCAACAAGTCAAGAAATATATATTGAACAAGAAAATATCATTTCCACATCACAAATTCACCAGACAGCCCATTTGTATACCACACAAGTCACAAAAATCCATTTTTCATTCAAAATGATTTTGAAATCCGAATCACACCAAAATAGCCCACAACACATTTCCCATTTCTTCAACACTTCCACAAAAGCATTAAACAATTTTTTAAAAAAATTATAAGATATTTAAACTCATATAACAGCCCACACACATAGAATATAACACTTCTTTCATAATCAAAAATTCAATTTTTCACATCACACTCACACAAAACACTCCACATCACTTTCACATCACTTTCACTCCTCAATATCTCCTTCAAACAATTTAATAAAATATTTCCAATATGATACATATCACATAACAGACTTTTCAAAAATGAAATGGACCTTTTAAAAATATACTCCTACCAAAACATTTTGCTGATATAGTATCACCTATTACACAACCCAATAAACCATTCAAAACTATCATAAAACAATTATAAAGAGTATACCCAAAATTTGCGCATAAAATCCATTTCAAAAACCTATTTTTAAGCCAAAATCACCCCAAGACCCTACCAAAACATAATTGGAAGCTCAATCAACATGTAATAATCCACTTTTAAATGTTATATAATCACCTTGAATTATATCTAAAAGATACCCATGAGAACACACAAATCTATAAAACACTTTCAAGGAGTATAACAAGGTTATACAAATAAAACCATTCAAATACACCCCATTTTTAGGAACACATGGAACTATATCATTACCCAACCATAATTTTCATCCCCTTTCAACAACTAAAAAAATCACTTCCACATTTTACAAAACTACCACAAGAGATAACACATGAAATACATTTGAAAAATACACACTTCAAGAAAAAATGTAACTTTAAAAACAAATGCTTTACTATTGCTACCAAAAATGGTTTTCTCATAATTCACAGCACATAAGGAACATGTAAAATTATTCAATCAAGCAAACTAACTCATCATTAAATGGTTACCCACAGAATCACCTACCGAATGTGTCGAAACCCTTAAATATTTGGGCGAAACATCAACCGCATGACCGTCGCACCTCAATGAAGTTAAAAGAAACCTAAAACCTCAATATTTCACCCAGAATACAGTATATTAGAACCTAGGCACGAACCCTAACTTCTGTAATTTTTATAATTCAAGAATTAGGGAAGAAACCCTCAGCAATTTGAAAGAGGAAAGAAATAGAATCACCTACTTGAAGTATCCTGAATTGATCACTCCAAAAACAATAGTTTCTGAAATTGAAAACAGCCCAAATTCAGGTATTGTTCGAAGAAGATTTAGGAGGTAATGTAGGAACTGGAATGGAGGGAAAAGAGTAAGAATTGAGAGAGTTAAGAAGGGATGAAATTACCTCTTCAATTCTGGACGATTTGAGACACCCTATGAATATCAGCCCTAATTCGCGATATCAAAGGGCTCCAAGGAGGGGGAAAAGGGAATGAGAGCGCTCCTGGTTTTCTTAGGGTCGAAGGGGAGGTGGAATCACCGAAAAAACGCAAATAGTTAAGGAGATATAAAACAATTAAACATTATTTTTAATGCAGGAAATTGGCCTTCGGGCAGGCCCAATATCTTAAATAAAAACCCATATCCACCATGATTATGGATTTATAAAGGCTCCAAATTTATATTTTGGTGTTAATAGGTCAGAGGAGACCATTTAGGAATTGGAATTAGGGGAAAATATTAAAAAATTAAAAAGGTTATAAAGGAAACAAAATTTATTTTTAAATCTGGAATTGGGCTCACGGTTTGGCCCAATTCATTAAAACTCATCTATTTCTCCATAAAACCTTTAGAAACCATACAAAACAAAGAATGAAAGGAAAATAAATGAAATTTAACTTCTAAATAAGTCATTTATGTGACAATTCCTGATATATTACCATCGGGTAGTATTCCATCTATATCACTACCTGTTGGTCAACAGACACTACCAGCAGTACCGGTAGAGGATACTTGTAGGATTAATGCCTTACTTATGTTTCCGCACTAGATATCCCTCAAGTTCCGATGCATTCCCGACTCACAGGTGGCTGAGGACAAGCTTGAGGAGGTGGTATAGAGTTTTCTAGAGCTTTTAAAGCTTCGGCAGGACAACATGTCTGTTGGGAAAAAATCCCTCAAGGTAACATTGAAGTATTTTTGGGTTGATTGTGTTTGTTGATAAAGCAGGTTTCCATGAAGAATTTTTGAGTTCCCAAGAATTTGTTGACAATCCTTGTTGACAAAGAACGATGACAATGGAAAGGACGATCTGGAGGCGGTATAAAAGATCAGTATAAGGTGGCGCTGTTTCCCAGTGTTTGCCAAATTTTTGGGGTCCAAAATTTGGAGTTTGATGAGCATCGCGAAAATAGAATTTCCATGAAGAGTATAATTTAATATGGAAAATGCATGAATTTCGCGAAGATGGGATGCATGGATTGTATTTTGCGAAGGCCAGAAAAATGGAGGTGGTGATGCTTCGCGATTACGTCAAGCTTTGCGAACGGCAGAGGCTGAAGCGCATCGCGGCGGAGAAGGGCTTTGTGAGGGAGCTTCACGGCGAAGGCGCGAAGGATTGTTGGGCTTCGCAAGGGAGATTTGTGGTGAAGTCGCGAAGGTATGTTGACGGTGATTCTTCACTACTACTTCAAGCTTCGCGAATAGAAAATTGCCGTGGTGCTTCGCGATTTGGATAGAATTCCGGCGGAATCTTTGGAGCTTCGCGATTTGAGATGACGTGGTGTTGAATTCGTGCGGAAGCGACAAGGTTCGGTGGATTCGCCTATAAATAGAGGTCGAACCCTTCGAGCGAAGTAGAGAGAATTTTCAGAAAAAATCCATTGCTCTCGGTTCGCGGAGGTGGTTCACGAAGGTAGTGTGCTTCGCGAAAGCGGAGCTTCACGATGGTTATTGTAGCTCCATGAAAGTTGTGTGCTCCGCGCTGGCTCAGTGAGCTTCACGAGAGAAGTTGATTTGCAATGAGTTGAGCATCGCGAGAGTTCTTCGCGAGAGAGCTTCGTGATAGAGCTTCGCGAAAAGGCAGGAGCTTCGCGAAGGCTTGTTGAGCTTCGCGAAATTGGGAGCCTAGCGAAGTTGAGTGCTTTATGAAGGTCTTTCCAAAGGTAGTTTTCCTAGTGGATAGTGGAAAAGGGGTATTCATCTATGGGTGAAAGTTTAACTTCAACAGAGCATCTATCAACAGTTGACAATGCATTATTTCATGCAAATGAAGAGACATACAGGTCTAGAAACTGTGATTGGATTCCCTTCTGGAGTAGTGAGCTTAGGAAGAGGAAGTAAGTGATCCTCTCCACCAGCAGTGAGCCAGAGAGAGAGAAACAGGGAGTGACCCTTGGGAAATCAGTGAGCTGACCCTAAACCTTTTAAAGGCAGTGAGCCTGGGCATAGAAGTGATTTAGCCCAAACATTGTAATCCACAGCTAGTGAAGTTTAGTGGACTTGGTACGACCGGCAACCTGTCGGCGTATTCTCCTTGGACGTATCCCTTAGCGGTGAACCAAGTAAAATTGTTGTGTCCTGTGTTTGCTTTACTTTCTGTTTATATTGCGCAGCAGGTAAGAGAGAGAAGAGTGTTTTGCTTAACAGCAAAACAATATCAGAAAGGGCTTTAATTTTTAATTAGTCATACCATGATTCACCCCCCCTCTTAGGGTATTCAGCCTAGTGGACCTAACAAGTGGTATCAGAGGGAAAGGATGATAGTTGTTCTTCACTCAATGGAGGTCACTAATCATAGAGGGATTCTGATCTTCGACGGATGTAATTTTCAGATATGGAAGAATCGAATGCAAAACTATTTCCGATCTTTGGGAATGGATGTGTTTTCAGCAGCTATGTATGGTATCACAACTGATATTACTAGTGGTGCTTTATCAGAAGCTGAGAACAAAGAGTTGGATGTTGATTCCAAAGCAATCAATGCCTTAGGGGGATCCCTTTCCAATCCCATATATACAAAGGTGATTTCAAGCAAAACGTCACATTCCATGTGGGAAAAACTTTTGAATATTTATGAAGGGGATACAAAAGTCAGAGAGGAAAAGCTGCAAGTGTTGTGGAACAAGTATGAAGATATGAGAATGAACCCGAATGAGTCTGTTGATGCATTCTTTGACAGGGTAAATGCTGTGGTAGAAGACATGCGAGGCCTTGGAGAAATTATCAAAGATATAAAAATTGTGAAGCGCATATTGAGAAAACTTCCACCTCGGTTCAATCCGAAAGTTTCTGTTTTGGAAGATAAATACCCAAAAGATCTGACATTGGATAACCTGCACAGCACTCTTGTTGCATATGAAATGAGAAATGATGATAAAGAGACTGTGGAAAAGGGGAAATCCAAAGAGGTGGCATTCAAGACCATGAAGAAACTCACCACTGAAGATTCTAATGAAGAAGAAGAGACAAATGAGGTGATGTCATTCCTTTCTTCAAATCTGCAAAGAGGAAGAGGAAAGTTTAAAGGTAAACTTCCACTATCATGCTTTCGATGTGGAAAGGTTGGTCATCTTGCGGCAAGATGCCCCAAGAAATTTCAAGATAACGATGATGATGATGATGAAGTTGAATTTCTCAAGAGGAAATCCTCAGCCTATGTGAAAGGGAAGAAGCGGTTCAAGAGAAATTTCTTCAAGAGGAAGAATATTCTTTCAGAAAAAATAGACAGTTTAGATGAGTCTGAGGATGAAGAGGTTGAGGATTTTGAAAATTGTAAAGATCATAGAAAAAATGCTATGGTATCGGTCGTCGGTAGTTCTCATGAAAAGGAAGAAACTGACGTTAGAGGAGAGGAAGAAGAAGTTGATGGTAGAGTTGATATGGAAGCTAAATTGGAAGCAGCTCTTGAAGAGATAGATGTTTGGAGATCCAAAATGAAGAAATCCAATAAAGTGGTTTGGGATGCCAAAATCTATATGCAACAACAGGATGAAGAAAATTCAAAACTGTTAGAAGAAATTGATAGACTAAAATCCTCAACACCAGAGAGCTCAGAAAATATTGTTGAGCATAAGCTTAGAATTGAGGAACAAAAGAAGGAAATTGATTGTTTGACTAACACAAGAAAAGGGCGGGTCAGACGTATCAAAGTGCTTGAAGAAGAAGTGGTCAGTCTGCGACGAAAAATGAAGGATCAAGAAAAACTCTTGACAACCAATGTGATATCAGAAAAGCAGGCCATTCATAAGACAGAGAAGATGAAAGAGGAGGCTCGTAGTTCAGCAGGAGTGAAGCAGCAAGAAAGCTAAAATGATAAGGTTGATTCAGGGCTAGATAAGAAACAAAAATCGGTGGCAGTTAATGTCAGACTGCAAGCACCTGTCCTGAATTTGAAGGTTGATTTGGGCACAAAACAGAATCAGAATATTCATAGATCCCAAAGGGAAAATCATAGTGCTGAGGTATCACGATGGAATGTATCCTATATCAGGTGTTATTGCTGTGGGAAAATGGGACATTCACAGTTTGTGTGTTCCATAGCCAAGAGATATAGAAGGGAACAAGAACAGAGATGATAGCCAAACAGAGAACGGTTTTCCAGAACATATTTTGAAGGACACTGTTTTTGGTGTGGAAGATTTGGGAATATGTCTAGGTACTGTACTTCGATCATTCAGAGAAATGTGCCAAAGCAGAATCAAAAAGTTTGCAAGCAGCAGGTCAATAAACCGACAGGTGAGTTAAAAATGCAGAATAGATTTGCGACTTTGCAAGATGAGGCTGGTCCATCATTCTCTAAGAAAGAAAATATGTCTCAATCCATGCCGAGTGTGAAAAAAAAGTATGGTCCAAAAATAAGAAAAATGAGAAGGCCGTGGTGGTGGAGATTTCCCTTAAGGCATCAGATCGATCTGGTGTTTGTATCCTTAACAGTGGTTGCACATCCCACATGACGGGTAATAAGGATCTTGTTACAGGAATAAAATATGATAAAGAAGGAGTTTTCAAATTTGGAAATGATGAAGGCCTGAAGATTGTTGCCTCATGGAAAGAAAAGTTTGGGGGCAAAGAGATGAGATGTGCTGATGTCTTGGTAGTAGAGGGTCTCAGTCATAACTTACTCAGTGTTAGTCAACTATGTGACTCTGGGCACTCTATCCGATTTACTGAGAAGATGTGTGTTGTGAAAGGAAAAGATGGAGAAACTGTTCTGCGGGGAAAAATGTCAAAGGGAAATCTCTACCTTGTAGGTGGGGAAGAAGATACATGTCTTTTATCCCGAGAAGAAGAAAACCAGCTGTGGCATAAGCGACTTGGTCATCTATGAAAACCATCTATGGAGGAACTCATAAAGTGTGATGATGCTAGAGACCTTCCCAAGCTATCACGTGATCGCACTCATACGTGTGATGCTTGCCAACAAGGGAAGATCATTAGAAAGACATACAGGCCAAAGGAATAGAAATCAACTAGAGTTCTTGAACTGGTTCATGCTGATGTATGTGGACCTATTTCACCACGAGCTATAAATGGGCAAAGGTACTATGTCCTTTTCATTGATGACTATAGTAGAATGGCATGTGTATTCATCATTACCCATAAGAAAGAGGTGTTCAGTTGCAAAAAGCAGTATAGGAGGGAATCAGAAAAGATGCTTGGGCAGAAAATTCTGAAGTTTCGTACTGATAACGGTACAGAATTCACAAACAGTCAAGTTGAAAACTATCTCGAGAAACATGGGATAAGGCATCAAGTTTCATTAGTAAGAACTCCCCAACAGAATGGAGTGGTTGAAAGGAGAAATCGGATCATCAACAACATGGCCAGAATAATGCTTATTGATAAGGACCTACCAGAGAAATTTTGGAAGGAAGCAGTTTTGACATCGGTCTATGATTCAAAGAGGTCCCTTTTATGTCCGAAGTAAGGGAAGACTCCGTATGAACTGTGGTACGGAAAGAAGCCAACGTTGAAATACTTTCGAATCTTTGAAAGTAAGTGTTTCATTCTCAAAAAAGAACATCATAGGAAGTTTGAGGCATGAGGAGATGAAGGGATATTCCTTGGATATTCAGGGAAAAGAAAAGCATATAAATGCTTTAACAAGAGGCTGAGAAAAATTGTTGAGAGCAATGATGTCACTATAGTCGAAAATGAACAGACTGCTCAACGACCCAGTGAACAGTTTCTGGATGAAAGTGATGATGAGGTAAGCAACATAGGGGGAGTAGAAGTGGCAGAGGCTGACTCAGAAGAAGATACTGAAGATGAACAAGAAAGTGTCAATTTTGTATCTGCAAGGAAGCCAAAGAGTCGAGCTGAAATTGATAGGCAAAATATCATTGGTGATCAGACAGCTCCAGTTCATACTCGAAGAATGAAATCATTACAGCAAACATCATTTTTATCTCAGGTGGAGCCGAAATGTTTTTCTGATGTAGCTGAAGATGAAAACTGGGTTCAGGCTATGAATGAAGAGCTTGATCAAATTGAGAATAACAAGACATAGGAGATTGTTTCGAGGCCAGCAGACAAGAATGTCATTGGGACCAAATGGGTCTATCGCAACAAGATGAATGAAGATGGCACAGTGATTTGGAACAAAGCACATCTAGTGTGCAAGGGGTACTCCCAGATCGAGGTAATAGATGTTGATGAGACATTTGCACCAGTTGCAAGGCTGAAGACAATAAGATTATTCCTAGCCATCGCATTGCAAAGGAAGTTCAAAGTGTTCTAGATGGATGTCAAATCTGCATTCTTGAATGGTGTTCTGGAATAGGAGGTGTATATTGAGCAGCCAGATGGTTTTCTCATTCATGAGGATGAGAACAATGTTTGCATGCTGAAGAAGGCATTGTATGGGATGAAACAAGCACCAAGGGCATGGTACTCAAGGCTTGATCAGTACTTGAAGAATCTTGGTTTTCAGCATGGAGGAGTTGATTACAATCTCTATTTCAGTAAGGACAGTAATCAAATGATGATGGTGTTGGTTTATGTCTATGACATAATATTTGGCGGATCAGATGAAGCTCAGTGCAGACAGTTTTCCAAATTCATGAAAAATGAGTTTGAAATGTCAATGATTGGAGAGCTAACGTTTTTCCTTGGTCTAAAGGTGACACAAGGAAGGAATGGAACATTCATTTCTCAATCTAAATATGCAAAGGAGGTCCTGAGAAGGTTTGGAATGGAAAATTCCAAGGAGATGAAGACTCTGGTGGCTACCCAGATGAAATTATCAAAAGATGAGGGTGGAAAGGCAGTTAATATCACAGAATACAGGAAAATAATTGGAAGTCTGTTGTACATAACTGCAACAAGGCCTGATATTATTTTCTCCACATGCCAAGCAGCGAGATATCATGGAAATACCAAGGAAAGTCACATGCTTGCAGTGAAAAGAATACTTCGGTATATCCAGGGCACAGTGGATTTCGGCTTGACATATACTGATAAATCTCAGACAGAGTTATTGGGCTATACTGATGTAGACTAGGCCAGTTCAGCGGATGATAGGAAATCAACGTCAGGTGGTGATTTCTATCTTGGTGTCTTGTGTATTTCTTGGCTTAGAAAGAAGCAAGATTGTATTTCATTGAGCACCGCAGAAGTTGAGTATATTGCGGCCACTCACGCATACACATAGTTATTGTGGATGAAGCAGCAGCTTGAAGATATGGGAGTTGAAGTGAAGTCTCCGATCGGAATCCAGTGCGACAACTCAAGTGCTATAAATCTTAGCAAAAATCCCGTCCATCATTCAAGGACAAATCACATTGAGATCAAGTATCATTTTATCAAGGAGAATGTTGAACAAGGAATTGTGAAGTTGGAGTATGTGCCCACAGAGCTACAGGTTGCAGACATTCTGACAAAGGCCTTACCCAAGGAAGCATTTGAAAGGCATCGACTGGCTCTGGGAGTTCAGTCGATTCCCCGCACTTGAAATAGTGTGGATGTGGGACCCCCCCTCTCCCCGAGGTATGATGTGTTTTCCCTGTTGTGCTAATATGTGTTCTCTACTATGTTACAGACTACAAAAGAGTGTCCTTTGGGTTCGTTGACAAAGGGGGAGAAAATAGTGATTGTTAAAGGGGGAGACAGTGTGGAGATTTGATAAATCATGAATGATATGGGGAGAAGCTATCCAGTGGAGTAGCCAGATAGGGGGAGCAATGAGAAAGGGGGAGATTTTTAAATCTGACGATGGTAGAAGTGATCGGTCAACGCATAGATATCACGACGGCTGAGGATCGTGATAAAAGCAGAACAGTGGTGTTGTAATGGTGTGCAAAGGTGTCCAACTATCATCAATTGGTATCAGTTTGGTTCAACAATTGGTATCAATTTAAGAATTGGTATCAGGGTGGAATCAACAATTGGGGTCTGACATGAAGTGATTCATTGATGAAATTTTCATACTACTCTTGTTTATCACGCCGAGCATTGCTCATGTGGGCTTAGAGTACGTGTTAAGTGAATCCTTGAACGCTATCAGAATCGCAAGAGGCGAATGGTGGTAGCGACTGGAAGAAGACTCAGTGAGGTATCAAAGTGCAGAAAATCTTTCTGAGCAGAGTTGTGAAGAGTTGTCAACAAACCCAAAGGGGGATATTGTTGGGAAAAAATCGCTCAAGGTAACATTGAAGTATTTTGGGTTGATTTTGTTTGTTGACAAAGCAGTTTTCCATGGAAAATTGTCGAGTTCCCGAGAATTTGTTGACAATCCTTGTTGACCAAGAACGATGACAAAGTAAAGGACGATCTGGAGGGGGTACAAAAGACAAGTACAAGGTGGTGCCGTTTCCCAGTGTTTGCCAAATTTTTGGGGTCCAAAATTTGGAGTTTGGTGAGCATCGTGAAAATAGGATTCCCATGAAGAGCATAATTTAATATGAAAAAGGCATGAATTTTGCGAAGATGGGATGCATGGATTGGATTTCGCGAAGTCCATAAAAATGAAGGTGGTGATGCTTCACGATTACATCACGATTCGCGAACGGCATAGGCTGAAGCGCATCGCAGTGGAGAAGGGCTTTGCGAGGGAGCTTCGCGGCGAAGGCGCAAAGGAATGTTGGGCTTCGCGAGGGAGCTTTGCGGCGAAGTCGCGATGGTATGTTGACGGTGATTCTTCACGACTACGTCAAGCTTCGCGAATAGAAAATTGCCGTGGTGCTTCGCAATTTGGACAGAATTCCGGCAGAATCTTTGGAGCTTCGTGATTTGAGATGACATGGTGTTGACTTCGCACGGAAGGGATGAGGGTCGGTGGAATCGCCTATAAATAGAGGCTGACCCCTTCGAGCGAAGTAGAGAGAATTTTCAGAGAAAATCCATTGTTCTCGGTTCGCGGAGGTGGTTCGCGAAGGCAGTGTGATTCGTGAAAGAGGAGCTTCGCGGCGGCTATTGTAGCTCCGCGAAAGTTGTGTGATCCGTGCTGGCACAGTGAGCTTCGTGAGAGAAGTTTCTTTGCAACGAGTTGAGCATCGCGAGAGTTCTTTGTGAGAGAGCTTCACGAGAGAGCTTCGTGAAAAGGCAGGAGCTTCGCGAAGGCTTGTTGAGCTTCACGAAATTGGGAGCCTAGCGAAGTTGAGTGCTTTGCGAAGGTCTTTCCAAAGGTAGTTTGCCTAGTGGATAGTGGCAAAGAGGTATTCATCTACGGGTGAAAGTTGAACTTCAACAGAGCATCTATCAACAATTGAAGATGCATTATTTCATGAAAATGAAGAGACCTACATGTCTATAAACTGTGATTGGATTCCCTTCTGGAGCAGTGAGCTTAGGAAGAGGAAGTAGGTGATCCTCTCCACCGACAGTGAGCCAGAGAGAAAGAAATAGGGAGTGACCCTTGGGAAAGTAGTGAGCTGACCCTAAACCTTGTAAAGGCAGTGAGCCTGGGCATAGAAGTGATCTAGCCCGAACTTTGTAATACATATCTAGTGAAGTTTAGTGGACTTGGTACGACCGGAAACCTGTCGGCGTATGCTCCTTGGACGTAGCCCTTAGTGGTGAACCAAGTAAAATTGTTGTGTCCTGTGCTTGCTTTACTTTCTGTTTATATTGTGCAGCAGGTAAGAGAGAGAAGAGTGTTTTGCTTAACAGCGAAACAAGATCAGAACGGGATTTAATTTTTAATTAGTCATACCCTGATTCACCCCCCCCCCTCTTAGGGTATTCATCCTAGTGGACCTAACAATGTCGATAGCTGATAATTATTCGGGGCATACCAAACCAATCCTGGTACATGATGAATACGATGTGATCGGTGCTTCAGGGATCGTACTTCTGAGTGAGGTGTATCTAAAGGAAATACGAGCCAACACTTCTTTCTCTATGCATTCCTACTTATACTAGGGTTCTAGAGAGAAACTTTGTGGTTGACAATTCTTTGGCTGAGTGGATGCAGCCAGTTAAGGTTATATGTGGGAAAGTAGGAGAGTGGCGCCAGTCTCGGAGACTTGGGCATGTAAAATGGTTCAAGAAGAGGAAGTGAAAAGGATAGATGAATCTTCTGAGCAGCAGACGTGGAAGCAGAGCTAGGAGAGCAGCATGGGGTGGTGAACTTTTTGACATGTTGCAACCACATGCCTTTGAAATCCCCACTAGGCTCAGGGAGATTGAGGGTAAGTGAAAGAGTAGCTGCATGCGGTCAAGTAGTGTGACCGAAAGGCTCTAAGGATGATTCGAAGTACGGACTGTGTCTTCTACTAGATAAAATAACTATAGACATTGATACGAATCATCCCTTCCTTCCACGAATCTTGTCCCAGACCTAGAGTTTCTGGTTAAGCCGTTCACTTGACCCTCACTTCTAGAGATACCTTTGGGAGGAGACTCGATAATCACACTTATGCTAACGGTTTGATCTGGCCCTTGAGGCAAGAGTTTCAGTTGGAACCTCTTGGTGGCAGCGTCGAGGCCATATGAGGTTAGTTTGAGTATGGACTGGGAAATCATAGTTCATACACAAATTGACATTATTAGGAAAAAAGGTTGTGGTCTATCTACAATGTCGAGATGGGTTTTCCTTGGTCAGCGAAAAGGAAACCCCAGGCAGCTCAGGATAAACTCATGCATAGGAGGGTGTAGTCGATCACTCTTAGGTTGGCTGACCTTACCCTCGTGGTTGTAGGAGTTTTGAGTTTCAGTTCTAATCTAGAAATGGAAGCCTCTAGAGTTTGAGGATGGCGACCACGTTCTTATACGAGTCTCACCTCGACGAGGTTTACAGATATTTGGTCGAGGCGGAGAGTTATCTCCGAGGTTCAATGAACCTCTCTAGGTCCTCAGCAGGGTAGGCGAGGTGGTTTACCACTTGAACTTTCCACCTCAGTTTCCCTGGGTGCACAATGTCATCCACGTATCTCAGCTAAGGAGATACATGCATGACCCTTCACACATCATCGACCACAGGGAGTTGGATGTCGATGACGGGGTGACATTCACAGAGGTTATCGTGGAGAATGAGTATCGACTAGAGCGGGTCCTATGTGGACAGTCGATTCCTCAGGTGCGATTTCACTAGCAGCACCGGAACCTCCAGGGGAGCACATGTGAGTGAAAGGCTCAGATGTGTGCTCAGTACCACTTTTGTTTCCCTAGTTTGTGTTATAGCTTTACGGGGACGTAAATCCCTGAGGTGGGAGTAATGGAAAGACCCAAAAATTTCAAGGAATTTTTTTTCTTAATTTCATTGGAATTTTATGAGAGTGTGGCTTCTAACGGCACCTGATTCCGAGGCCTGGTGTGCCCAGAATCAATTTATGAAGATTTTCTCGTGTACGTTCATTGAACGAATGAGCGGGTTTTTCTATCTTTTGAACCGGTTCTCGGAATTGAAATCTGAGGGCACTGATGAACTCGCAGCGCCTGTTTTCACTTAAGGGGACCTTTTCTGCAGTTCCGTTTTTTGCAGATTTGAAGTTATATTTTGGAGTTTAACCTTAAATTAAATAAAAAATGTGTTGCACACATTTTTTTTGAGTTGAATATATCCTACAAGGGGGAGGTTGTTGGTGGGGCCCACACCCACATAACCTCCCATGAGAGGATATTTGAGAGGTGGGGCCCACACGAACCCACCCTTTTATCGTCTCTTTAACTCTTTGAAACCCTCCCTTTAAACTTCTTAAACCTTTAACCTTCCCATTTTACTCTCTCTCTCCTTTAATATGCCAACACACTTGAGTTAAGGCATTTAATTAGTTGGCTCATCTATTTTGAATTTATTTGAATTAATTACGTGAGAATAATAATAAGAGTTATATTATTATGTTTGGGTTGGAATAGCTTGAGTTTGGAGAACAAAGGAGAGAAGAAGAATTCTTGAAGGAATAATCCTCTTACAATGAAGAACATCTCTCGACAAAGAATGACAAGACCCACGAAGAAAGCCCATATTCTCTTATCTTCCTATGCGTCAAGAGAGAAGAGGCCCACCGTGGGGATCATTGCCAACGACAACGTTCTTTTTCCTCCGACGTTGATGGAATGAGACAGTATTTCGCGATGCTGATTTCTGCGTCGACGATGAACGAACCATGAATTGAGGTAGGAAAAATTTTGTTTAATTCTATTTTCAGTGATTTTATCTCACGTGCTTGAGTGTTTATTAGTATGATGTTAGTATAATTTATACTTCAATAAATTATACCCTCGTCAATATTAAAAGCATGTGTCTTAATGACTTCCAATTTATAACACCTAAAGTGGAGGGCGCGTGCCGAACAAACACGGCCCGACAACCCTCCGCAGATTGTTGTTGGTGCACGGACTGACAGAGATGATGAAACGGGACCACAAGAGTGATTTGAGGCATTCGAAATAAAGTATGGGACCCGAGATGAACACACGCGTAGACGGAATTAAAAACGGACCACCGGAGAAACTCCGGTGGACCACGAAAACCCCGGGAGGCACGGGTCGCCGGAGCGGCGCTGCCGGCGACTAGAGGCGGTGGTCGGAGCCGCCCGGCCGCCAGGAGGAGGCGGCGCCCCAGTGAGCCATCGGAGAAAAACCCGCCACGGCGGTGCGGCAAGGCGGATCCCCCACCCGCGCAGGATCCTAGAAGAAGGGAGGCGAAACAAACCACCGCCGGCTCCAATTACCGGTGAGGGGCCGAGCCCCCCGCTCCGCGTCTGCTGGGCCACGCAGACAGAACCTCAACCGGCCGAGTCGGGCCGCCAGCGCTGGGCCGGGTCGCGCTGGCTGGGCTGGGTCACGTCGGCTGGGCCGGGCCACACCATATGGGCCGGGCCGTGGCCTATTGGGCCAGAACCAGTTCGGGCCGACCCAGGGGGTATCGGGTCGGGTCGGACCGGGCCCGAAACCCCTATTTTCGGGCAGTTTCGTTCAAATGCCCATAACTTGGGCTACAGACCTTCGATCGACGCACCGTCAGTTGCGATGGGATACTTGGATCAAAATGGTCATTTTGGTATATTACACTCAAGGTTTCGGAGATATTTGGGTATGGAAGGGTTGGTTTGAATCTGAAACCAACCGGGCCCTTGGAGCGGGAACACTTATAACTTGAGTTCCGGATGTCTGATTGACGTTCCGTCGACTTTTTTGGATTCATTTCATTGAGAAAGATCTTTTGGTATACATCACCTAAGGTTTGGACGCAGTTGGAATATGGCCAGGTTGGATTGTACCCAAAATTCAACTAGGCCCCTTGAACGAAAAGGCCGATAACATTCAGACCGGACGTCCGTTTGACGAACCGTCAGCGGCGTTTGTGATCACGTTGAGAAACGGTCCCTATGAGTATACCCTATGTGTGTTCAGGATACAGTTTAGATATGTTTGGGTCGGTTCGTACATGAAACCAACCCGGCCCCTTGGACAAAAAGGCTAATAACTCACAGACTGGGCGTCTGATTGACGCGCCGCCTGTTGCGTTGAGACCCCTATGACGAGGCGGTCCATTGAGATACTTCTTAGTGGGAATTTGTGATACTTGGATTATCGACTTGTAGCTCGTGGAGCATACCCTCCCGGATATGAGCGTATGGAGTACAGAGACCGTGTATCTGGCTGAGACCTGAAGACTTCGTGTCCGATTCGAGTCGGAGTGACTTGTATAGCCCAGTGGGGAGCACTACTGTGTTTGGGTGGAAGAACCATGGCGGGGAGAACTACTGTGTTTGGGTGGAAGACCTGTGGTACTCGACAGGAGGAGTACCTCTGTAGGCTTTTAGAGGGGGTGCACTACTGTGTTTGGGTGGCAAACCTCGGTGGTAAGCTCTACTATGTTTGGGTGGTTGACCCACAGTACTCGAAAGGAGAAGTACCTCAGTAGTCTTAGGTTAGTGAGAAATGCCTCGGAGTCGTGACAGGTTCACTGTACTCATCAGATATGGAGCTCTTCAGCAAGTGCGGTTTCGATATGAAAATCCTGGTTTGAGCTGAGCCAGTGACCATTGTGTTTTCCTCATGATTGAGATGGGTTACTTGATAACTATGGAATATGTATGGGCATATACCTATGTAGTGGTTATCCGTTGATTTCATATCTGTGTGATAACTCATGTTTGAGATGATTTCCTTGAAAACTTAGGTATAAGTATAGGCTTATACCTAAGTATGGGTTATCTTTTGAGAACATTATTTATGTTTATCCTTGTTGGAATTAGTGAGACCTTGAGGGTCTCGGGATCCTTACTGAGTATTGTATACTCACCCCTACATAGTCTATGCCCACACCTCATTGTGTTGGTTGTAGATGAAGGACATCACTGATTGTGGATGAGGCTTGTAGAGATGGACGGTACCCGGAGGTGGATCCCATGATTAGTCGGTACCCGGAGGTGGATCCGATGACGAGTGGATACCCGGAGGAGATGGACGGACGTGGAGTGCTGAGGAGGACATCTGTACCTAACCTTCAGGTAGGTACCCAGAGGACGAACCAGGAGCTTCTTGTCACCTTTCAGCTGTTGTCCTTTGAGTTGTACTTTACTTTCAGTTGTAGCTGTACCTTTCTTTTGGGATTTTATTTCCGAACCCTTGTACTATCAGCACATTTGTTTTACCACTTTACTTAGTGTAGCTTCTGTTTGTACTATGATTGTGTGTTTTCGTTTTTTAAAGGCAATGCCTTTCCTTTTTATTGGTATTTACTCCTTCGGTGCTAGTTGCCAGCCCCTGTCCTATTGAAGGAGGGCTTGGGGTAGTCACGGTATGGGCCCCGAGGACGGGTCATGACATTTAAAAATTATGTGGATCTAGTTTCTTATATAATGAGAAATAATATGTTTATTAGAGTGTGAAACTGAGATTAAAAATCTGGGGAGCAATTTGGTAAAGTCTATAGTGTTTTTTAGGAAGACAACCCCGCAAAGTATACTTTGATTAAGAATTAGGAAGGAATTCTTGAGGTCCAGAATAGTTCATGGAAGATGGTATACAAAACATAGTTCAATGAAAATAGTTTTCAGAATAGTGTTTGTATAAGATAGTTTACAGAGGATGAGTTAGTCTACGGAGAAGAATAAGTACACAAATTCAGTACACTTAAGTGGTATGTGAAAGAGGTATACCGAAGAGGTGTGTAGAAGAAATATGAAGACACAATTTGGGAAGGTAGTACCCAGTCTTTGTCTATAGAGACAGTATAAAGAGCACTCACAGTACACAGTGTAGTGAATTGTTTGAATTCAGAAGTCTAGTTTGTGGAGGCAACACGTAGAGCACTGACAATACATGGTGCGATGTGTTATACAGAGAAAAAAGACTAGTTAACTGAGTAAAAGTTCTCAAACAACTAGTACATGGAACAATAAATTACATATATAGAAGAAAATGGGAATTAAAAAAATCATCTTGCTAAAGTTGGGAATGTATGATTTAATACCAATAATTAAAGTGAATTTCATGTCGATAAACATAGTTTAGATTCTTCCCAACATATTGAGAAAGGGGGAGTCAATACAAGTGATCTGAGGGACATAATGAGCTATCCCTAAAACCATGTAAAGGATGTGTTCCTGACACAGAGTGACTGTTCTAAACATTTGTACAACACAACTAGTGATGATTAGTTGACATTGGTATGGCTAAAAACCCATTTATGTATTCTCCTCAGATGTAGCCCTTAGTGGTGAACCTAGTAATATTGTTGTTTCTTCACTTTGAATTTGATTTTTTGTCTCATCAGGCATGTTTAACTGGTTCGTACCAACTTGGTAAAAAGATCCATCGGTTTAAAAGATAAAGTTGACACCCTGATTCACCCCTTCCCTCATAGGGTGTTCTAGGGTACATCAAGTGGTATCATAGTGTAAAGGTTTCTGGTGTTAAATCTTCCATTCATTTATAAAATGGAGAATATTGTAAATGTCAAGGGATTACACCTCTTTGATTGAAGGAAATTTCAGATAAAGAAGAATATGATAATATCTTATCTATGATCTCTTATAATGGAATTCTTTTTTCCACTACACAAGGGATACATGTCACTGATCTAATTGGGATTTCTATGACTGATATAGACATAGAAATTGATTGATATATATTCCAAAACACAGAATTACCTAACTACAAGTCTTTATGATCAAATATATGTAAAGGTGATGAGCTGTATGTTAGAAATGTTTTTGGGGGTAAAAGCTAGAGAATATTTATGAAGGGGATAGTAAAGTGAAAGAGGAAAAAATATATATTTTTCATAATAGGTTTCATAAACTGAAGATGCATCCTAAAGAAAATGATGATATTTTTTTTCAATCTCATCGCTGAAGATGTTGGGGCAGTATGAGGATGTGGTGAAGAAATCAAAGAAATTGATATTGTAAAGAAAATATTGAGATGACTTCCACCTATTTTCAATGAAACGGTTTAATCCCAAGAACTGGAGAACTTTCCAGACATCTATTGAGAATCTACTGAGGAGCCTGGTGGCATATGAGATCAAAGTAAAACCAGAAGATGCAATGACTTGAGTAAGAAAGGAAATGGAATTCAAATCCATGAAAAAACGTGAAATATCATGAGATAGTATTAATGAATATAATGAGGAAAGAGAAATTATTTCTCTCATTTCTATGAAATTTAATAAGGGGAAAGGTAAATTTGAATTCAAGTTACCTCTAGATTGTTTTTGTTCTAGAATCATTGGGAACATTGCCTTTCCATTCACAAGAAAATTTGATGATGATGAAAGCGAAGATCGAAATATTTATATGCCTCGAAAAAGGTTTTTTAAAAAGTGAGACATCAATTCTAGTAAGAAACTATAGAGAATGTGTTTTTTGTATAGAAGAAGATGATGATACTAAATTATTTGAGAATAAATAACTAGAATTTAAATCTAGAAAAAATTCATCAATGATGGAAATTGTTGAAAAATCGGAACCATCAAGAGATAAAGCTAGAGCTATTCAATTGAACACCTATTTTGATCTCAAGATTAAACTTAAGGATTATTTTTTTAATCTTGATATTCATTGAAAGAGATGAGAAATGTGGATATAAATTGTAGAATAGTCATCAAAATAACGTGATATACTAGAAACTTAAATAGATTGACTTGAGGAAGAAGTAACGGAAAATTCAACATCCTTTGGAAGGTCAAAAGATATTTTTGAACTAAAGATCAATATTGAAGAACAGGAAAGGGTAATTAATCGTCTTACATTGATAATGGAGGATAATTCCAAAACTATTTTAGTACTTTAAGAAGAAGTTGTTACTCTTAAGAGTAAACTTGAATGTGAATCCAGTAAAAAAACAATGAATAAAATTCAGTTTGGAAAATTCTTATATGTTGAACTGATACTGAGAGCTAAGCATGGTTATAATAGAGTTGATAATGCTCTAAATGATCAAAGACCATCATGCACAAGAAATATATTAATTGGTTGTGATGCTAAAACATCGAATTTTGGAAGTGTAATGGGCCAAATTAAAGGAAATCTGAAAGCTAGACATATCATAAAGACTCTTGAAGTCGGAACATAGAATTTCTCAAATCAGACCGAAAGGAGGACTAAAAACCATTCTTGATTTTCCTAAGATGATAGACAGTAAAATAATCATCCAAAAGAAGTTGACATGAGGATGAGTAGAATTGAAAAGGCATTTCCACTAATGAAATTTCAATTTTGTGGCTATCTAGGTCATACCATGTCATACTGTGAAGAGGTAAGGAACTATTTGAATTGGTAAGAGCATGACAGTCAAAAAAGGAGAATGAATTAATATCATAATTATTATTGTAGAAAGAGTTTCTATAGAAATTGTTTTATTGTTATATCTTGGGATATAAAGCTATTGATTGCAGGTAGAGGAATGGAAGGAAAATTTTGTACAAAAAATAGAGACAAATCAATACTCACTAATCAGACGGTGTTTCTCTTACAAACAGGTTTTCTCAACTAAAAGTAGAATATGATTATGAATAACCAGATCACATAGGTGAGAGACTGGAAAGTCTATCTATATCCTTCACTCAATCTAAAATTTCATGGAACGAAAAGAAGAAAACTCAAAAATAAAACCTTGCACATGTAGCTCTTAAAGCTACCGAGAACAACTATACTTGGACACATGATAGAGGATGATCATCACATATGATGAGAAATGATGAAATATTAATTAATATTAAAAACGAGGTTGATGGAACAATGAGATTCGGTAATTATAGTTCTTTAAAGATCAAAGGTTGTTGATGTACTTAACTTTCCAATGGTGAGATGAAGAAGACTGTATTTCTTTATGTGGATGGGTTGCATCCTAATCTAATGAGAGTGAACCAAATCCATGACTCATGACTTATGGTGACATTCAATCAATATTGGTGCACAATAAAATGAAGAAAAATGAATTCTCTCATGAAGGGATGTAGAACAAAAAGAAACTTATATCAGGTTGATAGTAAAAAAGAACATTTGTTACATTATAGTTGAAGAATAGAACCACATATGGAACTGAAGTTTGGGTCACATAAATCAAGAAGATATGAAGAAGTTATCTAAAATAAGTATTTTCATGGATATCCCAAATACTAAATTTGAATAGGAGAAGACTTGTGATTCTTGGATGTGAGTAAAGTTGGTGTTTAGTTCATATCATCCAAAGAAGAATAGAGAATTAAACAATGTTGACCCCATTCATACAGATGTATGTGGTCTGATAATTGTTTCTAGAACATGTAGAGAAAGGAACTTTATCCTTTTCATTGAAAATTGTAGAATAATGGCTTGTGTGATGGTTATACATAGGAAATGTCAAGTGCTTGATTGGATGAAAACTTATCACCGAATAGCTGAGAATGATAATAGTTGGACAATCAATGTTCTGTGGTCTTACAATGGAGGGGAATACACATCCATTTAATTTAAAAACAACTTTGAGAAACATGGAATACAACATGAGGTGGACTCTATGAGGACTCCATTGTAAAATGGAGTTGTTGAGAACCAGAATCGATGTGTGAATAGTATGGCTAGAACTATGCTGATCGAGAGTTAGATATCTCTATATTACTGGAAAGTGCCTATTCAAACTGTAGTTTATATTAAATGGGGGAGAATTGACAAATTAAAAATTACAAAAAATTGATAATGGAGAAATGAGGAGAATGAAATATTTTTATGAAAGGATTTTTCGGTTAATTGCGAAATTCAATGAGTTTAAATGGGAGGGGGGAGAATGAGAATTGAAAAAAATCAATTTGGTGTTATTAGAAAACCATTGGAGTTTACTTGGAAATTATTAAACCATTTAAATACAAGATAATCCAATTCATGCTTACCCTATTGTTTTCTAAAATGATCATTTCCCACGTAGACTTAGAGTGTTATTGGATGAGTTGTTTCTTGCATATCATGTTTTGATTGTTGCTGGGGATTTATTAAATTTATCTATGGATTTCCAAAAAACCCAAAGAAGATATTTTTGTAACCAAGGTAGTTATTTGATATAACTGTAGTATGGTTAGTGTTTTTTGTTAATCCTCATTAGGTTGATCAAAGATTTTTCAAAGAAACTTTTCTAATGATTGAGTCTAAAAGTAGTATTGAAGGTGTCATTGTTTGTCAGTGTTTTCCAAATTTTTGGCCTTCAAAATAAAGAGTTTGTTTTTTAAAAAGATTTTTTTTTGCAAAGGTAGTACATGAAGTGGGATTTCTTGGAACTATTCGCGGATAATGAAATATGGTAAGTGAAATGGTTAAATACAAACCACATCGTGGTAACAGTTTAAGAAATGGTTAATGTTATTCAAATGGGGTTTGAGGAATAGTTCATGGAGCGAAGGATGTTTGCGGGAAGGACAACGGTTTACAGAAGGAAAAAAGTTCACAGGATGGGGTTTCATTCACAAAAATAAGGCAAAGTTATCGTAAACTGCAAAGGTTTTCATTTGTAGAAATGAGGTGGTGATTTGTGACGATATATAGGGATAATGGCAGTATGTTGACCATTTAGGGAATATGGTTCGTGGGAGATTAAAGGTATATGGTAAAGGTGGTGACGTATCAAAGATTTGGTCAATCTTGGTTTAGAGGATTATGAGGACCTATTTTCCTAAATAAGGTGCTATAATCTCTTAATTAGAGAGAAGAACTAAGATTAAAAATATGTGGAGTAATTTAATGAAGTATACATTGGATTGTCGGAAGACAACCCCACAGTAGATATTTTAATTAGAAACTCAGAATGAATTCAGTGAAGTCTAGAATGGTTTGCGGAAGACAGTTTGTAGATCATGGTTCGTGGAACACGATTCGTGGAATACAGTTTTTGAAAGACAATTGATGGAGGAGGAGTTGTCCTGTGGAGAATAAGTGGTATGAAGAATTGGTATGCTGATATGGTATATGAAATCAGTACGTGGAAGTGGTACATAGAAGCAGTGTGCTGAAGTGGTATGCAGACATGGTTTGAGAAGGCAGTACACGATCGTGGATTGCAGTGGTAGTACATAGAGCACTAGTAGAATGCGATGAAGTGAGGTATGTGAAGGATGAAGTCCAGTAAGTGGAGGAAGTATGTGGAGACCTCGCAGTAAGCTTTGTATTGAGGTATGTGGAGGAAGAAATCCAGTTCATAGAGGACATGTTTTCAAACAGGAATTACGTGGAACAATATATTACATATTTTGGGGAAAAATATACTTCAATAGAGAATATATCTATAGTTGGGGATGTATGGTTTAATACAAACCCATTGATGAGACCTTTAAGTTGATAAACTAAGTTCAAATTATTCCCAACATAGTGAGAAAGGGAGAGTCAATAGAAGTGGTCTGAGGGACACAATGTGACATCTATAAAACCTTGTAAAGGTATTGTGCCTGGAATATAGTGATTGTGCTAAACATTTGTAATCCCAAAAAAATGAAAAGTAGGGGACATTGGTACAGTTGAAAACCTACCGGTGTATGATCCTTGGATGTATCACTTAGTTTTGAACCAAGTAATATTGTTGTATATTCGCTTTTCATGTGATTTTTTGTCTTTTGGTCATTCTCATCTGATATGTTTAATGAGTTCCTACCAACATGGGAAGAAGATCCGTTGTTTTAAAAGAAAAAGTTAACACCCTGATTCACCCTCCCCTCTCAGGGTGTTCTAAGTTCTTTCATAATATATGAAACATAATATACACTAAGGTAAATAATTTTGAAAAATATATGTTAAACGGAAGTGAAAACTTAAAATATCATTTAAAAAATATTTTTAATTTTTTTTAAAAATATAATTTTACATGTCACTTTTATAGGTAACATTTGGAATGGTGACATGAAAGACTTTTAAAACATTCTATTTTGAAAATAATATCAAATAATAGAGCCATGAAAAGACATAAATTTTGTCTTATATAAATTAGGCGTGGGAGAAATAACATGTGAAAGTGAAAGGAAAAACCGTTTTTATTATTTTTAAATAAAATACTTAAAAACTCACATTATAAGTACATTAAAACAAAATTAATTTTTATTAAAACGTAAATTTAAAATAGGATTATTAAATACTATATAATAAAATAAATGTTCATAATAACCCAAGCATGGAGAATAAAAGTTCAATATGAAACATTATAACTCAAATAAACAAGATTTGAGTTATCAATATCCCTAATGAGAAACGTACTCCATGAATAATGAATCATTTAAAAATGAAATTATGTGGTAAAAAAATAAAAAATGGAAGAATACCACATAATACAATAAAGGGGTAGAATGTACCCAAATTATATGAAATAATTTCAAGTTAATAATGACAACTCAATGAACAAAAATTGAGTTATTAAAAAATCTTACGGATGGGGTAACACTTGATTCAAAGGAAATTTGATGAAAAATATATTTTTTTGTATTATTTTATCCTATAAATTACAATGAAATTATCTATAGAACATTCATGCTATATTAAATCAATATAATACCATTCATAAGAAACATGGAGAACAACATGTAACATTTATCAAATAATTAGAATTGGGATTAGGGAAACCATTACGGTATGAGTAACATTTTAATAAAAACACCTTTAAAGTGGGGTCTTTCAGTAGAACTAAAAATGCCATGATTAAAAGATAATTCATGATATTATATATCAAATAGGAATTTGATACATCACATAAATGAAATTAGGTTCATAATACCAAATATACCTCAAAATGAGGATTTTGAGATGAGAACTCTTACCTCGGTCCTGATTCATTTTTCAATTACACCAAACATCAAGAATAATTAATTATAGTTTATTAATACATACCCAATATTTTGTTTAATAATTATAACCATTTATACTTATCATTTACATTCATTCTATAAATATAAATATATGTTAGTTTTTACCTATTTTCAACACTGGGTGTAATAAATCTTTATCGTCTTGAACTAGTTTCATAAAAACAATGTTGGTATTTATTTTTTTTAAAATTTCATTATTAAAATATAATTTAATGTGTTGGGAAATATTTTCATGATATTTTTAAATTTTATAATTCATTCCTTGGTAGTATTGGTTACAAACGATGAAGATGAAATCAATAATGATTATGTTTCATTAATTCCTAATGAAGCAAAGATGTTTTCATAATTATGAGTTAAATATTGATATAAATTTTGAAGAAAAAACAGAATTATTTATATATTTATATCATATTATACTAGAAAATTTGTTCTCATGGTCATTCACGATATAAATGCATAATATTGTTTACATAGGTGGTTAAAACGACCCAAACATGAACCTATAATGAATAATGGTTGATTATGAGATGGTTTAGTTATAATATCATTATTCCTACAGAAAATTGATATTCATTAGTGTTTATTAGTATGATATATTAGAATTGGAAATAATTATATAAATAAGATAATTTATATAATGTCATTACTTAGAAAATCGAGATCATTTTCCTATTAGTTTGATCATTTTAGAAGATTGAATTAACAAAATAATTTATTGATTATATAATTAATTGGTTCTCTAATTTTTTATAAAAAAGTAACTATATAACAAAATACATATTTTTTCATTTAATCCCATCCCCATGACTAGACTTGTAATGTAGTGATGAAAACTAAAGTGAATATCAATTGTTCTATAGAGGTTGTAGTCCACACATATTCATAGTTGATGATTTTATATTATATATAATGGAAATAATATTAATATGGCTTATTATAAATATTATAATTATTTTTTTAATTGGATTTTTAGAAAATATTTTTATGGCAGGAGAGAACACGAAACATGCTGTGTCATTGAAGTGGTAGTCCACATAACACACGAATGCCAATTTCATTTTTATTAATAAAAATGAGAAAATGTGATTAATGATTATTACAATAGTAAAACAATATTCAGTATATAGAAAATAATAATTTCATTATATATGGATTTGAAAAATTATAATCCTAAATGAAAAATAGAAGAGAATGAAGTTGCATAATAATGATCCTTCACATTGACCACAGTGAAATTTCCTCAGAATTTCCCCAAGAAATAGAAGGAATATGTTAATCTCTTGATACTATATTTTTAAGATAGTGAAATATTATTCTACGGAAAGTAAAAAGGTCATGATTTTAGGTGCAAATTAAAATTTTAGGAGTGCCTTGACGGGGTGGTGGGAGGCCCCTTTAATAATTGGTGAGAAGGATGTTTCCGTAAATATTTCTTCTTAATTTAAAGGTATCACATGTTAATCATTTAAAGTGGATTAATAATTGTAAAATAATTGAGCATGGGAGATATAAGATTAGAAAAAAACACATCCACTCAATTATAGAAATATTTTTATCATGTTTTAATCCCTTTAACCCTTGAATTAATACTTTTATCCTTTTAGATTTTAGAAAGATAACTAGTTTTTACCGAAGGTAATTTAATATTTATGCCTAAAAATAATGTTTTTCTTAATATATAAATTTTACCCGTTGATTCTAAATTTTAAATCCATTTTATTTGATTTAATTTATAATTTTAAAAAATATTATTTTTGGAATAAAATTGTCAAATGTATTATTTTTTTTAGAAAATATAACTTATGTTCTAAAATATCAAATATTCATTATTGAAATAAGATAAAGGCCTTAGTTCATTATTTTTTATTACTAGATAATACCCTTTATAACTAGTTTGAGAGGGATCACATACACGGTGTGAAATCCCTATGACATATGACATACATCACTTGTTGGACACGCTATACAAAGGCTTAGTACATGACCCATATACCCAATGAACAAGACCCCATAACAAAAAAGGACCCTATTTGTAAATGTTATCCACCACTCTAGCTTTTTGTCCCAAATTCATGTCCATGGTTAACCATAACTACCTCTAATACATGGGGTTTTAAATTGGTGCATGCAATTTGCTCCATGGGTGAACCATTGTGCCAAACTATCATCAAGTACCACCTTTTCATCTTTTGATCTCCACTAGCCATGTAACAGTCCAACATAAAGTCCTTAGATGTTCTCAATATCCTGGAGGCCTTGTGTCCCTATGGAATATGGTATCCCAAATACCATATGGCATAATGCCTCATTATTTTTGGCCTGGTAGTCTATTTGAGATGAATGATACCGCTCAGACAATACCTACTATAGAACCAAAATTGTTAAAATACTATTGTATCACTAAAAAACACACTACAAGAAAAATACCATTTCTTGGAAGGTTTTTTGGAAATGGCGGTGGTTTAAACCACCGCCATATGGTTCTGTGATGGTATTTTGAAGCCACCTATAAAGCGTCTATAAGAACTTTAATCTTTTTTTCAGGTACTTTTTTATTTTCTGATTTTTTGATAAAAATAGTAGTTTCTTGAAATTTTATAAGGACATGCCACGTACTTATATGTACATGTCGTGTACTAGGTTACCGCGGGTAGCCTTATGCTGGTCATGTAACAGATGAGAACATGTCTGTGTGTGGTGACCTGGAGACTGCTTAAAGCAGGGGTTGACTAAGGCAAGTACACACAATGTACTTCTAAATTTCATGCCATGTACTTTCTTTTTTACTTAATTAAACGAACTGAGGTCACGTCTAATGGGCATAACCATCTTCTTATCAACCTATCTCATCTTGGAGCGTCTGTATGGCCGAAAATCTCTACTGAGACCCCAAATCGCCATCCTTTCTCCAAATCTATCTCCATCAGTTTCATTGTAATAACTTTGGTGAGTTATTCATTATTCTATAACTTCATATATTCATTTCTCATCTTTCATGTGATATTCTTGGTTGAAATTTATTAAGGTTTGTGTATATATACGCTGTTCTAGGGAGATTCAAGGCCTAAGGTTCATGTATATCAATCTCACGATGTCGAGGTAGGTGGTTTGTGCCTTTCCATAGAGAGTCATTGAATTTTATATGAAAAAGTACCCAATACCCTCATACGAGGTATTGTGTGTTTATGGTTTTTACCCTTGTTTTTTTCCTGCTATGCCTTGTTTATTTGGATAGTGGATAATTTTTTGGTTATAGGGTAATCGTTTCAATGTTATGGATCTTTTGCCCATGATTTCTTGTTTTGACTGTTTGGTCTAGCTAGCCAGTCAGGCTACTTTCTTTCCTTGCCTAGTATTGTTAGGATGGAGTGATTATTTTCTGACATTATTTGATATGCTGTAGATTGTTTAGACAAGTAGTTCTTGAAGTTTAATTTGTATTCCATGTATTGTTTGTTGAAAATTGACTTACATAGGTCTGTGGAAACCTAGTGAAATAGACCATAGGGGGAATGGACACTAAGGGATTCCCCAGAGTGTCTGTTTTACTGTTACATTGTTATACCATAGGGGGTATAGACATTTTTCTCCCTCAGAGTTTCTTTAGTTTCCCTGATATGATCCACATGGGGAATTGGACTTCTAGTTCTTCCTCACAGTGACTATTAGTTACTGATACGATACCACATAGGGAATTGGCGGTGATAGCTTCCTCTGGGAGTCTTTCATAAAGCTGAACCAGAGTGGTTAGACTATGAGTACTTCCTAAAGGTTGCTTGTGTTTGTTTGGTTGAACCAGAGGGGTTAGGATGTGATTAATTCCTACAGGGTTAACTGATTTTTATTGGATTCTTACTTGGTATATGAAAATGAATGCAATTTAATTTGTAGGATTGTTACTATCTATACTTCCTTGTTTATTGATTCATTTTGTTTATTGCCTACCATATATATTCACTGTCTATTAAGCACATATCATTGTGTGGTTGCCTACTAGGATTAGTCTCACACCATGTTTGGTTTATGATTTTGGGCCCAAACATATTATATTGCTATAGGTATAGATAAGGGAAAGTTTCAATCTACATTAGGAACTTGATTGCTATGGAGCTGGGGAGCATGGGACCAAGATGAGGCTTGTGATGTTTTGGAACTGTTTACTTGCTTTTCTTTTTTTACTTTGGTATATATTGTATTCTAGAATTGTGACTTGTTTGGATGCTTTTCAAGACATATGTATCATTAATCATATATATATATATGTTCTCAGTTGTTATTACTTATAGTCTTCCACTGTTTACTGTTGTATGGTATTATGACTGCTTCTGCTATTGTTATCTGTTTATTTCCACTCCATTACTCTACTAATGAGAAAATATTTTCCCAACTATCAAACCCAAGGCCCTCGCTGCTAGTCAGTAGCCACTATCATTTGGGGAAATGGGCTTGAGGCCACGAGACCAATTGGGTACGTGGTCCCTTTGTGTGGCTTCTGGAACTGGGACGTTACAAAGTTGTATCAGAGGGATTATTTTCGTATTGAATTACTGTTTGAAGATTATATCAAGGGATATGAAGGAATAGGTACTTGGTAATAAGTTGTTCCCATGAGTAGCTAACTCGTGTATAGGGAAAAACCAATTTACCTTGTTATTTCAATTTTTCTGGTTTTTCAATTATTACAGTTGATTTGATTTCACCATTGGGCGATTCACATGTTTTGTGCTGTTATCATTGATATTTTTGAGGTTTAATTTCTATTAAACCCCAATGAGTTGAGGGTATTCCATTTCATGCATCATATAGGCACTTGATAGAGATCACATGTCATTCATTCTTTCCATTCCATTTAGGGTGCATTACTTATTACATGTTGTTGTGATTGATGTTGTGTTTGATATGCATGCAGTTTTGAGAGATTCTTTGATAGAATACCTGCTTTTTGATAGGTTATTGGATTGTGTAAGGTACTGATTGAATAAACACCAAACTTTGGTTCTCGAGGTGTTATGGGCCCTCATTGATCAGAATTTGGTGGATCATTGCCTTGTTATTCCTTGTATATGACATGCATAAGATTCTAAGCATTGATTCGTAGAAAGTATAGTCCCTCACAGATTGGAATTTGGCACATTAATGTTTGTTTTAGTGTTTCTGGGTTCTGGAGTAGTTTCTAAGGCTTACTGTCCAGAAAAACCAAGAATACACAGCGTGTAATTATAAATACATGCCATGTATCCTTCTATTCAGGAAGGAACACTTTTTCTTAAGTACATGTCGTGTACTAAATGAACACATCATGTAGTCTCTAACTGTGTCGCTGATTGTGTGGGTAGAGACATGAGGTTCGAAAATCATTGGTGGGACACACTGTGTACCCAATGTACATGCGGTATTTTGTAGACCATGTGTCCACTCATGTGACTAACGACACAGATGGATAACACATAAGATATAAACATTGTTTCAATCCTGAAAAATCAGTGTAGTATAACCCATGTATCCAACCATGTGACTAACAACACGGGTCTGTGAAATCATTCTAGTACACACCATGTTTGGAAAAAACATGCCGTGTAGAGTCAGTCGTGTGTCCACCTTTGTGACTAACAACACGAGCAGTTGAAACCGAAGTAGTACACAACATACCTGTCAATAACATGTCGTGTAGTATTGTTCTAGGGAAACCATGTGGCATATCCATATAAGAAGAACTCGAGCGGGTGAAACAAATCAAGTACACACCATGTATTAGGAGAAAACGTCGTGTGTATGGGGTGTTACACGACCAATTTTGGAAGAAGTACATTCCAATGTAAATTATTAAAGGAACACACTGTGTATGGTTATACACACAGTGTATCCCTGTTTTAAAAGTCCTAATTGCTTTATTTCTCCCTTTTCCATCTTACACTTCTATGTTTCAATCGTTGATAGTCTTGAACTATGTGTGTTCTTGATCTTGTATAGTCATGCCACTGAGACATCCTCCGTTTGTACACCAATTATAGGATAGTGATCAGACAATGGACATGGAAGATCAGAAACTTCCTAAAGATCCTCCATTCGTGCCCGTCTTGGCACAAACCATTATCCCAGATACAGGTTCTGATGCGTAGTTCTAAGAGGGATTTATGAGGTTCATGGAGACCATCCAAGGAGTACCGCCTCCTACCCCGTCGATGGAATAATTGACATGGGTCTTTCAGCCACAAAATTTTCCCACTTTTATAGGGGAAGGAGGACCTCAGGCTATAACGTCAAGGTTAAAATCCATGCTTTCTATCTTTGCGCATCTGGAGACACTTCCAGAGAGGAGGGTTAAGCTCGCTAGGTATATGCTTTAGGACTCCACCAAGAGATGGTGGGATGTGATCTCATAGCTGGGATGCCAACATGTCATAGCTTGGGATGAGTTCCCGTGTGCCTTATTTGATTACTTCTACCTGGAGACCTTGAGGGCTGATCGAGCATGAGAGTTCATGAGTCTAGAGCAGTGTACTTTATTAGTTATGGAGTACTCTTCTTGCTTCACAGAGTTGCAGCACATCACGCCTATCCTAGGAGGTGATGATTTGATACTGGAAAGGAAGAATGAGGATGGTCTCAGTCATGACATCTGATCTCAGGTGTACATCTTCTAGTCGAATTCCATCACTTCTATAGTCAACAAGGTACTGATCACAAAGCTCAATCTGAGGTATTCTGGAGTGGTTATCTAGGGAGGTTCAACATCAAAAGTTGGTATCCCTCCTACCGACAGTAGGAAATGCTGTAGGGAGTCTCCACGTGGGGATCTGAGGAGATGAGAGACATCCTATGGTATCCAGGTGGTGTGATACTAGTGCGGGAAGAGTGGCGTAATGGGGCCACATTTTCCGAGAGACCTAGTTGAGTGCCGATCCTGCAGCAAGATGGGTCACCATCAATGTTTCTGTAAATTTTTCTCATCTGAAACTCATGACAGTGGTTCCTTTATGACTCGACATTCAAGAGACGCAGCGCTAGTTTCTCATCAGTCTAGGAACTAGATTTCTTCCAGCCGTTCAGGCCGAAGTGGGGGTTACGGCTATGGTAGCCAGTCAACAGGCTTCCAGCAACAACAAAGTGGACTAGCTCTGGGTGGTTAGGCAGGGTCACATGGTCGTAGTATGGGCCAGGCATTTGCGGTGGATCAGACCCTGCAAGACTAGGTTCCCGGACCCTCTATAGTTTGAGGTACGATCCTAGATGCCTTAGTTTTATCTTCTACTCTTTTCCATATAGGGGTTTCCCATAGTTTCTTATTTTTGGCTGTTGTAGAGAGACATGGGCTCTGTATTTTTACTTCTTCTGATTTCTTGAGACTAAAACTCCATTGGGGACAAGAATGACTAGTGTACGTCAATTCAAGGAGTTCCCTCTTGAGGTTGGTGGGTGTCACTTATTTTGGGACCATTATGTCTTAGAGATTATAGGCTATGATATCATCCTCAGAATGAATTCTTTAGTTCCCTTCCAGGATGTTGTTGATTTTTATCACCATAGGGGGAGATTCACATCACCTAAGGGTAGACCGTTTCTTTATATGGGCGAGTGAGATGTCCATGCAAGTCGAGAAGGACCTGAGCATCATGGGATGGGAGGATTTACATCCCATATTGCTAGTTTATATCTGGATGACTAGGGGCTTCACAAATGGACTTCTCTCTAGTGGTGGATCATTTCAGTGATGTCGTTATAGAAATCATTTTAGGTTTTCCTCCAGAGTGAGAGGTGTAATTTTCTATTGAGCTTGTGCTAAGAGTAGAACTGGTGTTTATTCCTCTTTAGAGGACGGCTACACCAGAGTTGTAGGAGCTTCAGAAGCAGTTGGAGGAGTTGCAGGAAAAGGGTTTCATCTGACCCAATACTTCTCCTTGGGGTTATCCGGTCCTGTTTGGGAAGATGGAAGACGGTAACCTCATACTTTCTGTGGATTATCAGAAGTTGAACCAGTTGATGGTCAGGAACCAATATCCCTTTCCAAGGATTAATGATCTCTTTGATCAACTTCGAGGAGCCCGGGTGTTCTCAAAGGTTGAATTGAGATATGGTTACCCTTAATTGTGTGTTATACCATCATATGTACCTCTTACAACCTTTCAGAGTAGGTATGGTCTATTCGAGTATGTTGTTATGCTGTTCGGTATCACGAACACACCTGCAGTTTTCATGGAACTGATAAACTGAGTGTTCCACCCATACTTGGATTCTTTCGTGGTGGTCTTCATGGACGATATCATGGTGTTCTCTAACACTCGACACGGCCACACTACCCATCTTGAGATCATTTTGAGTATACTGATAGAGCATCAGTTATATGTTAAGATCTCAAAATACCACTTTTAGATGGACCAAATTAACTTCTTGGTTCATGTTATCTTAGATACAGAAGTATCAGTGGACCCAGAGAAGGTGAGAGTAGTAGTTTATTCGGAGCAGCTAAAGAATTTATTTGAGGTACAGATTTTTCTAGGGATGGATGGTTACTATAGATGTTTTATACAAAACTTTTCAAGATTATCAGCACCACTGATGGGCCTGACTAAGATGGGTGTGAAGTACCTGTGGCCAGATTTTTACGATTCAACCTTTTTGGAGCTGAAAGGAAGGTTTAATTCAGCGCTGATACTAGTTTTGCGAGAGCCGGGAAAGATCTATACTGTATACTGTGATGCAACAAGTATAGGGCTGGGAGCTGTACTTATGCAGGGAGAAGGAATCGTTTCATATGGGTCTTGGATGTTGAGACCACATGAGTGGTATTAGCTAATGCATGACCTTGAGCTGGCTACAGTGGTTCATGCTTTACGTTTTTGGAGACATTATCTTCTGGGAGATAATTTTGTGGTTTTCACCAACCAAAAAATCCTCAAGTATATCTTCTCTCAACACAATCTAAATCTGAGACAACAAAGATGGGTTGATTACCTTCAGTCCTTCGACTTTGATCTTGACTACACACCTGGGAAAGGTAACGCAGTGGCTAATGCGTTGAGAAGGAGGACTCCGATACATGTTTCTTAGGAGGACAGTAGTGAGTGGGAGCCTATGGATCTATTTTCTTAGAGGCATTTGGAGGTGCATGATAGACAGGAGAGGACATTTCAATCTTCTGTAACTATTACATCCACTATACTTTATTGAGTGGGAATGAGGCATCTATCAGATTCTGAAGGCATTGTTCTATGAGAGAGTTTGTCAATAGAGGACCCTATTCTTGAATGGACCTTAGGAGAGGTTGAAATCCTGATTTTTCATGGGTGCATGTGGGTGTCATCAGACATACGCAAGGAGCTGATGTTGGATTTTCATTCCTCAGTTTGGAAAGTTCATCCTGGTGTCACCAAGAGGTATCATGATCTACACCGTTAGTATTGGTGGCCAGGTATGAAGAGATATGTTGATGGTTTTGTTATGAGGTGTTCCACTTGTTAGTTGGTGAACATGGAGCATCATCGACCAGTAGAGATTTTGCAGCAGTTACCCATTCCTGAGTGGAAGTGTAATGATTTCGCGATGGACTTCGTGACAGGGTTACCGAGCTCATCTAAAGGGAATGATGCGGTTTGGGTTGTCATTGAAAGACTCACTAAGGACTCCCAATTTTTTCCAATCACGGATACCTTCATTGTTGATCATCTTGGGAGGTTGTACATCCGAGAGATTTTATGTTTACAAGGAGTTCTACACTCCATTGTTTTAGACAGGGATGCCCGTTTAGCTTCTCAGTTTTGGCAGGGACTTCAGAGGGATTTGGGTACACACATACTTTTGAGTACAACATACCATCCCCAGATAGATGGCATGTCCGATCATACGATTCAAGTTCGTGAGGACATGCTTCGAACTTGAATCCTGGATTTTGGAGGTTCTTGGGAGAAGCACATACCTTTTATGGAGTTTTCCTACAATTATCATTTTCAAGCAACTATTCAGATGGAACCTTATGAGGCTTTTTATGGTAGGAAATGCCGATCACCCTTATGTGGGATAGAGGCAGGAAAGGAAACTATATTGAGACCTCATCTTGTCTTGGAGACCACAGAGCAGATAGAGTTGATTCAGAAAAGGATGGCTACTGCACAGTCACGATAAATGTCTTATGATGATCGATAGAGATGACCTCTGGAGTTCGAGGTCGGAGATCAGGTTATTCTACGTGTCACACCGATGTTGGGACATAGGAGGATTAAGTGATAGGGTAAGCTTTCATCGAGGTATGTCAGGCCATTTGTAGTTTTGGGGAGAGTTGGACTGGTTTCCTATCAGTTGTAGTTACCTCAGAGGTACCAGACTATGCATTATGTCTTCCACATTTCTCAGATCTGACATTACTTATCAAACAAGTCTCATGTTTTCCACCCCGAGGAGGCTGAGTTAGAGGAGGAAACATATTTCGAGGAGAATCCTATCAAGATTGTTGATCGATGTACGAACGTTCTTTGTGGCCGGTCTGTTCTTCTAGTACGAGTGATATGGAAACACAGGTGACTGTCAGACGAGACTTGGGAGAGGGAGGCCGATGTACGATCGCAGTAGATAGAGTTGTTTGAGGATTCTCCTTCTACTCTTCCTCTCTAGGGAAATTTGGGGCTGAATTTATTTAAGGGGGAATTTTGTAAGAACCCAAATCTTCTTTTTAGGTATGTCTTTCTTTTTTGGTTGTTTTGGAGAAAAGGAGGGTTTTTTGGAAATTTTAGATGTACACACTGTGTACTTATATATACACACCATGTACTTGGTTACCGCGGGTAGTTGTGTGTTGGCCATGTAACAGCCGAGCACAGGGCCGTGTGGGGTGACCTAAAGACCACCTAAAGTTGCGGTTGACTAAGGCATGTACATGACGTGTACTTCAATAGTACACACCATATAATTTCATTTTATTTCATTAAACAGATCGGGGTCACGTCTAATGGATAAAACCATCTTCTTCTATACCTATCTCGTCCAGGAGCATCCATATGACCATGAATCTTCACCCAACCCCCAACTCGCCGTCCATTCTCCAAATCAAACTCCATCGGTCGTGTTAGAATCACATCAGAGAGTTCTTCCTTCTTCAAGAATTTCATCTCTTGATTTCTATTCTTTCATGAGATATTCTCAGTTGAAAGTTTTTATCATTTTTGAATATCTACAATGTTCTAGTGCAATTCAAGGCCTGAGGTTCATGTATATCGATCTCACGACAACGAGGTAGGTGGTTTGTGCCTTTCCGTAGATAGTCATTAAATTTTATGTGCACAAGTGCCCAATACCATCATACAGAGTATTGCGTGTTTATGGTTTTTAGCCCTGTTGTTTCCTTCTATGCCTTTTTTTTGATAGAGGTTAATTATTTGTGAATAGGGTTAAAATTTCCATTCAATGGATTTTTCCCCATGACTGCTTGTTTTGACCATTTGGTCTAGCTTTCCAGTTAGGCTACTTTCTTTCCTTACCTAGTATTGTTAAGATGGAGTTATTATTATCTGAAAAGCTATGATATTCTGTAGATTGTTTATCCAAGTATTAATTTAGGTTTATAATGTCTTCCATGTATTTTTTGTGCACGATTGACTTATATAGGGCTGTGGGAACCTGGTGTAGTAGACTATAGGGGGATGAAAATTGTTCTCTCTCCGTGTGTCTGTAGATTCCTCGATATAGGACACAAGGGGAATTGGATGTTGAGTGCTTCCTCAGAGTTCCTATTACTCACCAATACGAGACCACATGGGTAATTGACGGTGAGTGCTTCCTTGGAGTGTCTTTGCTAAAGCTGAACCAGAGGTGTTAGACTGTGATTACATTCCAGAGGGTTACATGTGTTTGTTTGGTTGAACAAGAGGGGTTAGGCTATGAGTAATTTCCAGAGAATTACCTTATTTTGTTTAGATTATTACTGGGTATATGAAAATGAATGAAATTGAATTTTTAGGATTGTTACTGTGTGTTTTTCCTTGTTTACAGCTTCATTTTGTTTATTGCCTACCCTATATATTCCCCAACTATTAGGTAGAGATATTTGGGTGGTTACCTGCTGGGATTAGTTACACACCCTTTTCGGGTCATGATATAGGGGCCAAATAGATTATATTGCTATAGGTATAGATAAGGGAAATCTCCCTTCTACTTTAGGTACTTGATTGCGGTGGAGATGGGGAGTATGGGAACAAACTGTGGCTTGCGATGCAGTGGAGATGTTTACTTTTTTTCTTTGAATATTGGTTTAGTATTATATTCCAACATTTTGAATTGTTTGGATTCTTTCCTAGACATATGTATGATGAATCAAATATATCTGTGCTTAGTTGTAATTACCTCTAGTTTTCTACTATTTATGGTTGTATGGTATTATTACTGCTTCCGGTATTGTTATCTGTTTATTTCAGGTGGGTTACTCTACCAATGAGGGCATAGTTTCCCCACTATCACACCCATATCCCTCACTACTAGTCAGCAGCCTCTAGCATTTTTGGAAATGTGCATTAGGAAATGGGACCAACCCAGTATAGGGATCCTCTGGGCGGATTCCGGAATTGGGATGTTATAATGTGTATCTTCATACAATAGGCAGTGGTTTCCTAGATTTAGCAGTGGTTTATGGTATCCGTCGTAGTGGGTTCTTTTTCGTCGGATTTAAAGGTTTTAGCGGCATTTTCCTCTAGGGAAACTATTTTTTTGAGGCGATTCTTACTGAGGTAAAAAATATTAGTTTCACAAGGGGAAACTGCCAAAAAAAACATTAAAACCACTGAGATACAGTAAAGGAATATGAAAAACTATTTAGAGGAAGTTAAAACTGCTACTAAAAAATATCAGCTTTTCCATGGAAAACCTCCGCTAAAAAATATCAGTTTTCCATGGAAAACCACCATTAAAACTACTAAAATTGCCACAATATAATAATGGAATATGAAAATCGTTTAATAGCAGTTAAAACCATTGCTAAATTATTTTCCATAGCGGGGGTTTTAACCACCATGTTTAGAAAAATACTATAACTCTAGTAGTGGTTAAAACCACCGCTAAATATATTATATTTATTTTTTGGTGGATAAAACTGCCACTAAATCCATATTTACAACAAAAATGCAACTGATACTACTGGTCCATTACAAATGCCATGAAAAAAACAAGTCCAGTAGATATAATATAAAACACATCATAACCACAAAACATCACAACCACCTCGCATCACAACCACCCACATCACCACCACCACACATCATAACCACTACACATCACAACCACCAGACATAATTTAGTTTCAATAAAGATTTTAATCGTAATTACTAAATTATTATGAAGGGTATTCACATGGTAATACAATATTGCATGGGAAAACCATTTAGTTGTTTGATATATATTCTTAGTAATTTTCATATGAGGTGAGGTTATACAAACATACATAGAATGTTTTAAAAAAACCAAATCAACACGCTATCTCAAAATAAGTCATAATTGGAAAACCAAGTTAGTGTAGACATGTAAGAATAAATAATAAGAATAAGTAAAAACCACCCAAATATACATTTAAATAAGGGGAGATAAAGTATCCCCATACTTGACTAAATCTTGAAGGATTAATGAACAACATCCAAGGACAAACCATCACTAATCTCAAGTGAATCACTATTTAATCCAATGAATAATAAGACTCCATCAAAATACACCCAAAAAAGAGGAGAATTACCACCATAATGAACTATTGAATATTATTGAAAGATAATTAAGGAGTAATGAGGAAGGAGAGGGCTATAATGAATCAAATACCTTCAGTCTAAATGATCAAATACGATCCATGTGGTTTGGAACACCAAGGGATGTGACTGGGGAAGGAGAGGATGAGTAAGGGTCAACCAAGAATTGAGGGAAAGTATAAAATTCAAAATAAGGAGGTAGTGAAACTCCTATTTATAAGATAATCACACTGGACTCTAGAAAAACGAGGTTAATATCAAAAACTCATGTGATGGGTTTCGTAAAAGTGTGATCTAGAACCCTCAATGTCATTTTATCTTTTTTCCCATTTTAAAATGGAATTTGGCCTCCACAAATATAAAAATTTGGAGTGGTCTAATCCACAGTGGTTCTTCAATATTATTCCATGTATTGAATCCATGACCTAGTTCCCATTTCCCATCCATTTTACCCTACCATTACTAAGGCTACAATGTGACGGGCTTGGGTCTCCTATTTTGGACAAGTGGTCCTCCGATATTCCATGCCCACCCAAGGGCATTTAATGATTCTCATGGTGCATATGAAAACCACTAGGACAAAATGAATAACACATGTCATCCCTATATCAGGGTTATATATATCACATTTTACACAAGAGCACTCCCAACATAAAACTACCTCCTTCATATCCAGAAAAGTCATTACACAAGCTGTGGTGGCCTTCAAAAGGCTAAACCACCTCCTCAAACCTCAAAATCACCCCAAAACTCTCCCTAAACATCCCCAAGACATGATAATGCACAATGGGAAGTTCATAAAGGGTATGTACCATTACACTCATTCTATTTATTTTGTTTTCCCTATTATTTCTCAATTTTATGTCAAGGTGATCATATTTTCCCCAAAAATTATAAGAACCATGTATGGATTGATTCCTATTTTCATGGGATACATAGTGATTTCTAGATATCCTATCTCAAACCCAACCAAAAAACCGATATCAAGTCACCCACATTTTCATAGTGAATGGGTTTCTTCATTAACATTGGTTGTCCATCCATAGGGATGGAATCAAGATAAGTTCATTTCATTTTAATCATCAGTTTAAACTACATTAAACCTTATATAATAAGGTATTATTAATATGATCTTAAACTATAGACTATTTTAGTTATTTTCACATGATGTTAAACTATGTGTTGCATGGTCCATCTTGTAAGACTTGAATCTTCTTAGAGCATTCTACCTAGTAAGACATGTATTCCTCTACATATTATCCAAATCTACATAAAGATCCTTAGTATGTGGTTCTTTATCCATAAAACTATGTTATTAAAAAAATTACTCTTACCATATGAAAGAGCGTAATATGAATAGGGGTATTATATAAAATCTAAATGTGGATTGATTCATGATGTGTCAATATCATTAATGATGTTGGGATCTCCTATAATAGGCCTTGGTGAAAATTATAATCACACTGGTTGTACCCTAAAGGCATGACCCTTCATCATTCACATCAATTTTTTATTTCATTCTCACATAATGGTTCCCATATATCTCATCCTTTGTCTCCAATACACGAGACAAATTTTTATAGAGGACATTTTCCAAGAACTATGAATGGATTGATTCCTGTTACTATAGGATATGTTTTTTTATCGTTTATCCTTTGGTAAAAAAACTAATATATTTAGGAAAAAATGAAACATAATACATGATTCATGACAACAAATATTCGTCATTTATAGTGCATAACACACTTGAGAAATCAATACATAAAATAAAACAACAGAAATCTATAAAATACATAAAAGAAAACATGATAAATCCATAAAATTGTAGGTCATGAAAATGTTTAGTGGAAACTATGTGCAACACATGATACATATACAAACCGAATGTTACCATATTTGTCCAACATTTCAAAAAAACAACTAATCCCTGTCTGATGATGAACATAGCTCTCCACCCTCTCCACCTCCATCGCTACTTCCTGCTACCACCTAAAATAACATTATATTAAAAATTAAATACTGTTGTATATTTATATATAAACTTAAAACCAATAAATGATTTCAAAGTAAATGATTTTGAATTTTTTGATTTAACTGCTCACCACTAGTCGATGCAATACCACTAGGGGAAGGTCCGGTCATATTGTGATATAAATCAATCAATACTTTCTACAATGTGAATACCTAAGCCCCTTGGTCATGAACATTGTTTTGTAGACAAACAATCTCTCTCTGATTATCTCGAGCTATGGAATGACCACAACTAGGATTCGATGCAGCTGAAATCCACGGTGGCCTTCCAAAGACCTCAGATGGTACGGGTTCCAAACCCATCCCACACACTCTACTAGGATGCTCCATCCCCATGACATTAGTAACGGGGTTATCCTAGGAGACTGAGTCCGACTATGCAGAAATGGCATCCCATAGTTCATTATTTTTTTCCTATAAATAAAATATCAGTCTTATTATAAGAAATATATATTAACATAATAACAACTGAAAATAAGATATTATAATTAAAAACGAGTTCATATCCCATGATTTCTGGCAGATTCATTAACAAAACTTCCATTAGGTTTTTGGTGAACATTCAACCACACTTCTATTTGGGATGCTTCATACCCTAAACTATATGACTGAATTAAAAAAACATAAATCAATAATTTAATATATTAACCAAATAATATTGTCTTATAAATATTTAAATTATTGAGTATATTACTAGAGAAGACCGGCATATAGAAAAACTCTTTGACCCCATAGTGTGACGGATGACCTGCGTAGCCCGACTTAATGAATTATTTCTTGAAAGATCCTAAAATAAATATAATTCAATTTAATAATAATGCATTCAATGTCATATCCTCTTCATATACATTTATAAATTTAAAATGGGATTATTATAGTAATATATATTAAAATACCATATGCTTCTCATTACAATGTCTGTCAACAAAAACGTTCCATTGCTCTTTGGGTACCCCATCTGGTAGCTTTTCATACATCTGTTGGGTGGTTAACAATGTATCGTTGACATCGCCCCAAAATCTCTATTTAATGTCTTCCCATTTTTCCATGATTTTTCAATGTCTACTTTCATGTTATCACATCAGAAACCATAATGTTAAAAAAAATCTATAACGAAAAATTAATTTTGAAAATATTAATAACATGACATTCAATTACACCATAATGTAATAAAATTAACTTTATTTGGGAATAAAAAACATCATTTTTCCAACTTGACGGTATATGTCTCCAATCATCATATGAAATAGGAAGGGAAATGGGCTCCACGGCCAAACCCATGTAAGTGTTCTGACCAGATAAATTCCCAAGCCTAGGGTAGTCACTAATGGTACACATTAACGCACCATGAATTTTGAACATTGTTTTAGATGATGCATAAAATTTATCAACACTGTTTCTCCAAAACATCTATAATTAATCAATTAAATACTGCAAGTATACATCAATATAATTTACATGAATTTGTTTTCTTTGAATAATCTTCAAAATGATAAAAGACGTTTGTTCATACTATTACATAGAGGTAGATTGTAAGGGATCAAAACAACTGGCCAAATTATATAATTGTTATTCAAAGTCCCAAATGGGTTGAATAACTTTGAAGCCAATCCCAATAAAATATTCTTAGGATCAGCTGAAAAATCTGGATTTAATAAATCAAATGTGTTCCATAATTTTGAATGTCATGGATGTTGCATTAACCCATAGTTGATATTATCTATAGAATTACACTTCATGTGTTCGACAGTTATTGATGACATAAATAATCTTTGCAATCATGGATTTAAAAGAAAGTAATGAAAAACCATTGCAGGTGTGTTCTTTTTCTTCGAGGCCTTCCCCCTTCGGTGATGGTGGTGGCTCCCGTCCTGGTCCCTCCTCCCCCACCTGGGGAGGGAAATTCAACTTCTTTCATAGGAATGAATCCATCCTACTCTCCCTTATTGAACCTAGACTTTCTTCCCTCCTTTCCTCCGATATCTAATTGCCTTAAATTTCCTGACATGATTAGTGGCCTTCTGATCCTTTTGATATCAAACTTGGAGTTCAATGATGCTTCAGGTATTCTGAATCTCTCTATGATTGCACGCTTCAAGAAGCGACATCCCTCAGTGGATTCATTTGACAGGTATATCATCGGGTCATTGGATTTATAGAATAGAGAAATAATGGGTCTGCTCGATTCAATACATATTTGGATTTGATTCACAACAAAAGGGGATCTGGTTAAAGCCTAGTCCAATGCCCCGCGAAGCTGCGATGGTCTTCGATTTTACCTCTTCCATTGGTCGTATGACTTCCACATGCATCGTGACTCCCTTACAGCTGAAATTTGGGTTAGTTTTATGAAACTCCCTTTACTATTTCAAAACCATGAAATTCATAGAATGATAGGTAACCTTGAGGGTAGATTTATATGTGTTGATTCAAGAAAAAGGGCACTCTTTCACCCGGTTTTTCCCCGTATATGTGGAGAACATGATGTCTTGAAAAATTTTTCATGAGTTTGTGTGGAATACAGTGGAGGGAGAGTTTCGGCACAAACAAACTGTAGTATATGAAACTTTGTTTGACTTCTATAATTCCTATATGAAGTTGGTTTGTCTTGGGATATCTTACAGATGTGGGAGGATGGGTCCTATGCAGGTTGTGGACCCAAGCGACAATGACAAGGGGTTCATTATGGGTGAAGGTAGCGGAAAATCTTTAGAAGATGAACCAGTGTGTGCCAACAATAGTACTAAATATGGAAAGCAATAGGAGATGGAGGTTCTAGGGAATAGTTCTAGTATTACCACAAAAGATTATATGAGGAAAGTATCATCCCCCTCCCTAACCAGAATTTCGCTATGGTTTTTGACAGATTGAAGAGAGTCCTGGGGGTGTACGTCCCAGGGGAAATGGTGAGCAAAGAAACTTCATCTAACATGGGTTCTAACGAGGTTATACCCTAGGGTAAAGAAGTATCAGGGCATAGTAATGAGGTAGAAAAAGACATGCACATGATTTTGGAAGGTAGGTCAACTAGAGGTAACAATGATGGAGTGAAGGAGGCCCACATGGCGGAAACAACAGTCAAGATGGTCCCAAAAAATGCAGCCAATGTTAATAAGGTGATTAAGGGACTTTGTGAGGACCATGAATCCATTGGGTATTCCCAGTGTCACACTCTGGAGGAAAACTCAATGCAATTTCAATATATGGTTTGAGGTTATCAATATAAAGGAGCCTCTAATGTTATAATGCAGGCTATGCAGGAGACCCTTTCTTATGCAGAGAAGGTTAGTTTTTGGGAGATAAAACATGAACCTTCAAAACCGGTATGCAATGTTGGGTGATGATGAATGCCATGATAGTGGGGATCTAAATAAGATGGTTACACATGGAGTGGACCACTTGGTAGATGTGGGTGAGTCCTAAGAGGATATAGACGATGTTCTGGACGCCTCTGCTGAGCCCAAGGAAGTGACCATTGTAGAAGCATATCATAGATCATCCTCACAGAAAGGAAATATCACTACTATTTATTCTGATGGATTTATCAAGAACAACTAGAGGGGGCGACGTAGGAAGGAGTATTCTAACCTCCTTATTCCTCCTATCAAGAGATATTCATGTAAGTTCAAGCAGATCCCAAAGGATCCTATTACTATGTGAAACTCGGTTGCAGTGGCCCACACATATAGAGTCTCGATGTATATAGGTGGTGAGGTTGGTGTCCCTGCCACTCCCCCGATTAAGGCAAGGGATCTTGGATAGCAAAGTTAGACAAGCTCCACCGGAGACCCTCAGCGACAGATATCCTTGGTGCTAGAACACATGGATCTACTTTTTCACTCAAGATGATGAAATGGGGGATGAATATATGGATATGAAAGCATTTAAAAATATAGAAAGAATGATTCATGTTATCACTACTAGGGAACAAGGCGAGTGGATTGATAAGAAGGCTTGTATTCTGCTCAGAGGCTTCAATATGGGGAAGATTAACATGGAGGAATTCACAAAATCTTGAGACAACATGGCACATCCGTATGAAGGCATATTAAAGGGCTACCCAGACTCCCAAGTAAATTCTATTCACTAGATATTATTTAGGGAAATTTATTCCAATAAGCTCATACCGTTCTTCAAAAAATCTGTAGTTTCTTTTGGTGTTTAATGTTGTGAGGTTTCTCACTATCCCCTTAAAATTTTGTGAAAAAAAAGTCACGTTGGAGGGTATGTTCCTTTTCTTATTATTCAGGGTATTATGTTGATTCATACTTCCAACATCACCCATTGACTTCCATCTAGAAGAAGAACATTTTTTTCATTCCTGTATACTTGAATCCTCTTTCCAATAAATAATACAATCATTAGGACCCACATGCATTTTTGTATAATTCAAACCGATCTTGTTAAAAACTTTCTTTTATATCATAAAAAGAATCAGGGAAGTTTTCTTCAGGAAATGCATCACACAACAATTCCAATATCATGGACATTTCCTTATTTGTAATTCCACATAGACATTTGATATGGTACAACTTCAGCAATTTTTTTTTGAATATTTGTAACATCTACTATACAAATCTTTATTTCCATCGTCAACTAAATCATGAAAGGTATTTTCCTTAGTGAATTTTAATCTTACATTAGTCTCCACATAATCAAGAGGAGTATCCAGTGATATGTTACAATCTTCATCTGGTTGTCCTAAAGTCTCAAAAACATTAGTTGTCACATTGCTATTTGTAGCACCCTCATATGGTTATTTTGATATGTTTTGATGTTGATGGTGGTGTATCGTAGTAACAAATGAATAATTTATAAGGGTTTTCATTTCATTTCCCATTTTCGATGAAGTTAGGATCTCATTCTGTGGATTGACATCAGCGCTCGACCATTCTGTAACGTTCGATTCTCTGTTCCAAATCCAACACAAATATTTACTAGGGAGTTGCTTCAATATTAAATGTTCATAAACATCACCTCTCTTTAACTGTCTTCTAAATTTAGGTTTAGGACATGAAAATATTATTCTTCCTTCAACAGATCAATTAGAAATTGAAAAACCTGAAAACTGCACAAAAACCTTAATATACTGAGGTGTGTTTCTCAGTAATGTGATCCATTTTTTATCCATGTATTTCACAAAGTCCCTACACAATATTAAAAAAAATTAAAACACATAACTGTGAATAAATAGGAAAATAGATTCAAATATAATAGTTGAAAGAAATATATAAATATGTTAAATATTTGGAAAAAGACTAGGATTATATCAAAACAAATCCGTAAAGACACATTTTCCCAATAGCCCATGGTAACTTAAGGATCTTTAAGAAGATATCTAGACAAAAAATTTCTAATAATATACATATTATGTCTCAAATATACTATCTCATGTCTACCATGACATCCCGAACCATATATTAATTTCAAAGAACACTAAATGCATCATATATAGGATGAGATCAAGCCGGTGGTTGAAAAAAAGTAAAATTAGAAATTAATTTCCATGTAAAAGATTTTTGGGTTTTTTTATTTTCACCGAAATTTGAAGAAAAAAAACATCAGATGGTGTTTCACCAGATAGAGTTTTTTGAATTGGGATCATTTGAAAAATATGATCGGATGGTGGTTATCAGGTTGAAATAATCGGTTAGAGGAATAGAACATCTAATAAAATTGAATGATCCAAACAACAAATCATAAGAAATTAGTTGAATGGTTCATAAAATTTGTGATATACAATGGATATAAATTTGTATGATGAACCTCATCATGTATAGTGGAAAGATCCATAATCCAATTGAATAGAGGTTTGTCTGATAATTGCCTTCCCCGATTCTATGCACCAGAACTAGGAAGTGATATCACCAAATTACTACAAAAAACATTATTAACACACCTCACACAAAATAAAACCAAATAGAAAATAAATATTTATGTGGTTCGGAAAATTCCATACATCTACTGGAGAATACTAAAAACATTTTCATTATAAAAGATAAAAGCCAATAAAAAACTCATCACTCACATTCAATCTATTATAATGTCTCAAAAAAATTAATCTATAAACTTTTACTATTCAGCATAATCTTACATAAAAACTAATTTGGATAGAGCAATTTGATAAACTATTCTGGATGGGAAAATAACCATAAATAGGACTATAGATATTTAAATCATTTATATTAACAATTTAAATAAAAAAACATAATTAATTACTATAAATGGTTGATATAAAGTTAGAAGTAAGGATCTTAAACCAAGGGATATAATAGATAAATGTACGTGTAGAAAAAACCACCTCCATGATTCAAGATCTTATGTATGATAAAGTGTACATATGGTGTAGTGATGGTGGTCGAGATACCTAAATAGTACTAGGATAGAGCACTACATGAACTCCTTCTCACCTCTCGATCACTAAATTATGGGGAATAGCATCGTGGTTCTATGAAGACCAGTGGGATTTGGTTTACCAAATTTTATAAATAATATAAAATACACGAAAACTTACATGATCCAAATTGAGTGAATTATATATGATAAATATTTACAAATCATATAAAGGCCAGTAGTATAAAATGATTCCTGAAAGATAAGTCTAAATGAATAAATCAATCTCCCATCTCCATTTGCAACACCAAATGGAACACAAGTCATACAAAAATCAACCATGCATAGAAAAATCTATTCATCCAAACATGTACTAGTACCTATAGGTACCTGAAAAATAGACCATGAAATTTCATGTCCCCCCAAGTGTATATGTTGCATGTGAGCATATAATACCCACTAATAAACCAAATAGTTTCTAACCTATATTGAATATACATACATATTTTCCTTCTATCAATATAAACATTTATATATTTTTATATAAAAATAACATTACAAATGGTTATCAATAAAAAAATGGAAGCATCAGATAATGGAAAACTTCATAATATAGAATGAATTAAAAAAATAAATCCCTATAATGGGAGAGTCTATACCTAAAATAATTCCTTTGATCCTAGACCGGGATATGAGACATCAAGTCAAGGAATCCTTGATGCCATTCCAATCAAACTAAGACCATTTCAATACTTCCCATGGCTGAGTCATGGGAAAATCCTTGTATTTTTGAAAGAGGAAGGTGTATACAAGAATCAAGGGACTATCATCACATTAATTTAGGGATAGGTGAAAGGGGTATACAAATTTAAATTAATTATAATCCCATCCCATTTATCAGTCTCCATTTAATACATAAAACCACACAAGTTATAGAATAAAAAAAACACCTTCAAATATACTAATTATTTATCAAAACAATATCCATGGTCAAGGTAGAATTTTTAATTATAATAATCAACATGCTTGGTATAAAAAGGCAAACAAAATCTTAACATATCAAATTAATAGTTATGCTTAACAAATAATTTTATTATAATGAATCTAATACTCAACAAAACGAAAGGTAAATATTGCTGAATATGATACATTAACTATAATATTAATATAACATAATTCCATGTCACACATGATCACAACATAAAACATGAATAAATAATGAATATTATATTAGGGAATCCAAACATGTATAAAAATATCAATCCAAACAAAAATCAGGTTATAAGGATACATTCTCTTCATGCTACTCTAAATTCCAATTATACTAGTAATAAATTATAGGATGATGAGTACTTCATAGTTCATTAAAATATATCCAAAAACGGATCTAGATTTCTTCTGGTAATTAAAAAGTGTTCACTAGTAGAATACTACCTAAGATCAAATATGCTATTTTTCATGATCAATTTGATAAACTACATCAGAAATGGGAGAGGTGGCGAGGGTTTTGATGGTCGAAGGGGGGGGGGGGGGGTCTCGCGAGGGTCGAGGAGAGAAAGGGGTCGCGGGGGTGGGAGTGGAGGGAGTGGGGGGAGTTTCGGGGTTTAAAAAAATGTTTTAATTATGTTTTATAAAAAACCTCCACTAAATCATTAATAAAACATTTAGTGGCGGTTTAGTAAACCATGGTAAAAAACTCACCACAAAAAGATATTAATGTTGTAGTGACATGATACAATTTTTTTCTAGTACCTTCCCTCCAACTAGGATTTGGACACGGGTCTGATGTAGGATTACGATAAGTATTTACCACTTGCATAATACCCCCATCTACAAATATGAACTTTGATTTTGTAAATTAAATCCAATTTTTTTTTTTGAAAAAAAATTATAGCAAGTTATAAAATCTATATTTGGTAATAGAAAGAGACTCTGAGAATTTATAATTCATACTTATATACTAATAATTATATAAAAGTCTTGATATTTGTAAAAAGTTTTTCTAATATTAAACTAAAAATAAATATTTTTAGAAAAATAAAAAAATGATATTAATTTATATTGGTATGCTTAATCCAAAAATTATGTTTATTTTATGAAATTAAATTTCAAAATATTGGTATTTTATTATTTAAATAAAATCTCAAAAATATGTTGCAAAATAGTTCATATAAGAAAATAAATTCCAATAATTTTAACTACTCTTTATATTTATTTATTATCATTTAAAAACTAATCTTTTATTAAAATAATATTCAAGTTATAAATTTATTTTTTTATTATCTAACCCTAAAATAATTATTTTCTTGAAATAAAAAAATCAAACTTAGAAAAAATTTATTATAAGGAAAAAATAATTTTCCTAGATGTTTTATCTATACTAATTAAAATTAACTCATATTAATGTTTCCATTATTATATTATAAATATTTCATATATTGGTTAATTCTATTCCCTCCCACTAATTTAATATCTTGGTTTTAATTGTTTAAACATACCAAAGTTTCCTTTTTGTTCGGTGTTGCATGTGGAGAAAGAACACATTGTCTTTTTTAACGGAATTTATATATTATAATGCCTCTAGCTTAGGAGCGACTAAACTGGTTCCCCTATTTGGGTCACCACATGACCTTAAACATGCCTCCCCATATGAAAAGTGTTTTCGAATAGTGGCGAGGGTCAAAAAGATCATATGGGTAGACTATAACCTCTTTATAAGATTACACCACAAAACAAGTATTTAAAACAATATATAATAAAAAAAGATCATTCATAAAAAAAACGTCAAAAGGTGAGTAAAAAACATAGCCAATTGTATATATGTCATGACATGATAAAACATTCCAAGTGAATAAAACCAAAAATAAATACAAACAAAGGAATCCCCAAAATGATACTGAATCCATGTTCATAACATCATCCATGTACCTCCCAAGCCCAAATCAACTCCCATAAATTGGGTCGTTTCCCTTATTATAACTTCTAAGAATGAAGTCTACTCAGTTACCCAATGACGACCCAAGAAAGGTGTGAGTACAAATCAGTAGGCTACCCCCATAGGGTCTACATTATTCCAGTCTAGATAGATATATATATATATAGCATGTAAGTGCTAACAAATGACTAGTTAACAAAATGATGTTTGGGTGAAATTAGTTATCCAAGGTTTACTTAAGTCATTCCTAGTATTATTCCCAATTTAATTACTTATCCCATCTTCAAAACTTTATTCACATTCATCTTATGTTCAATGGATAATGTTTATTCATCAATCTCAATGCATAAGGGGAGTTAAATCAAGTTCCTTATATTACAAGGAATATCACATCATAATATACCATACACTCACCTTGAGGACTCATTTAATGTGGTCTCATTGAATGCAACCATTAAGGTAATATAACTATATCTCCTTCACTAATCCATGCATTTTGGGGTGTAGTTTAGAGCCTCAATTTAATTCGACACGTGGTTCTAGAACCTCATGTGAATACCTTACTCTACAAAGTCATGTGCACATTCTTATAGATATCCAATGACCACATGAATACCACATAACAAACAAACATAACAAATACCAATAGAAATAGAAAAACCCATGAAAACCATAATAGGAATTAATATTTTTCCAAAATACATTGACACATTTAACACTATTATGGCATAGTAATTTAGAAAAATTCATATTTCCTTTGCCTAAATAACTAATAATATTAACTACTTCCAAAAAACAATCCAATTTGGAACATAGAACCGTTCATTTATGTTAATTCACATAGAAGACTCATCATTTCCCTTGTTTAGCCCACTTATGAATTTCAAGTATAACACGCGATTCAATTAAGACATTCCCATTAATCCCAATTAACATATTTACATGCCAATCCAAAAAATCTCTTAGAATTTATCTAGATATAAAAATAATTATTCAATTTCCTTTTCTTTATTAATAATATTAATCAATTTACAAGTTTTACATGGGATTTGCCTATTTAAAAGTCAATTTCACCCCTAATGTTTTCGTTAACCAAGTTAGGGAGGGTCGGTGCACCCCATGGGTGGCCCTAAATCGGTCTAGTCATCCTCTATGCATCCCACATAGATCTACATGGGTTACAATCCTCATTTATGTGTTCATTTTACCGAATATTACTAAAATTATTGAAAGCACGTCATGATGTACCCAATAACTCAAACAAACAGGCACAAATCAACTCAATAATTATGGGATGTAACTTGTAGATCACCTACCTTGAATACATTGATGAATTCACTCTTAATAATTTCTTTAGATCCTGACCCAAACACTATTTAAAGAAGTAAAATATATTCCACCAGAAAAATAATGTTTTAGGGATTTAGAAGATGACTTTCCATGGTAAAAACCCTATTCCATAGAAGAGAAGAAAAGAGGGGATTAGACTTACCTGGAGCATCAATCAGCAACCAAACTCACTCCAAATAGCCAAGAGATGAAGAAGAATCACCCTATTATAGTATTTGTAACTAGGTATCATCACTAGGGTTGAAAAAGGGGAAAATAGGAAGAAAAATGAGTTGGAACTTAAAATCCTATAGTGGCATTTTGTAAATTTTTCTACTTTACTGGGTCACACCGTTTAACCGTATGGTTTTCCAAACCCTTTGAAAGACACTATCCAAGGGGGGTTGGGTCGCATGATTCCCAGGGGATTTCCAAATGGTTTTAATAACCACATGACAACAATTTGGTATTAAACTATCCAAGGTTTCCCAATTTTCCTAGGTTGGCTGCATAGTTTTCTTAATAGTGTGGCAACCATGAACCTTGTATAGATAGGCCTAGTTTTCCTTAATTTCATGCCACAAACCTCCAAAACAACCCATGATTCCTCACATTCCTGAGAGAAATTGAATTAACAAAAAGAAGATAATTTAACTAAAATTTAAACAATGACATACCACCATGAAATTCGGGATCTTACAACCACCCTACCTCATAAAAACTCATCCTCAAGCTGCTCTTCCCAAGAATCAATGATCTTCCAAGGTGAAAATATTCTGCCATTGAGCCCACATATTTGAAATCCTTTCCCATGTTTCTTCTTGAATGATTCCATGTTTCTATAATACTCTATCCAAGGGCATAGTATTGCCTCAAAATACTTTTCACTATGATCCATGATACAAACTAGTTGCTCATCAAATGACGCACCAACCTCAAGATCTACGTCCACCACATTAATCACATGAGATTGGTCAGGAGGATACTATTAAAGCATTGAAACATGAAAAAATCATGAATTCCGCAATAATTTTGTGGAAGATCCAATAATTAATCCACTGGTACGATCCTCTCCAATATCCCAAACGGAAACACATACCAGTGCACCGACTTTCCCTATCTCTAAATCTGACACTGACCCAACCATGGAGACACCCAAAGAAACACACTATCACAAACACTAAACTCAAGAGATATATGAAACCAATAAGCATATTAATTCTGTCTACTCAGAGTCATTTTCATATTTTTTAGAATCAATTATACCTTTTCCAATGTCTCCTATATGAGACTCAATCCCAACGGATCAGACACCCTAGCTTCAAACTAACACAACACAGATCTACACTATCTCCAATAGAGTTCCCTAAAAGGTTTCATCTGATTTGTAGCCTGAAAAATATTGTTGTAGGAAAACATATATAGAGATAAATGTTTCTCATATGAACCAATAAAATCCAAGACACAATACCTAAAAATATCCTCTAGGCCACAAATATTTCCTACGAGTATCACGATACATCTTAGTCAAACAAAGATGAATTACCCGCTACGATGCATGTTACTAACACATTAATTCTTCTGGTATACAAACTGGTAGAACCACATGGTCGCACCCACAATCAATCCCAACAACATCAAAATCATAACTTGAAGGTGACTACCCACCTTTAAGACTTTCCTTCCGAGATAAAGACTTTGAATGCTCAAGATGACTCTCCTTAAACCAGATCAAAAGAACATACTAAAATACTAGGGACGCAAGGGTCATGATACCTTGAACATCCTGTACCACTAAATTCATTTCATAAAATATCACCATAATCGTCAATTCATTACTGGATTCCAGAACTGCCTAATTTTGAGTCTTTTAACTTAGGGAATATGCAACACTATTACCTTTTCCTAGAGTGTAAACCAACTCGATGTCAAAATACAAAAATTATTAAACCCACATTCACTACCAAATATTTAAACCATGATATGAGAAGATGTTCTTAAGAATTTTATGGTTGGTATGTATATTAAACTACTCTCCCAACAAATAATGACTCCAACACCTTAAGACATACATCACCACGACAAACTCGAGATCAGGATTTGGGTAATTTCTTTTCTGAGGCCCCAATTTTCATAACCCATATGACACAACCTGATAATCCTGAATCAATATTTCCCCATGTCCAACACCAGATGCATCATAGAACAATGTGTACCTCTTACCCGGTTCAAGTAAGAGGAGGATCGGTGCGGTCATCAACTGATACTTCAGTTCTTGAAATGTTTTTTGCATGCCACAAACCACTCAAACATAACTCCCTTCTTGGTTAAGCCTGAGAGTGGCACTACCAAATGAGAGAAATATTTAATTAACCTTCAATAATAACGAGCCAAAACATGGAAACTCTAAACATCAGATACATTCATGGGATACTCCCAAGACACAACAACATGAAATTTCTCTGGATCCATTGACAAACCAGAATCAGAGATAATTTGACCCAAGAAATGAAATTTTTCAATCCAGAAATGAAACTATGATAGATTGAAATAAATATTATTCCCTATTAGTGTACTCTGGATGATGTCAAGATGTTTCACATGATCTTCATGAGTTCATGAGTACACCGAGATTTTATCAATGAAGAAAACCATGAATTGATCTAGATATGGGTGAAATATTTGGTTCATTAAATCCATAACATAGCCAGTAAATTTTTCAACCCGAATGACATAACAAAAAACTCATACAACATGTACCTTATCTTAAAGTTAGTTCACAGTATATCAGAATACCTCACCCTAAATTAGGGATATCCTGATCTCAAATAAATTTTAGAAAATAATGAAGAAAATTTTATATAGTCCAATGGACCTTCTATTCGAGGAAGAGGGTATTAGTTTTTAATTGTTATTTTATTCAACTTCCAATAATAAAAACACATCCATTGTGATCCATTGGACAAGTTGGAAAACAATACTAGAGATCCCCTATGGGATGTACTCAGATAAATGAACCATTTTCTCTCTAACTCCTCCAACTGAGCCTTGAGATCATGGAGTTCTGCTAGATCCATTCTATATGGAGGAATGAAAACAAGTTACTCCCATAGGAAAAACATGATAGTAAAATAAACATCCCTCTTGGGTAGATACCTTGCGAAATCCTTCAAAAACAAATTCTAAAACTGATCAACCCTAGTAGGAAAAAAATGTTTCTGAACTCTTCTATTTTTCTCGCACAATACAAGCCACTTGGTATGTCACTTCTCCCAAATCTTGACAAACTCTCCCTGAATGACTTGCTCGAACATCCCACTCACCACATAAGACATAAGTTTCTAAATTGAGAGACTTTAATTTTTCCTGATGGAAGTAACAATCAATATGGTCTTGGTACGACACCAAAAAATCCATACACAATATTATAACAATACCTGACATCGTGAGGATGAACATGTCCCACAAAAACTATTACCAAAAAACATCAAAATTAAAACCATTATATCACATGGTTCTTTCATCTCTCACCCAAAACGGTGTATCATTCGACATAACCCCACACACACATTCCACTAGTAGTCTCAACACAACAAATAACCAAGTAGAGACAATAGAGTGTGTGGAACATATGTCGAATAAAGAACTATTAATAATTTAAGTTATAAGAATCATACCTCAAAAAATAGATAGTGCATCCTTTCCACATTGAGATGTAGAATGGACTGCGTGAAGCTGGCCTTCCCCTCTACCCTCGGCCCCGATTTGATAACGTATCACTACACTACCATCCTTGTATGGAATCTCTCACCCTAGAGTGACAAGTCCACCACCCATATAGTACAGCATGTGGAACACCAACTACCTTCTTGATATGGGGAAACATACCCCTTCCTTCAATTAGATACTAACTATGACCCCCATCCATGCACAACTATTAAGGGATCTTTCATAACCTTTGTATGTTCCCCATTCTGCGACATGAATTGCAGTCAAATGGTGGATGGGGGCACTAACTACGCATGTGTCCCGACCTACCAAACTGGTAATAGAACACCTGATCTCCACCTAAATATGCTACCCCTCTATTATGGATACCCCTTACACTTCTACCATGATGGAAAATCATAAAACTATGCTTCCTACCTTCAGAATCTGCACCACTTTTCCTCCCATCTAGTACCAAAAGTCCATTACTTGAAGCTCCCTTATGTTTCTTTATGAGATAAGGACTTGATCCAATACCTCTAAAAACCTTTTCTATCTGAAAATATTCACATAGGACCCGATCTCGTGCCTAAGCCCATCATAGAAATATTTCTCTACAGATGGCTCATCTCCTGCCAACATTGGAAGGAAGTGTCACAAATTGGTGAAACAGATAGCATAATTCATCAACAACATAACTCTTTGTGTATAACTTATAAAATACACAACCTTCTATTATCTCAAGGTATCTAGATAGAGATTCCCTAGAATCATTTCTTTGAAATATTTCCTTAACATTCCTTGATTCTATTTGGTATCCATCATGATGTCCCACCAATGCTTTGCCAGAACTCACAACATATATGCTTATAAATTGGATCACGTTTTATAAGAAATATCTAAATGATCAAGAATCATTAAGATGTACAATATATAGAACCTATCTGCCTCTGGACCACCCTCTCTAGTAAAGGACGGGAGGTACTGTAGCTGAAACTCCCCGTTCAGCTCAAAGATGCTCGACACAACCCACTCTGGGTCTCATTCCATCATTTTCATGAACCAAGTAAGGTTTTAATGAATCCTATCTTCTCTATTATCATAGATCACCAAAATCTCTTGAATAACTATATGATGAGTTTTTTCAATAATATCCTATCATCACCTAGGTAGCACATGTCTTCGTGGTGGCATTTCTCTACAATGCCAAATACGAGGTTTAGAATAAATAACATAAAATTATATATTTCATATAAAATAAGGCTCTCTACTGGTCATCAAAAATCCATTGTATACAGTATCCCAAAATTCATATTCAAATCCAAAACACTACCTTTGACCATCCCTAGTTAGGCCCATGTCTAACATGGGTAAACCAACTTAAATGGTTACAAATCATATATTATACACCATTTAAAACTATTCCAATATTTACCACACAAACTTTTACTCTTAGGCATATTTCCCATTTTCCATACCTAGCACACACATACCAAATCGTAACAATCCATAACCAGTAATAATAGAAATATCACAATCCATGACAGCCGTAATGGGAATGAATATTTTCCACAATCAATTAACAAATTTTCCATTATTATCAAACAATCATTTAGCCAAATTCGCATTTACTATACCTAAATCACTAATTTTATTAACTAGTTACCCAAAACTATGCCATTTGGAATATAAAAACAATCCCATTTGTTAATTCACTTAACAAACTACTCATTTCTCATGTTTATTCCAGTAAAGCATTTCAAGTACAATACACAATTCATTTGACACATTCCAATCAATCCCATTTATCCCAATTACATTACTAGACAAAAAACTGTATCCATTATCCAATTCTAGAAAATAAACATAATGTTCCCTTATTTTATCATCAAATTAACCAATTTACATGTTTGGGATGGGTTTTACTTATTTACAAGTCCATTTCACCGCTAATGTTTCTATTAACCATGTTTGGGAGGGTTGACGAACCCCATTGGTTTCCCTAAATTGGTCAAGTCATCCTTTACGCTTCCCATGGAGAACGATAAGGGCTTAAATCCCATGTAAGGTGTTCATTTTACGAAATCTTACTAAAAGTATTCAAATCACAATAAGAGGTACCCAAGAACTCTACCAAACAAGCACCGATCAATTCAACGACTATAGGATATAACATATAGACCGTGTACCTCGAATCCGTTGATGAAAACACACTTAATAGTTGCATTAGATACCAATACAAACCCCATTTTAAGCCTTAACCTATGTTTCACTATTAAAGAAGGTTATAGGGATTCGTAAGAAGATTTATCAAGGTAGAAACCCTAATATAAAGAATGGATGAAATGTGAGGATTAGACTTACCCAGTGATTCAATCCATAAATGATGGTGCTTCAAACAGCCTAAAAATGAAAAAGAATCACCCTTGGGAAGTCTTTGTCACTAAGGTTCATCACTAGGGCTATAAGGGAGGGCACGGGGAATAAATTAGTGGGAACCTAAAATATTATAGTGGTAATTTTTTTTTAAATTTTCAACTTTACAAGGCCTTAATTTTTACCCACACGGTTTTCCAAACCGTGAAAAAATAATGTTCAAGCCACTATCCAAGGGTGTTGGGTCGTACAATTACCTATTAAGTTCTACACAGTTTGACTAACAACACACATATTGTGTGATATGATACTCTCCAAGGTTTCATAGTTTTCTTGGGTGGGCCACGCAATTTTCTTAATCGTGTGCCTTGCACAGATTAACCCAGTTTTCCTTCCTTTCATTCACGGAACCTCTGGAACACCCTCAAGATTCTTCATACACCAGAGAAGAATTTTAGTAACCAAAATAAGATATTCAAACCAAAATTTAAACAAATATTCACCTCCATGACCTCGTAGATCTTACAACCTCCCAAACTTATAATGATTATTCCTTGAGCTTCTCTTCCTAAGCAACATTGAGATTCAATGGTGAAAATATTGGTTCACTGAGCTCACATATTCGAATCTCTTTCCCAATATTCTTCATGAACACTTCCATGTTTCCATAAGACTCAAACCAAGGGAATAGTATTTCTTTGAAAGTATTTCTCACTATAACCCACGATACAAACCATGTGCTTCTCAAAGGATGCATCTACCTCTAACTCTACATACCCCCACAATAATCACATGAGATGGGTTAGGGTTATACTGTCAAAACTATGAAACTTGAAAAAAATAATACATTCCCCTATACCAATATTTATTGTCTAATTATAATGGAACCAGTCTAATCCTTTCAAAAATCTCAAACAACCCCACATACTTAGGTGTAAACTTTCCAGGTTTCTAAATCTGACGGTGACCCAACCATGGACACATCTGAAGAAACACACAATCACCCACCATAAAATCAGTATGTCTATGAAGACGATCTTCATATGACTAATTTTTTTACTCTGATATGTTTTCGTGTATTTCTAAATCAATCAAATATTTTTCAATGTCTCTTGCATGAGACTTACTCCTAAAATATCAGACTCCCCAGCTTCTAACCAAGACAACATTGATCTACATTGTCTCCCATAGAGTGACTCAAAATTTTCTATCTATATAGTTTCTAAAAAACTATTGTTATTATAAAAATCAACAATTGATAGGTTTTTCTCCCATGAACCATAAAAATTTAGGATACAATCCCTCAATACATCCTCCAACACCCGTATTTTACAATTTGACTTCCCATCCATCTGTAGGGGATAATCTATACTCCAAAACACTTAGATGCCAAGAACATTTTATAATCCCTTCTATAAGTGTGATTTGAAATATGAATCATGATATAAAATAATAGTTCTCATCACACCATGATACCTCACTATCTCTCAAGAATATAAATCACCCAACTGATCAATAATGAATGTCTCATGAATTGGTAAGAAATCGGCCACCTTAGTGAACTGATCCATAACTATGAAAACTACATCACTCTTTCGAGGAGTCCCCAGAATACCGATGAAAAATTCTATCTATATGTCAACCCACATCCAATAAGGAATGGTTAATGGCTGTAAAAAACCACATGGGCGTAGATGCTCGGCCCTTAGCTTCTGAAATGTAAGCCATCACCCCAAAAAACCCACAACCTCTTTCTTTATTCCCATCCAACAATACTTTGTATGAAGATCATGATACGTATTAGTGAAACTAGGATGCAATACCCACTTTGATGCATGGAACTCACACATAAATATTTATTTTCACATACTGGCACAAACACATGGTAACAAACACAAACAATCTAATCAATATAAATATCCCAACTAGAAGGTGAATCAGTACCATTAAGACTTACCTTCATATCTAAACACTATAAACCCTCAAGCTGACTTTCCTTGACCTGGATTAGATGCATGGAGTCAACTGATATGGGCACAAGGGTTATCTGGCCCTTACTATCATGTAACTTCAGAATAATTTCAAAAAATAGCGCCATACTCTTCCACTCATTACTAGATTCTTCAACCAATTGATTCCGAGTCATCCAACTCATGACATCCACTACACTATTCCCTTTTACAGGAGTGTAAACCAATTTGAAGTCAAAAGATAGAAATTATTCAACCCATATTCACTAACAATTAATGAAATCACCTTTTGAGAAGATTTAATTAAGATTTTTATGGTTGGTATACACTGTAATCCACTCTCCCAACAAGTAATGCATCAACCACTTTAGGTTATACACCACCACAACCAACTTGAGATTGTGAGTAGGGTAATCAATTTCATGAGGCCTCAACTATCATGAACCATATACTACATCTTGATCATCATATATCAATTATGCATTGTTTCCAACACTAGATACATCATAGGACAAGGTGTAATATTTACCTAGTTGCTGTAAGATCATGATTGGTGCAATCATCAACTGCTTATTCCACTATTGAAAAGAATTTTTGCATTCCCTAGACCACTCCAATGTAACTATCTTCAATGTTAATCCCAAGAGTGGAACTCTAAATTCAAAGATATATTTAATGAAACATCAGTAATTATCATCTAATCCCAAAAAACTCTGAAAGTTAGATATATTCTTGGGCTACTCCGAAGAAACAATTTTCTCCATTTTCTTTGGATCCACTAACACACCTTCCTTAGAGATAATATGACCCGTGAAATAAACTTTATATATATGAAAATGAAATTTCGATATATTATCATAAATCTTATTCCCTTATAGTGTATTTAGGATGATTTTAAGATGTTTGGCATGATCGTCATGAGTTCTTGAGTACTCTAAGATGTCATCAGTGAAGATAACCACAAACTTATCCAGCTATGGGTGAAATATTTGGTACATTAAATCAATAAACATAGCTAGTGTATTTTCAACCTGAATGACCTAAAAAACTCTTAAAACACGTACTTCTCCTGAAGGCAAATCACGATATATTAGAAAAACTCACCCTATGTTGGTGATATATTAATTTGAAATAGATCATAAGAAACACCGAAACATATCTCAACAGGTAAATAAGATCATCTATTCGAGGTTGAGTGTATTGGTTCTTAACTATCATTTTATTAAATAGCCTATAATCAACACAAAACCACAATGATCCATCGTCATTATTGGAAAACAAAACTGGGGATTCCCAAGGTAAGATACAAGGATGAATGAACCATTCTATCTCTAACTCCTCCAACTAAGCCTTGAGATATTGGTATTACTTTGGAACCACTATATAGAGAGGAATGTGAATTGGTTTCTCCCCTAGAAGAAAATAAATTGTAAAATCAACATCCCTCTTAGGTGGAAGCCTTGAGAAATACTAAGGAAACACATTTTGAAAATGATCCACCATAAGAAAAAATATATTCTTTTCAACTCTTACATCATCTAGCACAAGACAAGCCACTTGGCCTCTTAGTTCTTCGAAATCTTGAAATAATGGACCCGCATGGATTTCCCAAAAATACTACTCACCAAAGAGGACATAAGTGTCTCTATCAAGAGACGTGAACACTACCCAATAGTGGTAAACATTGATATGATCCTGGTAAAACACCAAAAAATCCATACAAAGTATCAGATAAAATCCTGACATCTCAATAATGAAAAATTTCCATCGAAACCGACACCCACCAACCTCCAGATCATAGCCTTTACATCACCTGACACGTTCATCTCACACACAAAATAAAGTATCAATAGACAGAACCCCATAGATACACATTCAACCAGTAGGACCAACAAACCAATAAAATGGTCTTAGATAAAAGAATGTGTGGTTCCTATATTGAATAAAGCACTATAAAGAGTGGCATCTACATGAATCGTACATCAAACTGTCTATGTTCCAACCTCAGCAGCTCTAGGTATAGACTGAACTATATGATGTTGACCTTCCCCTCTACCCTAGGCCCTGGTCTGAGTACACAACACTACACTGCCCTATTGGTATGATTTCTCTCACCCTGGATTGAAACATCCACAACCTCTACCATTTCATCCCATGTAACTCCAACTACCTACTTAATTTAGGGAAACCGACCCCCTTCCAAAACTGAGTATCATTCCCTAACCTCCATCCAAGCTCAACTATCGTGGTTTCTTATACAACCTCTACATTTTCCCCATTATACAACACAACCATCACAAAACTGGTGGTTGGGGACACTGGCCGCACATGTGACCAATCTATAACACTGGTAACAGAACACTTGGTCTCCACCTTGAGAGGATAACCCTATCTTCTGACTGTTCTGTGCACTTAAGCCCAGATGGAAACTCCCAAAACGACACTTCCTGCATGTGGAAGCCACACCACTTGTCTTCCCAGTAGGTACCAAATATCCACTACTTGAAGCTACCTATAGGTTCCCTTATAAGATAAGTTCCTGATACACTACCTATGAAAAACTTTTCAAATGGAAAATATTCACATGGGACTTGATCTCGTTCCCAATTCCATCCAATAAATGTATCTCCACAGCTACTTCATCTCCTACCAACACTAGAAAAAGAGTAATTAATTGGTGAAATGACTAGAATAATCCATCACTAACAATACTCCTTAGGTAAAAATCATAAAATCTGTAGCCTTCTCCTACCTCAAGGTGATTGGATATAAATTATCCATAAATTCTTCTAGGAAATCTTTCCATAACATTCCTTCATCCTTCTCAATCTGCACCATTTTCCTACGAATTTCTTTCCTAACCTTTCAATATATAGGCTACCAACATGACTTTGTTCTTAGAAGGACCCTCCAAATAGTAAATAATAATTTCTACGGACTCTATCCATGACATGGATGCCCCTAGACCACCCTCTCTGGTAATGTTCATAGAGTGTTGTAGCTAAAACTCCCTGGTCAGCTCAAACATGCTTGAAACAATAGACCCGATGTCTCATTCCATAATTTTCACGAAGTGTGGGAGGTTTTCACAAAACATATCTTCCCTATTATCCTGGATCACCAAAATCTCTTATGCCACTATAGTAGAAGTGTTTTAGTAAACATCCCCTTGCCTCTCTAATATAATGCATTTTTGTGGTGGAATTTCTCTACAATGAATAATTCAAGATTTAGAACACATAACATAAAGCATCTATAGTTCATATAATGGAAGGATCTCTACAGGTCAAAAATAATCCATTCAGTACACTACCCCAAAATTATTCTTCATGTCCCAAACACTACCCTTGACCATATCTATTGAGGGCCATGGATAACATGGCTAAGCCATTTTAAATGGTTACAAATCTTACATTGGTCACCATTTTAAACTATTTCTATACATACCACACAAATCATCCCCCCTAGGAACATTTCCCATTTCGAAATTTACAACAAATACCTTTTGGACCCATATATAACCTCCTTTAAGCATAATTTATTGACCATTCCTAGAATTTTATTTTCCTTTTTACCCATTTGCATCATTTCATTTGACACTAATATCATCAATTTAAATAAAATAAAATGCATTCTATGCTTTATTTCCCATACCACCATCCTGTGTGTGTGCCTACTATGATGCATGTCACTTATATACTTTGGTTCCTAGTATGATTAATGAATGCAGAACCTCGTTCCATTCCATTAATGACCAAGATATCCGAAAATTATCATATCACACAATAAGTGCATCACCCAATGGTGAAATATCATAAAATATAGAAACACACATAAAAAATAATAATTACCTTCTCAGTTACTTGGGTTTCCCCTCTATACATGGGTTAACTACTCCCAACCAAGAGATCATTACCAAGTCTCAATACCTTCCTAACCTCATCTCTAGTATCCCCAAATTGTAAGTCACAGAAAATACCTACTCTAAAACTTATTTGAAATGTACCCATCCTAGTAGAAACTAAACGGGTGCCCCGAGCAGGGTCACCACATGACCTCAAGTGCACATCCCTAAACACCAGAGGTTTATAACTAGTAGTGAGGGTCCAAAAGGTCATGTGATGAGTCTATATCCTCTTAACCATAGTATGCCCAAGCTTAAAATAAATAAAATAGCGGAAACAATATATAATAACCAATGAACATGCATAAAACACCATATCCTGAAGCTGAGTAAAAAGAATAGCCAATAGTAAATATGTCATGACATGATAAATAGTTCCATGTTAACAAAACCCAAAATAAATACAAACAACAGAATCCCCAAAATTTTCCTAAATCTATGCCTAGAACTTCATCCATGTACTTCCAAATCCCAAATCTACTCTTACGCACATGAACCTTGAAATTAACTTGACATTCAAGTATTAAGTCTCCTCCGGTACACAGTGGCATCGTAAGCAGGATTTGAGTACAATTTAGTAGGTAATTACCAAATGTATCTATAAAATATCCTGTATAGATAAATAATTTTTGCATGTTCTAATAAATGACAAGTAAATAAATGGCTATTTAGGTGAAATTATTTAACCAAGGTTCACATAAGTCACTCCTAGTATTATTTGTAATTTCATTACTAACACAATCATCAATACATAATTCACATTCATAATGTGTTTAATGGATTAGGCATATTTTTCAATCTCAATGCATAAGGGTAGTAAAATCAAGTTTCCAATCTTACAATGGATAACACATCATCATATAAAACACTCTCAACTTGAAGGCTCAATATTGGTTGTCTTAATTAATGAAACCAATAGGGGTATTGAACTCCACCCCCTTCCACAATCCATGTATTTTATGGTGGAGTTTAAAGCCTCAGTCTATCTCGATCTGTGGGTGTATAACCTCATGTGAATACCCCACTCTATAAATCCATGTGAACATGCTAATAGATATCCAATCACCACAAAAAAACCACATTAAAACCATCCATAACCAATACAAATAGAAATATCATAATCTATGACAACCACAATGGAAATTAATATTCTTCCACAATCTATTAACATATTTACCATTACTATCACAAAGTCATTTTTCCCAATTCCAATTTCATATTCCTAACTCACTAATCATATTCACTAGTTCCCCAAAACCAACCCATTTGGAACATATAACCATTCCCCTATATTAATTCACATAACAGATCCTTCATCTACCAGGTTTAGTCCGCTTATTTATTTCATATATAAGAAATGATTCATTTGTCACATTCCCATTAATCCCAATTAACCCATTTACATGCCAAGCTAAACAATCTATTAGTCATTATCCATATATACAAATAATAATCCATTTATCCTTCTTTAATCATCACATTAAAAAATTTACATGTTTCACACGGGCCTTACCAATTTCAAATTCCAATTTACCCATAATGTTTTCATTAACCCTATTTGAGAGGGTTTATGAACCCCATGGGAGGCCCTAAATCAGGAATTTCTTCCTCTATGAAAACCATGGGGATTTATAGGGGTTTAAAACCTAATTTAGGTGTTCATTTACCAAAACTACTAAATTTTTTCAAAGTTTAACAAGACATACCCAAAATCTAAACCGAACATGCACAACTCAAATAAACAGATTTTTGATAAAACATGTAGACCAACTACCATGAATCTATTAATTATAGAACTCTTAATCATTGACTTATATCCCAATACAAATTCTATTTGAATCCTTAACCTATATTATTGTACAAAAAGTAGGTTTTAGGGCATCATAAGAATATTTCATAGGGTAGAAACCCTAATATGGAGAGGATAAGAAATGAGAGGATTATAATTTCCTGGATCTTCAATCCACAACAGAAGATGATCAAAAAAATTATAAATGAAAAAAATCATGATTTTTAAGTGTTTGACTCCAGGGATCATCACTATGGATTAAATAGAGGAAACTTTTATTTAAAAAAAGTGAGAACATAAAGTCCCATTGTGAAAATTTTGTAAAGTTTACATCTTTACTAGGAACTATGATTCACCTCTACGGTTTCCCAAACATTGTGAAAATAGTTTGAATGAAACTATCCATGGGGGTTTGGTGACATAGTTACCTAAGGAGTTCTACATGGTTTGACTAACCATGTTCCAACCATGAAATATTCTACTATCCGAGGTTGCAGAGTTTCTTGGGATAGACACATGATTTTATTAACTGTGTGCCAACCATGTTCCTTACACAGATTAGAACGATTTTCCTTCATTTCATTCAAAAATCCACTATAACACCTTTGAGATTCCTCATATTTCCAGGAATCATTTCATTAACCAAAAAAAGAGATTGAAACCAAAATTAAAAAAAGGACATACCTCTAAAAAATCTAGGATCTATCATATTTTAAAATTATTAGATGTTAAATACCCCCCCCCCTAAATAGTTTGTGTCCACACAATTTTACTCATTATATCATAAAAATTTCTATAGGTAAATAAACAATAACCTTATACTACTGGATGATAATTGGTTTATTTTGTATGTGCAATAAAATATATCTATTTGAAAAATTATTATAAGCTCTTTGTAAAGGGAACTAACCCATTCATAATTTCACAAATATTTCTAACAAGGAGACACGATATAGATAAATATTGAATAACTTCCCACAATCCTTAAAAATGATTTATATGACAGTATTAACACTAGAGGTATTTTTTTATATAAATCAATATCTTATGGTTGGTGAAAATTTATATGACATAAGACACTGGAAAATATTTATTGAAAAGTATGTATTTATTACATTTATTGCAATTTTTATAGGATTTTCCTTATTTTCATGGGTTTGGTGACTACATCCCTCATTATCCCTTGAATTGACACATTGAGTCATATAATACCTAACTCTATTGAAATTGAAGAATTTGTTTTTCAGATTATCTATTTCCCCTAATATCTTAAGTATGAGGTCTATTATCTACACACTTATAACACTTACCTCCCCATTTAAGTAAAATTTCCCAATTTATCATCCCACATTTTTTATATTTAGGGAAATGAATTTTCTTTCCTTAATCATCTTGGCCACCCAAATTTCTATGGGATTCCATCATTATTAGCATTGGTTTGTTTGGGATTTCAACTTTGTCTATGCAGTTAATCAAAATTATTAATAGTCAGTTTGGCACAATCAAATTATTTCTCACTCAATCCATTATATCATTAGGTTGTTCATTGGGAGAGTTTATATATTTTACATGGAATCCATTTTTAAGTTGGTTTCTTTGGGATACAACCATTTCTAAAAACAAAAGTGTTAAAATAAGTGACAATTATTATAAAAAAATTATCATAAATAACCATAGACAAATTTAACATCATGATTTATCACTTTATAAAAATATTATGTTAGCCAGTAGTTCTTCAAAATCAACATGTTTCACTCTCAGTTTAACTTATATCAAACCTAGATTAGCTTATATCATTCTCACTTCAACCGTTGTCAAATTAGTTTTTGTTTTCTAAAACATCATAACCCAATCCTCAAAATAGAGACCCCAAATTAAAATAAACATTCATAAAATATTAAAAAATAATTGAAATATATACTATCAAAATCCAACTTATCCTTTATCTATGAAATAACATATTGATTAATATATACCTTAAATTTTGAATCTATGTATTTATATTTATTTTATTGATGATCATTTTCATTTTTGGTTATATTATATAAACATATTGAAATCCATTATAATAATTAATAAATGGAATATTAATTAACCAAGGCATATTCCTTAAGAGTGTCAAACTAGGTGAGTAGTTAGGATTCTTTTTCATGAACTGGGTAATGATTGAAGTAATACCCAATTAGCCTTTTTAATGGTTATTACTCCTAGGTATATCAATTCTAGATCATAGATGCACTTATAGTATCCAAACATGGATGTAATTTCACGGAAAACCACATACTCAAAACATTCTAAAAATTTAACAATACTATATTATTATTAGAATCATTTATTATACTTATCCCTAGGGTTTTCACTAAATTTATCTTATGCTAATCCCCAAAAAAAAATTTATTATTACCTCAAATATAAAACATATACTATACCTAAGTAGTAGCTATACCTTTGAAATTATGATCAATCATAACATAAAAATCCCTAAATTACCCAAAAAAACATCATAATCTCTAATGTTTTCGAAACACAACCATGATACCAAACATAGTTCCACATACTCTTTCTCCTAAATTTGGTGCTACAAAAACATACTTTATATACTTTCATTGATACCAACTATAGATTACCAAACATATCTATCCCATAATTACATGACATAAATCAAACATTTCATTGTATAAATTACCAAGAAATTTTAGGTTTAGTGATTTAGATAATTAGTGAGAAATATAAACTAATAAATCCCATCTATCACTCAACTAGTGGTAAATTTTTCCACAATATAAGAAAATACATAATTCCTTATAATTCTTCCATATATCCAAATAATTATTACCACAAGATATACTATTATGAATATCATGTTTAATACCTTTAATTTAAACCAATGAAAATGGAAACCTAAGAAGGGGTGTTCTCAAACACTAAATAATGGAAGATATACAACAAATGTAACCATTCCATAAACTGGGAATAAATATTATGATAGGAATAAGTAAAAAATATGTCTTAATAATCAACTAAAACTAAGAGAATTATATATCCATCACAATAAATTAACACATAGATATAAATATTACTAATCTAGTACTGAAGGATGGCATAATTATGGACATAAAAAACATGTTGTCAAGGCCTTTTTATAAGACACTATCTTGTTTTGGGAAGTGATATACACAAAAATAGAACCTATTATATTTTAGGAAACCTATAAATGCATTGAGGGGGTATATTATTCTCAACCCCACCCATCACATGATCAAGTGTAACTCATTCATAATAAGAGTAAACAAGGCTTTTGATATCATTACCTAAAGAACCACTTAATAAAATTTGGGATATTCATAAAATAAATGATATAGAATGTCAATAAATAATCAACCTATGTTAGCAGTCCATAATCCTAAAGAATACCAATACATTTTCCCATGTATAAATGGGATAACATGATCATAACCCATCCAGATAAAGAATGTGGATGATCAAATAATACATATTCTACCTTCAAATAAACATATACATTGGAATAACAATATACAGAATAACGATATTGTTCCCTATATCGATATAATAACATTATTTCTAGATGAGCAACATCTAATATAAATTATGTAAAATGTGATGTTCATATGTTACTGAGGAATGAGTAAATAGATAATTCAATAATAGGATAACATTATTATAATCCCTCTAGAGAAAGAACTATAATTTTTTCAAAAGAAAGTATATCTAGTGTAACAAATTATGCCTAGAAGGATATTGACATATATTAAAAACATCGGTGTAAATGAATGCCTAAATGATACAACCCGAGAAGAGATCAAGAATTGGATTTTTTGGTACACTGAGTTTATTCCCTCAAAAGATGAATATATATATATTATAGTATAAATCATGAAACAAACACCTTGTTAGGGTAAATCCTTTTGAAAATGATAAGGTAAATTGAAGAGAAAGCATAAAATATCTTTTAGATTTTTCTAAAAATTAACATCAAATAAAAATGTACATGTCTCTTTGAAAGGATAATTTTGAAAAGGTAACATGAAATACATAAAATGACTTTAATTATATAAAGAATAACCAATAATATATTCCTGAAAATACATAAATTATATTTTTGAGAAATGAGGAGAGGAAGGAAAACATGTAAAAGTGAAAGAAAAACCTTGTTTATTATTTTCAAAAAACTATTGTTTAAATATAATAGTGAAAGAAGAGTAGAATCATTCATTTGTATTAAAACAAAATTTTCTCCAAGAGGAAAATAAAATACCATATAATAAATTAATAGCATGGAAAACCCCACTCATAATCATTAAAAGTCCAAGATGAAACACTATAACTCGAAGAAATAATATTTGAGTTATCAATATTCCTTACGTGAAACATAATTCATGAAGCATGAATCATTTAAAAAGTGTTTTATATGGTAAAAATATTAAAAATGATAGAATATGACATAATAAAATAATATATTAGAATTTATCATGTATATATGAAATAAGTTCAGTGAATGATAGTAACTCAATAAAAAATTGAGTTTCCAAAAACTTATATGACTGATGTAACACTTGCGTCTATAGAATTTTGAAAAAAATAACTTGATTTGGATTTGTTTATCCCACAATAAAAATTAAATAATTTAAATTATCTTCATGTGATATTAAATCAATCGAACCCCATAGAAAGGAATTATTGTCCAAAAAATGTTATAAGTCATAAATGATTAGAAATGGGACTAAAAACCCTCTATGGATTGAGTAACATTTTAACAAAAAACAACATATGAGACATAGATTGTAATTGAAATTAATATAACACGATTAAAATAAAATTCAAGATATGATATCCTAAAAAGGTATTATATACACCACATAAATTAAATTAGTTTGATAATACAAATATGTCTCAAAAAGGATAATTTGAGATGAAAACCATTACCTTGTTATAGATTCATAATGAAATTATAATAAACATCCTAAATAATTAAATTAAGATAATAAAATATATACTCAAGAACCATATTCATAACTATTTCCATTTATACTTCTAATTTTGTTTTATTCATTATATATAAATAATAATTAGTTTTTTCCTATTTTTAATACCAGGTGTAAGTAATCTGTATCACATTGATCTAGTTTTATAAAAACAATTTTCATATTCATATTTTAAAAAAGTGAATTATTCATAGACAACTCAATGTTATAGGATATATTTTAATTGATAGTTATAATTTTTATAATGCATTCTATGGTGGTTTTTCTTAAAAACCGTAATGTTGAAATTGGTGATTATGATGTTTCATTAATTATAAACAAATGAAATATTTTTTTAATTAATGTTTTAAATGTTGAAGATAAATTACTAGAAACAAGGATATTTACATACTTATATAATATTATACATGTAAATAAGTTCTCATAGTCATTTATGGTATAAATTATTATTATTGTTCAAGTAGGTGGTGAAACTGATCTAAACATGAACCTACCATGACTAATGGATGATTGTGTGATGGTTAGTTATAATATCATTATAACATAAGCATAATGATTTTATTTAGTTTTTATTAATGTGATATATCATAATTGTAATTTATTATAAATAGAATATAATTAATGTAAATTCATTATGTAGAATGAAGATATCATTTTCCTATTAGTTTTCTCATTTTAAACTATTCAATTTATGATAATCGTTTGTTGATAATACCATTAATATGTTATCCATTTTTTCATAAAAATAATTAAATAAATTATAAAAATCATACTTATCCATTAATCCCATACTCATGACTGGCCATTTTAGGTGATGATGAAATGGAAAACTAAAATCAACAGTTACATGGAGTTGGTTGTCCACACGTACACATGGATGACGATTTGGTTTTACATAGAATGATATAAAGAAAAAATATAGATTATAGATCTAGAATAATGATTTTTTTATAAATATCTTAATTATTTATTATAATAACCTTTTATATGAACATTTTAAGGTGGTGAAAAAAATGAAACATAATGTGTCATGGTGGCGATGGACCATACAACACACAAATGACAGTTATGTTTTTCTTAACTAAAAAGGGAAAATTTGATTCATTATTTTTACCTATAATAATAAAATTTAGTATATAACCAATAATTATTTCATTACATATGGACTTTAAATGATATAATTGGAAGATTCAATTATAAATGAAATATGTTATGAATAAAATGATTAAAAAAATTGAGCATGTTGAGATTTCCTTAGAAGACACCGTGGAAATAGATTGAATAAGATAAAATATTATAGAATATAAATATAGGGAAATATTACTCAAGGGGAATGAAAATAGAGAATATTTTTTGGAGGAAATATAATTTTTAGGAGTTCTTTGAAGTGGTGGTGATATTCCAATTTAATATGTGGTGAGAATGACATTTTTGTAAATATTTCAACTTTATATAATGGGAGCACATTATAAACATGTTAGAAGATAAAAAATGATAAACATTTGATAGGGAAAGAGATAATGTATTTATAAACCGCATAAACTCAATTATAGGCATTTGCTATAATTTTTTAAGCCCTTTATCTCCTGAATTATTACTTTTATACTTTAATCTCTTACCATGGTAACTATTTTTTACCTATTGTAACTTATTCTTTATTCATACAATTAAAGTAAAATTTATTATATAATTTAGACCAAATGATTCTAAATTCAAAGTCAATTTTATTTTATTTATAAAACTGATAAAAATAATTTTAAAAGAAAAATGCAGAATGTATTAAAATCAATTTTTGAGAAAATTTTACTTATATTCTAAAATATAAAATATGGGTATGTAAATTAAAACCAAAATATTTAAAATTATAATGTAATATATAAAATAAGTATTTTTTATTATAATAATTTTAATTAATTTTCCATTAATAATTTTATACTTCTAAATTCATAAAATTCATGTAATTTGTAAAACAATCTTTTTTCACTATACAACCAAAAAATAGTTTTTTAAAGAAAATAAAAATAATTAATATTATTCTTATATTCTTATGATAAATCAAAAAATTATTTTCATTTTTTTCTCATTAATGTTCTAAAATTTTATAATTCAGTATCTAAATAAAATCACAAAATATTGTGGAAAACTGTTCATATAAGAAAATTGATTTTTAAAATGTTAAAAAAATTTTATTGTTATTTCCTATCATTTAATAATTAATTTATAAGTAATATATTATTCATATAACCAATAAATTTTAATATTATCAAACCATAATATTATTTTTTCTTGAAATAAAATATCAATTAAAAAAATATATTTTTAAGCATAAAATGATTTTATTATTTTTTTACTAATAAGAATTGAAATTAATTAATAATAAAAGTTTACATTATTTTATTTAAAATAATTCATAAAGTTGTTACTCTTATTAATTCCCCATAATTCAGTGGCTAGGTTTAAATGGTCTAAAAATATAAAAATTTCATTTTAGTTCAACGTCACATGTGTAGAAATTTATCAAGAACAATGAATTTTTTTAAGGAAGTCAAATATTAAATTTTTTGGGTTGTCATAGAGTAGTTGATTTCATCATGAAGTTTGTATGAAATAAACAATTAGTATTTCTAACACCAAATATTTTAAAAAATTATAATAAGATAATATATTTTCAATATATGGTTATAAAATAATTTTAAAAAGGGTAGTATATATATATTTAGGATCTAAGATAATTTATTTATATTTTTCATTATATAGGAGGTCATATCACGGTCCAACATACAGATATACAAGGAAATAGTTTCCTATCATAAATATTCACTCCTTGATACATACTTCTTATTAAATACCATGTTTTCTTTGGAATTCTATATCCATATCCACTATAGTATTCTATATCATATTTTTATAATTATTCATTATATTTGATGTTTTATTAGAAATTTTATCTTTTACGGGGTTTCAATTTGAAATCATCTAATATCATAAAGGGTTCATCTCAAAATTCCCTTCATTGAGATAAATTTTCTTTTATACATATAATTTCATTAAAATAGTCTGTATTCTTCAAAATAAATATATAATATCATGACTTATATTTCTTCATGATATTTTAACATCAACATCAAACCCTCTCCCTTTATAGTGGTTTTATTAGAATGTTTCGTAATTCAAAAGGGTTTTCATGAATCAAATCTTTTCTGTTGGTCAAAATCACTCCTTTGTGAAAATTGTTTTCATTATTGATATGTTATTCCCTATGATTATGTAATATTGTGTTTTAAAATTATTTTATTGGGAAATCATGTTTCACACCAATGTATTCCTCCATGATGACTCTACTATTTCATAAAAATGCATTTTTTGTAAGAATAATTCATGTACTCTTAATTGATGGTTTCCAATCTTTTTCTACAATTTTACATCCAACTAATATTGTCTTTTCTGATTATAAAATAATTTTGGGTTATCCCATGTGACCTTTATAATTACTTTTTCACTTTTTAATAAGGATGTTTTAGTTACCATTTTAAATTTTTGGTATTTATCAATTTTTTTAATGTCATCAATGTTTTTATACAATTTCAAAATCCAATATTTTATCTTAAAATCCATTTTAATTATTTATAATTTTTTTATATTTTCAAAGATCTATTATTAAAGATTCTGTATAAATATTAAATTTTCATAAGTGATTTGACATTATTTTTTTAATTTAATTTTCAATGTGACCATATAATCTTCTTATACCTCATGGAATAAATATATTGATCATTAATATGATGGATATTAGCTAAATTCACATGATTGATTGTGTAAATGATGCATATTAGATATCATGAATATGTTGAGTGTGAACATGATGCAGATTGTCCACATTAAAAATATTTAGCATGAATATGATATAGATTATCTATATTCACAATATTGACCATGAATATGATATATATTATCTACATTCAAAATATTTACTGTGAACACGATGTGGATTAGATGCACTCGCAATATTGAGTGTGAACAAGATGAAGATTAGCTACATTTAAAATAATGAGTTTGAATGCGATATAGATTATCTATTTTTACAATGTTATAAATATCTATTTTATTCATATTCCATTAGTATATGTTTTATGATAGTGTTATTTTCAATAGATAATATTATTCATACCATGTTTCTCAACTCTTTTTCCATGGTATATGATGTTATTTTATGAATACATTCCCTTCTATAATGACTTAGGGACAAATCTTAACATACCATGTTCATTTTAATATGATATTTCATCGATGTTCATGTTTTATCTCATTATTATAATCTAACCCTTGAAGGTATATTGATGATTTTGTTTCCCATACTAATCATTTGATCTCACTCATTTCTTATGTTTTTCCCTAAATTATTAAGACAAGTATACTTTATTGGTAGTCTATAAGAGAGTCTAGTGGAATTTGATTACAGAGAAATGTTCACAGGTGCTGTTTATGTAGCTAGTTCACAAAAAAATTAATCCTTAGGTAATCTATTTTGTATGAAAATTTGAAAGATGTATTATCTAAATCATAAAAGTAATGTAATATTTAATTTATGTTTGTCCAGGGTCTCTATATCCACCATAATAATACATGGGGGATTCTCTACATATTAGATATATATTTAAAATGTTTAGGCTAAAAGTAAAAATAATAATATGTTTACTAGGTTCTACTAGGTTATATTATTAATATATGATGCTTATATTATGATGGTATTAGAAGTTTAGGCAACTTCCTTGATTTTTTTTCCAAGATTTACAAAAAACCACAACAATATATAACATATTGATAAGGTTTTTTGGAACTATGGATATTGTAGTATGCCAATAATCCTATTACCATAGTTATTTGAACCAAAATAATATGGGTACCGTGGTGGCCCTTATTTTCATCATTTATAAAACTTTGGTATCTTGAATATATTATGTTTTATTAAAATTTTAATATATAATGATAATTATAATATGACATTTAATGTCTAATATTTAATAATAATTAATTTAAAAAATTTATAATAAATATAAAACATGAATTATTTTAGTGGTCTGTCTCATGAATAGTTCCTTTAGACTAGGGGTTCAAAACTAAGTATATTTTTCTTTTGAATTATGTCCCACTACCAAGAAATTTTTTTCACGATCATTAAAACAATGTAATTATGATTTTACACTGTTTAGGAGGCTATTTTCATGGTTTTGAGTCATGGAAATGATAATTTATTTTCAGTGTGAATTAAAATTTTCAATTGACCACAAGAAGGTGAAATTATAATAAAAATTTAAAAATTTATTATTTTTGGTTTTTATTATATACCATGAATATGTTAAATATTCATCATTGATTGATTAGTCCAATGATTCCATGTTTTAATGATCCAAACTCATGATAATTTTATTAGTAAATTATTTTGTGTTTCAGGATAAAAAATTATTATTCTCTTAAATGTATTAATATTTTTTAATCCAAAAGAAATGTCATATATGCGTAAATACTCAATAAAGTATTTTGAAAGTCATAAATTAGTGCCCAATTGATAGTATGAATATGTTTGTGGATATGTACCTTGTGTTGGGATTGGAAGAAGAAATGTGTGACCATTAACCCAACCATAATTTCATTAATTATTGGGACTACACAAAGGAAAGAGTCACTACAAGAAGAAATCTATGACTATGCATGCACATCCATTCAAACAATCAATAAAGATCATTGACTAAGAGAGAGTAATATGTGACTGTGATAATTCATATAAGTACTTTTTTATGCTTATATTGAGACAAGATAGAGATTCAAAATGTCCTATGACTTTATAAACCAGTATACCTTCAACCATGTAAGGAAAGTGGGACCATGATAGGGAATCCAATTCCTTGGAAGAGGCTCAATGTTCAAAAAGTGTTGTCAATGTACATAGGATTTTGTGACCATAATATTAAAAGTATTTTTTCTATGAAGTTGTGTGGCCATTCCTTAGGGTGGATGATTTATTTCCATGAATTTTTCCTATTTTTTAGATCTTTTATCATGAATATGTAAAGAATCCGTTTATTAATGTCTATATAAGAATATAATATCATTATATTCTAGTGGATATATTTTGAGGAAATAAATTCTTGTCAGATAATATAATCCTTTAAGGTAAAATTACTTATTACAAGTATTTATTAATGGTTATTCATAAATGATAATTTTGGACTAGATCATTCTATAAATTAAAAGGGATCCTAACACATGCTACAAAAAAATGAAGTACTAAGAGTACTAAATATATGAGGATACACATTACAATGTGTCTCATTATTTTTCTAAACATTATCTCCAAACTCTAGAAAACCTTCACATTTTGTTTCATCTATTTACATAGATATATTTTATGAAAATTTTTCAATCTAAGTGGATAAGATATTTATTAATATCTAAATACCCATACTTAATATTTCTCTATCGGTTTTACATACATTTTTATTTGTTCTTTCATTTCTTGTTTAAATCATTTAACACTATTCATGTACTATAAAAATAATTACTCAAACACTATTTCTTTTATTTTTTTCATTCAACTTCACATGTATAAATATGGAATAATATGTGGATAATCTTGGAAATATTGCACACTATTGTTTTCATAAAACATAATCTATATTATGTATTGTTTTATTGAGTATTAATATGTGTGATTTGAAATGTATTTTATTGTCATGTGGAGAGGGCTATGTTTCACAATGGGATTAAACCCCACTTTTTTCCAATTTTTCTACACGTTTTTATGTTTTTCATTACTATGTTTTAAAACAATGTAACATTAGTAATTATATTTCCCAAATTTACTTTCTATAGGTATGTATAAATAATTTTAAACCATTACTATGATATTTTTTTAATGAGAGATATATATGTGTTTAGTGAGAGTAGATTTTTTGGAAAACATAAAGTAATTTTAAAAATTATGTAATTGGGTTGTGATGAAGAAACATCTAAAAAATATAAAAATATATATCTAATATCTTAGTCAAAGAGTATTTTTTCTAATTTTTGGGATTTAGTTTTAAATTTTTTTTTTATATTTATATCAGATACTCAACTCACCCCCTCTTGAGCAGTCCACTAGGGAGAATATATGGTGTAAGGGTGGTTTATTTATTTATTTATTTTTAATTATCTAGATCTAATTTTGATCAAGTTTTTAATAAAAATATATTTCTTTCTTTGATCATGTTTTTAATAAAGATCTAAATTTCCATTTAATAAAAATTTAAAACTTTGTGGATAAAATATGACTTGAGGTAATTGCTACCAAAGAAACACTATATTTTAATATAAATAATTATTATCAATGGAAAATTAAAATAAAAACACATCTTGAAAGTATGCGCCTTGATAGTTGGACTACTATTGAAGACAAATATGAAAAACATAAGGCTCACAGAACAATCTATAATGATTCCACTATTTTTTACTTTAATTGTAATGTAATGAATGATTTATATGGTGTACTATGAGAATATAAAATTAATATAATATCTATATGTTCTAAAACCTATAATATTAGGGAAAACATTATTTTGTTTTATTGAAGAACATATAATATTAAATAAATGTTATTAAATTCCTATACTCTTAAGTGTGATATATTTAAGATTAATCCTAATGAATCAAATTAAAAAATATATATAAAGTTAAATGACACTATAAACACGATGCATACTATAGGAAAGACTATTGAGGTCCAATTTTAAGTGTTTAGGAATTTAAGATGATGACCTAATAGATAGCGAGGTACTTTTGTATCTATTCGTGAATCATGTGATATGAACACGCTATAAGTAATGGATGTTGTTGAAAAAAATGATGTATAAAGAAGAGATTAAAGTTAATGTTGAAGATTATGAACTCAAATAAGTCAATTATAATTAAAATCATCTCAGTCAAAATATAAAGAGGTATTAAAAAAGGGATCACTAATAGATGTGAAAATGAATTTTATTGTGATGAGAAGATATATAAATTGGCTAGAAGATTCATGAAATTCAAAAAATGAATAAATTTTTTATGAAATCGAATTTCAAATGAAAATATAATAATAATGTAAACTCAAAGAATGGATATAACTTCAGATAAGTTACCAATTATGAATGAAAAATAAAAGCACCTAAAAAATATTATTTTCCATGATAAACCCTCTGTTTTATTGAGTTTTATTTATTGTTAATAAATGAGGAGACATGTATGATTCCCATATGAGGTAAATAATGAGAAAATAGAAGGAAAGTATAAAACCCAAGTATTATTCCATGATTCATGTAGATCCCAAGCATTTAATATTGGATGTTTTAGTTTATTGTTAAAATATGGAAAAAGATTAGTGTTGTATGTTATACCATTATTTATATTTTGAAATGAAAATATGATTATTAATGTACTTATTTAGAATCTATTGATGTATCTAAGATAATAATTTGAAATATATACTACTGATGGAATTGGAAATAAGATCGATTCACTTGGAAAAAATCATTTTAAATTTAAATTTTCTATTAATTTGTATTTCACATGGATATTTAGTTTAGGGAGAAATAATGGTGATGATGATGATGGGTTTTCCATTATATTATTAAAATTATAATCACATGACTAGATAGGAATCAGATGATACTCTCATTAATGATTTGGTTGGATAGATTCTAGGTAGTAACCTTTAAATGTGATGATTGATGTGCTTATCTTAATAGAGATATGAAAAGTGTTGTGGATTTGATAGCAATCACTATCCCTCCCCCAAAAGGCACCACTATTGGGATGACAATGACAGAAGGGAGACAATTATTCCCAATGCTCACCTCCAATAGGCCATGGGTTGGAGATAAAAACTGAGGGTATATTATATACACAAATAGGAGGACTTACCCTCTATGATTTGGTAAAACATGAGTGATATGATAGAAACATCTAACAACTGCTAGTCAAGATAAAATAAAGGATCCATGTTACATTCATGTAATTTCATAAAACTAATAAATAATAAAAATTGAACTAAAAGTACCAAAATATAATCCTCAATAGTTACTTTGAAAGCTAAAACATATTATAAACAACCAACAATCCATTAATTTCAAAATGAATCACCCACCAGCTATAGTATACCTAAAAATAATATATACATATGGCGAGAACATCATTTATGCTCAAAAGGATCCTCCATAAAGCATCTGATGAAAAATATAATGAAACCCTTAGAGTGATTTGTGAACAAAAAGTGAAGCTAACTCATCAAATGAATAAGTATACTATAATCCCAGACTCACCATGGCTATCTCTCACTGTGTTTCTCATAAAAGAGTTCGTATAATATAATATCAAAATATGGTGCACCACCCCTATCCCCAACTAGTTTTCCACTCTACCCCATTGTTGTAAGTCTTAATTCATCTTTGTCCCAAAGTAATCCATCTTGAAGATAATTGTGATAAGTATCACATTATGTATCTTTTGCATCATCTAAACCCGTTATTATATGCCATATATCTAGATTTTCACTGAGTAGTTTCTGGGTACCACCACAACCTATATGTCATGTATTATATGTCAATCCATCATAGCTCATATAGTTCATACCTATAACAATCCATAAGATACTATATTTAGAGATAAATGTGTGTGAAATAACCACAATCCATTATTTTACTCTACACATACATATGGGAAAGCTAACCACAATTCATACTATTACATAATAATACTAGAAGAAGAGAGTGAGGTCTCAAGGGGTATTCAACCATCCCTTCCACACCAACCTGAATATTGGGGAAAAGACCCCCCCAAATTCCACTAGGTTTCACCCTCCCTAACAAAATGGCTGGGGAATTATATGAAATCACCTAGAATATAGGATATAATATATCTTACAACCACAATAAGGCTATTAACCTAGTCTTAGGCTGAAATACAACTATCTTCTCTTGGACACTCTACTTCCACTTCTAATAACTAGATAACCTATAGAGACACAATCATTCAAGGGGATACATATTATTAATTATATCACTTTAAAGCTTAACTTTATGTTAATTAATTAATTATCCATTAATTGACATTATTTCATTTCACATTTCACTAATAGCCAAGTAAATTCTATGTTCTCCAGGCATAATCTGACAAATTCCATAGTTCCCAAATATTATCAAAATATTCCTTCAATTTATGAACCATCCCCATGGGTAAAAATATTTATTAATAATTTTAATAACATAATTCTAGGTTTTCTAGGAAACATCATATTTAACCATAAAAGAGAATATTAAACCAACCATTACCTGCTATCATAAGCACATGGAATGGAATATATGTAAATAAAAAACACAAATATCTATCCATTAAATAAAAAACTGTCAAGAAATCATCCATATTTAGTCACAAAAATAGTAAAAAAAATCTTCAACCCATTCTATTAATACCATTCACATCCCTGACACCACCATGTATATCACCATGCAACCCCCCATCAAATGTGTCAACTACTTCCCCAAAACCAGGCCTCCCTACCAATTCCTCATCAACCATCAGTCTTCCTTGGCTCACAACTTATCTCATAGAATGGTTAACATCTATAGTAAACATAAGCGGTAGAAAACAAAAAATATATTTACCATGGAATGTAGGCCCTAAAAACACGTTAACCAACCTTCACATGAAAATAGTCTTTCTTAGCCCCAAAAAATTATAAATATAGAACAAAAAGATTTATTAAATATTGGATAAACCATTTCTTTTATCAAAGTTTAAACTACCAGTAACCTATGGAATTAGATATTTTAATATATTTATTATTTCAACATACTTTCAATCATAACTTCTATTTTCAACAAACTATGGAAGAACCTTTTAATTAAACATTTCAATCAATCATTGTCAATAACAAGTTTCTCTTTCTTTCATGTTTTTTATCCATTTATGTTAACATATGGAGTAATAATTTCAATTGAACATGCATTGAGAATAGTTTTTTTCCATCAAATTATAAGAATCAATAGATTTAATAAACATGAATATTTAATTCTTTAACTGAAAAGATTACTGGATTTACATTCTTAACCATAAGCATCAAATTATATGTTCAATAGAATTCAATAAACATTACTCATTAATTATTCAGGAAAAAATGTTACCGTTTTTATGTTATTAAACATTTATATCAGAATTAACATGATAAATCCAATTATAACAAACATTATAATCAGAACATTAACATAGATAGCACAATATCTAGTAAAGCAAGACAAAAACTGTTATCATGGGGTAAAAAATATGTGATCTCTTTAACAATAAATCATTTATTTTTATTTATATATATTTTTTCATTTTTAAGTCTAATCACACCATCAACCATAGAGATAAATAATGATTTATTTATTATTTCACATAAAATAAATGGATAATCAATTAATCCTCTACCTCAAGGATTCCAACATTCTTTGATCAAGAATTGAAGATAAACACAAAACTATAATCACCACTCCCCTAAAGAAACTATACCCTCACGATAATGGCACACCAAACCTATACCAAAAAACATAAAATAACTCTATAAGAAAAAATTATTTCATCCATCATATCATTGAAAAATAAAATAGGGAGAAAAAAATTGATCGAAGATAAAACCACAAGATAAAGAAGGGAAATCACCTCAGATCACCATAGATACAACACAAGATAATGAAGATTAATCCACACAGTAAGGGATAAAAATAACCATGAATATGTACTTATGGTATCTATAGTTAAGATAGAATTATTGGTATTTAGAAAATTCAATGGTGAAAGATGCTTTATAGGAATTATTCTAGAAAATCATTCATATTCTAAATGGGCCATTCACATCAGGAAAGACCCAAGTATAAGAACTTACATAAAATGCATCACCCAGGCACAAAAAACCATAGATTAATTCACATTGTGAAACCATAAATAATGTTATTAGTTTTAATAGATATATTAATCAAATTAGAACCCACATCACTTTATGTTGTGATCTAATAGTGCACATCGTGAATCACACCCTAAGAAATTCTATTATCTGGCCATTAATTCCTATATAGTATGTGAACTGAACTCTAAAATCATAATATATAGTTCACATAGATGAATTATCCTTAATAAATTTTTCTTCTCCCAAACCAGATTGATCATCCTCTAGGATTCCACTAAGAACCCCATTCCTCAGAAATACACAAAGAAACCAAATAGAAGATTCAATTCCAATACATCATATACCTATAAAAATATTCAAGTCCCCAAGAATTTAAACCAAACCTAGATATAAGGAAAATAAAAGGGGTCATCTGATCATCTACCCCATGTGATACCTCTTATAAATCTTACTATCATAGGAGTTAAACCACTTCACATAGAGAAAAAAATGTAAAACTATACAACACCAACAATAATCTCCAAAAAAATCTCCAAGGGGAGATACCATTCAAAAAAGAGAAACAGAACAATAAAAGGATAGAAGAAGATAAAACCATATTATAAACTAAATAAAGGCCAACAAACAGAAAAAGATAATATCTGAAAGATAATATCTAAAAAAACATGCAGTCCTATGTGTGTATTATTGACACATTTTTCCCCGTGATATCATATATGCTACCATGTTGCTACTAGAAATGAAAAAAAGGAATAACATGTCCACACAAAACCTTATCCTAGAAATAAAGGGCAAATCAATATCAATTTGTTTGACCAAAGCCAATGATGTGGGAGTCTTCTTACAGTTAACGATGAAGCTATGACAACTGAAAGACATAATGTATCTAAATTATCTTTGAGAAATGTTCTATTTAATACGGAACAACCCTAGTATGAGAGAACACCTTTAAAGGCCTAGTAAACTGTGGTTAAATATTAATTTCATGTCTAAAACAACACACCCCTTGATGAGGAGTCACTTTCATGAACACATGATATCCAACATTGAACTCTAGTGGTTTCATCCTATGATCAGCGTAAGACTTTTGATGACCCAATACTACATTTTTTCCCTAAAAAATCACTTGAACTAACTCTATCATGATCTACACTAGTTCTATACTAAGAATTATCAACTCTTTGAACCAATTCATCACAACAGAGAACCTTTAGTTTATCTATACCAAGTATCAAATGGTTCCATACCAATGATGGAACGAAAGAAATTATTGTATGTAAACTCAACAAAAGGTTGTTTTTTCATCCAAAAACATTCAATATCTAAGACCCAAGTGCACAACATGTCTTTTAGAGTCTTGATAATCTACTATATATGACTGTATGTCTATGGATAAAATGCATTGACAAGGAACACATGAGACCCAAAATCATGTTGAAGTCCTATCAATACCCTATAAGTAAAACAAGGATCACAATAAGAGATGATAATCCTTAGGAATACCTAGAGTATCATAATCTCTTCAAGGTAATGCCTTTAAAAAACCTCAACTGAGATCGAATCCTTGATCACTAAGAAGTTAGGAAATTTTTTCAAATGGTCCACTACCACCTAAATAGAATCAAATCCTCCCTGAACTTATGGTAAGATGGTAACAAAGTTCATAAAAAATTCCACCAAATTTCATTGAGGAACATATAACTATTAGAGTAAACCAATGGGAACATGATGTGAATTCTCCATGCTTTGGTAGACTAAAAATCTGGACATGAATTTTGAAACTGAACACTTCAACCGAGGACACCTAAAATGACCTCCCAAAGAACGGAATATCATCCTCACACCAGGATATACTTGTAGGGTGAGCTATAAAACCCATGGAGAACCACTTAATGCATCATTGTAGGAAGAAAATAATCTTCTATAACAACACCAAATTATGTTCATCCTTCGACCAACCATTAGGGGAATCACCAGATAAAAATTGGTCACTATAGAACTATAACTTTAAATTCCCTATTTGTGACTCCTCCACCTATTGAATAAAAAATAAACACACCTTCATCTAAAAATAATAATCCACTACCATAAAACTCTCCCATATTAAGATTAATCACTGATAGTTCTTCCATTACTCTATTGGAATCTCTAAATTCACACATGAAAATATTGTGTGACTTCTTAATTATCACAAAAACTACTAAATTAACCCTGGAAAAGGTGTATGAAATCTTGAATTTGTAATCCTATAAAAATTTCATTCCAATGTCACTATCAAAGGATTATTCCATGATGCTAGAAGACATACCTTAGGCTCTTCTGATCAGTAAAAACCAAAAAAAATCACCGATAAGTAAATTTCAACAAAAATTCAATAAAAACATGAATTCTACAAACTAGTGATCATGTGTGGTATAGTTTGTAACACCCGAGACTTTTATGTGATATAAATCATCAAAGGAATCTCTTTTTACACAACACTTGCTTGGCTTGCTTTACACGCAATCGCGACCTTCCTCGATAGCTTGCGTCGTACGCAATACCGAGTTTCACTAAACAACATTATGCTATTAAAACTAGCCGTTATGAATAGTAATAACCACTTTTTGAAATTTTATAAATTTTATTTTTCAAAAGGGACTTCATTTTTGGACTCAGAATATCAAAATTAGCCTAGGGTGAAATTTTGGTATTTTTCTGAATACTTTCAATTTTTGATGAATAGTGAAACCACTAAGTGGTAGGTTAAAAACTGAATTTTGCATAAAACATAATTTTACCGCTTCTGTGAATGGAATTTCAAAAATCCGAGAGACATGGTTAATATCAAGGACTAAAATGTGGTTCAATGAGATGAAAATAATTTTTTGGTGAATAGTAACTTTTTACTATTTTTACCGCGGTTAATAGTAAATATGGTAACTAAGGGTAAATATGATATTAATATTACCCTAACACATGTCCTAATTCTATTGGACAAATGTAATTCGACCAAAAACAAACTTAGGAATAAAATATGACCATTTAGGCCCACTTGGATTAGATTAGGACATTTATTATTAATTTATTTAAAGAAGGGTTAAAATAGTTAAAATCAAAGTTTAATAAGTAAATCATTTTTAATATGGGGTAATACATAAGATAAATTCGATTGTAAATATTCATTAGAAAGCTCAAAAGATTTCCTACATGATGGTATTTTATTTGTAATTTTTAGACATCAAATAAGTTAATTTATTTATGACACAAAGATGATGCAGTAATTATCTTATTAATGAAATATTGACAAAATTGATAATATAAATACCAAAATAAATGTAATTTGAGACTTTTTATGAATTCCACTAATTTTCTAGGTTACTATGATATATTAGTATTGATATAATCAACTTGGTTCGAACATATAATTCTGTTATGACTTTCACAAAAATCATATATCAAATAGTGTAAAAATTGACACAAAATAGTTTTTAAATCAAATATTATATTATTAATTGTTATTTTATTCCTAAAAATCTAAGGTTCGTCCAAATGACTTAGATAAGGATATATATATTAATAATAAACAATTTGGGGTTCTTTTGGCATGTTATAGTAAGTGTATTAACCATATAGTGAAAGAAAACAAAAAGACACGGTAAGAGTTAAATTATTTAACTTAGAGTTAAATCTAATTGATAAGGTTAAAATAATAACCTAAACTTGTCTAAATCCTATTGGTTGATAGGATTTCGACCCTTACCAACTTTATCTTCGAAATAAGACCCTTTGGAACCATTATAAACCGATTTTGACTTTAATATAAAATAATATTTTGAGATATTCCTAAGGTGCCCCTCTCCTCCCTTATATAAGGGCACCTCCTCCCCCTCCTCCTCACACCAAATTGAGCACTCAAGCTCGGCCAAACCCTGCCATTTTCTCCTCTACACTTCCCTAGAATAATCCTAGAGGGCCGGGTCTTCTCCAAAGACCAATCTTAGTTCCTTAAGTGGAGGATTCAAAGAAGCGTTCCAAAGAAGAGGTAATATCCATTACCGATCTTTTCAATTTCTTTCTTCTTCAACTTCTTCTTCTTTAGTTTTTTCATGATAAAGTAATAACATCAGTATTAATTACATACTGATATGTTATTATAAATATGAAACAACCCTAATTCACCTTCTATCCATCCTACGGAAAAATGAAATCACCGCGCGTGCGTACGTACGGAATACCTCTCCACACCGTGGTGTAATCTATTTTCCACCATAACCTTACAAGGATGGGTATAATGGTGTAATGAGTAACTAAATATGATTATTATGAAGTAATATTGATACTGAAATGATATATATATACTCCAATACAATTCCACGATCATAGGAATGATATCATCACTTGTGCGTACGTACGGAATACCGTCTCCACGATGTGATGCGACTCGTTCTACATGATCTTCATTTTGTAATGATTGTATAAATGAATTTAATGAATGAATATGGTATATAATACACTAATACCATTCTGGAAATGAATTATCTATAACCTAAAGATAAGAATAAGAATTTATTCGACAAAACACGCATAAGAACAAAAAGTTATAAAGACCCGAGTAACAAGTAACAATGAAATATTACTAACAAGAAGCTAATAATATGACCATATATGATATCATATAAATATGTATGATTCTGGAATAAGTCAATAACATTATTTAAACCATTATACAGGAGCTTCGGACACGTACAACGCTAATCGGACCTAAGGTAAGGGAAATATCACAATCTCATTTTTATCCGAGATTGTTTATTCGTAAGTATTTACTGGGGTGTATTTTATCATCCACATCCATGTTCCCTCAATATGAAATATTGTTTGCATCCACTTGCAATAGTTTAAATCCAATTTTACCCTTAGGTGAGTTTTTAGTAAAGAATATGAAAGGAATCTTTTGTCGTTTTTCCGTACGAGGTACTTTTTGACTTTTCCGACAAAAGTACGAAGAATGTTTTTTTTAACTTATACGGCATGAATGGATTTTTAAAACATTATTTCCAAGAAGCTTCCTTTACAAGTTTTCAAGTTTATTTTTAATCAACTTCTTTTAGTTTATAATTGTATGACATGTTAAGAAAAGAAAAGTGTTTTTGAAAAAGAAAGGATATTTTCCTCAAGAATGGAGTTCAAGTGTTTTATCAAAATTATTTTCCATCTAAGATAATAAAGGGTTCTGTTTTTATCCCTTTAATTACATTGATTTTATTATGTTGTGAGGGAATTATTTTTATGAAGTCATTTGCCTTATATGATTTTATGATGTCATGATGTTTCAAGAATCCCATTTTTGTTACATGTGTTATGCGATGATGTATGTTTTATGATTATGTGGCACACATAAGAAAGGATTCATTATAAGATGGGTGGGACATATATCTCCCTCCAATGCATTGGGTAAAGATTTTATATCTCATGAGATAGACATGGCTGGAACGGAAGGTTATTTCGGTTCAGTGATACAGGACTGAAACGAGGAGTGAACTCGGTTCAGAAAGGGACTTTGTCCACTAAGATAGTCTTGGCAATGAGTCATGACTAACAAGAAATGATTTTCCATGATTATGTGTGCATGCCACAAAGTTTCAAGTTTTATGTTATGATTATGGGGATCTCATTTTCACTTCTATGATTTATTCCATGTTAAGATATTATGATCTCTTTTGCAGGTTTTGATTTTCAAAAAGAAATGATATGATTTTTATTTTCTTTATTTGCCCTTGCTGAGCATTTGAGCTCACCCTTTTATGTTTTCTTTTCCCCAGGTCAGGAAGATGGATATTAAGTAGAATATGCTAAAAGGGACCCTAGATATGATGAAATAAATGGGAGACACTGTAGAAGATTTATGAACCAGTTCTTTATGTTTCCCAGTTTCTAAAGACACTATACCTATACGGTCCTTTGTGGTTTTGTCATATGTTGTAATAAGTGTGCTTCAATTTTTGAAGTATTAAAAATGTATGTAAAGTATGGGTCGTTATAGTTGGTATCAGAGGAAAGGTATAGTCAACCTTTGGAAACTAGGATGTGAAAGCCTTAGTAAGAACCCTAAGGATAAGTCTAAGCATAGAACACAATCTTAGTGTTTTAGAAATGGCCATGAATAACCTAGGATAAGACCATAAGCATGAAAATTTTATTCTTGAATTATGTGGTTTCCTATTATAATTAGTGTTGCTCACACTATTCTTCTTGGTTTTAGTCAATGGCTGGAACCTGAAGGAACCGTGTTAATGCGGAATGCGATGGGCAATGCAATGATTGTCCCCCTGAGCAACCAAACGATATGGGAGCTGGAATGAAAAATCTTGTAGCCATGCTCACACAACTTTCTCAAGCTATGAATCATGCAGGATTTCCAAACGAGCAAAGGAGGGAGCAACATTCTGTTGAATCCTTCATGAGGCAGCGTCCACCTTCTTTCAGCGGGTCTACTGATCCATTAGTTGCTGAACAATGGATTAGTACTACTGAAAAGATATTTTCAGTTCTTCAATGTTCTGAACATGATAAAGTCATCCTAGCAGTGTACCGTTTGGAAGGAGATGCGGATCAATGGTGGAATCTTGTTAAGAATACGAGGCAAAGGGATGAAATTGAGTCTATGGAATGGGACGAGTTCAAGAACTTATTTTTCAATAAGTACTTCCCTCGTATTCTCCGAACAAAGATGGAGAAAGAGTTTCTTGAACTGAAGCAAAGGGATGATGAATCTGTTGGTACCTATGAAGCAAATTTTACAAGACTTGCAAGGTACGCTTCTGGTATTATTATCCAACCTGAGAGTAAGATCGATCGATTCTTTAGTGGCTTAAAACCAAGTCTTCGAAGGGCGTTAGCCATAAGGGACTTCAATAGCTACGAGGAAATCGTTCGATGTGCTCTCAAAGTCGAGATGGAGATTGGAGTAACCCATCAGTCACATGGGTTTGATAAGAAGAGGAAGATGGAATTCAAAGGAAACTCTAAAGAGCACACTGAAAAGAAGATGAACTTTCCATTATGCTCATAGTGTGGAAAGAAACATGGAGGGAGTTGTCTTAAAGGGACAAGTAAATGTTTTAAATGTGGAAAGGAAGGTCATCGGGCATTTGAATGCCGTGATAATGGGAAGAAGATGTCTAATGATGCAAACAAAGGAAGGGATACACAGAATGAACCTACTACACTTCAATGTTTCAAGTGCAAGGAGATGGGGCATTATGCCAATCAATGCCCAAATCCAAGGGTTGATGATGATGGTCGACGTCAACAAAATCTTAAGGCTAAAGACAAAGGAAAGTCACATGCAATTTCTATCAGCGATGTGGAGTACGATAACGATGTGGTGAAAGGTACACTTACCATCCACTCTAAAGTAGCAAATGTTTTATTTGATTCTGGATCCACCCACTCTTTTATTTCTGAAGACTTTTCTAAGGGTATCACCGTATTACCTCAACAATTAGATGTTGAGTTAGCCGTGACAACACCTAATGGCACATCAATCGCATCAAAAGTTTATAATTCTTCTCCAATCGAAGTTTGTGGGAAAGTGCTTCCTGCAAATCTTGTGATCCTTCCTTTAGTGGAATTTGATGTGATTCTTGGCATGGATTGGCTTTCTCTACATGGAGCTCATATCAATTGCCAAAGAAGGGAAGTCACATTTCATATTCCAGATCAATCTACGATCGTATACCAATGCAAGGATGAACATAACCTTCCAGTGGAAATTTCTTCCATATTATGGGTATTGATTCCACTAAATGAAGGTTATTTATCTCAAATGGTTGGTGAGAAACTCACGATTAAGAATATGCCCATTGTACGGGAGTTTGATGATGTCTTTCCGGAGGAATTGCCGGGTCTTCCACCAAATCATGAAGTTGAGTTTTCAATAGAACTCGTACCGAGTGCTTTGCCTATTTCAAAGACACCTTATAGAATGGCCCCAATTGAGTTGCAGGAATTGAAGAAGCAACTCCAAGAGAATCTTGATAAGGGATTCATACGCCCTAGTGCGTCACCTTGGGGAGCACCTGTTCTATTTGTTAAGAAGAAAGATGGATCAATGAGACTCTGCATTGATTATCGAGAACTTAACAAGATCACTATCAAGAACAAATATCCTCTCCCACACATTGATGACTTATTCGACCAACTACGCGGAGCTCAATACTTTTCCAAGATTGATCTTCATTCAGGGTATCATCAATTAAGGGTCAAAAGGGAGGATATACCAAAGACGGCTTTCCGTACAAGGTATGGACACTATGAATTTATAGTGATGCCATTTGGTCTTACTAATGCCCCTGCTATCTTCATGGATCTAATGAATAGAGTCTTTAGGGACTATCTTGATCAATTTGTGGTAGTCTTTATAGACGATATTCTTGTCTATTCAAAGAGCAAGGAAGAGCATGAAGATCACTTGAGAATTATATTGAAGACCCTGAGAAAGGAGAAGCTTTATGCCAAATTTACCAAGTGTGAATTTTGGCTTCAAAAAGTTGCATTTTTGGGTCATATAATCTCAAAAGAGGGGATATCTGTGGATCCAGCAAAAACAGAGGTTATCGAAAGATGGTCAAGACCAACAACAGTAACTGAGATCCGAAGTTTTCTTGGTTTGGCTGGATATTATCGACGTTTTGTAAAAGATTTTTCACGATTATCTAATCCACTCACCAAGTTGACTCGGAAAGGAGTTATGTATGTCTGGACAGAGGAATGTGAAGAAAATTTCAAGGATTTGAAAAGAAGGTTATCCAGTGCACCTGTGCTCACATTGCCTTGTAGTGGAGAAAGGTTTGTGATCTACAGTGATGCATCCAAGAAGGGATTGGGGTGTGTTCTTATGCAAAATGATATGGTGATAGCTTATGCCTCACGACAGTTGAAAATCCATGAGCAAAATTACCCAACACATGATTTGGAGTTGGCTGCGGTAATCTTTGCATTAAAGATTTGGAGGCATTACCTTTATGGTGAAAGGTGTGATATTTATACTGATCATAAAAGTTTAAAGTATATTTTCACACAAAAGGAGCTGAATATGCGCCAAAGAAGATGGTTGGAGCTGATTAAGGATTATGACTGCTCAATCCATTACCACCCTGGGAAAGCAAACAAGGTGACAGATGCATTAAGTCGACAAGACCATGCTAGTTTATCCATGATGAGGATCACAAAAGATCCAATATTTATGGATTTACAAAGGATGGATCTTGGAATTATAATGGAAGGGGAAAAATCTTATCTTTCTCAAATGAATGTTCAACCATCTATACATGTGAAGATTAAAGAGGCACAGAAAGAAGATGTCGAGTTACAAAAGAAGGTGAGAAATGTTCCTGAATTCAACCTTGATTGTGATGGGATAATAAAGTTCAGGAATCGGGTTTGCGTTCCTCCCATCCCTGAATTAAAGAAGGAGCTGCTGGATGAGGCTCATAGTTCTTCATTCTCTATTCATCCTGGAAGCACGAAGATGTATAGGGACCTGAAAGAGTACTTCTGGTGGGATGGCATGAAAAGAGATGTTGCTGAATTTGTCTCTCGATGCTTGGTTTGTCAACAAGTTAAAGCTGAGAGACATAAGTCTAAGGGGATGTTACAACCATTACCCATACCCGAATGGAAATGGGAAAACATCACTATGGACTTTGTCACAGGACTTCCTAAAACATCCAAAGGCAATAATGCTATCTGGGTCATAGTTGATCGTCTTACAAAGTCTGCACACTTCATTCCTATTAGAGAGGATTTCTCTCTAGATCAGCTTGCCAGGATATATGTAAAGGAAGTGGTAAGATTACATGGAGTACCACTTTCTATTATATCTGATCGGGATCCGAGATTTACCTCGAAGTTCTGGCGAAGTCTTCAGCATACTCTGGATACAGAGTTGAGTTTCAGCACTGCTTATCATCCCCAGACAGACGGTCAATCTGAGAGAACAATTCAAACCCTAGAAGATATGTTGAGAGCTTGCTCTATGGATTTCAAAGGAGGTTGGGATCAACACCTACCTTTGGTGGAATTTTCTTATAATAATAGCTTTCACTCCAGTATTCAGATGGCTCCTTATGAAGCTCTCTAAGGAAAGAAATGCAGGACTCCAACTTGCTGGGATGAAGTTGGGGAAAGAAAGCTATTAGGACCTGATCTCGTTGATGAAATGGCAGAAAAGGTCAGATCTATTCAACAACACATAAGAGCAGCTCAGAGTCGACAGAAAAGTTATGTCGACAACCGAAGAGAAGACCTAGAGTTTGAAGTGGGTGATAAAGTGTTCTTACGAATATCTCCCTGGAAGAGGGTTATGAGATTTGGAAAGAAGGGGAAGTTGAGCCCTAGATATATCGGTCCTTTTGAAATATTGGATCGTGTTGGGAAGGTAGCTTACCGATTGGCGCTTCCACCGAATCTCTCTCAAGTTCACGATGTGTTCCATGTATCTCTCCTGAGAAAGTACATACCAGATCCTTCACATGTACTCAGCTCAGAAGTTGTACCGCTGGAGCAAGATCTTTCTTATGAAGAACAGCCGATAGAGATTCTGGATCGTAGCGAAAAAGTCCTACGAAACAAGACCACTCGCTTGGTGAAAGTTTTATGGAGAAACCACCAACTTGAAGAAGCTACATGGGAGCTTGAGGATATGATGAGGGAGAAGTATCCTAATTTGTTTGTTGCAAAGTGACGAATTTCGAGGGCGAAATTCTTTTTAAGGGGGGTAGAATGTAACACCCGAGACTTTTATGTTATATAAATCATCAAAGGAATCTTTTTTTTACACAACACTTGCTTGGATTGCTTTACACGCAATCGCGACCTTCCTCGATAGCTTGCGTCGTACGCAATACCGAGTTTCACTAAACAACATTATGCTATTAAAACTAGCCGTTATGAATAGTAATAACCACTTTTTGAAATTTTATAAATTTTATTTTTCAAAAGGGACTTCATTTTTGGACTCAGAATATCGAAATTAGCCTAGGGTGAAATTTTGGTATTTTTCTGAAAACTTTCAATTTTTGATGAATAGTGAAACCACTAAGTGGTAGGTTAAAAACTGAATTTTGCATAAAACTTAATTTTACCGCTTCTGTGAATGGAATTTCAAAAATCCGAGAGACACGGTTAATATCAAGGACTAAAATGTGGTTCAATGAGATGAAAATAATTTTTTGGTGAATAGTAACTTTTTACTATTTTTACCGCGGTTAATAGTAAATAGGGTAACTAAGGGTAAATATGATATTAATATTACCCTAACACATGTCCTAATTCTATTGGACAAGTGTAATTCGACCAAAAACAAACTTAGGAATAAAATATGACCATTTAGGCCCACATGGATTATATTAGGACATTTATTATTAATTTATTTAAAGAAGGGTTAAAATAGTTAAAATCAAAGTTTAATAAGTAAATCATTTTTAATATGGGGTTATACATAAGATAAATTCGATTGTAAATATTCATTAGAAAGATAAAAAGATTTCCTACATGATGGTATTTTATTTGTAATTTTTAGACATCAAATAAGTTAATTTATTTATGACACAAAGATGATGCAGTAATTATCTTATTAATGAAATATTGACAAAATTGATAATATAAATACCAAAATAAATGTAATTTGAGACTTTTTATGAATTCCACTAATTTTCTAGGTTACTATGATATATTAGTATTTATTTAATCAACTTGGTTCGAACATATAATTCTGTTATGACTTTCACAAAAATCATATATCAAATAGTGTCAAAATTGACACAAAATAGTTTTTAAATAAAATATTATATTATTAATTGTTATTTTATTCCTAAAAATCTAAGGTTCGGCCAAATGACTTAGATAAGGATATATATATTAATAATAAACAATTTGGGGTTCGTTTGGCATGTTATAGTAAGTGTATTAACCATATAGTGAAAGAAAACAAAAAGACACGGTAAGAGTTAAATTATTTAACTTAGAGTTAAATCTAATTGATAAGGTTAAAATAATAACCTAAACTTGTCTAAATCCTATTGGTTGATAGGATTTCGACCCTTCCCAACTTTATATTCGAAATAAGACCCTTTGGAACCATTATAAACCGATTTTGACTTTAATATAAAATAATATTTTGAGATATTCCTAAGGTGCCCCTCTCCTCCCTTATAAAAGGGCACCTCCTCCCCCTCCTCCTCACACCAAATTGAGCACTCAATCTCGGCCAACCCCTGCCATTTTCTCCTCTACACTTCCCTAGAATAATCCTAGAGGTCCTGGTCTTCTCCAAAGACCAATCTTAGTTCCTTAAGTGGAGGATTCAAAGAAGCGTTCCAAAGAAGAGGTAATATCCATTACCGATCTTTTCAATTTCTTTCTTCTTCAACTTCTTCTTCTTTAGTTGTTTCATGATAAAGTAATAACATCAGTATTACTTACATACTGATATGTTATTATAAATATGAAACAACCCTAATTCACCTTCTATCCATCCTACGGAAAAATGAAATCACCGCGCGTGCGTACGTACGGAATACCATCTCCACGCCGTGGTGTAATCTATTTTCCACCATCACCTTACAAGGATGGGTATAATGGTGTCATGAGTAACTAAATATGATTATTATGAAGTAATATTGATACTGAAATGATATATATATACTCCAATACAATTCCACGATCATAGGAATGATATCATCACTCGTGCGTACGTACGGAATACCGTCTCCACGATGTGATGCGACTCGTTCTACATGATCTTCATTTTGTAATGATTATATAAATGAATTGAATGAATGAATATGGTATATAATACACTAATACAATTCTGGAAATGAATTATCTATAACCTAAAGATAAGAATAAGAATTTATTCGACAAAACACGCATAAGAACAAAAAGTTATAAAGACCCAAGTAACAAGTAACAATGAAATATTACTAACAAGAAGCTAATAATATGACCATATATGATATCATATAAATATGTATGATTCTGGAATAAGTCAATAACATTATTTAAACCATTATACAGGAGCTTCGGACACGTACAAAGCTAATCGGACCTAAGGTAAGGGAAATATCACAATCTCATTTTTATCCGAGATTGTTTATTCGTAAGTATTTACTGGGGTGTATTTTATCATCCACATCCATGTTCCCTCAGTATGAAATATTGTTTCCATCCACTTGCAATAGTTTAAATCCAATTTTACCCTTAGGTGAGTTTTTAGTAAAGAATATGAAAGGAATCTTTTGTCGTTTTTCCGTACGAGGTACTTTTTGACTTTTCCGACAAAAGTACGAAGAATGTTTTTTTTAACTTATACGGCATGAATAGATTTTTAAAACATTATTTCCAAGAAGCTTCCTTTACAAGTTTTCAAGTTTATTTTTAATCAACTTCTTTTAGTTTATAATTGTATGACATGTTAAGAAAAGAAAAGTGTTTTTGAAAAAGAAAGGATATTTTCCTCAAGAATGGAGTTCAAGTGTTTTATCAAAATTATTTTCCATCTAAGATAATAAAGGGTTCTGTTTTTATCCCTTTAATTACATTGATTTGATTATGTTGTGAGGGAATTATTTTTATGAAGTCATTTGCCTTATATGATTTTATGATGTCATGATGTTTCAAGAATCCCATTTTTGTTACATGTGTTATGCGATGATGTATGTTTTATGATTATGTGGCACACATAAGAAAGGATTCATTATAAGATGGGTGGGACCTATATCTACCTCCAATGCATTGGGTAAAGATTTTATATCTCATGAGATAGACATGGCTGGAACGGAAGGTTATTTCGGTTCAGTGATACAGGACTGAAACGAGGAGTGAACTCGGTTCAGAAAGGGACTTTGTCCACTAAGATAGTCTTGGCAATGAGTCGTGACTAACAAGAAATGATTTTCCATGATTATGTGTGCATGCCACAGAGTTTCAAGTTTTATGTTATGATTATGGGGATCTCATTTTCACTTCTATGATTTATTCCATGTTAAGATATTATGATCTCTTTTGCAGGTTTTGATTTTCAAAAAGATATGATATGATTTTTATTTCCTTTATTTTCCCTTGCTGAGCATTTGAGCTCACCCTTTTATGTTTTCTTTTCCCCAGGTCAGGAAGATGGATATTAAGTAGAATATGCTAAAAGGGACCCTAGATATGATGAAATAAATGGGAGACACTGTAGAAGATTTATGAACCAGTTGTTTATGTTTCCCAGTTTCTAAAGACACTATACCTATACGGTCCTTTGTGGTTTTGTCATATGTTGTAATAAGTGTGCTTCAATTTTTGAAGTATTAAAAATGTATGTAAAGTATGGGTCGTTATATAGTTACACACATATTAGTGTAAATTTAGAGACCCAGATTAAAAAATATATCTCTAATACATCAAAACACATCACAAACCTAAGGATGAAGCATCACCTAAATTCGTGAACTAAAATCACTCTTCTAGAAAATTAATAACTGGATTACTAACCATATTTTCAATTCAATAATCAAAAGATGCCCGACCCTAATCAGTCCAAAATAAAACCTAATATTTTCTAGTCAAGCATGTTATAGGAGTTAACTCTTGATATAAATAATCTACGCTCCTAATATAGTATAATGTAAGACCAAGGATTTGATAAAACGCTGTAACTATCTATGGGGATTACCCAGAAATTACTACCTCTATATTTCAAGGATACAAAACTAATCCATGATGGAACATGACATAAAACAAGAAAAAAAAACCACGAGCCTAGAACTCAAAGTTCGATCACCTATTGAGTAAAATATTATGACAAAAAATTACTAAATGGAACCCATATGCTCTATGTCCTCCTCCATGGTCATAGATTACACAAAGATGTTCTTGATAAAAACCACCACAAAATGATATAGGAACTCTTTGAACAATATGTTCATCAAACCCATGTACACAATTGAAGCATTTTTCAAAATAAAATAAATAATAATGAAATCATAATGCCTATAAGGACATCAAAAAACTGACTTTAGTATATCATAATAATTTATCCACATCTGATGATGTCCAAACATCAGATCGATATTTAATGCCGACTATCTCCCTTCAGCTGATCGAATAAATCATCAATCTAATAGAAGATGATAATGCTTCTTCAATGTCACCAAATTTAAGTGTTTATAACCAAGATAAGTATTCAAACTACCATCAATATTTTTCACAAGTAGATCTGGAGAGATCCATGTTCACAAACTCATCTGAATAAACCCTCAAATTCAAAGATCATCGATCCATACCTAGAGCTTTCACAACTCATAAAGTGCCATCCTATACAAATTCATCAAGATCAGAGAAGTTCCTAATTGTATACATGTCCTAATATTGATCACCCATCAAGGGGGTAATTTCATAAACTCCTTATAAAATAAATTAGGGTACTCTTATATTAACCAGAGGAACACCATTGCTTGAACATCCAATGAAATCAATATCAACTATGTCATCATGGAATACAACGATAGAAAATTACTCCAACACATTCGAGGGTCTATCTCAACAAATAGTATTGAAGACTCTATATCAGAATCCTATAACACAATATCCTGAAGCGACCAAAAACATACATCATTGAAAATATCCATTCCATGCTATGAGTGATGTCATATGGCTGAATTTATAAACATAGGATGTCCTCCCAAGAGTAGTGCTACCGTAGCACCTGGTCATAGTGTCTACATACTTCATACAGATAATCTTGACCTCTAATTGGTGTAGTCAATTCTAAGGGATCTGGAATCCTCTCCAACTCAAATCCCAAAAAATAGACTTAGTCAATCCATATGAAGGAGTGAAAAACACCCAAATTAATAAAAGCATGAACCCTAGTAGAAAACAAGAAAAGGGTGCCTCAAATATTGTATGGTTCACCTAGTGGTGGAAGCTCTAGTGAATGAAAGTGAACATGACATGCTCTAAATCCTATCTAGCACTCATGGGGACCACCACCATGGATGTACTCCACTCTCTAAGGATGAAGACCATCTCATGTTTTTCTTCTACCCACCTTATATCCTTTATGATGATCCAATGTTGGAGAAACTTATTGCTTCTACCTTATCTAAAACTACCTCAATGGAGGAACCTCAAATAGAAAATTTATTTCATGACTCCTAAGAAGAAATTGCAAGAACTCTTTCCACTGATAAATTCAAAATCCACATGAAAAACATGTGTTTTATCCCCTGGTAGGTGCTTGATATCTGTCACCCATAGAGAAAAAAGATGATGTGGGATGAGACCTACAACCAATTATCAAAAATCTATTCTATCCAAGAAACTAGGAACCCCATACCACATCCCAAATAAAGGTAGAATCGAAAGGACTCCCCTATTATAATGACCTACTTATTTCTAGAATCCTCTCAATAACATCTACTATTTCCATCAACCCTAGATGTTTTGGTTGTGTACACGGGGTGACATGGAGTTTGATCTCTGGATGAAGAGCCTCCATGTAGTTCCACATCGTAGCATCATCATCTAGAAATATGTATGACACATATTAGATAAAGGTCCAAAAATGGATCTCAAACTCCTACATGCTTGATATCCCCCATTGGTGGGTATGAATCTCCTAGAAACTGGTCACCTTCACCACTGAATAAAGAATATATACTCAAAACTAGTCTAAAAAATTCTTATATAATACAACCGACTCATCACAATCCTTGAGGAATAATAACTAACACTCTGTCACCACTCCATACAACATCAGAACTTCTAATGAAACCTACTGCTCCTACCAAGAATAGATCAAACTGAAGGATATCTTCACCTCCTCCAACTATTCCTCAGTAAGTCAGTTTGAAACAAATCCCACACACTTCTATAGTCTCTAGTGCTTAAAATATTATAGTATCCCTCCCCACATTCTATTATTTTTGACCTCTACATCCCCGTGATCTATTGAAAGATCATGTTGAACATCTTCAGTGCGAACATAATGAGGATATTGACCTAGATACATAATTGGAAGATATAAAATTGTTAGTGAATTATAATCCAAGAATATTAAATATTTAAGATTTAATTAATTATCTAAGGTTTGACCCGATTCCATAAGCTAACCATTTCAAATACAGGACTAGTGAAGAAGGATGCATGATCTTTTCATAGGTCTATAGCACGAAACCAGTATCACTTCACTTATTTGGATTAGTAAGCATAAAGTTTCATCCCTCATATCACTTTGGAACCCAAATACCTTTTCCCTAACAGGTATCCCTTATTTTCATTTCTTATTAAACATAGATGACACCATTTCTTACCCAAATAAGGCAGTCCTCACCTGTACCTACCACCAAACTGCATCCTATCCCTCAGCCTAAACCTTTGATTCAAATCCTTCACAACCCATTCCCCTAATGCTACCCCTACAAGGATATGAATTTGAGAAGGGAGATAATAAGGCCTTAATCCCACCTCTAATAGGTCATATGTAGGTTGAAATCATCAAGGGTATAACATACAGAAAAATGGGAGGCATTAGCTTGAATGATTTGAGAAAATGAAAGGGATAAGTTATAATCATTAAAAAATCATACTCATGATAAAATATAATATCTATGATATAAGAATTTAATTCCATATAACTGAAATAACTAAATAAGGAAACCAAAAGAACATTAAGATAATCCTTGTAAATGACCCAAAAATCCCGAAGAGATCCTAAAAAACCCATGAGCAAGTAATTTCCATCCTAATAACAAAACATCTCCTATATAGCTAAATGAAAATTTACATATATATATATATAGGGTGATCATAACATGTATAGCCAGTAGGATCCCCCCCAATGCCTCTTGTGTAAAAGATAAAAAAGCATGATAAGTCCCAGTGAACAAGTGAATATAACTCATCACCTAAACAATGTATTCTATAATCCAAGACATTCCATGGCTATATCTCACCAATTATCATATACAGTAGATCATACAATATAATATCAGAAGAGGGTACCCCACAACTACTTCCACACTGGTTTTCTGCTCTACTGCAAAATCTCACATCTAGATCCATCTCTCTCCAAACGTAACCAAGCACAAAGACAGATGGTCAAAGAATCATCCCCTGAATCCCATGGATCATATTATCTCATTATCCCATGCCGTATCTCTATATAGTATTGAAGTTGTTTCTGGGTTTCTACAACACCCATATTTCATGTATCATTCCACAATCCATAATAACCCATACACATCATCCCTATTGTAATGTATAAAATACTATATCTTGATGTACATTTGTGTGAAAAATCCATATGAAATTATATTCCCTTATACAGATATATGGTAATAGTAAACACCATTCACACCAAAACATAATACAACATGGAGACAATATAGTGGTTAGTAAGGGTAATCATGCATACATTCCTCTCAAACTAATATGTTGGAGAAAACAACCATCTAGTGTCCCCTTGTTGTATGTATTCGTACATAAATTGGTGTTTTTTAATGTAATCACATAAAATTAAAGATATAAATCACCACAAAACCACACTATTGGCATTAACATTTTTTTCATGTAAACTACAACTATCATCTCTTAAACACCTGACTGTCACCATTAGAAACTATATATCTTACAAGAACTCACGAATTCAAGGAGGTGAATTTAATTAATTTTATATTTTTAATATTTGATTTTACATTAATAAATTCATTAGACATTAATTAAAATTATTCTATTTCACATTTCACTAATAAAGAAGTCATGTCCATTCCCTATATAAATAATTCAACTGATTCCATGGTTCCACAAGATTATCAACATTCTCATTACATTCAGGAACCAACCCCATGGGTTAAAACATTTATTAATAATTATCATTCCATAATTATAGTTAATCTAGGAAAGGCCCAATGTTACCATAATATAGATTCATTAACCAAGAATTACCAGCTATCTTATGCATTGGAGAAAATAATTAATTTAACCAAGAAACTCTACCATATAGCCTTTAAATAAAATAATTATCTAGAATGAATATATATTGATTCAAAAATGGGAAAACCTAACATCATCCCATTCCATAAATCCTTATTCTATGCCCGACACCACCATGAATATTAAAATTCATCCTTCCACCATAGGCATCAACTTCTATAAGAAACCTAGGATGCCCTATATATGTTTGATCAACCATAAGAAATCTCAGGCTTAACAAATTTCACATAGAAAGTCTCAAATATAGAGAAAATAAATAATTAATAAAATAATAGAGTTAATAGGGAACATAGGCCTTAAAACAAGGAATTTATCTCCCATATGAAAATGGGCTTGCTCAGTCCAAAAAATTTATCTTTATAAAGAAACCAATTTTATTGCTATCTAGGTTTGATTGATTCATTTATCATAGTTTCCAACTATAGGAAACCTATGAAATTATATTCTATAAGACATTAATTATTTAAATATTCTTTCAAACATAATTTCTAGTTTCAACAAACTAATGAAGAAAATTTTAATTAAACATGAATATTTTTCATTATCAACAATATGCACTTATAGGTATATGTTCTTTATCCTATTCCATTAACATATGGATATAAAATTTCAATTTAACATAAATTATTCATTACTTTATTTTTATCAAATTATATGAATCAATAGATTCAATTACCATGGATCTTTAACTCATTAACTAATAAAATTGTCAACATTACGTTCTTAATTTTTTTAATAGAATTATAATAATAAAATGATTAAAAATATGTCTATTTAATTATTTATCCAAAAATATTTATAGATTAACATTCTTAACCATTTAAAAAAATGACCATGAAAAACCCAAGAATAAAAATTTCTAATCATTGAATAAATAGAGTTAAAAATATTTTCAGTAAAACAAGAGGCAAAGGTTATCAAAATGAAAAATATATGCTATTACCAACCATAAACCATTTCTTTTCATTAATCTAGTTATACATTTTGAAGGTGAATTCCACCGTCACCCAAAGATATAGAGCATGATTTCTATTTGTTTTCACATAAAATAATATAAGAAGAAATTAATCTTATACATCAAGGATTCCAATTTGATCAACAATAAAACAATAATTCTGAACTCTGATCACCTCACCATGAGGAAACTATAACCCCATGAGAACACTATTCCATATTTACACCAACATTCCTCAAAGAAGTCTACAGTGACAAAGGAAATCATCCTGTCTATAATATAATGATAAAATATGATGAAAAAAATCTATCATAAAACATACCCAAATAAAAAAATAAAAATCTCAAATTATATCACCATAGGTCAAACATGAGAATATGGGGATTAATCTCTATCAAAAGGGATTCAAAACAACCTAAGGAATCACCTATAGCCACATGGATTTGAGAGAGAATAATAGTTTTTTAGAAAATTTGAGGGTTCTCGAGAAATTATGGGCATTTTAACAGACATAAATATATGGAATTAATTGGTCATTCACTTAGTGAAAGTATCGAGTCTTTGATTTGACGAAAAATCTATTACTAGATCCAAAAAACATGGGATTTATTTGAATCAGGAATAAAATTTGTAAATCATGATTTCTTTTGAGATAGATTCACCAAATACAACCCCATAACTCTTTATACTTTGATCTAAAGTACACATCATGAATCTCAACCTGAAAAATTATCTTCTAATGCCATGAATCACTATTTGAATTAGGAACCAAAATCTCACATCCTGAACTATATTTCACATCATTAACTTCTCTTTCTTCTATATTCCATCACCCAAAGTCTAGATATCCTTCCATAAGATTCATCCTAGCTCCAAGAACCTCGAAAACACACAGAGGAATGTGATAGAAGGGCCTAGGCCATTAAAAAACATTTTCTATAATAGTTCATAATGAGATAAATGTGTGGCTACTAGGACTAACTTAGAGATCTCTGGTTATATTTTTTCTATAGCTATCCCAAATGGATGATAGATGATTTAAATAAATGGGGAATCCATCCAAGGTTTGTTCATTTTTAATTTCACCATCAATATTTTTTTTATAATGTTATGGAGTAAATAAATTATGAAATTATTATGCGAAAATGAAAAATAACTAAGGAATTAATCTTAAGATGATGAATGGATATGATTTTTTTTGGTTCCAGGTATGATAATTTATCAACGAAAGCATAAATTGAAAAGGAAATTTATCTTTTCGTGACTCACATACGATAATAGATATACATAAATGGAGAAATCAAAATGTAATTTATCTTATGGATACCCAAATAATTAAATTCACTTATGATGTTAGATAATCAAGTCACATAAGAATAAATATGAGCTTGATAGAATTTAATAATAGGTTTATATTATATTCTGAAACATTGGGATGTTAGTAAGATAATTTATAATACACACAGATGATATCTTAAGATAATTTACTTAGAAATTGAATAATTTGATCCATGTATGTAAATTGAACTGTAAGATATTGTACAGGTTCTAGAGTTCATATATTTTAAAGAATAATATTTAAATTAGATGATTAAAGTTAATTATTATTTTTGGGTAAAACATCTTGACCAAACTAATTTTAACACCCCAAGATTCCATGGTACGCTTCTCTTTGAATAATGTGATAGCGTGTGTTGTACGCAACACCGAGTTCTAACACACCATAACCAATCAAACTAGCCGTTATGAATAGTAATACCTACCTTTTGAAATTATATATATTTTATTTTTTAGAATGGACTTTATTTTTGGATTCGGAATATCGAATTTAGCCTAAGGTTAAATTTTGGTACTTTTCGGATAACTTTAATATTTTGATGAATAGTGAAAATTACTAAATTTTAATTAAAAACAACTTTTTTAATCATAATAATTAATAGTGATAATTTATGAATTTGAGTGGTTTTAAAGTATATTTAGAATATATTTTTACCATTTAATATAATTTTGGTCATTGGACAAAATTTTACAATTAAACCGGACATAAACAAGTGTCAATCTTTTGATAGTTATTATCTCTTAAAAACACGCTTTTTGTTTTAACAACGGGAATTAATTTTAAATTAATTTCTGCCTCTTCTGTGTTTTGAATTTGGAAAATTGGATTCTATATTTGGAATCAGGATTTTCAAATTGTGTAAATAGGTAACTTTTATTTTTAGACATTTTGAATAATTACTTTGGTAAATATTTTATTTACCATGGTTAAGGGTAAATCTGGTAAATAAGGGTTAAAAAATAATATTATAATAATACTAAATTACCCTAAAACGTGTCCTAGACTTATTGGTTGATACATGTTCGACCATAGGCATCATTGGGGCGATTTTGGGACCCCGTGAAGCCACTTGTAGGTGATAGGGACACTTTATTTTAATTAAGTTAAAATGAATACAAAAATGACACAAGCATATATCTTTTAGAAAAACAATTTTAACATAGTGTTATATATGTTGGCTTTTCGACTATAAATATTAATTAGAAAGATAAAACAATTTTCTACATAATGATATTTTATTTATAATTTTTAGAGATTACAAAATTTAATTTATTTATGACACAATGATGATGTAGTAATTACCATAATAGTAAAAATTTAAAATAATTGATATTATAAATACCCAAGTAAATAAAATTTTAGACTTTTAATGAATTACAATAATTTTATAGGATAATATGACATATTAGGATTTATTTAATTAAATGTTTTCTAAGTAATCATTCTGTTATGAGTTTCACAAAAATCAACTATTGATTAGTGTCAAAATTGACATAAAAGATTTTTGAAAACAAATATTATATTATTAATTGATATTAAATTACTAAAAATCTAAGGTTCGGCCAAGAGACTTATATCATGATAGTGGAATCATTAATGGACCACTTGGGGGTCGCTTGGATGTATATAGTAAGTTTATTAACTATATAATATAAAAATACAAAGTGACATGGTAATTGTCAAACTAATTAACTAAGAGTTAATACTTAAAGATAAGGTTAATATAGTAACCCAAACCTGTCTAAATTCTATTGGTTGAATGGTTTTCGACCTATCCCAACCTTAACATTTAAATAATCAACTTTGGAGCCATTAGAAACCGAATATTAATTTATTATAAATTAATATTTCTAGCTTTTCCAAAGGTTCCCCTCACCCCTCTTATAAAAGGTCACTCCTCCTTCTCATTTCTTCACACCTTCAAAGCCTATTGGGTCGTCCAAACTCTGCCCCAATACTCTCCCAACTTCCCTCAATACAATCTAGAGGCCTTAGTTTGATCAAAAAGCCAACCTAAAGATCCCGTTTGATCTAATCAAAAGGAAGAACCTGAAGAAGAGGTAATGATTTCACCACCCTTTTCCAAGTTCCATTCTTCTTCGACTTCTTATTCCTTTGTTATTACCATTATAAAATAATAACTCCAGTATCATATATATACTGTGATTTTATTATAGATATGGTACAACCATATTCAGTATTCTATCCACCCTTTGAATAACATGTCACCATACGTGCATATGAACGGCTTACCGTCTCCACGTCGTGGTGTAATTGTTATTCAATATATTATTATTTGGATGGGTATAATAATGATGTGTAACTCATGTAAATAATAAATATAACATGTTAATGATTCTTTATATATGATATAACATCCATTTATATATTATTTTCATATCAAAATAATGATGTTGTCACTCGTGCATACGTACGGACTACCGTCTCCACGAACGCGATGGGATTCATTCTCCATCGTATCCATTCAAGTATAATTATCATTTGATGTTTTAAAAATAATTTTTAAGGACTTGATATCATTCTGTATATGAATAATATACAACCTATCCATGACAAACATGGCTTCTATAACAAAACATATAAAAGAAAACGAGTAAGTTAACACCCGAAACGATGATAATACTAAGATATTATTAACAAAGCAATGTTAAAAGATCATATATGATATCATATGAATGATTATGATTCTTGTATAATTTAATAACAATTATTTCACTGTTATATAGGATGTTAACCTACCCCAACCAAGGAAAAGTACAAGGTAAGTTTTATTTCACAATCTCTTCATTATCCGAGGTTGTTTATACGTAATAATCTACTGAGATCTCTTTATCATCCACATCCATGTTTCTTAAAAATAAATTTCAAAAAAAATTTAATATTTACTAGAATATGGTTTAAAGTCATTTATACCCATGTTTGACTTTTTATAAGAGGTTTATAAAGGAATCTTTCCGTCGTTTTCCAAAAAAGGTGCTTTTTAACATTTTCGACAAAATTAATGTAAGAATGTTTTTTTAAATTATATGGCGGGTGCGACTATTTTCCGCCATTATAAATTTGTTGAAGCTTCCCTTACAAGATTATATGAATATTTTGAAAGAAAATTCTTTATTTCATAAATATAAGACTCTTAAAAGATTTCAAAATAGAAAGAGATATTTCTCTAAAAAGAGTTTTGATTTCATTAATGTCAACATCCTTTGATGGATTTTACGTTGATTTATTATGATACAAAACTTCTATATTGTATTGAAGGTTTTGTGATATGTTTGACTGTGGATGTGCTATTTTTATACCGTTCATATTTTATGGTGAAAGTATTTACATTTCGTATGCTAGTTTTAATACGAATGTTTATGTTATGTTTAATCCTTTTCATATGGGAATGAATTGGACTTAATATGTGATGGGTGGAGCCCACTATAGCTCCTCGATGCATCGGTAGTTCTCATGAGGAAAACTAGTGTCTTGGCACAAGGACTTGGAAAAATCTTATTTTTAGTCTTGGCACGAGGCCTTGGCTATGTGGTTATGATAGTCTGGCATTATGCATTCCATCATTATGAAAGTGGTTATTGATATTGCATGTTATTATTCGATTAGTAGAATATCCATGTGAATAAGTAAATGGAATTATTTCATTTTACTTTTTCCATACTATGTTGAAGTTCATGTTTAAAAGGCTTTTGTTTTAGTTATATATTGCCTTAAATGTGTATTCTTATTTATGATAGTTTCCGCTATATTGTTATCCTTACTGGGCATTTGATCTCACCCCTTTTCTATGTTTTTTTTTCAGGAAGTGAGGAAGTAAATTATGAATGACCTTCAGGGATATTATGTGGGGATATGAGTGTGGAATATGGAGACAATATGTTTTTGTAGTAGTTTTTCACTTTATGATGTAATGTAAGACTTATGAATATATCTAGTGTTTCCAAGGCTACTAAACCAATCGTTATTTCGATATTTGATCATTCTTGTGATCATGTCAATGTTATGTAATAATGCACTGACTCCAGGTAACTGGGGTCAGGGCGTTACAGTTGGTATCAGAGGAAGTTTAGTAAAAACCTTGGATGCTAGATTTAGATAAACTCTGATTAGTTCACGTAGACCTAAGATGAACTTTGAGGATTAGTATAGAAGAACTTCCTATAATTTTGGTATTGTAGAGATTTTGTGAGTTTTCCGAGCAATACATCCCTGTCTGGGTATGAGCAGGTAGAGGCGGCTCTGGCACAGATGTACTTAGGGGTAAAACCCGAAAACACTACTTTGAGCAAAACTCGAATGAGAACTGGTGCACGACAACGGGCCTTGTTGTACTCTTGGTTACGACACTCCCGGGGGATATGCTTATGATAACTCTCATTTTATGTACAAATCATTATGAAGGGTTTATGAGTATATACTTTCTCAAAGAAAACATTTTTATTATTATGGATTATATCCATAAATAGTTCAATTTATGTTAAGTGTTTTATAAGTATGGAATTACGTATTTTGATTCATAAACTGATCTAGTTTATGCCATTGTTTAGAAATGGCGCCTAGTGGAAGAAATGGAAACCGTATCAATGCACTCACTCCATGTAGGGATTTCCCTCCTGCTCAAGATAATTATAGTGGAGCTGGTGATGCAACTGGTGCCGATCAACTAATCACCATACTAGGACAACTCACTCAGGTTATGAATAATAACCTCACCCGTATGGAGCACCCTGATCCGCATCATGGAGGATCAATGTTAGATCGATTCATAAGGAAAAAACCACCAACTTTCAATGGGAGTACAAATACCTTAGTAGCTGAGTAATGGATAAATTCCCTAGAGAAAATATTTCAGGCTTTGGGGAGTAGTAAAAGGGAAAAAGTTATCATGGAAGTTCATTGCCTCACTGGAGATGCTGATCAATGGTGGTCATTGATTCAAAACATGAAGGAAGATGATGAAGTATCAAATATGGATTGAAGGGAGTTCAAAGATCTATTTTTAGAAAAATACTTTCCTCGTGACCATCGAGCAGATATGGAAAGACAATTTCTGAGTCTGAGACAGAAGTAGGATGAGAATGTCGAAAAGTATGAGGCTAACTTTACAAGGTTAGCAAGGTATTCTGGAGATTATATACGTAACCCAAGAAGTAATATTGATTGTTTCTTTGATGGGTTAAAACCATTTCTCCGTCGAGCATTAGTCTCACAATCCTTTTCATCGTACAAAGACATTCTCTCATGTGCTATCAAGACCGAAAAGGAATTATCTAAGTCTTATGACTTTACAGCAAAGCAAGAGAAGAAGATACCTGCTGATCAATCTGGGAATGGAAATAATGGGAAGAAGGGAAAGGTTGAATATCCATCCTGTGGTAAATGTGGTAAGAAACACCCTGGTACTTGATTGAAGGGATCATGAGTCTATTACAAGTGTGGTGAAAAAGGCCACCAAGATCGTGATTGCAAGGGGAAGAAGGAAGCTACCAATGTTCAGTGCTACAATTGCTGGGAGATGGGGAATTATGCAAATGAATATCCTAAGAATCAGGAGAACTTACCTCAGAAAGGCCAAGGGATCAAGGCCAAGCTTATGCTAACACTACTGTTGAGGCAGAAGCTCTGAAAGATGTGGTGGCAGGTAATTTAATGGTTTCCTCAAGTTTAGAAAATGCATTATTTGATTCTGGATCATCACATTGTTTCATATCTTCCCAGTTTGCTAAGAAAATTAGATATTTCCAATTTGATTTGTCAAGGGAGTTGTCAGTTAAAACTCCTAAGTGAAGTATCATTGCAACAAAGTTTTGTGAATCAGTCCCCATTAGAGCACATAAATGTTCTTTATCTGCTGATCTCATCGTCATACCTATGATTTAGTTTGATATAATCCTCGGTATGGACTGGCTTTCAGACAATGATGCGATGATTTATTGTAAGAATAAAGATGTTACGATTCTTGATGAGGATGATAAGGAACACCTTATCTTTAGAGTAGAATCATCACCACCTAATTCTTATCTAGATCCACCCTTAGTAGCTCAACTAAATTCAATTATTGGGGAGTAAGAGAATGAAATAATTGTGGGTGAGGAAAGGAATGTTCAAATAGAGGATTTACCTATTGTGAAATAATTTGTAGATGTATTTCCGGAATATTTACCTGGACATCCTCGAGAACAAGAAGTTGAGTTTTCCATTGATTTAATTCCTGGATCAAGGCCTATATCGAAGTCCCCTTATAGAATGGAAACTGTAGAATTAGTCGAACTAAAGAATCAACTAGAGTAATTGTGTAATAAAGGATTTATTCTTCCTAGTGTTTCTCCATGGGGAGCCCCTGTTCTTTTTGTTAAAAAAGAAAGATTGACTTATGAGGTTATGTATTGACTACAGGGAGATCAATGCTATAACAATAAAGAAGAAGTATCCCCTACCTCACATTGATGATTTATTTGACCAACTGCATGGAGCTCAATACTTTTCAAAGATTTACCTTCGATCTAGAAACCATCAGTTGTGTGTGAAGAAGGAAGACATTCCGAAGAAAGCATTTCGAACCAGGTACGGGAATTATGAGTTTACAATAATGCCTTTTGGATATTAAGATTATTTTTTATAAATACCATATATTGTAAAAGCCAATGAACATGGAAACTCTTTTTTCACTGATAAACCCATCGGGGATCCTCGTACATGATCTGGTTATTTGGGAATTTCTAATGTTCTAGCTAAAATATCCCACCCACCCATAGCTAAAAGACCCCCTCTGTTCTCCACACCTCAATAGAATCATGTATAAATTTTTTGAAATATTATTAAATGAATCAAAATATATAAATAATTGAATTACCATAAATAAATAAATAAATTAATCTTCTCAAAATACTATCATATACATCCCTCGACTCTTCTTTAAGATATTTTCCCTTTTTCTCATCTGAGTCGTCATACATTTTCATGTCTACCCAGGGGTGATAGAGGGGGAACTTTTGTAGAGCATGAAGACTCAGCGTTTAGGTTTTTAATTTTTTCGCCATAATTTGATCATATAAAAATATATACAATCCCTAAGATAAATTATTTGGTTATAAATTTTTATATTGGATCTTTTGATGATATATCTATGATTTATATAAACTAAGAGTAAATAAATCATTAATAAATCATTAATAAGACCATTAATATAAAAAAATCATACGAGAATCATTACACCTTCAAAAAATGATTTGTTTTCTTCTAATTTCAAAACATTTCGTCGATGTATCTTCATCTATAAAGGGATATATATCACAAGTATTATGATGTTTCCTATTCCCAAATATGAAATATTTTGTGAGGGTTGATTTGAAAGACCTCTATCTCCAAGAACACAAAAATAAACATTTCCTCTGAAATCCTTCTGAGTCAATTATATCATATTTCATATGATAAGAAGTGGGGAAACATATATTACTATATATATTTCATGTTAGGTAAAATAATAAAAAACGATCTTACCAATACAACCTCACACAAGTGAGATAGTTTCAATTGACCAAAACGTAATCAATCAGAAATCAAAAAATTAAATTTTCTTTAGATTTAACTGATATAAAACGCTTGATTTTTTTTTGAATTAGATCCTATTGGAATATCATTATCATTTAATTCTACTAGTATCCTCTAGTGCAGGCCATGAGAAATAGAAAATTTTGGTAATGTCCCATATTTTTTCTATGTATTATTTTAATATTATATGGGAATTAATTTGAGACTAGGCTCTGAGACGGAATGCATTTCCGAGGCCCGGTGTGATGGGAACAAATGTTTGAATTTAATTTAATAATTAAATTACTGGCGCATGCAGTTTTCATGGAAAAGTTGAATAACTCATGAACATGTGCTCAGATAAAAAATCTGATGGCACCGTTGCGTTCAGAGCAGCGGGTTTACCCTAGAAGAGACCTAACATGAACTGGCACAGGCCGGTGGTGAAAACTGGGTTTTGGATGTAACCGTAAAAAAATATTTAATTTAAAATATTTTATTAAAACTGATGTGGAAGATATCTTTATACTTTTTAAATAAATATTAGTGTAGGGGTCCAGGCTTACAAACCTCACAACCCTGAAACCCTTGGTGGCTCTAGAGGCTCTGGAGAAAACCTCCCAATGCGGCGACGACGACACAGCTACCAGATCATCGCCGATGAACACCGTAGAATCCAGGTAGGATGTTTGTTTTGTGATTTTTCTTCCCCGTTTTTGATTTCCACGACGAACGCGGACTAATCCACAAACAGATTAGCTCGCGGATCGATCGATCTTGTGGGATGGGATTTTGCGGGAATCATGGGGATTTGATTTTTGAAATTGTTTTGGATTCGTTCAACCTCTTAATGGTGACATACCAAGTTCGACACGAACATTGATCCAAGTTTTTCACCCTTGATTTTGTTGTGCTCTTCTTCCCCAAATTCTTGTGTTCTTCACTGCTTTATTCGAGTTCTTTGCGGGGCGATGAATGATGGATCGTTGTGCATCCATTCTGCGACGCAACGATCCCAAACTGTGGATCCAACCCCGGAGCAGTGCCATAGAGGAGCAACAATGATATCGGTGGACGATTCAGAGCGGATCGAGAGTCATGATTTTTCAGGCGTTTTTCTTCGGATGGATCGTTCAAGGTTTATGATCCATTTTAAAAGCCGAAAACACCTGTCACAGTGTTCGTATGATGAACCGAACCAATCCCTGGAGTATCAGGACGAACAGATGAGAGATCGTGGATCCGGATGATCGGCCGAAGCGCGAGGAAGAAGATGACGTTCTAGAAATTTCCTGACTACATGCCGTGTAGAATGGGCTACACGGCATGTGTTCATCGGCGGACCACATGGCATGTACTCCGGGAGTACATGAACACAGGCAGGGTACACGGCGAAGGACACGCCGTGTATACCCCTCCCCGGCCAGATACACGGGATACCCCGTGTACTGGTACACGGGCAGGCGACACGAACACGGGCAGAGACTGTGTACGGGCACATGGCCAGTGTACACGGAGCGAGCCCAGATTCTCAGACATGATGTGTGATTCTTCTACACGCCGTGTATTTTCTTTCTATCCAACAAGCTGAATGACACGGGGCGGTTACACGGGCAGTACCTGGGGTCAACGAACACGGCATGTACCTTTTCTACACGCCGTGTAGTTTTGGTTTTACACGGCTTGAACGAATGACAAGGGCTGTTTACACGGGGAATACCCAGGGTTTAGGAACACGACCTGTAACCATACTACACACAGTCTAACCTTTTCTTCATGGATTAAGCCACTTTTCATCTTTGACTTGGACTAGTTCAAAGGGTTCATACCCTTGGTTATCCCTTGAAGGTTCTGGTATCATTTATTTTATACAGGAGTATGATCCCATCAACAGAACTTCCTGAATAGAGTTGTTGGAATCCCCTCTATGAGGCTTAGAGATGGATCCTCTATTCATTCATGGATCCCTAGGTAGAGTTCATGGTATCGATGTGACCAACTTTACTCGGGCACCGATCCTCTGCTTAGCGGATTAGCACAGACTGAGTTGTCAGAATCACCCCATGACTTGGCTATGATCCTCATCTGAGCATCATGTTTTCAAGGTACTTGTTGAGTGTGTCCTCCCGAAATGAGTACTTCAAATCACACTCTTCAGTCCTAGGAGTGTGTTCTCTCAGTTGCGTGCTTAGTGGAATCTTCGAGCTGGTTCTTAGTGGTGGTTTCGCGGTAGTCGATCGTGTATGAGTATATCTCGATATTCTTGTTATATTTTCCATATACATATACTGTGTAGAGCTGACTTTATCATTCTTTGTGGTATTTTTTCCCTTTTTTTATTTCCTTTGTGGTTTCGGGGTGTCATACTAGGTATTTTTATACTCACCCCTACACAGGATTTGCCCGCACGTGTCATGTCTTGTGCAGATGAGTGAGCCATTGATAGGATTCTAGTTAGACCATGACTAGACAGTGCTCAGTGAGATCAGGCGGGCCGAGGTGTGTTCCTACAGGTACAGATTACAGTCCCAGTAACTTTACTTAAAGGTTTTACTTTGTTACAGAATATCTTTCTGGTGGGATTGTATTTTTGGCCCAGGGATTTACCTTCTTCCACTTTACTTTCATGTTGTAGTCTGTGGTTGGGTATTAGTGAATGCATGCATATTTTCCTTTTTTAGTAGTTTTTACTTTTCAGCTTTGTGGGCTTGGAGATGTGTGTTATTGTGTAAAAGTTATAGGCAATGCCTCCCACATTAGTAGCATATCTACCCGGTGCTAGTCACCAGCACCTGGCCTATTGGAGGTGAGCTTAGGGAGTTGCGGCTCAGGCCCCACTAGGATGGGTCGTGACATAGTGGTATCAGAGGTGGTCAGTTCCACCTTAGGACTGAGGGTCTGTGAGTTGGTTTGGGGTAGTAGTGTTAAGTGTTTTGAGTTCAGTTTTCAGGCCAGGGACCCCAGTGTTGGTGCGGGCGGCCGACGTATCCATACACCAGGACTCTGATAACCTGCTTTTCAACTCAGAACATGAGAACACTAGTTGCGGGGAAAAATAATTGTACATGCATCATATAGGAATGGATTCTGTTTTCCATGTCCTTTTTGAGTAAGCTCTCCAAATATACTCACTGACTAAGATACATCTTGTTTTTTAACAGGATGCCTCCACGATGCACACCCACTAGGATCTAGTAGCTCGATCACGAGGATGACCCCCTCAGTGATGAAGCCTCGATACATAGACCGGATCCCCCAGTTTTACAACCAGGTGGTGTGCCAGTTATCCTGCCACCTGTGGAGCAGTGCTTAGTGGCTGCTGTTCCAGTAAAGGAGGAGTGTAGGCTAAGAAACCTCCACAAGTTTTCGAGACAGAGACCCCTCCGGTTTCAAGGAGATCCTGACCCTCAGGTAGCAGAGGACTGGCTTGAGGCAGTGGCCTGAGTATTCTGTTTGGTTAGGACACTAGCAGAGTAGATGGTGATCCTAGTAGCGAGCCTTCTGCTGGGCTCGGAAAATTGATGGTGGATTTTGTTTATCTAGAACCACGATGAGGCATCACATGCATGGTCATAGTTTGGGCCTCTCTTCAGAGAGGAGTTTTCACTGGTGACCCTGAGAGCAGTACATGTACAAGAGATTCTTCAGCTCTAGAAGGGAACCATGACGGTGACTGACTATTCGTCGAGGTTTACCGACCTCTCGCGGTACTCGATGGATATGGTCAGAGATTATTATTTCAGAGCTCTGTCTTTTGAGTGGGGATTGCAAAGAGATATCCGAGCTAGCATCATCCCTATGAGCATTCCTACTTATGCTGGGGTGCTCGAGCGGGCTTTGGTGGTCGAGATATTCTTGGCAGAGAAGAGACAACATGCAGATGTCAGTAGTGGGAGAGCTAGAGAAGAGACCTCGGTAGTAGGGAGCCGACATTAGGGACCTAGGCGTGGGATATGTTTTCAGAGGAGATCCCAGGAAAGGGGATCTTCTGTACAAGGTTCGCATGGAACATCCATCCAGCCTCGAGAGAGGCAATGCTACTGATGTGATGGCAGGGGAAATCTCGCTCGGGATTGTCCGACCCGCCGTACTATTGACATGGGAGAAGTGGATGGACCACCGAGGCAGAGGCAACATGTGGAGCAGACAGATCTGCGGGGAGGAAGATGTGGTAGGGGTGCTGGGAGAGCAGCTGGAGGTGTTCGACGTTTTGATCTTTTACCACCACCACCCGGAGGAGGTCCACCCCAGGCTCAGCGAGCTAGTGGACAGAGGCAGGGACAGCTGCAGGTGGTAGAGGATTATGACCCAGGTACTCCCGGAATGATTAGAGGTACTATCTGTGTCTTTTCTGCTTTGGCTGCTGTATTGATAGAAACATGTGCTAGTCATTCATTTCTGACTTCTTATCTTGTTCGAGACCTTGATATTCCAGTTGAGTCTTTGACTCTACCATTACACTTGTAAACATAGACTGGAGAAGATTCAGAGATCACACACCTCTGTAGTGTGACCTGACCCTTAGAGGCGAGAGTTTCGGTTGGAACCTCTTGGGGGTAGCATCGAGGCCTTATGATATCATTCCTGGTATGGATTGGCTATCCATAGTTCATGCCCAGATCGACTATTTTAGGCTAAGGGTGTGGTGTGTCCGTATTGATGGAATGAGGTTCTCTTTTGTCAGTGAAAGAGAGACCCAGGCAGCACAGGATGGACTCGTTCATGGGAGGGAACAACCAATTTCACATCAGTTGGCTAGCCTAGCCCTTGATGCAATATATGTTACGAGTTCCCAGTTTCCAGCAGTAGTGGCTGATTACGAGGACGTCTTTCCGGAGGATGTCCCCAGGAAACCTCCCCATTGGGAGATATATTTTTGCATTGATTTGAAACCCCATACAACACCAATATCAGCATGAGCATATCAGATGGCTCCTGCAGAGCTTCGTGAGCTGAGGGTGCAACTCGAAGACTTTCAGAATAAGGGCTTTGTGTGACCCATCATTTCACCCTGGGCGGCCCCAGTGTTTTTTTCCAAGAAGGTGGACGAGATCTTGAGGCTATGTGTGGATTATCGACACTTGAATCAGGTGACTGTGAAGAACTGGTATCCACTACCGAGGATCGATGACCTCTTAGACCAGTAGAGAGGGGCACAGTGGTTATCGAAGGTTGATCTACGATCAGGCTATCACCAGTTGGAAGTACGAGATAAGGATATACCGAAGACAGTTTTCAGATGTCGATACGGTCACTATGAGTACTTGGTGATTCCATTCGGTATGACGAATTCCCCAGCAGTGTTCATGGGACTCATGAACCGGATCTTTGATCCCTACCTAGACCGGTTTTTAGTGGTGTTCATCAATGATATCATTGTGTACTATACGTCCGAGGAGGAGCACGCGAGACACCTAAGGATGGTTTTGAACACACTCCGAGAGCACCAGTAGTATGGTAAACTCTCGAAGGGTCAGTTCTGGTCACATGAAGTCCACTTTTTAGGACACGTCATCTCGACAGATGGTGTAGTAGTGGACCCAGCCAAGGTAGAGGCAGTGCTAGCATAGGAGCCACCCCGGAGCATGACGGAGGTGCGGAGTTTCCTTGGGTTGGAAGGCTACTATCAGAGATTCATCCTTGATTTCTCTAGGGTCGCAGCACCCATGATAGCATTGACCCAAAAGGGGCAGCCTTTCGTATGGACCGAGTGATTCCAGAAGGCATTCCAGCAATTGAGACAGAGTTTGATGAGCGCCCTGATCTTGAGATTACTGGAGGAGGGTGTTGAGTACATAGTGTTCTGCGATGCATCAGGAACCGGGCATGGTTGTGTCCTGATGCAGAGGAAAGCAATGATTTCCTATGACTCACTTCAGTTGAGGCCACACGAGCAGAACTACGGGACCCATGATATTGAGTTGGCAACGGTAGTCTTCGAATTGAAGATGTGGCGATACTACCAGATGGGCGAGTAGTTTACCATCTACTCTGATCACAAGAGTCTCCGATATATCTTTTCTCAGAAGGATTTTAATTTGAGACAGAGGCGATGGCTTGATATTCTCCAGGATTACGACTTTGAGATCGTTTATACTCCTGGGAAGGGGAAGATAGTGGTAGATGATATCAGTAGGAAATCTAGTTCATAGTTGATGGATGAGGCGACGAAGCAGTTGGCTTCCTTACAGTTATCCTTCGTGGATTGAGATGAGGGAGCTTACATTCAGTCGATGGTTGTTACCCCTCCACTCTTACAGCGAGTTAGGGAAGCATAGCACGAGGATGCTAGCTTTGAGACTCTACGTGCTCAGATATCCACAGGCGATGCTGCTGATGGATATTCAGAATGTGGGGAGCATGTTGTTCTTTTTAGAGGGCGCACGGTAGTACCAACGATGTTGCAGGAGGAGGTTATGAGGGAGTTCCATACATCCACTTTGGCGGTGCATCCGGGCATAGCCAAGATGTATCAGGACCTCCGAAGTCAATTATGGTGGTCAGGAATGCATAAGGGTGTGGCAAAGTTTGTCTCTCAGTGCCTTACTTGTCCGCAAGTAAAGGTTGAGCACCAGGTGCCAGCGGGATTGAATCATCCCCTTGAGGTACCAGAGTGGAAGTGGGATGGGATATTCATGGACTTTGTGATGGGTTTACCACGTACGTCTAGGGGGCACGATTCCATATGGGTGATCATTGATCGACTCACCAAGTCGGCCCACTTCCAAGCCATACGGGAGCAGAGTTTAGTTGAGAGCTTGGGGGGCCTCTACGTGCAGGAGATAGTACGATTTCATGGAGTGTCATCTACGATCATTTTAGATCGTGATGTTCGTTTCACATCCCGGTTGTGGAAGGTATTTCAGGAATCTTTTGGGACTCAATTACGCTTGAGCATAGCGTTTCATCCCCAAACTGATAGTCAGACAAAGCAAACCATCCAGGTCCTAGAGGATATGCTTTGAGCTTGCATTCTTGACTTCGTTCGAAGCTGGGAGGATCACCTATTACTGGTGGAATTTACTTACAAATATAGTTATCATTCCACTATTGGTATGGCACTATTCGAGGCCCTGTATGGGCGACCTTGCAGGTCACCACTTTGCTGGACTGACCGAGGAGAGTCAGCACTCATGGGCCCAGAGATGGTGAGAGCTACTATAGAGATGGTAAAGGCCCTCCAGGAATGGGTGGAGACTGCACAGAGTTGAGAAAAGTCATATGCCGACAGGAGGCGGAGGCCCTTGGAGTTCGAGGAGGGAGACCATGTGTTCTTTCGGGTCTCACCTCGACAGGGATTGCAGAGATTTGGCCGAGGCGGCAAGCTATCTCCGAGGTTCGTTGGCCCTTTTCAGATTCTGTGTAGAGTTGGTGAGGTGGCATATTGTTGGCGCCAAAATATTGCACGAAAGGAAGGAACAAAAAAGAAGGTTGGCACGCTACCTCGCAAAGCACCCTCGCGAAGCACCACCGCGAAGGACCGACATGAAGGGACTTGATCATCGCGGCCTCGCGAAGCTCCAGAGGCGGTAATCCTCCGTGAACGCATTTGACGTTCGCGAGCCCTCCGCGAAGCTCCAGAGGTGGAAATCCTCCGCGAACGCATTTGACGTTCACGAGCCCGCCGCGAAGCTCCGAAGGCGGTAATCCTCCACGAACGCATTTGACATTCACAAGCCTCCGCGATGTTCCCGAGGAGGTATTCTCCGCGGACGCCGTTGACGTTCGCGAGCGCGCTGCGAAGCACAGGAGGTGGCGCACGAGTTCTGCTTCACGGCGCCCCTTGCCTATAAATACTGGACTCCCCCTGAGTCCCAGAGGACGGAAAATCTGACCTTTCGGCTTCTCCTCTCCCGAATCGTGAAGCACTCTTTGCCCCGAGAATCATGAGCTCCGCGAGGTACTTCTACTTCACGAGACGCCTCTGCATTGTCTCGTTTTGAGCCCCACTTCCAAGAGGGATTCCCTTCGCAAAGCTCAAGGGCATTCGCGAAGGAAGGGGATTCCCAAGGGAACCCGGGCAGCCACGGAGCATTTATGCTTCACGAAACACCCATCCCATGCTAGTGATCCCTATGCTAAGGCAGGATCGCTACACATCGCGAAGCACACTGCTTCGTAGGACCCTGCTTTGCGAGGCACCCCTTCTTTGCGAGGCAGTGCTCCATGAACACTGTTCCACTTCGCAAAGCACCTTCTACTCACACCTATGCCCCATTCTAAGGCCAAGGCACTCCACTTCGCGAAGCACACTCCTTTGCTTAGCGATTCCTCTTCCCGTGTGACCCTCCAGGTTTGCACGATGTGATTTCAAAGTCCCATGGACAATACCACCCATAGAATTGCTTCGCCTAATGATTCTTCGCATAGGCACGCTAACAGCTATTGCTTCTTCGCATAGCCACGCTAACGTGGACCCCTTGATGGTTCGTTCCACAACCCCCATTAACCATGGCCTTACTGGTACCTTCCCTTCCCCAAGGACCAGAGGGTACCGGTTATGTAAGTCATAGGGGTGTGGAGTGAACCCACCTCGTCCGAGCTGCAGGACGTTAAACTGCCAAGAACCACGTCCTCAACACATGACGTTAAACTGTGATCCGACCTCATCTCCCTCACGAAGGGTCCCCCAGGTCAAACATTTTTTACACCACTCGTCTTCACGGGAATGGAATCACCCATCCACAAGGGATGATATCCTCCATATCGGAGTGGCGTATGTTCGTAGGAGAAGGGCGACCCTAGTTCCCCAACGGATGGCTGCACCTCTGCATCTCCATACTTCCCCACTACCAAGGTCAGTAGAGGGCGTGATAGGGAACGAGGCACCTCCCATCATTGGACCAAGGTCCATCATTCCTGCACTTTGTCGCACCAAGGGCCTCCATCCTGGAGTAAGTCCCAGCACCATGGGCCGCCTAACGCGGAAGCCCCTCTTCGCATCTCACAGACGCATCTTTCGCGACGTGATCATCAGGTCCTTGCAACCTCTTATTTCTCACACCGAGCATGACTCACGTGGGCTTAGAGTGAGCACCGACCCTGACCCCCACCCTTAACGAACTACGAGGACTTTGATCCATGTCAAGGCATGGTACGTAGGAAGACTCCATGAGGTTCAAGCCCACCCGTCATTTATTCACGTTGGGTCTCATTCCCGTCCAGCATGACGATAAACTGCATTCCGGTCCGATGGCAAGCCATTGCGACCCATTTAGCGAACTACGAGGACTTTGATCCATGTCAAGGCATGGTACATAGGAAGCCTCCATGAGGTTAAAGCCACACATTGCTCGGTCTTTCATTCACGTAGAGTTTTGCCCTCGTCCAACATGACGTTAAACTGTATGTCCTTGTCCAGTATAACGTTAAACTGCATGCCCTCGTCCAGCATGACGTTAAACTGTATGCCTCCTTTTTTCCTGCATGACATTATACTGCACACCCGTTCCCACCTGAACTATGAGGTCTTTGATCCATGTCAAGGCATGGTACGTAGGAAACCTTCCAAAGGTTCAAGCCCACCACCCATTGGACCAAGGTCCACTTTCACGTCAGTCTGCCGAAAAAGCCCCATTTGAACTAAGAGGTCTTTGATCCATGTCAAGGCGTGGTACGTAGGAAGCCTCCACGAGGTTCAAGCCCACCCATCATCCAATTCACGTCATGTTCTACCTATGTCTAGCACGACGTTAAACTACAATTCCAGTCCAACAGCAAGCCGTTGTGACTAACCCGAACTACGAGGTCTTTGATCCATGTCAAGGCATGGTACGTAGGAAGCCTCTACGAGGTTCAAACCCACCATCCGGTCATCCCGACCTCATTAACGTCGGTTCACCCCCGTCCTGCATGACATTAAACTGTATTCCCCAATCCGAACTATGAGGACTTTGATCCGTGTCAAGGCATGGTACGTAGGAAGCCTCCCCGAGGTTCAAGCCCAACAATCATTGGCCCAAACCGTCTCCTAGTGGGTGTTCCAGGCCCCCATCCTCAAGCCCATCTCCCATTGGACCAAGGTCCCTCATTTACGTCGGCTCGCCGACACCCACCGCCTGTCGTTCATTCACGTCATGGTTCAATATCGTCCTGCATGACGTTAAACTGTATTCCAAAACCCTTTGAACTACGAGGACTTTGATCCATGTCAAGGAATGGTATGTAGGAAACCTTCCCAAGGTTCAAGCCCACCATTAGTGGACCCACGGGCCTACTTTCACGTCGGTTCACCGATGAAACCCTTTGAACTACGAGGTCTTTGATCCATGTCAAGGCATGGTACGTAGGAAGCCTTCCAGAGGCTCAAGCCCGCTACTCATTGGACTAAGGTCCACCCTCACGTTGGTATGCTGACGATGCCCATCGGACCAAGGTCCACCTTCACGTTGGTTCGCCGACGACATTCATCAGGCCAAGGCCCACCTTCACGTCGGTTTACCGGCACCATCCCGAACTACGCGGACTTTGATTCCCTGCCACGGGGATACGTAGGAAGACTCTTCAAGGTTCAAGCCCAACTTCACCATCGCCCCTGCGATGGTACCATTTCACCCCCCCCCCCCTCCGTTCCATTCATCAACCTATCACCCATCCCGATTCTCACCCGGACCGTCTTATCCCGGTGAGACCATGTCGGTACGCTCTTCTTCACAGCCGCCCATGGGCTGGCCCCGGTATCGACATCCCTTCAAGGAGAATCCCTCAATCCGATCTATCCTAGCTAATGCTCTAGTTGGGTTGATCCATCTCCGCTAGACGTTAAACTCGCGACATACCCTATGTTAAACACGGGAAGCTGAGGAAAACCTCAGATATGTGTCTATGGAATATAATTCCCCACGCTCGATGTGGGATGCCTCAGGCTTCCACGCCCTCAAGAAGCCCTGTGACTAGGGATAATAGACAGACATGCCAGGTTCCCCAGCATCCAGACACGCTACTGATGCCTCAACGTGACTACTCCCCCGACTGAAGGTTGCTGCCCTGACCAGACCCTTTGGAATGTCCCGACAGAAGAAGTGAAATTAACCGGGGTCCATGGAAACATTGCACTGGGAAGAGTTTCACGAAATGTGTATTAAATCTATGAGGGAGACCCAGACTAGGTGACGAGTTCTGAGGAGGAATCCACAGGAGGAAGAACCGACATCCCATCATCCCGTTCTGATCAAGGAGCAGACGTCCCTGAATAAGGAGCGAATGCTGCCCGCCTTTGGAAAGCGGGAATGTGGGGCAACAGAGCGCTGCGTGTCCTCCTCCGCGGACGGAAAGGATGCGCGCGCGCGCGCCCCGGCGAAAGTGTCAGAAATAGAAATGGTGAAACCAACGTGAAATTTTTCTCCTCAATATGGAGATTAGTAGCGTTCGAGACACCAGTAGATTGACGTGTCACCAGATCTAGATATCCGGCACCTGGTCCCGCCAAGCAAAAAGCGGGCCTGTCGTGAAACTCACCGGAAGTCGGGGCAGTAGAACTTGGGGCACTCTGTTCTGCAGCGTGTTGGCGTGGATCCTTCTTACAGGTGTGGAGAATGGAAGGACGATGGGGCACTGGCTATAAATCCTTTTCCTCTCAGTACTGATTAGTTGATCCCTTAGTTTCTCAGGAACCAGGTTTCTGTTACAGAGACACGATCGCCATCCGCTCCTCGCCCATGCAGGGGCAGGGGAAACACCGCCACTGCCACCCCCGCGTAGCGCCGCTACCGCCACGATGGCCGCCACATCACGGAATATGGGGCGCCCACGTCCCCTTTCCCCATCAGAGGTCATCCAGCGAAGGGTGATCAACAACCTCATGCGCAGGTACGAGGAAAAAGGGGTCATCCCAACTCGGGATATGGCTCGCCTGGACCTGGAGGCCTCCAGGCCCCACTGTCAACGCCGCCCTAACAGGCCGTGTCGGGATCCCCTGCTCCCCACCCCAACGTTCAACCGTTTCGGGAGCCTGTCTCTGGAACTCCTTGACGACTCCTCGCCTTACGCTGAAGAGGCGGGCGTCGTCCAGCTCAGACTGCTCAGGGTCCCGACCCAAGGGCTCCAGGCGAGAGCTCCTGCCCGGCCGCGTCAGCGCTGCCATCCGGCCCCGCAGGAAGAGCAGGCAGGCCACGTCCCTGCACCACCTGCGCCAGCTCGCCTGACCCGACGTCAGCGCCGGGCCCGGGCTGAGAACGCTTGCCCAGGCGCGTCAATTTCGATAGCTACTGTGGCCCGAGCCACCGTCGATGTGCATCATGAAGCCCCTACATACACTGAGCAGGGGCACTCCTTCAGCCAACCCGGATGGAGACCCCAACCGCCCCACGGGCAGGCTGGGTTGACTCTCCGGGTTGCGGGCATGAGTGGTGATCGCCGCGAATTAACTCGCGGTGATGTCACCCTGTACGGAGGTCCTCCCTGTACCACTACCCCACAGAGCATGGGCCTTTCCCACTCCGAAGTTTGTCATGGAGGCATGCCTCGTGCTACCCCCATCCCGAAGGAAGACCTGCCTCGCGGCAGTGTCGCTCAGCGCGGAAACCTTTCCTGCACCCACTATACAGGGTATGGAGTCCATCCTCCTGCCCCCGACCGCCGATCTGAAGGGACCATCCATCTGGTCCTTCTTCAACGTGGGGGCCCTCCCTACCTCCTCTCTGCGACCGGCGATGGTCCTCCTCACCCCACCAACTCGAGTGAAGGTCAGCCTCGCTCCACTCACATCAACCATGGAGGTCCTCCCCATGCTCATGCCGGTTCCAACAGGGGCTCCGCCTATTTGGTTGCTGTTCATGGAGGTCCTCCCCATGTACCCTTCAACATTTGCCCCGGTGCCCCTCGCACCCCAGTTGTCTCGAGTGGGGGTCCTCTCCACCACGGCGCCACCGCCACCCCGAGACCGCTTGTTAGGGATCAACCCTGTCCCGAAGATCCACCCTGGGGCAGGAGAGCGGGTCGTCACCGCCACAAGAACCCTGGGAAGGCCCAGGTGGAGATCAAACCTACCCGCTTCTCTGACTCTGAAGCGGAATGCAAATCCGCAATGGAACCTTCTCTCCGATCCTCCATATCAAGGACTGGGGCAGGAACCAGACGCATTAGCCTCATTCTCCCAGAATTTGAGGTCCACCATATTCCCATCTCCCTCCGCAGGTACATCCAAGAGGAAGAAATCTTGGGAATTCCGCAGGTCTCAACCGCGCAATCACCGCCTTTGTCACCAGAAGCGCCCTCTACCTCTACCAGAGATCACGGAGAGTAATTTTGGGGGCCAAAGATAGTAGAGCGATGACACGACCTGTCGCTGGAAGCTGCGGCTCCCATTCCGGAAGCTGTGGTTATCAGCCCGTCGTATCGTGACATCGTGGCCAGGTCACCTCACTCTTCGGAGGATTGCCCAGAATTCGGCGGCCAATCAGCTCGTTTTACGTATTCTCCACCGCCGAGCTTACTATCCCAGAGGTCCTCCTCGGTACCACTACCGGTCCCTCAGCCGCCCCGGATTGACGAGTGGGGAAACACAAGGCCAGACCCTGAGTCCGAGCCCAGGAGCTTCTGGAGTATTCTCGCAGCGGATTACTTCCCGGAAAAGTTCTGGCCGACGACGGCGCTGAATTTTCACGTACCGGATTCTCTTACCCATGAAGAAGTGGGGTGATTTTGTCGAACCCTATGGGCGACACACTTCCTCCTTCGTTACGAACGGGTGGTGTACCCAAGAAGTCGAGAGCACTTTGAAGAAATCGGCAAGCAGTGCCGCCTAGTCGATGCGGCCGCACTCCTTGTGGCCCAGCACCCTAAGTCGCCAGGCCACCACAACACCCTTCAACGAAAATGCGTTCAGAGTTTTAAAGCACTCCGCAGAATCGTCAGGGAAGCCACCGCCCATGTGAAAGTCCATGGTTGGGGACACTATGCTGCTCTCCTCTTCAACCCTATCCGACGGCAGCCCGATTCGCTATGCGACATCGAGGACATGCCCTCGAGAGGGGTCGCGGTCCACAAGGCTAACGTCGTGGACAAGGAAAATGAGATTGAATTCCTTGACGGAGACTTACCCCCCGAGGGCGTACTGCCACCGCTGGACCCATCAGGGAGAGTTACTCATCAGCAGAGGAACCTGCTAGGCCTTCCCGTACCCACCGAATCACTGGTACTCGGTCGAAACACTAGAAAGGGTAAGGAGCATGTCGGAACACTCCAGAACTCCGACCTGTCCGCCTCTGTGTAGAAAATGGACGAAGATCCTGAGAAGGCCACGTTACGCCAGCTGCTTGCTGAGCAGAAGAGGCTGGTTGACGAACTCTTGGCCGAGCGCGCCGCAGAGCGGCGACCCGACTATGGTAATCCCAGGCTGGGGCAGCAGGGGCAGGAACAATTTCCCCCGGTGAGATGCCTCCGGGAAATCCTGATCATGCTACTGCCACAGACAGGGCAGAAGCCAGAACGTATGGCAAGAGGGCGCGATACGTCTCACCAAATCCCCCCGAGCGACGGGGCAATCTGAAGAATCCTGTCCGAGTTCCCCCAGTCACCCCGCGGGTCGTCCAGCCAGTTGACCCACGAGCGGCCGAAGCCGTCTACCGTGTTGAAGAACCTGACAGTGAACTTGTGGTTAGGGATCCCTGTCAAGATAGGTACCCCCACCCGGAAGATCTTATCGCGGCGCTAACAGCCCGCCTCGAAGCGTTGGAAACGTGGCAGGTGGCGGTCCCACCGGATGCCAAGCCTTATCCCGCGTGGGTGGATGATATGCCCGCACCTCCGGGTTTTGGGAACCCCACTTTCTCGCCTTTTAAAGGGACAAGGGACCCGCCGCAGCACTTGGATCATTTTTCTTCCAGGTGTGGCCCCATGCTTGGGACCCCGGCTCAGCAAGAAGCCGCCAAGCTCCGATGTTTCGTACAAACATTGGAAGGTCCAGCATTTGTCCGGTACAGCCAGCTCCCTATCGGATCGGTGACCGGTTGGGAGGATCTTTGCCAGCAGTTCTTATACCAGTTCAGCTCCACCACGCGGAAGACCAGCATTGCAGACCTCTTCAAGTGCAAGCAAAGGCCTGTTGAGCGGGTTGCAGATTTCATCGCCCGGTGGAAGGGACTTACGTATTCTCTCGATATGCCACTGACTCAGGAGCAACTACTGAAGATGTGTGTGGGGAACGTCAAGACAGAGCTGGTACCCTCTCTGATTACCCAGAACTATCCTAGAGGATTCAGATATTTCTCAGATAAGGCTCAACGCCTTGAGAAAGCCCTGCAACAGGCCAGTCAGGCACGTTTGTTGCCCCCTATGATCCCAGCCAGGAGGACCGCCAGGGCTGAACCTGCCGCGGTGGCCCAAATAGAAGCCCCGAGGCAGCTGGAGTTACTGCCGGCGGCACCACCCCCGCAACCCCGCAGAGGTCCTCCACCTCAAGCACAGGCTCCTGCCCAGCAGCGACCGCCTCAGAACCGACAGGTTCCCCCGCGCAATGCGCTACCGCCACCTAGGCGAGACAATCAGGCGCCGCCTCCTTGGAAGGCCCCTCCATCCCCTCATCAGGGCTAGGCCCACATGGCCCCCTATCCAGAAAGAAGGTACCAGACTTATTCGTTCAATGAAAATCAGGTCCCTGGCTACTTCCGAAGTGCTCTAGAGCAAGGGATTGTGCGTCTGCCTGAGTGCAGAAGGCCGACAGAAGCGAATCTCACTGATCACCCCAACTACTGCCCTTATCATCGGATCCTAGGGCACACCCTCAATAAATTCTATGTTTTTAAAGACTGGATTAAAGAATAGGTCAACAACAACATAGTCAAGTTGGGCCCAGCACCAGCGCAAGTGGCAGGTGTCTTTGCAGGGCCAGAGATCGGCAGCGATAGTGAAGGCGAGTGGCAGCAGGTCCCCAGCCGCGGTTCCCAGAAATACGACGAATGGATGGATCGAAAAACTGTCGTACGTGCCCATGGAATCATCTGGGCGTGCCTAAAGCATTCGGATCCTTCAGAAGAAGTAGTCGGTGCCTCCGCATCGTCTTCACAGTCGGCCTCTTCCCAAAAGGGCAAGCAGCGGCGACGCAAGAAGAAGCAACGCGCACCGCCGGTGCCGTCGTCATCCCGAACTCTCGGCAACTTTATGCCCCCTGAAATGGGGATTCCTCCCAGAATCCGCCCAGCGGTGGATGACTCCTCGGGCGACAGCCAAGGGTACGCTTCGTTTAACACCGTGAAGCTGGTAAAGCCCTATATGACCCCCGGCGAGGGGGAACGCCAGGAAGACCTCCCCAACGTTTCCAGCCGACGTCAACGTCAGCGGAATCGCAACCGTGATGGTCATCGAGGTGCATCAGCAGACACTTTTGGCCAATCCGTGCACGCTACTGAGACCATGCAGCAGGCTCAGCGCAGGTCTCTGCACGTGCAACCCCATCTAACGCCCTCGGCTCTACCTCCACCGTCATTCATGCTACTAGATCGGGGGGAGCTTCCTCGTTCGTATCACAGTCAGTCTTGCCCGGCTACAGGCCAGCCTACGCTGTCTGATCCTAGTCCGGCAACTACTCTCCAGGCTTCTACTAGTAGGCAACAAGATGTACCTAGTACTAGTCGATCGCCGGTTCAACCAACAGGACCCGCTATGCCTCCAAATGCCGAACGACATCCTGTAAGCAGAGGTTCACGTTTGGCACGAAATTATGTTGTCCTGAAGCACCTGGATGACATTCAGGTGAGAATTTCTAAACTTGAGGCCCTTCGCCTATCATCCGAAATGCGCGAGGCACTTGCCGAGGCCCTAAGGAGTCCCCTCTAGTTTGAGATGGTGGTAGAAACTGTAGAAGCCTTCCATACCGAGACGATTGAAAATGACGAATGTCAGGCGGTGATCTCATTCTCCGGTGAAGATGAGGACCCTCCTATACAGGGGCACATTCGCCCGTTGTACATCACTGGCCACTTCAATGGTGTGGAAGTCCGCCGCTTCCTCGTTGACATGGGTTCCAGAATCAATCTAATTCCGACCCGGACGTTGTGAAAATTGGGTCTGTCTGAAGGTGATTTAACTCCCTCTGACCTCAGGATCCAGGGGTACGACAGGACAGAGCAATCCCCAGTCGTCAAGATCCGCCTGAAGACTCAGTTCGGTGGCTTAATTTCCAGCACCGAGTTCATGGTTGTCTCTCAGGACACCGCCTACAACGCATTGATTGGTAGGCCATGGCTCCATCTTCATGGAGCGGTCCCTTCGTCGTATCACCATTGCCTCAAGTACTCGCTCAACGGTCGAGTAGGCGTGCTCCAAGGAGACGCGTCCCCTTTCGCTTCTTGTGAGGCTCGCTATTTGGATGCGGGTTATTACAAAAGTAAGGATAAGAAAATCCTAGTGAGTGAGGATGAACCCGCCCCGGTCAGAAGTGATCCCTGGGAAAGCATGGATGATGCCTACATCCTCCCGATCCACCGGATGGAGGCCACGACCCCCGACATGGGACAATGTTTTGTTGTTTCGGGTACGCAAGGAAGGCATGTTCACGTGTCCAAGCGACGACGGAAAATCACCTCGTACTCCTACATCAACCAGGCTCAAGTCACCCCGGAACCTCCTACCCCTATACGGTACTGGGGCGTCAAGCTTATGACAATGGCGGTGCACCATACATGTATCTTCTGCCAGGCTTGGATTAACTGACTCCGGCCGACACATCACCACTGCTTTGATATCATCAAACGTGGCCCTTTAGGTAGAAGGCCAGATGGGATAGGGTCAACTGCCTTCATTGCTATGGTCTCGATGGCGAGTGAGTCTCCCGATGTGATGACCCCTACTGCCCAGGTCGGCACCAGCTGCCCCCTGGGTTTTGATAGCCCAGAAGTATCTTCCATCGTGGGAAGTCCCCCCACGGATGGGGAGGAAGACCTGGAGGATGCTCCCCCTGCCTTTGAAGAAGGCGTCTCTACCAAGGTTGATGAACTGGTACATGTGAACCTTGGTAGCGAGGCAGATCCGAAACCCACATTGATCAGTGCAGCCATGTCCCCCGAGGAGCGGCAGCAGTACGTAGACTTCCTCAAACAGCACCGTGATGTGTTTGCTTGGAGTTACAACGAGATGCCAGGGCTAGATCCCCAGGTAGCCGTTCACCGTTTGGGCCTCCCGGAAAAACATCGTGGGTTTAAGCAGCCTCCCAGGAAGATGCACCCTTCTCATGGTGCTATGGTTGAGGCCGAAGTTGACAAGCTAATCAAAGATAACTTCGTCAAGGAGGTCCAGTACCCCAAGTGGCTTGCCAACATTGTGCCAGTCAGGAAAAATAATGGGCAGATCAGAGTCCGCATCGACTTCCGCAATATGAATCGCCACTGCCCAAAGGATGACTTCCCACTCCCGGTGACGGAGTTGTTGATTGATGCCACGACCGGGTTCCCAGCCCTCTCTTTCATGGATGGGTTTTCCGGGTATAACCAGATCCGGATGGCCCTCGAAGACGAGGAGTCCACTGCCTTCAGAGCTCCCCAAGGTACCTTTTGCTACCAGGTTATGCCATTCGGTTTGAAAAATGACAGTGCCACTTATCAGAGGGCCATGCATTGCATATTCAAGACGATTCTCGGGACATTGGTGGAATGCTACGTGGATGACCTCGTAGTCAAATCATGTTAGTGCCAGGACCATCTGAAAGACATTGAGAAAGTGTTCGGTTTCCTCCGTTCCCGTCACCTGAAGATGAACCCGCTGAAGTGTGCCTTCGGGGTCACCTCCAGGAAGTTCTTGGGATTTGTTTTTAGATACCGAGGTATCGAGATCGACCCGGAGAATATCAAGGCCATCAGCCAAATGCCTCCCCCGAGCAACATTCGAGAGCTTTGAGGCCTTCAAGGCCACTTAGCCTATATACGCCGATTCATCGCGAATCTGGCCAGCAAGTGTAAGCCCTTTTCCCGGCTCATGAAGAAAGGCGCCGCCTATGAATGGGATGAGGAGTGTCGGACCGCCTTCGAGGAAATCAAGCAGCATCTGCTCCAACCTCCGGTCTTGATGCCACCCGTCTCCGGAAAGCCGCTGGTCATTTATGTGACCGCCCTGGAGAGATCCCTCGATGCGCTGCTCGCCCAGAAGAATAACGAGGGTACTGAGAACAGTCTCTACTATCTCACCCGCATGCTTCTAGATACGGAGGTCAGATACTACCCTATTGAAAAGAGCTGCCTTGCGCTCGTCTTCGCCATGCAAAAGTTGTGACATTACCTGCAGCACCACGAGGTGCAATTGGTCTCCCGGGTAGACCCACTGATGTACATCCTGAACCGCCCTATGCTGACTAGCCGACTATCACGGTGGGCAGTGATCCTCCAGCAATTTGATATCAGGTTTGTACCTCAGAAGGCCATTAAGGGACAGGCGTTGGCAGACATTTTAGCTGCCCATCCAACCTCCGCGGATCAATCCCTGGACCTGGATTTCCCTGATGAGACGATCCTCTCAGTCGATCATGATGTCCCGTGTTGGAAAATTCATTTCGACGGCGCCTCCCGGAGCCCCACCGGTAGGAGGCTCAATGATCCCAAGCTCAACAGAGTGGGCCTGGGTATTGTCTTCATTACCCCGGCGCAAACCATCCTGCCATACTCGTTTCTGTTGTCAGAAGGTTGTACGAACAACGAGGCAGAGTACCAATATCTCATCACCAGCCTCGAGTTGGCCCTTGAGATCCATGTGCCCCATCTACATGTGAAGGGAGATTCCGAGCTGGTAATCAGACAGGTTAATGGCGACTACATCGTCAGGAAGCCGGAGCTCGCATCGTTGCTGGAGTACACCCTCCTCCTAATGGCCCATTTCTCTTCTCGACCAAAGGTTACCCATGTCCCACAGTCGCAGAACGGCCAAGCGGACGCCCTGGCTAGCTTAGCCGCATCACTCACAGAACCCGAGCAAGATGATTTGATCATACATGTGGCCCACCGGAGAGTCATTGCACCCATCACCCAAGAGGACCATGATAGCATGTGGGTAGGTCATCTCACCGCCAGACCCTCCATATCAGGGGTCCCGGGTTTGTCAGACGCAGTGGTTGAATCCACTCCCGACTGGAGGGTACCTTTTGTCGAGTATCTCCAAAATGGTCGCCTCCCGGACGACCGGGCTGAGCGCGAGCGAATTCGACGCCGCGCGCTGCAATTTACCCTCTAGAGCGCCCCAGTCTTGAACAGATCCTTTATAAGCAGAGTTTCTATGGTGTCCTCCTCTGTTGCATCCAAGGAGTAGAGATACCTCAGGTTATGCAAGAGGTTCACGCCGGTTCTTGTGGCGCCCATCAAGCTGGGTCGAAGTTGTCCCATCAAATCCCGAGGTTGGGGTACTTTTGGCCCTCTATGATCCACGATTGTATTGGATATTCCAAGATATGCCACACGTTCCAAGTACACGCTGACTTCTTGCATCGGCCGCTGGAGCCCCTCCACCCCACCAAGTACTCTTGGCCATTTGCGATATGGGGACGTGATGTAGTGGGACCGTATCCACCAGCAACAGCCCGCCAGTGTAGGTTCATCCTAACTGCTACAGATTTCTTCTCCAAGTGGGCAGAGGCGGTTCCACTCAAAGAGGACAAGTCCCGTTCCATCGTTGACTTTGTGATCTCTAACATTGTCCACCGGTTTGGGGTACCTCACGCCGTCCTCACCGATAACGGCACCAACTTCCAAGCAGCTGAATTGAAGAAATTGTATGCCAAGTACGACATCCGGTCGAACCATACCTCCTGCTACCACGCACAGGCGAATGGACAGATCGAGGCGTTCAAAAAGACCCTCTTTAACATTCTGCAGAAGATGGTTGCTCAGAACAAGAAAAGTTGGCTGGACAAGCTCCCCAACGCCCTCTGGGCTTACCGAACGATGACTCGCAACTCTACCCAGGTGACCCCATATTCCCTGGTGTATGGAGCTGAGGCCGTCCTACCCATTGAGATCCAGCTGCCGTCGTTACACACTGCAGTTTATGACCACCAGACATCAGATGAGGTAGCTGAGATCCGTCTAGCCGAATTAGAAGCACTGGATGAGAACCGGCTTCGTGCCCTACACAATCTGGAAAGGCATCAGGATAAGATAGTGAGGGCCTTTGACAAGAAGGTTTGTCTCTGCTCTTTTCTACAGGGCGACCTGGTACTGGCCCTTCGAGCGCCAATGATTCCCGGTAGGAAACCGCCCAAATTAGAACCCAAATGGGAAGGGCCTTATATCATCCATAAGGTGTACCCCAATGGAGCATACTCCTTGGTGACCACAGATGGAGAGCGTATAACCCCTCCCACCAATGCCAAATTCCTCAAGCGATACTTTTCCTAGGGAAAAAAGGGTCCGGCACGACCCTAAACTGCAAGTTGGTCCCGCACGACCTTAAACTGCATCTTCGTCCCGCAAGACGATAAACTGTGAAACGGTCCCGCATGACCTTAAATTGCACATTATGGTCCAACATGACTCTAAACTATAAAGTCCTGCACGACCATAAACTGCATCTCCGTCCTGCAAGACGTTAAACTACAAGCCAGTCAGGCCTTCCTGACCTAGGCTCACCCTCAGGCCCCTTGGCCTCCTCGGGCCGCTGGCCCCCCGTCTTCACCGCGAGACGTTAAAACGCAAGTTGGTTTTTCCCCGACTTACCCTCTCGCGGGATTGTATGGTATAGTGTAGGATTACGTCCTCATTCACATCAGATTACTTTCCATACCTTACATATCCCCAAATGAGATGCTCCTCGTCCCGCATGACGTTAAACTGCGCTTCAAAAACTATGTGTGGCTTGATTCCCATCTTTATGGGATATGTAGGAACGCTCGGATGCCTCGTCTTGAGCCCAGCCCCAAGATTTTCTCTTCCACTATTCCCCCTGGGAATAGTTTCCTTGAAGGCTCCTTGTGTAGCGAGGGGAAGGCTTTCTTAGCCCCGCTCATACAACCCCGCTCGCACAAGGATTGTAAGGGTCACACCATTTGCCCACTCTCGTTATTCTATCCCCCCACGTCCTCACCGCACGACGCTAAACTGCATGGCCTTCAAGAACTATGTATGGATTGATTCTCATCCTCATGAGATACGTAGGAATGCCCAGACATTTTGTCCGTTGGCCCAGCCCAAAAGCCAAAATCTGCCCCTCGGGTCAAGACATGGCAGGGTGCACACTTTTTCCCGGACTCACATCGAGCAATCCTCGACCCGGCTGCACATCCCCCATGGAGATGTTTGCCTCTTTCGTGGATGGATACAGCTATGCTTCACCCACTCCTTGACTGGGATTCCATCATTTTTCACACCCAAAGGGACCCCCCAAGAACGGCCTGGATACTACGCCCAAGGGCTCTCCTACCGATACGGGCCAATGACCCCCTGAGGGGTTTTCAAGTAACAAGAAGATACAAGTCCCGCGTTGCAAATTTGGTTAGTAGTCGACGCTCATTTATTGCTCCCATAATGGGTCACCATAGGAACGCTGTGTTTCGAACATGGTCAACAGTGTCCTGGATCTTAGGGTCCACCCCGAGATGTCCCAGACATCGAGTGCAGTGATTCATTCTGCCCCATCCCAAGGTGACAAACTTCCCCCCGGGTGGTGCTAGCGATCGGGCTCATGGCCCTGATCTCTCATAGGGGTGTACGGTGTGTTGTGAGACAACATTCTCATTCACGTCAGGATCATGTACCATGCCGTACGCCTCCCCTTACGAGGCCCAGCCTCAGGCCCCTTGGCCTCCTCGGGTCCCCGACCCCCGTCCTCATGTAAGACGTTAAACTGCAGACCCGTCAGGCCTTCCTGAACGATGCCTGACCTTAGGCCCCCTGGCCTTCTCGGGCCCCTGTGCCCAACTTCTTACCCGGGGTGTACGGCGCGGTGTAGGAATACATCCTCATTCACGTCGGGATCGTACCATGCCGTACGCCTCCCCTTATGAGGCCCAGCCTCAGGCCCCTTGGCCTCCTCGGGTCCCTGACCCCCGTCCTCATGTAAGACGTTAAACTGCAGACCCGTCAAGCCTTTCTGACCGATGCCTGACCTTAGGCCCCCTGGCCTTCTCGGGCCCCTGCGCCCAACTTCTTACCCGGGGTGTAGGGCGCGGTGTAGGACTTCGTCCTCATTCACGTCGGGATCATGTACCATGCCGTACGCCTCCCCTTACGAGGCCTAGCCTCAGGCCCCTTGGCCTTTCCGGGCCACGACCCAGGTCCTCTCTTATAGAAGTGTACGGTGTGGTGTGGGACTACGTCCTCATTCACATCGGCTTCTTCGTCATATCGTATACCTCCCTTGTTTAGGGGTATATTACTCCCCTTCTCGTCCCGTATGACGTTAAACTACATTTGGAGAACTACGGGTGGCTTGATTCCCATCCACATGGGATACATAGGACCACCAGAATGTCCAGGATTCGGGTCCAGCCCCATATCTCAGGAATCTTCATCCCATCTTGGCCCCTTGGCCTATCCTTCCCCCATGAGAGGATTATATGGTGTAGTGTGGGACTATGTCCTCATTCACGTCGGTCCCGTAATGACCACTCCATGTTCCTCCCCCTACTGAGCTGTTTCGTCAATCCCTTTTCGGCGGTTCACCAATGTGCTTAAGAGTACTCTAGTTTATTACCTGGAACGCCAAGCTTTACTCGGACACATCCACACCCGCTTTCCAGGCTTTGTGTATCCCTGTATTAGGGCTTTCAGCATCTTTCACGCCTGAAGGGAACCCCAAGAACGGCCTGGATACTACGCCCAAGGGCTCTCCTACCGTTACGGGCCAACGCCCCCGAGGGTTTCAGACAACAAATCGATAAAATCCCGCGTTGCGAATATGGTCAGCGGTTGATGCTCGTTTGTTGTTCCCACCTCAGGCTAACGCGATATGGACGCTGTGTTTCCACCATGGTTAACAGTTTTCCTCTATCGCCATGCCAACCCATTAAGCCCAAAATGTCGGGTACACGATTCACACCCTTCATCACTTCATCATGTCCAAGTAGAGTCTCGGAACTCTTGGTACTTTTCCTCCGTGCACGTCCGCGTGTTGGGGGAACAAGCTGCATCAAAGGTGTCCTTCGGAACTCTCTACCGACTCCCCTTTGATGGACGCCCCAAGTATTGCGATGAGTATACCCCCCTTGTGTCCCACACCGAGTTTATCTCACGTGGGCTTAGGAATCAGGTTGACATCTGTGCTTACTCGGGAAATTATCACCATCCACGGTCCGAGCTCTAAGACCATAAACTAAGATTCTCATCTGGAACTACGTTCAGCTTGATTCATATCTTGATAGGATACGTTGGGATGCCCAGACCCCTTGTCTTTGGGTCCAGCTTGAGTTTAGCTAATTCACCTCTCTGGTCCTGCCTTCAGGACCCCGACCACGGGACCGCGTGGCGTAGTGTAGGACTACGTCCTCATTTACGTCAGGTTTGAAATAGCTGCACCACGCGCACCCTGTTCTGAGAGTTAGCCCTCATATTCCTTGTCCCGCATGACATTATAAGGCACCCTTTAGAACTACGTGTGGTTTGATTCCCATCCTCATGGGATACGTAGGACCACCTGAATGTCTAGGATTCGGGTCCAGCCCCACCTCTTAGTGATCTCCTGATCTCCCGGTCACCTAGGCCACTTGGTCTATCCCTCTCCAGGAGGGGGATATGTAGGTATGATACAAGGTTTTGGTCACCATGCCCCCTTTCCCTGGGAACCCTCCATCTCTTGGTTACCCTCAAGTTGAGTCTCTCGACCCCTTGCAGTGGTTCACCAATGTGTTAAGAGTACTCTGGTCTAGGACCAAGAGTGCCAGATTCAACTTGATCAAGTTTCTTTTACTTGTCAAGCTTCGTGTTCCCCTCCATTCGGGCTTCCATCACCTTTCACACCCAGAGGGACCCCCAAGAACGGCCTGGATACAATGCCCAAGGGCTCTCCTACCGTTACGGTCCAACGCCCCCGAGGGTTTTAGACAAAAAATCGATAAAATCCCACGTTGTGAATACGGTCAGCGGTCGATGCTCATTTATTTGTCCCCATTTCCGGCTAACGTGACAGGATGCTGTGTTGCGAACATGGTCAGTAGTAATCCTCTATCGTCACGCCAGCCCCTTCAGTACTCGAATGTTGGTTGCATGATTCACATCATTTTCCACCCCATCATGTCCAGGTGGAATCTCAACACTTTTGGCGCTATCCCTCAGTGCACCTTTGCATGTCAAGGGGACAAAGCCGCAGTATGGCGTCCTTCGGGGCTCCCATGGTCAGAGCTCTAATTCCATAAACTAAGATCCATTCAGAAGTACGTGTGGCTTGATTCCCATCCTCATGGGATACGTAGGACCGCCCGGACACCCTGTCTTCGGGTACATCCCATTTAGGGAGCCAATTTCTCCCCCGGTTTCACCTCTTACCTCTATATAGGCCCCTCGGCCTAAGGTTTCCCTCTCCAAATGGCATAAAATTTGATGTGAGATCATGTCTCTGTCAATTGTGATTTATAGAACTGCGCACATTTCCCTCCTAGCATCGTCTCTGCTACGTCTGCACTGCATGACAATAAAATGCATGCTTGGTCCTATCATACGGCCCTAAACTGTAACATTATCGTCCTGGCCGCATGATGAAAAACGGAACTGCATTGTGGTGACCTCATTGTAGAGGACATCAAGTTGGGTATTGGCCACGTGCCATGCCATTTGTCAACGCCCATCACGGCTTGATCCTTGTGGCGACATCACGACATACTATTCTAGGCATGTCGCTTCACAAAAAAAAACCATTCACCTTAAAGAACAAACAAGATTTATCAAATTCCGCTTCTTTTAGTGCAAGGGCCACGCCCACACTCCCCTTTTCCCCTGACACTGGTATCCTACCATGTCACCTTTCAGAACTACGTATGGCTTGATTCTCATTCTTATGAGATACGTAGGAGCGCCCAGGCACTTCCCCATGGGCCCAGCCTAACCTTTGTGTTCGGTCCCTCGACTCGGGCATTTCCCCAGAGAATGCATGGTAAGTAGGGCTTAGGTCCTCCTTTACGTCAGGTTTTGATGCCATGCGTCCCCTGCTCCCTTTACCCATTTATGGTCTAAGGTCCATCAAGAACTACGTAAGGCTTGATTCTCATCCCTATGAGATACGTAGGAGCGCCCGGGCACTTCCCCGTGGGCCCAGCCTAGCTTTCGCTTTCGGTCCCTTGACAAAAAAAACCTCTCCTAAGGGGGTCGGGCGGCGTGATATGAGAATACGTCCTCATTCGCGTCAGGTTGTTGAGCGCAACTTACACACCCACTATTCCCATTCGCGCCAGGTGATTGAGTTACTCCACCATATGCCTCTTATGTCTCTTCCCATCCATGGTCCGAATTCTACGACCCTAAACTAAGATCTCCCTATGGGAAAAGAATCTTCTCCCTCTCTCTAATACGTTTCGTTGTCGTATTCAGATGTGTTTCGACAAAGAACCCGAAGTGTTGGACTTTCATACGGACATTCCATTCGTCCCACGACCAAGCTTCGTGTGCTCGCTATTTGGATCCTCATCCTCTTCCACATCCGAAAGGACCCCCAGACGACATGGATACTAGGATTAAGGGCTCTCCATGAATGCTGGACCTAAGGCCCCTTCAATCGTTTCGGGCCAACATCCCTACGGATATATGACAACATTTGTGACATGGTCCCATGTTTCGAACATGGTCAGCGGTCGACCCTCATTTGTCTGTCCCCATTCTAGGGTAACGCGATAGGATGCTGTGTTGCGAACACGGTCAACAGTTATCCTCCATCGTCACGCCACCGACATCGTGATCTGAATCTCGAGTGCCATGATTCACATATTTCCGTTTCCTCATGTTCAAGTGGAATTCCATCGTACTCGGCTCTTTCTCTTCGTGAATCTAGGTGCGCTAAATGATCGTGTTAGTGTCACTGGGCCGGTATTCACCGAGCATCCCTTTTCCCTAACCTGCCCCTTTCTTTGTCAGAAAAATTCCTATCACTACTGCTTCTTTCCCACACCGAGCATGACTCACGTGGGCTTAGTAGTTTTGCCAGGATGTGTACCAACACTGTCAGGCTGCTCCTCGTCCTGCATGACGTTAAAATGCGCTTCCAGAACTATGTATGGCTTGATTCCCATCCTCATGGGGTACGTAGGAATGCCCTGCCACTCTGCTTCGGGCCCATCCCAATCCTCACTCTTGGTCCCTCGACCTGAAGAGTTTCCTCAGGGGGTATATGGTATGATTTGGACTCCAAGTCCTCATTCACGTCGGTTTCATATCTACCGCGCCACACGCTTCCTTCCCTCTTATTCCACGTCCTATCGTATGACGTTAAACTACAGGAGTCTATGTGTCCTCAACGCATGACATTAAACTGCAGTTCTACCCTAAACAAGTTCAGGATGCCCCAAGATCCCACTGGGAAGTGACAGATCCCCTCGCCAGAGAGGCCCTATCTGAAGGAAGGAATGATCCATGATCAAACCGATGCACCCATCTGGCGTACTCCCACCATGGTGGTGTAACTGCCTATGTGTTGGATTCTGTTCGGAAAGATCACCACTCCATATTCCACTCTTTTCGTGCCCCTTATTCAGACCGTCGTCCCCTTTCATGTCTGAAGGAAACCCCCTAATGGCCTGGTCTCATGCCGCATCGGCTCACCTACCGTCCTGGGCCAACGTTCCGGAAGACGGGTCATGTCTGGAAGGACCCCCTAATAGTACGGATTTGTGACCTATGGTCCGCCAACTGTCCTGGGCCAACGTCCCGAAGGATTGATCAACAAAATTTGTGACATGGTCCCGTATTTCAAATATGGTCAACGGTCGACCCTCATTTGTCGTCCCCATTACAGGCTAATGCAGTAAGGGTACCGCTTCTCCTCCAAGGTTAACGGTTGTCCCTTATTGTCACGTCATCCCCACAGTGTTCCAAATCATGGGTATCGTGATTCACACTTCCCATTTTCATCTGTTTGGACCGATTTCAGTGCCCCTGGCATTTCCCCGTTCGTGCATAAGAGAACGTTGAGGGAGCGGTAATTCGGCCATCCTGAAAGTTCCTTCTCCAATAAAGCCTTTCCCGTCTCTCAGAAATCCGGACTGGTAATTCGAATCCTGGACATCGGGCTCGACCCACGTGGGCTTGGGGAATCGTCGCCGAACGTCCCACAAACATTGTAGGGATGTAACAAGGCAATTCAACAGTGGAAATCGTGCGCGCTACGGCATTCAAAACAAAGAAAAAATTTTGAAGCACGAAAGTACCAATAAAAGGATTATGGGTTTGTTACAATACTCGGGGGGTCGACTCCCCCCATGGACGGGTTAACCCCGTCAAAAGAGCATTGCAGCTCCGCCACCCATTGGCTTGTGGTATCCAAGGCTTGCTGCTGCTAAATCAGCTCCTGATCCTCCTTAGCAGCGGCGGGGCACAGTTCGTCTGTCCTGGCTTTGGCCCTCTCTACGCCTGCTTGAACGACAACCATCTCTCCAGAGGTCTACCTCATATGCTCTTCTGCCTCTGCCAGCTGGGCCTTCAACCGTGAGACCAGATCAGATTGTGCATCAAGAGAAGCTGAAAGCTCATCTGCTCGGGTCTGCATCTGTTGAACCTCGCCTTCAGCCTCCTGGAGATTCTTGATACTAGTCGCCTTCCTCCACTTCCAGCCCACGCTGAGCCCATGATCATGCTCCCGGATCTTCTCAGCCCTAAGATCTCGGATGAGTGCGTGAGGACGTTGGGCATCCAATCCCCCAGCACATAGTTTGCGCAGCCGCGAGTGGAGTCTATCCATTTTGTCCAGCCATTGCGCTTGGGGAGTGTCCTTGATAAAGCGCGTGATCAGCTTCCACGACCGACGTCGGACTATGCTGTTGTCTTCCTCGTCGGAGGCCATTTCATCCCAGTCTGCACGATTGGCAGGCTCGTACACGGGGTACGCCTGTAAGAAATCCTAGGTAGGATCAACATCCGGTGTTGAATCCAGTACGACACCTGGCACAGAAGCAGGCGCGACAGGACTGGGACCGACCGGTTGATCCTCTTCCTCGGAATCCACCTCAATGACTTCGGGTACGGCCCTGTCGGTGGTCCCGCCTATGATGATGTGTGTCGCAGCTTGAGGAGATGGTGAGACTATCGCCACCATCACCGGCATGCCCCTAGGAGGGACGCCACCAGACATCCCGAACAGTCTTGCCGTAGCAGCCCACGCCAGTCGAAGAACTGCACGACAGAGAGGGACAAACTTTAGTTGGCATGGTCTACATGTGACAACGAGGAGACCGGTAGAGGAGACTTACGGAGATCGACCTCCTGGCGCTGCTCTTGAGGCGGTACTGACGGGACCCCGAGGCGAGGCCCTCTGTATACTGTTGGAAGGTCTGGAGATTCCGGAGGAGCCACCTCGGGTGCTCTGGTCCCACCAGACGCGGAACTGGACGCAGCCATAGGCGCAGGTTCTGACGGTCCCGCATCATCACCCGCCAAGGAGCGAGAACTAGGCCTGCGAACAAGTTCCTCCTGCATGGCTCAAACATTGGAGAGAAGTCCATAGTGACCCAAGAACAGATCGTAAGGAAAGAAGTTCGGAATGCTACCTCGAGAGCCTTCGCGGAATCGTCGGATTCTGAGCCTCGGTCTCCGACCTCTCCCTCCTCCAACGGGCTCCCTCCTCCATCCTCATCCTCCTGAGAGGAGTCCTCCGATTCTTCCGGCAAGGGGAAGTGCTCCCTCAGATCGGCAGCTGATAATGGTGGGGGGACCGTCTGATTCAACAGTACCCTCACCCGGTCTTTCATTGGGCGAGGGACACCACTGGAGTGGACGTAATCCTCCAGCTCGTCCAGGTATTGTCCTGACTCCGCTGGAGATGCCCTGAATCCAGCCCGGACTGTGCCTATGCCCGGTAATTCCATCCCAAGGTGATTCAGGTGGGCCCATATCTCGGGTGGGCTGAGGAATTTCCGGTTGACATACCAAATGTCCCAAGATTCCGGGAAGACAACATCCTCTGCCATGTCAATATGACGCAGGCGCTTCCCCGGTGCCTGAGTGAATATCCTACGAAATCCCCTCGCTGGCCGCCCCTCCTGATGACCCTGCTCTTCCGGAATCACTGGATCCACTGCTGCTGCCGTACCCTCGGCCGGTGCGGGTCTCGCCGCCATGGCAGCCCCGCTACCGTGAGCGGCCCTAGCTGCCCTCCGACCCCGACCTCGAGATAGAGGAGGCCCACCGTCACCGACCCGGATAGTTGGTTGCTTCAGCATCTCCCCTGGGTAAGCATCCTCCCAAATGATGGCGTACTCCTTCACCAATCCGAAAGCGGCGGTGGATGGAGGCAATGAAATCAGCATCTTTCCATCTTCCCATGTGAACATGAGCCACAAATGCCTCATCACACACGGGTGCTCCTCGTGACGCACCTCCTAGTAGACCTGCGGGGTCAGCCGCTGGAGGCACCGAAACTGCCTCGTAAACCGATGCGGGGTGTATGGTTCACAGAGCGGCTCAAGATCTATTCGTGCCACCAAAACACCACCTCGGAAGGCCAGGAGGTAAGACTGATGTTCTTTCGTTCCCCGTCCGTCATCAGTAAGCATCCCCGTCGGCAATGGGAAGGGGTGTAAGTTGAACTCATCCTCCCTCCACACCCGATTCAGCACCATCGGAATGGCCAGCTTGAACGGGAAGCTCCCGACCGCGTTCAGGATGGAGGGGCGGAAGTTCGATCCCAGCAGCGAAATGGGGTTTGGATACTCGTAAATCCCCCTGATATGCGCTGCGATCCACCCATAAGGAGGTGGAAGTGCTCGCATATCCTTGGAGGATTCTTTTCCTCGCTAATATGCCGCAGCATTCTGTACAGTTTGGTGAGCATCGGAATCCCCATATTGATCCGCTGCCCCATGGCCAACATCGACACCATGATAAACGCGCTGGGACATACCCCCATGCTTGTATCTCTCACCGGTAGGATCCAACCACAGATGAGGGCCACGATAAATGCCGCCAGCCTGACTATCGGCTATTGTTCGGTGCTAACACTGAAACCCCAAGTCTTCCATTGGCTGTCCTCCAAGACCCGCCAATACGAGTTCCCCTTGCCCCGTTGGGCCGCCCTTGGACAAGTTCGAGGCCTCGGAGGGAACTCTCGATTCTTTGGGAAATTCAGGAAGCATTTGAACCACCTCCTAAAGTGGAAATGCCTCACTGCCTCCTTGTCCTCTCCAGGGACAAGTGCCATCAGCGCCGACGCTAGTCGCGACATTTTCTCTGTATCCCCCCACGCACTGACGACGGGGAGGAATTCGTCATACATGGCCCCCAGGATCGGGACCCCAGAAATCTGGTGGACATCCCACAGGCTGATGCCCACCACCCCGTGATGCAGGTGAAAAGTGTTGGTCCTAGATGACCATCTGCTCAGCAGCTCCGACATCAGTAGATTTGGTTGGTAAATGTCGAATTGGGAGGCCCATGCTACCTCATACAACCCCACTCTCCTCATCTCGGCCCCAAACACCTCGCATGAGGCGCCTACCCAGTAGGCCCAGGCCTAGACATCAATAAAGTTGCCGCCCTGGCGCAGGTCCCACTCATCGGACCATCCCTTCTTCGAATCCTGCAAAGCCGCCTTCAGCATGGTACGGTAGAGGGGAGGGGAAGTCTCTGGCTGCAGTGGCTTCCCGTCAATGTCGTTCACATGGTTGTAGAGACAGTCAGCGGTAACAGGTGTGAAGTTCTCTTGTGCGTGACCATCGGCAGCCCTGAACCATTGGTGCTGGCATGGTATGCTCCTGAACCAGCAAGCTGGTTCGTCCCTACTCGCCTCAGGGATAAAGATGTCATCCCTCAGCCCGAAGCCGTACAATGGCAGTTTCTTGCACTGCAGATAATCCTTTTGACCCTCCGATAGCAGATCTGTCAAAGAAGTGTTTTCCGAGTGGCTTCGGATCATCTCCCCCAGGCCTGGACAGTTGGCCATCTCATCTCGGTGAGCATCATCTACAAGCACCCCCAATACATCCTCTTGATGGGCCATTTTAACTCTGGCCCTCAGAAAAGAATATTTTTCAGCTGGATCGTGAAGCTAGACCGCGAAGCTGAATCGCGAAGCCGGATCACGAAGATCGGTGGCGAGACCAAACCGTGAAGTCTGGCCAAGGCCGACAGGCAGAGGTTCGCTTGGCATGGACGCAGAGTCGGAGACCCGCGGTTCGCCGCGAAGCTCGATTCGCGGAGGGATGTCGCGGAGTACGCAGAGCTTCGCGAAGTCGAGAGCACAAAAAGACAAGTAAGGCACCTAAAGACAAAAGAGGTCGACCCCCTATTTATAAGCGGCGACCCCGGAGCATCGCGGCACGCCTCACCCGCGCGGAGCATCGCGGCGCGTCCAGATCTGTGGCCCCGGTCAGCACCGCGGGCACCCTTCGCGTAGCCGCATTGCGAACCACCGACAATTTTGGCGATTTTCCCTCAGACTTCGACCCTTCTCCCTCCGCGGCTCCAAGTCTGAGGGGGGGGGGGGCATTTGTTGGCGCCAAAATATTGCATGAAAGGAAGGAACAAAAAAGAAGGCTGGCATGCTGCCTCACGAAGCACCCTCGCGAAGCACCGCCGGGAAGGACTGACGCGAAGGGCCTTGATCATCACGGCCTTGCAAAGCTCCAGAGGCTGTAATCCTCCGCAAACGCATTTGACGTTCGTGAGCCCGCCGCGAAGCTCCAGAGGCGGTAATCCTCCGCGAACGCATTGGACGTTCGCGAGCCCGCCGCGAAGCTCTGGAGGCGGTAATCCTCTGCGAACGAATTTGACGTTTGCGAGCCGCCCCGAAGTTCCCGAGGCGGTATTCTCCGCGGAAGCCATTGACGTTCGCGAGCGCACCGCGAAGCACCAGAGGCGGCGCGCGAGTTCTTTTTCGTGGCACCCCTTGCCTATAAATACTGGACTCCCCCTGAGTCCCAGAGGACGGACAATCCGACCTTTCGTCTTCTCCTCTCCCGAATCGCGAAGCACTCTTTGCCCCGGGAATTATGAGCTCTGCGAGGTACTTCTACTTCCCGAGACGCCTCTGCATTGTCTCGTTTTGAGCCCCTCTTCCGAGAGGGATGCCCTTCGCGAAGCTCAAGGGCGTTCGCGAAGGAAGGGGATTCCCAAGGGAACCCGGGTAGCCGTGGAGCGTTTATGCTTCGCGAAACACCCAACCCATGCTAGTGATCCCTATGCTAAGGCAGGATCGCTACACATCGCGAAGCACACTACTTCGCAGGACCCTGCTTCGCCAGGCACCCCTTCTTCGTGAGGCAGTGCTCCGCGAACACTGTTCCACTTCGCGAAGCACCTTCCACTCACACCTATGCCCCATGCTAAGGCCAAGGCACTCCACTTCGCGAAGCACACTCCTTTGCTTAGCGATTCCTCTGCCCGTACGACCCTCCAGGTTTGCACGATGTGATTTCAAAGTCACATGGACAATACCGCCCGTAGCGTTGCTTCGCCTAATGCTTCTTCGCATAGGCACGCTAACGGCTATTGCTTCTTCGCATAGTCACGCTAACGTAGACCCCTCGATGGTTTGTTCCACAACCCCCCTTAACCATGGCCTTACTGGTACCTTCCCTTCCCCAAGGACCAGAGGGTACCGGTTATGTAAGTCCTAGGGGTGTGGAGTGAACCCACCTCATACGAGCTGCAGGACGTTAAACTGCCAAGCACCACATCCTCAACACATGACGTTAAACTGTGATCCGACCTCGTCTCCCTCACGAAGGGTCCCCCCAGGTCAGACATTTTTTACACCACTCGTCTCCACGGGAATGGAATCACCCATCCACAAGGAATGATATCCTCCTTATCGGAGTGGCGTATGTTCGTAGGAGAAGGGAGACCCTAGTTCCCCAACGGATGGCTGAACCTCTGCATCTCCGTACTTCCCCACTACCAAGGTCAGTAGAGGGCGTGATAGGGAACGAGGCACCTCCCATCATTAGACCAGGGTCCATCTTTCCCGCGCTTTGTCACACCAAGGGCCTCCATCCTCGATTAAGTCCCAGCACCATGGGCCGCCTAACGCGTAAGCCCCTCTTCGCTTCTCACGGACACATATTTTGCGACATGATCATCAGGTCCTTGCAACCTCTTGTTTCTCACACCGAGCATGACTCACGTGGGCTTAGAGTGAGCACCGACCCTGACCCCCACCCTTAACGAACTATGAGGACTTTGATCCATGTCAAGGCATGGTACGTAGGAAGCCTCCATGAGGTTCAAGCCCACCCGTCATTTATTCACGTCGGGTCTCATTCCCATCCAGAATGGCGATAAACTGCATTCCGGTCCAATGGCAAGCCATTGCGACCCATCTAGAGAACTATGAGGACTTTGATCCATGTCAAGGCATGGTACGTAGGAAGCCTCCATGAGGTTCAAGCCACACATTACTCGGTCGTTCATTCACGTCGAGTTTCTCCCTTGTCCAGCATAACGTTAAATTGTATGTCCTTGTCCAGTATGACGTTAACTGCATGCCCTCGTCCAGCATGACGTTAAACTGTATGCCTCATTTTGTCCCGCATGACATTAAACTGCACACCCGTTCCCACCTGAACTACAAGGTCTTTGATCCATGTCAAGGCATGGTACATAGGAAACCTTCCAAAGGTTCAAGCCCACCACCCATTGGACCAAGGTCCACTTTCACGTCGATCTGCTGACAAAGCCCCATTTGAACTATGATGTCTTTGATCCATGTCAAGGCGTGGTACGTAGGAAGCCTCCACGAGGGTTCAAGCCCACCTATCATCCAATTCACGTCGTGTTCTACCTACGTCCAGCATGACGTTAAACTGCAATTCCAGTCCGACGACAAGCCGTTGTGACTAACCCGAACTACGAGGTCTTTGATCCATATCAAGGCATGGTACGTAGGAAGCCTCTACGAGGTTCAAACCCACCATCCGGTCGTCCCGACCTCATTCACGTCGGTTCACCCCCGTCCCTCATGATGTTAAACTATATTCTCCAATCCGAACTACGAGGACATTGATCCGTGTCAAGGCATGGTACGTAGGAAGCCTCCCTGAGGTTCAAGCCCAACAATCATTGGCCCAAACCGTCTCCTAGTCGGTGTGTCGGGCCCCCATCCTCAATCCCATCTCCCATTGGACCAAGGTCCCTCATTTACTTCGGCTCGCCAACACCCACCGCCCGTCGTTCATTCACGTCAGGGTTCAATATCGTCCTGCATGACGTTAAACTGTATTCCAAAACCCTTTGAACTACGAGGACTTTGATCCATTTCAGGGCATGGTACGTAGGAAACCTTCCCAAGGTTCACGCCCACCATTAGTGGACCCACGGTCCTACTTTCAAGTCGGTTCACCGATGAAACCCTTTGTACTACGGGGTCTTTGATCCATGTCAAGGCATGGTACGTAGGAAGCCTTCCAGAGGCTCAATCCCACTACTCATTGGACCAAGGTCCACCCTCACGTCGGTACGCTGACGATGCCCATCGGACCACGGTCCACCTTCACGTTGGTTCGCCGACGACATTCATCGGGCCAAGGCCCACCTTCACGTCGGTTTACCAGCACCATCCCGAACTATGCGGAATTTGATTCCCTACCACGGGGATACGTAGGAAGCCTCTTCAAGGTTCAAGCCCAACTTCATCATCACCCCTGCGATGGTCCCATTTCACTCCCCCTTCATTCCATTCATCTACCTATCACCCATCCCGATTCTCACCCAGACCGTCTTATCCTGGTGAGACCATGTCGGTACGCTCTTCTTCACAGCCGCCCATGGGCTGGCCCCGGTATCGACATCCCTTCAAGGAGAATCCCTCAATCCGATCTATCCTAGCTAATGCTCTGGTTGGGTTGATCCATCTCCGATAGACGTTAAACTCGCGACATACCATTTGTTAAACATGGGAAGCTGAGGAAAACCTCAGATATGTGTCTATGGAATATAATTCCCCGCGCTCGATGTGGGATGCCTCGGGCTTCCACGCCCTCGAGAAGCCCTGTGACCAGGGATAACAGACAGACATTCCAGGTTCCCCAGCATCCATACACGCTACTGATGCCTCAACCTGACTACTCCCCCTACTGAATGTTGCTGCCCTAACTGGACCCTTTGGAATGTCCCGACAGAAGCAGTGTAATTAACCGGCGTCTATGGAAACATGGAACTAGGAAGAGTTTCACGAACTACGTATTAAATCTATGAGGGAGACCCGGACTAGGTGAAGAGTTCTGAGGAGGAATCCACAAGAGGAAGAACCGACACCCCATCATCCCGTTTCGATCAAGGAGAAGATGTCCCTGAATAAGGAGCGAATGTCGCCCGCCGTTGGAAAGCGGGAATGCAGGGCAACAGAGCGCCGCACGTCCTCCTCCGCGGAAGGAAAGGATGCGCGCGCACGCGCCCCGGCAAAATCGTCGGAAACACATATCACTTCACTCTACCTCCTCAGATGGACCGAGTACACAACATCTTCCATGTGTCGCAGCTACGGAGGTATGTGCACGATCCATCGCACGTTATTGACTGGGGCGAGCTAGACATCGACAATGGGGCAACCTTCATAGATTACCCAATAGAGATAGGGGATCGACAGGAGAAGATACTTCATGGATGAGTTATTCCCTTGGTGCATGTCCGGTGGAAGAACAGGAATCTCTAGGAGAGCACGTGGGAGCGGGAGGCTCAGATCCGTGTGCAGTACCCACATCTTTTTTAGTTGCCTTTGTTTCGGATTTTCGGGGACGTAAAACCCCTATGGTGGGTGTGATTTATTGTCCCTATTTTTTTCCATGTATTATTTTAATATTATATGGGAATTAATTCGAGACTATTCTCTAAGACAACATGCAGTTATGAGGCTCGGTGAGCCGGGAACAAGTGTTTGAATTTAATTTAATAATTAAATTACACGAGCATGTGGTTTTCCTAAAAAAGTGGAATAACTCACGAATAGGTGCTCAGATAAAAAATCTGATGGCACCATTGCGTTAAGAGTAGCAGGATTACCCTAGAAGAGACATAACATCAACTGGCGCAGGCCGGTGGAAAAAATTGGGTTTTGGATGTATCCGTAATCAAATATTTAATTTAAAATATTTTATTAAAACTGTTGCAGCGGATATCTTTATCCTTTTTAAATAAAGATTAGCGTTGGGGTCTAGGGTTACAAACATCACAACACTGAAACCCTTGGTGGCTCTGGAGGCTCTAGAGAAAACCTCCCAACGCGGCGACGATGATGCAGTGACCAGATCATCACCGACGAACGCCGTAGAATCTAGGTAGGATGTTTGTTTTGTGATTTTTCTTCCCCATTTTTGATTTCCACAACGAACGTGGACTAATCTACAAACAGATTAGCCCACGGATCGATCATTCTTATGGGATGTGATTTTGCGGGAATCATGGGGATTTGATTCTGGAAATTTTTTGGTTTCGTTCAACCTCATAACGGTGACAAACCAAGATCGACATGAACATCGATCGAGGTTTGTCCCTCTCGATTTTTTTGTGTTCTTCTTCCCCAAATTCTCTCGTTCTTCGCTGCATTGTTCGTGTTCTTCATGGGTAAATGAACAGCGGATCATTGCACATCCATTATGTGATGGAACAATCCCAAACTGTGGATCCAACCCTGGAGTGGTGCCACAGAGGTGCGACAACAATATCGGTGGATGATTCGGAGCTGATTGAGAGTTATGAGTTTTCAGGAATTTTTCTTCGGATAGATCGTTCGAGGTTTATGATCCGTTTTAAAGGGTGAAAACACCCGTCGCGGTGTTTTTATGACGAACCGATCCAATCCCTCGAGTATCAGGACGAATGGACGAGAGATCGTGGATCTGGAAGATCGGCCGAAGTGTGAGGAAAAAGGCGGCGTTCTAGAAATTTCCTGACTACACGCCGTGTAGTATGGGAAACACGGTGTCTATTCGTCGGCGGACTACCTGGTGTGCACTCAGGGTGTACACGGACACTGGCAGGGTACACGACCAAGGACACGCCATGTATACCACTCCCCAGCCAGACCCGGCCAGATACACAGGATACCCCGTGTACTGGTACACGGGGAGGCGACACGGACACGGGTAGAGAGATGTGTACAGGCACATGGCCAGTGTACAGGGAGCGAGCCCAGATTCTTAGACACAGCGTGTGATTCTTCTACACGCTGTGTAGTTTCATTCCATCCGACAAGCCGAATGACACGAGCTGGTTACACGGGCAGTACCCGGGGTCAAGGAACACATCGTGTACCTTTTCTACATGCCGTGTAGTTTTGTTTTACATGGATTGAACGAATGACACATGTCGTTTACAAGGGAATTACATGGGGTTAAGGAACGCGGCGTGTAACCATACTACACACCGTGTTACCTTTTCTTCATGGCTAAAGCCACTTGTCTTCTGTGACTTGGACTAGTTCTTAGGGTTCGTACCCTTAGTTATCCCCTGAAGGTTCTGGTATCATTTCTTTTATATAGGAGTATGATCCCTTCAGAAGAAATTCCTGAATAGAGTTGTTGGAATCCTCTCTATGAGGCTTAGAGTCGGATCCTCTATTTATTCCTTGAACCCTAGGCAGAGTTCTTGGTATCGACCGGACAAAATTTACTCGAGCGTTGATCCTCTGCTTAGCAGATTAGCTCAGAATGAGTTGTCGGAATCACCCCATGACATGGCTGTGATCCTCATCTAAGAATCATGTTCTCAAGGTACTTGTAGATTGTGTCCTCCTAGAATGAGTACTTCGAATCTCTCTCTTCATACCTAGGATTGTGTTCTCCCAATCGCATGGTTAGTGGAATCTTCGAGCTGGTTCTTAGTGGTGGTTTCGCGGTAGTCGATCATGTATGAGTATATCTGGATATTCTTGTAATATGTTCAGTAGAAATATACTGTGTAGAGATGACCATATCTTTCTTTGTGGTATTTTTTCCCTTGTTGTATTTCCTTTGTGGTTTCGAGGTGTCCTACTAGGTATTGTTATACTCACCCCTACAAGGGCTTTGCCCACATGTGTCGTGTCTTGTGCAGACGAGCGAGCCTTTGACAGGATTTTAGGTGGACCAGGACCAGACGGTGGTCAGTGAGATCAGGCGGGCCGAGGTGTGTTCCTAAGGCTACATATTACAGTCCCAGTACCTTTCCTTACAGGTTGGACTTTGTTATAGACTTTCTTTCTGGTGGGCCTGAATTTCTGGCCTAGGAATTTACCTTCTTGCACTTTACTTTCCTGTCGTACTCTGTGGTTGGGTTTTAGTGTATGCATGCATCTTTTACATTTTTAGAAGTTTTTTACTTTTCAGCTTTGTGGGATTGGAGATGTGTGTGCGTGTGTACAGGTTATAGGAAATGCCTCCCACATTAGTAGAATGCCTACTCGGTGCTAGTCACCAGCCCTTGGTCTATTAAAGGTGGGCTTGGGGAGTTGTGGCTCAGGCCCCACTGGGACGGGTCGTGACAATTTCGATAAATTTGTGCTGCAACATTTAACAATTCTTGAACTCTTATTTGGCACTATGGGAGTAGACGTATCTTGTAAAGAAGGATGTGGCTCATGAAGAAGAGCATATTCACGATCTTCCCCATACATATGAGTATGTTCAACTCAAGAAGATTATAGTAAATCTGTTGATTGATATGTTATTATCCTACAAATCAAAGCATTAAACAATTAGTACAAAAATATACAAATTCAATAATTAAAATAAAAATGTAAAAAAATATGAATAATTATCAAAAAAATAAGTAAACTAAATTAAAAATAATAAAATTTTATTCATATGTATTATAGTTAACTAAAATTATAACAATAATAATGAGATATGAAATTTCATATAAATAAATGAAAACAAATCCAAAAAATAATGTCAATAGTAAAATGCTACAACCTAATAAATAATTTTTTTTATAGAAAAAAGATTATTTTTTCAATATAGTCTTTTAAAATATTTTTGGTTTCATTAACATATTATATATAAAATAATTGTTTCAAAAAAATAAAATAATAGATATGTTATGTATGGGTAAACATGTTAAAATAAACTACACTATACTTATACAAACAAATAATTTAGCTAATTAGTTATAACACAATTTTTTAAAAAATAACAATAAAAAATCATACATTTTATGAAATTTAAAAGTGTAAATGAGAAATAAAAATACATTACTTGTAATATTTGGAAGTTACTAAAGGATTTTATCTATAATTCCTTGTTCATGATCATTTTGTATGGCACAAACCATGTCTACAACATTCTCATCAATATTATCTGTTAATCCTTCCTTTGAGGTAGGGAGATCATAGAAATCAGTATCATCATAAATATTATCATCACCAACATACTATTTTTTCCAATTAAAACAATAGACCACTGCATATTAGATTGATCAAGAAGATAGAACTTTTTTTCATGAGTTTCCATTATAAAAGGAACAACTGTGTATTCCAATCTATCCAGATTAACAAATTTCATTCTAAATTAATCATATATGTAACTGTTGTTACCGATATACCATTTTCAGTTAAACAGTAGAAGTTTAAATTTTATTTAATCAACCTCCCATATTTCATCAATGACACTATAATATGCACTTTCAAAAATTGGGTTTTTGTCTTTATAACTGAAAAAAATTATTGCTACTAAGACCACTAATGCACAATTATATTGAACTACACTTTTTTTTATCATGATCATTCATATGTCATTTATGTCCATTAATGCCATACAAAGAACATGTTATCAAATTTAAACTTGGACCACCCAGTAACCACATTAATGTTTCTGATGCATATGATCTACTGAGCATGGTATCTTTTAACCATGGAAAACAAAATTTTTATTCTCATTCAAAATTGAAATATCATTATTCTTTGGAATGAATTATTTCAATACATTAATATTCATGGTTTTTTATGTTTGATCATCATCTATGTTATTCACGATTAATAAAGGTGCCTTCTTTTTCTATTCATCGTTCCACTATTTGACATTCAATCAACATATCCTATTTTCCCCATAATTAACTCAGTCATATCAATATGGAGGCAAACCAATGTGCCCCACTATAAACAAGTATCTTATAAATAACACTGCAACCTTCTAAAAAATATACCTCTCAAAAATGGAGGCTTCGGTTCGACATGGATTCTTAACATACGCCATGAATATCATTATATACCTTTTAAAATGATACATCCAACATAGATATATAGGTATATAGAGATTTATTTTTTGCACCAAATGAACCATTAAATGCACCATGATATTAAAAAAAGATGGAGGAAAATAGATTTCCAATTGAAAAAGTTTAGAAATTTCTTCGTTTTACAAATTGTTTAAAGCATTCAGGTCAATCACCTTATTTCAAATTGAATTGAAAAAATAACACACCATTATGATTGACATTCTAACAATTAAGGGAAATTTTCTACAAAATGAAACCATTAGAAGCTCTGGAATCATGACGTGAAAATCATGAGATTTTATACCAGTCCACTTCAAATCCTTTAAAGACACTATTTTTTACATTTGAAGAATAACACTCTAAAACATTAATATCATGATGACAGTAATAAAATATAATATTCTCCCTCTTGGAAAATTTATGAATAGTCAGGGGAAGGAATGATCACCTTCCATTAGTAGTGGGAGCTATATCCAAATGTATCCTCATTAATAGTAAGTCCAATCTTTCATTCATCCCATATTTTGTATTTCATTTAATATCAACCAATGTTCCAATCAGTGTATCATAGATATTCTTCTCCATGTGCATGACATCACTGTTATGTTTTACATCATGATATCCCCAATATGGTAGCTCAAAAAATATTGATCATTTCTTCCAAATATTTCCATTATTACCAAATTTATGTCTTTTCGAATGTCACATAATGGGTTTTCACCCTCTCAAAATACTAGTCACTAGATAAAGGTTTTGGAGAAACATAAAATTATTGTGATCCATCGAATTCCTTTTTTAATCTTCTATATGAGTTATCAGTAGACAAAAAAATTTGATGACCCATGTATAATGTTTGTAACCCATGATAAAATTGATAATATGAAATGTATTGTTCATAAATTGGACATGCTTTATGTCCCTTAACACTATATCCAGAAAAATGTTCATTCAATAAGAATTCATTTATAGTGAACAAAATAATTTCAGGTAGTTTAAAAGATTCCATTTTATAATAATCTTAATCATTAATACCATCCTCCCATTAGACTTTCTGGTAATCAATTAATTGTGAAAATAAAACATTAATATAATTTCTGGGATGTTTTGGTCCAGAGATCATTAAACTCAACATGACATATTGGCACTTCATAAAAAAATTGAGGAGATAAGATATAAGTTACTAATAAAATAGACAATGCACTATGTGTGCTACTAAGTCTTTGATAAGGATTCATTCTATATCTGCATATTCCAAGATTGATATTTCTAACTTCATTTTAGAATATTGGAAACTGCTAATCAATTTTATTCCACTACGGATAATCATCTAGATGGGTTAATTTTCCATCACATATATGCTCATCTGCATTCCATCTTATCCTTCTACCATCATTTTAATTTTCAAATAAATGTTTCAAAATAAGAATTATAGGAAAAATCCGAATTTCCTTATAAGGGGTCTCTAGAACTACTAAATCAGCACGTAATAGTTCCCTCAACTTATACCGTGATATCCCATGTTTTTTACACCTTGAAAGAAAATCATATTCAATCTTGTATATCACACTTTCATTCGAGAAGACATATATTTTTTAAAACCTAATACCATTGTGCATAGTATTTTCTTTAAATTATAATGTGATTCACTTAGATAATTATTTTTTGGAAGAACATCATTCAACAATTTTAGTAAATTAACAAAACACTTGTCACTCCAACCCTGTTTCACCCTCAAAATATTCAATTTTATCCCATAAGATAAAAGCATAATTTTTTTTACAAGACATATATGATGGATTTTCATCATCACTATACAGAAGCTCAATTTTTGGTTCTTTCTTAATTTCATCTCCTACAATATCACAAATCATTTCTTTAATTTCATTAGTGTTATCATCTTGCAAATCATCATCATCAATAGATCTAAAATTCATCCTAGTTTCACAATAAAGAATCCAAGGGATACAACTCAGATTAAAACCATGAGAAATTAAATGATCATTGATCTATCTATGTTTCAACTTCTTCATATTTTATCATTTTAGTCATGTATATAAAATCATTTCATTGTTTGGAACATTTTTTTAGAAAATTCCAAAAAACCTTCAACACGTTCCTCATATTCATCACTTATTCAAAGTTCCATAATCCAAATTTGACTTTTTATTATCTATAATAAACATCAAAAACAAATATCTTCTCAAAATAATATAGTAGTGCTAAAAGTGGGAATAAATTAATCAATTTAAACAAGGTTTAAATTTAAATCAAATATGTATTAATTTCAAAATCACAAAACATTGATATTCATAGAATATAAGAATTTTTGAAAAGTATAATTATAATTTATATGCAATAATCAAATATAAGTTTAAATATAATTGATAAATAAAAAATCAGATCCCTTTATATTTCTAATCCAAAATACCACTATGTAATATTAATATTTAAAAAAACTTCATTAACGTAAAATTACTATTAAAATTATATGCCACAAAATTTTTTGAAAAATAATTTATTTTACAAAATAAAATCACATCACATTATAATTTAATTAATCACATTATAAATGTTTTACTTTAGTAAAGTGGAACTATTAAAATATCCATCACATTTTAAATGAAAAACACATATTGAAATAAATGGTTTATTGAATTATTTATTTATAATTATAAAAAACATGTTTCCCATACTAGAAAAGTTTCAACAAGAGAAAAATCATATCATCATTGAAAGAACGAAATGAATAACTATTATTTTGAATAATTTTAAAAATATAAATAAAAATTTCTCAATGTTACAAACCATAATATTATATATTATACAATATTGAACATACAACATGTATGATTCTATGTAATAAGAAACATAATAGATGGAGGGTAACATGCTCAAGATTTCAATTTATATAAATATTCAATAATACAACACTAAATATGATGTAAACCACTAACCATAAAGTAGAAAAATGTCAGAGTGAATTTAATTAATTAAATAACATATAATAATTCTTTTAGGATAATTATGATAACATTATGAGTTTTTATTTATTAAATATTGTAAATTCATATTTAGTAGTAATTATAAAAATAGAATGTTAATAACTTAATTTTCAACTAAATATATGATGTATTAATAGTCACTAAAATTTTACCCCAATATAAACCTACTACTCAACCATTGCTTCTACAATTCCATCTAAAGATTTATAAATCACTATGTAAGACATCACAATAGTTCTATGACTGAAAATTACTATAATTCTCTATAAAATTGAAAATAATTTAAATTTAACCACAAAAAAGTTTTCTATATAAAATTATGATTTAATACTATATCATAGTTCAATAAAAAATAATTTTGAATAAAAGAAGTATAACTAATTATTGTAATTTGAGATTTTGATAAGTGGAATAAAAAATCTAGAATTGGGGCGTGCATGAGCAAGATCGATTTGTGAGGGGTTACTTTAGAGTTGAGAGACAAGATGATCGAATTCGCTACCATGAGTCCATCAAAATATAATGATGTCTGAAGATAGAAAAATGATATTGGAGGCCACTAGATTAAATAAATGAGGCTAGTTCTTCTAAGAGAGAGAGAAAGAAATATTATTTCATGACATCAAGTAACACCCAAACAAATTAGAATAGAAATTAAAAAAAACATAATGTATATATCATTTAGATTATATTATAAATAATGTGATAATTATATTTTTAATGGTTTTTCACATCATTTATAAAACAAACGACGTGAAAAATTTGGTTTACCATGTCAGTTATAGGACAACTTATGCAATAAAATAATGAATTTTGTTATCACATTGGTTAAACTATAACTGGAGTGAAAAAAATACTTTATCACATCGATTATTGCATAACATAATAGATAAAGTGTGATATTAATTTTTCCATGTTGGTCATATGTTAACCTAAATCATGTTAAAATATATTGAGTTATTTCATGTCGTTTATGGATAACCGATGTGAAAAATCAAACGTGTTAAATACATTTTTCTTTCTACTAACTTGTACTAAAGAGTAATTAAGGGCCACTAATAAGATGTATTTGAAGGAATTAAATAATTTTATGTTTTATTATGTAATTTTTTTTCCCCTAATTTTCTCAAGAAAAATAACCTTTGGATCCTAGTTTTATAACTCTATTATAGTTTTTATCATTAAAATGATATAATAGTAGGGTAATAAAAATTAGGATCTCTATAATTTGTATTAGATAACAATTTAATAATTTTTGGAAATAAAATTGGATATAATTATTGAAATCCCTTAATATGAGACTATGTATATAAAGCAAACCAAGAAACTTTCTTTTAAATATAATTCTTATCATAGGGATCCCATAAGATATGACTTTAAAGATAATTTCACAGAGGAATAATTTATTTATTCATGAATTGTTTACTATTGTTTTCTTCACACCAGTTTTGACTTTATAAAATGATGGGAACCAAGAGAAACCTGGCCAAAAATCCATGTGAAGGATAATTAAGTGATTTTCTGGAATGACGTCCCTAATTCCTTGAGAGGTGGAGTTCAAAAATTCATGGTGATGCTTACCCATCTATCTCAGGATATGAACAATAAGTTGAATAAAGTGGTACTTATTCCTTCACCTAAGTGGGAGAAACAAGATATTATGTATTTTATGTAGTAACAATCATTAAAATTTAGTGGATCTTTTAATCACCTAGTCACATAATAGTGGTTCAACAGAACATAGATAAAAATTTTTTGTTCTTCACTATTCTGAGATGAGGTAGGTGACTCTAGGAATTTATCATATAGATTATGAAGATAATTAATGGTGGGACTTGATTAAGAACACTATGAAAAAAATATAAAATTGATGATATGGAGTGGTTATACTTCATGGTAATATTTGTTAATAAGTATATCACTTGAAATATTTATACATAGATGGTGATAGAATTCATAGAGCTAAAGAAAAATATAGGAGGATCTTTCACAGCTTAAGAAGCATATTTCACAAGGGTTTCAAGGTAATCCTCAGGTTTGGTTATCAACAATTATATAAAAATAGATAGATTCTCTAATGATTTAAAACCACACCATTAAAAGGTTCTATCTATTTAGTAATTTAGGAGTTATGAAGAAGTTTTTCGTTGTTCTCTCAAAGTGGATATGAAGTTTGGAAAATGTCCCAATGAATATGTCGATTAGAAATGAAAGATAGTTTTTCATACTAGAAGAACTAATGATAACGGTGGAGGGATATCTCAATCACTCATATATAAAAATGTGGGAAGAAGCATCATGGTAATTACCGAAAAGGGACAGAAAAATGAATCAATTTGGGGAGATAAGGCCACAAATGTCTTTAAATTCAAATTGTGAAGAGGAAGTTGGAAAATGTTGAGGAAGAAAGGAGAACACCTCCTATGGTTCAATTGTCCAATTATAGGGAGAAAGTGAACCATACAAGGTAGCACATTAAACCTAGAGTTCTCAATAGTAATAAAGATCTTCATCCACTAAAGCTAAATGATCAAAGGAAAGATAATTTAATCTATAATATTGAGGGGGAGCCCAAAAATGATTTGGTGATAGGTAAACTAGTTATTTATTCATGAATAGTGAATGTAATATTGATTCTGGTTCTACACATTCTTTAATATATTGTAATTTTAGTAGAACCACGCAAACACTGCCTTGACATATAGAAGTTGATTTATATATGGGAATAGAAAATATAGAAATTATTATATCCAAAGTAAATAACTCATCCTTGGTTAATATTTTTGGATCGAACCTCCTAGTAGATATTTTCTTACATCCATTGGTAGAGTTTGATGCTATATTGGTCATGTATTGTTTATCTTTATACAAATCCAACATCAACTGTTTTGAAAGGGAGATCACTCTTCACATCTTGGGGGATCACCCAATTCGGTATAAGTATAAGGATATGGATGAATATCCTTCAAAGTCATCGTCTCAAGTGTGGATATTATTACCTAATGAGAAGGAATATCTAGCTCAAATTGCTGAGAAAAAAGAGGCAATCAACCTTGAACACATGCCCATTGTGAGGGACTACCTTGACATGATCCCTAATGAATTTCATAGTCCTTATCCTGATTGAGAGGTTGAGTTCTCAATTGAACTTATTATTGGGTATCTTATTATATCAAAGGATCATTATAGAATGGACACCATTGAATTGGAGTAACTAAACAATCACATACAAGAGAATCTAGAAAAGGGTTTTATATGCCTGAGTTCTTCACCATAGGCTGAAGTAGTCTTATTCATCAAGAATAAGGATGGATAAATGCACCTCTTCTTTGATTATCACAAGATCAAAAAAAATCACGATAAAGAACTAGTATCCCATTCCATGTATTGATGAATTTTTCGACCAACTACATGTTGCTAAGTATTTCGTATAGGTGGACCATCAGTCAGGATATCACCAATTAATGCTGTGGAAGGAAGATAATCCCACGACTAACTTTTGAATGAGATATAGACACTGAGTTTATAGTGGTTCATGAGACTCATTAATTCTCTATCAATATTCATGGACTTAGTGAATATATTCCTTAGATAATAACTTGAAAAAATAGTTGCGGTATTTATTGATGATATTTAGATATACTTCAAGATCAAGGGAAAATGTGAAGCTTTTGAATACTATGCTGAAGAATTTACAAAGGGATAAAATTTATGCAAAGTAAATTAAATTTTAGTTTTAGATGGAGGATATATCATTATTGTGTAATTTTATCACATGTAAAATAATATCTGTAGACCCATCCATGACAAAGGAAATCAAAGAGTGTCTCATGCCAACATCTGTAATAGAGATCCATAGTTTCCTTGGTTTAGCTGGGTAATATGATTGATTTGTGAAAAAATTCTCACGATTTTCAAAACCACTTACCAGGATGACTAAGAAGTGATAAAAGTTTTTTTGGATTAGTGAATGAGAAGACTTCTTCAAAGAGTTGAAATAGAGGCTTATCACTACACCAATAATCACACTTCAGACAAGTGGGGAAATTATTATAGTAAACAACGGTGCTTCAAAGAGGGTATTTGGCTTTCTACTGATGAAAATTTATTAATTGATATCCCACACCTCATGGCTGTTTAAAATACATGAGAAAAACTATCCTACACATGATTTAGAGTTGTCAACTATGATTTTCACGTTTAAAACATGGAGGTATAATCTCGATGGGGAAAAGTGTGACATATCTACAGATCATCAAAGACCGAAATATATATTCATATAGAAGGAGCCTAATATGCTGCAGCGAATATAGTAATAGATCATCCTAGATTATGACTAATTAATCCACTACTATCCTAGAATATAAAATAAAGTGGCTAATGTTCTAAGTATAAAGGATCCTATAATATTATCAAATATGATAATTGGGAAGGATCAAGTGTTCTTATATTAACAAAGGATAGATATAGGAATCCTTATGTAAGGTCCATCAAAAAATATTTTTCATATGATTTGTAAAAAATCCCTCATGAAGAAAATAAAATATTCTCAAAGAAATGATGTGTAAATTCATAAGATGGTTGAATCCATGAGTAAGGGGAAATCCCCATAGTTTAAAATTGATGAGGAAGAAGTCATAAGATTTGAAGGCTGGTTTTTTGTACCATGAAATCCAGATATAATGAAATAGCATCTAAGTGACGCACATATGTCAACCTTCTCAATTACCCAAGGTGGATCAAAGATGTATCGAGATCTCCGAGATGGATATTGGTTTGAAAATATGAAGAAGGTGATTGCTTAATATACATTGAAGTTCCATGTATGTCATAAATATAAGATAGAAAGACAAAAGTACAATGGGATGATGCAACCATTATCCATACTAAAATGTAAATGGGAGAAAATAAATATGAAATTTTAAACTGAAATTCTAATGAAATACTGAGGAAACTATTCTATATGGGTTGTTGTGGATCATCTTACAAAGATAGTTCTTTTTAACAAAATTTGAGAGGACTTCTCACTGGATCAACTTGCACGGATTTGAACTACAAAAGTTGTATGGATACATGGTGTAACACTATTAATTGTATCCGATAATGATATGATATTCACATCCATGTTCATGAAAAGTCACCAATATGCTCTAAAAACTGAAATAAAATTTATTAAGTCTTATCATCCACAAAATGATGGCAAATATGAATGCACAATTTAAAAATTGGATGATATGTTGAGATGATGTTCAATGGACATAAAAGGGGGATTATACCAACAACTTCCTCTAGCTGAGTTTTCTTACATTAACAGTTTCCACTCGAATATACAAATTTCTCTATATAAATCCCTTTATAAGAGAATATGAATAACACTAACATGATGGGTTGAATTGAGTGGACGTAAGCTGCTAGGACCTAAAATAGCAGAAGAAATGGTGGAAAATGTGAAAACGATTCAATAACACATCAAGGTATCCCAATGCAGAGAGAAGATCTATGCATACAATCATTAATGAGACCTAGAGTTTGAGGTTAGAGACATGGTATTACTCCAATATATCCATGGTTAAGGATAATTATATTTGGGAAGAATTGGAAGCAATGTCCTAGGTACATGAGCCCCTTAGATAATATTAATCATGTTAGAGCAGTGTCCTACAGACTAGAACGTCCACAAACTATATCCCATATACATTATGCATTCCATGTATCCCTATCAAGGAAGTAAATACTAGATCCCCCACATGTACTAAATACAGAGGCGATATAATTGGAAAATGATCTCTCTTACGAGGAGTAGTCAGTGAAGATATCATACAGTAGAGATAACGTTCTATACAAGATGACTACTCACCTTGTCAATGTACTATTGTGAAACCACAAGTATCAAGATGAAACATGGGAACCAGAGGATGTGATGGAGGAGAAATACCCTCACTTGTTTTCACCATAGTATGTAAAAAACATTTCAAGGGAAAAATTTCATAATGGGGAGGAATGTAACAACACATAATTCTATAAATAGAATATTCCCTTCTTATAATTATTACATATAGTATAAATTACATAAGATCACATAGAGTATATGATAAAAACATTATAAATGAATAATTAATGAAAGAAGAGGTATTTATAGATTTTAAAGAACCAATAACAATTAAATAGTAACATGAACTTTGGAATAGTAATGTGACCATTATGAATGGTGAATTATCCAATATTATAGTAACCCCACCTATAAAAGTTTAAATAAAATCTAGGTATCTTATTTAGGAAAGTATGATATATTTATATCATAGTATGAGTAATTAAATGTTTCAAAATTGTTAAAATATGTGTTTTTATTTTTATAAGACATAATATAATTATTAAAAAGAAAAATTATTTTCATAAAATTTATTCAACAATCTATATTTTCTTTCTTTATGATTATAATATAATTTTATGATACCCTAATTACGTTTTCAAAGTGTTGTAAAATAAATAATAATATTAAAAACAGTTTTTTAATAAATAATGAATTTAAATAGAAATTAAATTTTTCATATTTAGAAAACTATTTTCATAAAATGGAGTCAATTTTCTTATTCTACGTGTCAAGATATTTTAATGGTGATTTTTTTGGAATTTTCTAAAATAAATGATTTTTTTTTGTGAATAGTGAAATATGATAATTTGTGATATAAGGTTAATACAAGAACTATTTAGTCATAAATGTTATATGGCTGACATAATCCCATAATATCAAACTCTTCTTAATTTTTAATATATTTAGTGAAATGGATCAATATATTCATATATTTCAAACAAAATAATTAAATAATGATAAAAATAATCAAAAAACACCCCCTCCCCTATAAATACCACCTCTCACCACCTCTTCCCCTCACACCTTCCACGCTTTTAAGTATTACTAATTTATACACAATAATATTTCTAATCCCCTCCTCTAGACCCCGTATCCTTTGGTCTCAAAAAAATACCAAATCCATCTTCTTTAAATAGGTTCTCAAGGATTAGAAGTTGAAGAGGTAGAATCCTATTCCGTTTTCAATTAATTTATTTTCCAATTACATTATTTTATTATTATCTCATCACATACCACCATACATTTGGAATGGTAACTCCAATATCATATATATAATTTAATTTAATTATTTTAATGGAATAATCCGTCATCAATATTCTTCTCCTCTCTCTTTTATTCAAAAAAATGAAAATATCATCTGTGAGAGGTTGATTGATCACCTTTAAGGATGAACAATTTTCATTTTCCATCATCCAGTTCAAGGATTGTCAGAAAACCATTATAATGGTTGAAAAATATTGTATAATATATGTAAAAACTTTTTTTTATGTTTTCTAATTAACATATTCACATTATATAGAATAATAAAATAGAAATATTTTGTTGTGATAAAAAACTGCAAAAATTAATCCAAAAAATTATCATTAACATGTTATCAAACTAATAATCCTCATTTATTGAATAAAAATAATATATAAGACCAATTAAACTTATTTATGTTCACTAATAACTTATAATTTCAATTTTCAAGAATTATTCTCTGGTTACATAAACGAAAATAATTGTATATTGGTAAACTGATCATTAAAACAAAAAAATAAACACTCTTAAATGATGAATTTCATCTCTATAACTCATTATAATGTACATACACAATCATAATGAAAATATAATAAATAAAATATATGTACTATAGGGTTTTTATGAAATAATTAATGAATATAATATGATTATCCTAGATATTGAAGTGATGAATGAATTAAGACATAAGGTAAGGGGATTCCCGAACCCATTTTTTGTCATTTTGGTTATTCCTCTTATGTGCCAAGATTCATTGTAGATTTGAATTTAATACCACTAAAATATAATTTTATTTTTAATAAATTTTATTTTCTAGGATATACATGTTTCTAATCATGTTTTATGATAAAAACCATGATATTCCAAAATAACTCTTCTTTCTAAAAACACATATTTTACATTTATTGAGATCATTTCTTCTAAACTCCAGAATGGGGATTTCAATACCAGTATGCTATTCCATTTTTAGAATCCAAATGTTTTTTTTCATTAATGAACACTTTTTAAAATGAATCACATTAATTTACATGGGTTATTTTATGTCCAACATTGATATATGTTTTGTGTGTCATGAATGATTATGTAAATGATATAATGTGATGGGTGTTACTGGAATTATATAGTGCTCCAATGCATTGGGTAATGTGATTTATCTCATGAGATAATGTGCAATATGTGTGAAAATGATATTATATTTTTTCACAATTATGATGATGTTATTCTATTGCACATATGTTATCTGTGAATATAATGACATCTTTGACCAAAACTAGGTGTGTTATTTTACCACCAAGACATGATGCTTCGTTTATAGGAATTTCCACATTCCATTCCTTTATCTAATACTTCCTCTCATTATTATTATGTTGATACGATGATTTTCATGTGATGATTATATTTATACTCACCTATGTTATATTGATCAATGTTACTATCTATCATCTTTCTGAGATTCTAGCTCACCCCTTTCTTTTATGTATATCCTAAGGGGTCTCTTTATACTGAGGAGTACACGAGGGACCCTATAGAAGATAGAGAAGAATTAATTAAATAGTTTTTATGTTTTATTATGTAAATGTTATGTTTGGTCCTAATTTTCCCATCACACTAAACCTTTGGATGCTGATTTTGTAACACTATTATATTGTTTATCTTTAAAAAGATGTAATAGTAATATAAGAAAATATAAGGTCTCTATATAATCTATATCCAATATCTACACAACTCATGTTATTGTATAACAATATAATAATATAACGGTCAACTTATTGTATTAAATTCACGCTAAAAAACAGGATTTATATTTCATCATGAAATTATTGAAAAAAATAATTTATTATTTTATGTATAATAAATCTAAAAAATTGAAATATTAAAACAATAGAGATAAAAATATAATAACCTATATTATAAAGACAATATTTTTTTTGTAAAAGTAGTGCATTGTATGAGTATCAACTATGCATTAACTAACGTACATAAAATAATGGTGCAATTATTTTTTAATAGACTTTAAAATTATTTTACAACATAAAATAATTATAAATTTAAGCAATAAATTTATTCGAATAACATTTATAAAATTAAGGGGAAAAACTTGGGACACATTTTTTAACTAATGGTGGGTCGTGACGTATCATATAAATATATAGTAGTGGGTCGTTCCATATAGTTTAAATCATAGTGAAGCTATAGTAGAAATTTTAAGAAAAAATAAAATAAACCAACCACAACAGTTTTAATACCAAGTCATATAGAAACTAAAGGATTGAAGTAGAGAAGTAAAAAACATTTATCATATTGGATGTACAATGGTGACTCAGTGCTCACCATTTCACGAATCTAATTGTTGCTCATGTTCTAAAATTGGAAATATCCAATGGTGTCTCCCTAAAATATATTTGCAACCAATATAAAGTGATAATAGATGAATAAAACAAGTCATATTTTATTCAAATTAGTAAAAAAACCTAACAGAATGAATCGATGATGAAGCTGCTACCATGATTCAAACAACCTAAATAAAAAAACATCACAAAGAAGATGGGCATAAATAGAATTAAAATAATATGATAAAACATAAGAAAATAAAAATCAAGCAATATAAAAAAGGCATATATAGGTCGTTGAATTCAATAGAATATGAAATAGTAAATTTAAGAGTATGTTGGAGCGATATTAAAGAAATTTTACAACAAAAAAGAAATATCCAATATAGAGATGATGACCCATCATTGATGTCCAATTTTGGGTAAAAAGACTCACCATTGATAACATGGAAATAGGTCCTTGACCCTATGTTGGGTTCCAAAAGTTTCTAATTCACCCATCATTTGAATTTTACAATAGTGACTCATCCCCCACAATTAGTATTTTGTAATAGTGGATTATTAAGATACAAAAAAAGGTAAAAATCCTTGAACCAGATGATTAAATGATCTATTCTATTTATGCATGATAACATCAGTGGAGAAGAAGAAACTCTGAAGAAGGAGAGGTCAAATCACTGTTTTCTCAAGATAATATGAAAAAGAAGATGGCAAGACAAAAATAGATTAAACTGAGGGCTTAAGGAAATGCAGTTAAAATTATCCTAGATACTTTAACTATCATTGATGTATAGGTGATCATGAATGTGTTTGATTAAGTTAAAAGAATTTAATAATTGGAGTAATGGAATTTAGAACAATGGTGTGGTATATGTAGGGTGATCGAACTTCTTGTGGGGAAAGTATCAGACAATTGATTGATTCTAAGTTTCTATCTGAGATTGAGACATATGAAAAGAGATATTAAAAAAATCAATTTCCCACATTAAAAAAAGATAGGGTAATGTGGTATATCAAAGATCCCATTTTAATCATTGTTCTGAATAAAAACAACACAGACATGGGCCTATGGGCCCTGTAGGTAACCTATTCCAAACATGTGCTCTATTATGGTGCAAACTCTGGCCCTTATATATGGACATGCAAGTGGGATGCGAGCACTATGCTTGACCCATCCTCAGTGTGGGAAACAAATTCTATACCTCTTATATGGGTTCATAAGCGATTCCTACTGATTGTGGTTGTAGTACTATCCTAAAGGGGTTGTAGATATACAGAATTTGTTTATAAAAATTATGAAAAAAATACTATGATAAATAATATAAATTAAATTACAACCAATTATCAAAACTTATTAATGAAAAATATTATTTTTTAAATAGAATAAAATATAATTTAATGTTATATATGAGTTATTTATCAAAAAAATAGATATGTAAAATGTTAATACCCAATTAAAAAAGAGAGTACCACCCTACTATATTTTCTACTTCTAATCTTGGTAAACACCGCATACTCTATTTATTAATAAATTAGAAATACAAAAAATACCCTTTTAGGATAACATTAGTGTCCCCAATTCAAATCCATGAACATACCCTTCACCTTATCCAATTTAATAATGGGGTGTACTCATACAAAATTGATGTAGGTTCCCCATCCATCTACATGAATTATAATCCACACATGGTTGAGGAAAATACAATTTGATATACCCTATAATTCAATATTTATATTGCTTAATAGGAGTCATCCCTCATGGGGGAGGACATTTCCCTCGACCATAAATACCATTACCATTTCCATCTATAATGAATCATAAAACATTCACTTCCTACTACTCTAAGAACCATTAAAGGTCCAAATAAGAGTAAAATACACTTCATCACTAAGTTATACTAGGATCCTCAAAGACGAGGTCCTGGATAAAATCATCTAAAAACATAGGATAATGATGTTTACCTAAACTTATATGCTAGAAAAAACCATCATTAAAGCACCTAACTCTGGCTTCCTTATCCACAAAAAACAAAGATTAAAAACAGAACAACTATCTTAAGCATATCATTTAATATATCATTAACTTCTACATATGCTTGATAAATAGAAACTCAAAATATCTAAATCTGTTTTGGATATTAAGGAAGAATTTCATGAAAAAGAATATACAATTTTTTACATCTTTTATAGGACCACATATTGGACCACCTAGACATGAACATCCTACTAGTGATTGGATGGTTCATAAAACATATACATCACTAATTTAACCATCTTCTCAAGTGACATCTCTATCTAATCAAAGATACAAATTGCCTCTATGAAAAATAGTATACCTTGGGGACTTCACTCCAAAATTATTGTGATTTTATTGAAACAGTGATAATGTGATTATGTGAGATAGAGTGGGAAATAACACCCTTGGATATATGGTTTTTCATCCAAAAGAATGTATTATAATATATTATCAAAGGAATATGGAAGTATGTAAGAGGATTTTTCTTGACCGCTTATTATAAGAAGAAATATGACAAAAAAAGTCGAATGATCTTCACTCAATATGCATTAAATGAATCTGAAATTTGAATTTTGTGTTCACACATATTATTATCTACAATATTATATCAAATAAATAATCTAATGCTCTATATAATTGGTTTTTTATCTCTCAAAGTATCTAAAATTTTTATCATATTAATATTCAATAAGGTCACCATTTATTTATAGAATAATAATTTACAATGGAATAGTTCCTTTTGATATTAAATGATCCTAAAATATGAATGATATAGGAGGTAAAATACCCTAGATCTAATAGTGTCATAAAATACCAGCATGGTGTGGTAGGTAGGTTTTTTCGTGAAATAGATGGTACTTATAGAAATTAAAACCCATAAAACTCTTATTTATAGTCTCATTGAAGTATGAAATGAGTAATGCATCATGGCATGCCTCAAAAATGAAAAAAATCCTCAATCATTTAACACCATACTCGTAGTGACATGAATCATATTATTGTATTGTGGTATTATTCACTTCAATATCTACGTTTGGGTGATCCAAATTTCTTTTAGTGAAATAACATTTTGGTTTTTAGGTCATAGTTGACTATTCATAACTCCATAGATGAGAATTCTTAGTGAAGAAAACCAATTTTCATCATGATGCATCATACATCAGAGTAACTCTTTTCTCATGTAAGAGTAACTCATTATTCTATCAGAATTATCATAATGAAACTAAAATAATATGACCTGGCCCTTCTCACATTAGATAATTTGCCTCTTATAAAAGTGAAACTAATGATCCTGGGTATGAATATATCAATAGTCTCATAGTATATTCACTACCAATGAAACTACGATTCACAAATCCTTAGAAAATATTCAGTCCATTCAATCTTCATTAAAATCCATTGATCATTCAAATCAGCCATGTGTACATTTTCAATGAATAAAATAATGGAAAAAAATACCAAACTCATCAATAAATTGTCTCATGAAAAAATTCATAGCATGCCTTCAATACAATTATTATCTAAACCCCATACCCTAGGATAGAATAGTGTTTATGAGATTAAATCAACCCTCGGTGTAAGTGAAATTCTATTTTGACCATGTATCAATTGAGATTAATTCATCCCTACATTTTTTAATTTACTTCATCGGGATTATTCATTATTCAAAAGGGATATTTAATCTCCCACTTTGTAATTGATGGAATCATGAAATTGATCACACTCAAACTCTTCCCAATCTCAATATGCGAAGTTTTCCAACTACCCTTAAATTAAGGAAATGTATATTATCCTCTCTCACTCGTTTATCACCTAAAAATAGACATAAATCAACTCCAATTATAGTAAGTTCATTTTCTAGATTCTCACCCATTTCCAATAATTGAAATGATATGAAAGACATAAAATTATAAAGAAAACATATTGGGATTTTTGAATATAATTATCTCTAGTGAACACTTTCATGTATCAGATTACATCCTTATATATGGGATTCATGAAGATACTCTACAATGTATCCTACTCAATCTGTACTGGTATATCAATAATATTTATAGGATATACCATTATAATACCTAAATCATTAGTCATAAGTGAGTTTTATATTGCATAAGATCATTTTTTCTCATATGATATGGCTCTTTGGTTTTGATCTGGAATTATTAATAAAGTGTAACCATTAGTTAAATATTTAGACATGACATTGTTAAATAGAGAATGCTTACAATAATACTTATGAAATCTATTTTATCTATAATTCTTCATTTTTATCCATAGACAACTTAGTCTTATGTGATATAATAGTGGAAACATCTCTTGATTCCATTATTCCAAACATTTTAAGTAACTCATGAGCATATATTCAATTGAATGAAAAATAAAACCAACTAAATTAATGATTCAAAGAACCAATAATAAAGTTATCTCACTTATTATTTACATTTCAAAGAGTCTCATTATTTGTGTATAAAACTCCTCAAATTATTCTTCTCTGTTTCCATAATTGATAATGTCATTAACATACTTAATCATAATGTGCAATTTTGTGTCATCTCCATTGACATATAGATTTGAATCCAATTTTATTTTATTGAATTTCATATTATTTAGATTATATATATATTCTAATACCATTATCATGGGACTTTTTGATCCCAAATAATGCCTTATTTATCTTAAAAACATAATTATTAAGGATAAATCATTCCAATTGATCAATGTTGACTTCTTCCTTAAGTTATCCATTATAGAATACAAAATTGACACATATTTGGAAAACCATATAGTTCTATTGTCTATAAATCATAAGAAATATTCATATTATTTTAATCTATGTGACTAGAGTAAAATGATCATCAAAATAAATACCCTCAATTTGAGAATATTTTTTACAAATAATATGTGATTTTTTCTATGCTTCTAAACATTTATTATTAATATTATTGTGTAAAACTAACGTTTTCTTGATTTTTTTCTTGGGGATGTGAATCAAATTACCATTTATCATTTTTATAATCTTTATTCAACTGTTATTTAATTGTTGCGGCCTAATTCTCATGTTGTAAGGCTTAATCAACACCCATTGGTTTAGCCTTTGGAAGTAAGATGGTGTGATAAAAAATTATAAATAGTCACTAGGTTTGTACCACATTTCTATTATATCTATAAATATTAATGATATATATATATTTTATGTCCTTAAAACAGATAACATCCTTGACTTGATTGTTCTTCATCACTGGGGAATTTAATATCAAATTAGAAGTCAAGAAAATATTCTTGATCATTTGGATTACACTCCTGCTATATATCATATCGAATATGTTCAATGTATTCATACCCTGTAAAAAATGAATGTGAATATGTTTATATTCCAAAATAGATACATCAAATATGTTATTAGTTTTTCTTAGATTCTTGTTATATAATTGATAACTCTTTCCTATTTGTGTGTACCTAATAAATATGCCTTATTTTCTCTCTCATCAAAATTGATCAAAAAAATTGACTTTAATTTTTATATATCCTATTCTTGTAAATAATGTTATTCTTATTAAACATGGATTCCTAAAAAACCATAATTAATATATAATATCCACTAAATTAAGTCAAAGAAAAAACTTGTTCAAAAAATAGACGTGTATAGTTATGTCTAGTCTCAAAAAATAATTACTAAATGTCAAGATTTGATACCATTATTCATCACATCTCCATAAAACATCAATTTTTAACAAATTGAATATATATTTCTATGGAATTTATAAAATTATACATTAATTTATTAACTAATTCTTCTCATGATATGTATCAAATTAATAATTCTTCTATTTAGATCGAGTATTAATCGAAATATTTTGATAAGGTTCCCTAATTTATTTTGAAAACCTGTTTCAAAGTATTTAAATTTATAAAGAAATTATGATTTAATTGACATTAAATAAAAATTATTCATATGAGTAAAATAGTCAAAAAATCATGAGATACTTATATCCATTTAATGACTTCAAGCTCATTATTTTTCACCAATATGAGTGTACTGGTTCTAGAGGATTCTTTATTTTTTTCGTTTGACTTGTGACTACTATCAAGTATATTTATTTTAATATATATCACATGTGATGATTCTTTAACATTTTTTCTTTTCTATATTTATCTTAGAAACGTGTTTAAAAATCTTTGAAAAATTCTTTATCTGTAAAAACTAATTCTTATATGCAAAATCTATTTCTCTTACGTCATTGTCGTTGAAGTTACCATTGGATTATGGTTTACTTTGATATCAATGAGGGTTAATATTAATGAAAATATGTGTATTAGAGTACTGGGTAATGGATGAAGAATACTCCCAATAAATAAGAGCGATAAAGATTCTTATAACATGATTGGTAATGCAAAACGGACCTACAACCCATAAATATCTCACTGAACAAATTTAAGATAGAAGACACTACATCTGATTATTATTAGTTCGTTTGTAAAACATCATTACAAGTTCTGATGGACGAAGTATGCACATTTACTTCAATTTTTTATGGACATGAATGATGGATGCTGAATCTACTAACAAACTACATGAAAATCTATATTTACATATTGATAATAGTTAATAGTTTTTTAGAAAAGATAGCTGGAGTTGTGGAGAAACCATCATAGTTCTTTCTATCATGGAGGTTATTGTATACAATGAATAAAATAACATGAATGGATGCTAAATTGAATTAAATTGAAGATGAATATTTATGTAGTGAAGATAATTGAAATAGTCTACATGAGTATTTAAATGCACAATAAATACATTTGAAATAATATGAAGAGTATTGTAATTATTAAAGAAATTCAAAAAATTATTTAGAGATATTATGAATTTATCTAACATGATTATGAAGGATCTACATTGATATAAATTTTATTGGAATTGATCTGAAGAATTCATGAAATTGAATTTAGGATTAAAAAATGGATGTGATTTGAAATCCTAATATGGTTTAGTTATGTTCTTTATAAAGATCACTCATAAGTGATAAAAATGATAAAAATACCTGAACACGCACTTTGTGCAAAAGGCTAGCCCAGAATTTAAGATGTTGATCCATGGAGACTTCATATGGTGAAAATAAAGGTTTTTTGATTTTTTTTCATGCTTTGAAAGCTATAAAATATATATTAGAAGGTGAAAACAATACTTCCAAATGTATCTCATAGAGTTTTTAATGTGTTTTATAGACTTTATAAGGGAAAATTATGACTTTTTATTGTATGTAAATATTTTTACAAGGTGAGATCCAATCTTGGGATATTGAATTATGATTCTCATAACATGAAAAATCGACTTTTTGTGGTGATTACCTATTGTAAAGAAGTTTATATTTGGGAAAGGGCATCAAACATTATATGGTGACTCAAGGACTTATACATAAAAAACATCATAAAGTACAACACTTCGAAAAAAATTGAGAAAATATAGATTTAAAAAATAATTTATATTCTGAAAAATTTAAATAAGATGTCATTGAAGGTACTCTTTCATGATCAAATAGTCATGATGAATTATTAATCAATTATTCAGGTCATGTTTTGAAGAATATTTTACTATAATAATATTAGGTGATCACTGTAAAAATTATATAGTATTTTTAATATGGAAATTTGAAAATCAATATTAATGAACAAATATTAAAGAGATATTATAAAGAATTAATATCAGTTGATTCTCAATCACACATTCAATGATTTAAACATCATAATGATATTTTTATTAATTTAAACAATTTCGAAGATGATCATTGTAATTATGGTTTGAAGGATCAATGAAAGATGAATTATAGAGAAAACAAATGATATGGAAATGAATAAATTGTAGAATAAATAATTTTAGAAATTAAATAATATGATCCAAAAACAGTTATTCAGTGTATTAAATATGACAAATTTATTTTTATTCATTATGATAATGAGAAGATCAATATGAGACGATTTATAAGAAAGGATGATCCATGATTAAGTCTTTACTTGTATTTCAGAATCCCTTATGTCATGATGAGATATTCCATGACACAGACCACATGTACTAATATATAATTTTCATAATTAAATGGATTTTAATTTGTTGTAGAAAAATATATAATTCATTTCATGAATATTATTATAGATCATTCTAGCTGAATCAAATAAAAAATTATTCACTAGGTTGAAATGAGACATTAATGAAAGAATGTGTATTTTAGGATATATAAGATATAATCCATTACTTCAAAAGGAATATACCGATACCATGGGATCACAAGCATGTGAAAAGATGAGAAAATAGGGCTAGAGGATATGGTAGTAAGGAATATTTTTGAAATATTTTCTATATTCAATATATTAATAATATTTAAATTCCCATGAATATATATACTAAAAAGAAAATAACAAAATGGGTTCTCAAGAGAGACCTCTCTCTCTATGTAAAAAATAAATTGATATTAATATATAATAAGAAAAGTACTCAATTCAAAACTGATAATGAGAAATTTTGGTTATAAAATATGTATAATAAAATGGAATTAAAACGAAGAAAAGGGAAATATATTGATGTAAATACTAGTTTCTTTGAAACCCATTATCATAGAAGTGAGACATATAATATGAAGAAGAAGAAATATGAATTATTTATTTTTTGGGAGTAATATATAATATTCATTTTCTATCAAAGTCCTTCATGTTTTTTTAGTAGATTCAATAAATTGGATTTTGATAAGATCTAATAATTAAGATGAAATGGAAATCATGGTGTATGTTGATAGACATGATGATCAAAATGTAGTTGTAGACTATGATTTAGAAGAAGAAAATATATTGATGTTTATGTAGTGAAATATTGTGAAAATTAGAGATCTACTTTAATATGTTTAAAGTATATTTTTAATTATATGAAGGATATAGATGAATATATAATGTATTATAAATATCTTTTCACGTGTATCATATTGTAAGGATTTTGTTTAGGCTAAAAAATCCCTAGGATACAGGATGAAACCTTACCATACCACTTTAAATTAATGATAATTTGATTATTATACATCATATATTTGATAAAACAGAATGCAACCAGAATTTTTCCCCCCACATCAGGCTTAAACCTTTTGAAAATGTAGTGTGACTCACTTTAAAACTTTTCTATATTTCAGGTGGTATTCATGTGGGGTAAATTTTAAAAATAATTCCACTTATTTCATAACTAGAAAAATGGGTTGAAAGACTAAAGGAGATAAAATATTTATATACAAACTAGAATTTGGTAAAATATCAGGGACATCTAATTCATCCCCCATCTTAGGTGTCTACGCTCAATTTTAATGTCATTTCAATTGGTTTTATAGAAATGTTTCTATTTTATTTGGTGTAATTTTTTTTCATTTAATTGTATTTTTATATTAATATATAATTATTTTATTTAAATAGTTTTCAGAGGAACCATAGATTGAAAATTTAGTTTTTATACCTATTGATGAAGAAATTTTACTTTCGAAAAAGACGCAAAAAATAGAATGAAAATGAAGAAAATGATTTAAAGAAGTGTCAATAGTTGAAATAGTATATACCACTAATTGATGGAAATAAAAGTGGTAATTAATTTATGAACCATTTATTATTATCCTCATGGTGATTCGAGTTCAAGTTATGATGATGTTGTTTCTCATAAATATTTTTAATACCTCTAAATTGTGGTTAAATAATACATTTAAATGTGTCTAATAAAGTTTTTAGATTCATATATTAATTCATTTAGTAATAATATAATGAAAATAACAATTGATTGAAGATGACGACGCAATGAGAAATTATTGAGTAACATAGTTAAAAAAAATTAATTATCTCTTCATGGAATTAAAATCAAAGGATCAATCCATATAGATCAGTAGATATAAATTTCCCATGAATGAATATAAATTTTTATGTTATACTAATTTTAAAGATAATACTTTAAAAATAATTTAATATTAATATAATTCCATAAAGATACTCTTAGTGTTAATTTTGTCTAATTTGGGGAAAAATATAGAAGAATCAGGGATCCTAATAATTATATACATGTATGCAGTAAATTATATGAGGATAAAATTTAGAAGCTAGAGAGATATTATGAATGTGTGTTGAATTATTTTTGTATTATATGAACAATTTCACCATGATGTTCCTTGAGTTGGATGTCAAAATTAAAAATATAGAATCAATAAAATATAAATATTCCAAAATATATAAAAGAAATAATTCCACAAATAATGTTTTTGATAATATTATAACATCTAAAAATACTCAGAATAGTGTCCATGAAATCTTCATATCCTTTAGGGATTTACCTACTCCAATACCTTGGATAAAGGTAACCCGTTCTCCAGTTAAATCTGTATGAACAAATTCCACATTGATGTAATGTACAGGGAGAATGTAAAAAATATATGTAAATGTGGGAACATAATAATTTGAAATAATACCATCTCCCCATATTTAATCTAAAGGGACTGTGAAACTAATAAAATGGTGTACGAGATAAAAAAACTAGCTGGACCACTTCTAGTGAAAATATAAAAAGACTAATCAGAATATTTTGGTGTTGTTTCATGTTTAGGAATAGGTATAATAATTTCTAAAATATCCAAATAATATATTTTAATTATATAAAACATTAATATTGGTAAATTAATGATGAAGTGAAGAAAAAATAAAATTGCCTAAAAAAACTTCACAGAAAAAAAGAGATATGTCGTTCCAGAATACAGTTGATTGCATTATAAATTTATATGAGAAACATAAAAATATTGTTAATAGTTATGATATGTGTTTGAATGTACTAGTTAAACTGAAATAATATGCTGATGTGAAGATAACTCTAAAACAATTAAGGAAGTGAAGAAGAAAATAATAAAACATTTCCATTGAAAATAAAAAAGAAGAATGTTTGAAAACAATACCTAATAAAAAGTTGAATAGGATGTCACACATTCTAGGAAAATATTATTATATTGGGGATGTGAAATACACATCATTGAATATTTTAAATAAGAAATTTATATCAATAAATAATAGAGAAATATGTAATCAACATGAAAATAGTCAATCCATGAAAGTGATAATAATATTGGTTTATTGGAATACATTTTTTATGTTGAATTTTAGAGATTGTATATAAAGGTTAATGCTAATTTTGTTTAATTGAAACATGGAATATACAAACAATAATTCCATTTAGAAAATATGTGTGTGTAAAAGCTTCCTAGAAATAATTAATTAATGAAAAATAAATTTAAATCACAATTTATTCTATGTGCTTAAAATACTACTGGGAATTGGGATTCTATACACAAAAAGAAGGTTGAAAATGTTCCAACAGAATGTATACCAATATGGCCATCCCAATTTATATTTTCCACGAAGATAGAGAAAATTTAAAATAAATAATATCATATTCTTACTAAAGTAATGATTATTCTACCAAATAATAATTAATTTTAAAAATAAAATATCCCGTTTAAGCAAAAAGATGAATAGGCTTAACAATTAAGGGTGAGTCAAGCATGAAGAGATCTCAAAATTTTAAATAGGAAAAGAAATGAAATATTAGGTAGAGATACAATTCTCATCACTATGGTTCTAACAAAATAGAACATAATGATAAAACATATTATCCATTCAACTTTCGTTATTTCTAAATGAGTGGAATTAAAGGATATGAATGTGAAAAGAATGATAACGAATGTTTGGTTTTGAAAAAGAAATTATGGGATTTATTTATCATGTACTTTCTCAATTAGTTTCAAACTTCATCTGAAGTAATAAATTATTGAAGGTTATTTTTAAATTAAATCAACCACGGTGAAAGTAATTAAAGAGAGTCTCTTTAGGGAGATATAATAATGTAAAGCTTCTGAGTTTTTTTTAAGAAATAAAAAAAATCATAAAATTATTTGTAAAAAAATATATATGGATTTATGTTTTTCAATCTCTTATTTATATTTTGTTTTATTTCATATATATTAATTACGGGGGAGGGGTTACTATCTAACGACAATGGAAAATATCAACATTTACTTTAATTGTTTTTATGTGTTAATTTAATTTTCATTTAGGTTTAAAAATACTCTTAAACATCTATTTATATGACCCTTAAGAGGTATATATTTAGACTGTATCACGTTGTGGATTGTATATGGAAATATTTTTTATTAAATTAAATCACAATTTTTACCTATACATTTTTTGGACACATATAATTATGGTTTATTAGCTGATGGAAGACTGATAAAAATATTTCTTTTCATCTGTATCTAATTGAAAGTAACATATTCTATTAATATGGGGTAGAATAAATAAAAATTGGTAATATGATTTCTCAAATCCAGGATGTTAAAGTGTGGAGTATAATTATTATATATTGTAAGATATTTGTTTTCATTATAAATATGGGGGATAAAGGTATTATTTTTGAACAAAAAGGTTGTGAAAGAATCACCTACTCCTGAAAAGGATAAAATATTGACAATTAAGATACTGAAATAGTTAATGTTTTTGATAAAAAATTCAAAGGGGGTGAATGAAGTGCCCAGTAGGTTATTGTTTTACTTTTTCACTGTGTGGTATAAAGTATGTCAGTATATATATTGAAGCATTTGGTGATAGTGGAAGATTCAACCGAATAAAGAAGAGTGAATATGATTCCAATACCATGATCAGTAAATCATAATAGAGCTTCTATACTTGAATACACAGCTATATAGATATAATATAGTATCGATTACATAAGTGGATTTTGGATATCTTTTGTAAAGATCCATTATATGTAATTGAAGATTAATTATTCAATGTCTAAAATAGTTTTTATGGAGAAAAATATTTCTACAGAATTAACTATTGAACTGCTTGTTGAGTTCTGTTTAAATTCTGATATCAGTTCACTAATTTGATAGATGCAATCTGTAGTTATAATGAAATTATCCTAGTGTTATCATGAATGGACATTATTGTACAATGTGAAAAAAACACTTGGATGAAGGTGGAGTGAATGATACTGATAATTCATATTGGGGGTAGTAAATATAATTTTAATAGACTACTTGAGTATTTAAATTATTTGAAATAGTTATGATATATGATGTAATGATTTAAAATTAATTTTATAATTTTTGAAAAAAATTGAATCCAGATTGATGTGATATGAAGTTATTAAGAAGGACCTCAATTGACATGAAGTTATTTTAATCAAATTATATGATTTCTGACAATTCTTCTTCGGACTAAAAAATAGAAAAGTCCTAAAATATTCATATGGTATATTTACCTTATTTGTAAGGTACCCTCATACGTGATAAAAATGAAAAAGGAATGAACTCACCCTTTGTGTGTCAGGGAAGTATTGAACATCGAAAGGTGATCCAAAATAACTTTTTATGGTGAAAAAAGACTCTTTTGTTGTGTTAAGACTTTGAAAGATGTAGAAATTACATTAAAAGTAGAAGATAATATTCCATGAGGTGTATCACAAAGTTCTAAGGTGTTCTTAGACATCATAGAGTGAGTTTCATACATCAAACAACAAATAATAATTTTTATAATGTGAAAAAAAATTCTACAGGTGAATTCTTATATTTGTAAGGTGATAAATGAAATTTATAAGGTGATTCCTTACTGAGAAGAAACATTTATATTTGAAAAGTTGTATAAATTTAAGAATTTACATCTTGATATTGTAAGGTGTACGGGAAAAATTCACATGTTTCTGAAGGAAAAGGATAAGGTACACTACATAATCAAAATTTTAGAAAATAAATATTTCCATATTATTTAATATTTTAATGTATTCAAGTTAGATGATACTGAAGATTATATTTCATGATCAAATAACCGTTATGCATTGTTAATATATAATTAAATCCTTTTTTTGAAGAATATAGAACTGGAAGAGGATAATGAAATACATATTACATTTATTTGTGATTTTCAAATATGAAAATTTTAAAATCAATAATAATGATAAAATATGAATGAAATATTATATGTAATTATTTTATACTTATTCAATAAATGAACTTAATTTATTCAAAAATCACAATGAGATTGTGATTTTATATAAATAATTGAGAAGCCAAACCTCATAACCATAGAAAATAAAAATAATGAGGACATACTTAGATAATTAATGAGTATAATATGAAGAAATTAAAAAATAAATTATTTGAAAAATTAAATATATTGGTATAATAAATTATCTTCAATAAATTAAATATCAAAAAAATGATTTATAATTCAATCACAGAAAGATAAGATCAAACTATGATAATTTTTTAGAATTTAATATTCAAAATGAATCATGTTATTTTTTTTATAATAACTTATTCCTTGTTGATATGTGACATGTTACCATCACATGTAATTATATATTAATGATTGTTTATTTACTATGGAATTTTTTGGAATACCTTTATTGTTAATTTATCATGACTTCTAGTTAAACTGATAGAATATATAAGGATAAATCCAGATTTAAATATATGAAAATGAATTCCTAGAAATATAATGGAGATACTATGTTCTAGGAAAAGTAATATACAAAGATTTTAAGGAATATAAAAACATGAAAAGTTTTGAAAAAGGAGTTGGAGGATATCATTGAACAAAATATTATAAAATATTTTCTATATTCAAAATATTATAAACATTTTGGTGACCTAAAATATAAATTTTGGAAAGTAGAAAAGAGATGTGGGTTCCATAGAGTTTCCTCACTTTGTTTATAGAAATGAAATAGATCATGAGGGAGATGAAAAAAACAAAAAATTGAACTGAGTTGACAAACTTATGGGCATCAAATACGTATATGAATATAAATGAGATGATGAAAAAACTATTTCTCATTCCTATTCTTGTAATGAAAATTATAATAGAAGTGATAAATATAAGAATAAGAAGAACTAAGAATGTTTTATTTGTTGGGACTACTAAAAAATATTCATTGGATGTTTAAGATCATATATATTGATTTAGAAGATGCTATAAATCCTATTCCAAATAATATCGAAGAACTAATCTGAAATAGAGAATGGGTTTTACTATGATACTCTTGAATATTTAAGGGCATTCGATAACTCTAATTGAGAGGAATCATACATTATGATGTTGAAATAGTTTCATCCAATGAATATCTGATATTTAATTCACTATATTTGAAGAAAATACATAATTCTAGTCAGGATAGTAATAACTATTGGATGGAATATAAATATATCTTAACTTGTTTAATGTAGTGGAGATTTGGGTTAGGGGAAAAAACAAAGAGTAAAGGTGGATACAATACCAGTCTAATTATAGATGATGATAATGTTATAACTGGAAAATTTATATATCACATGATACTAAACACTGTAAGGATATAGTAACCCATATTGTGGTAGATTAATATATAAATATATTGTAATGTACATTAATACTTTTATTCAATAATTTTATTTTCTGTGTTTGAAAAATATGAAAATATATCCACTTATTTATTAATTATAAATAGTTGTTGAAATACCATGTGGTGTAAAAGAGTAAATGTTATTTGGAATTTGGAAAAAGATTAATCATGCCCGATTCACCCCTTCTCAAGTGTTGACACTCACTCTTAAAATAATTTTACTCACATTATATGAAATTTGATCAATAAAATTCAAAAATAAGTTTTAATTTTTTTCACTTCCCTTTCATCAAAATTATTCAATACATATAAACCATTATGAATGATCAATTATTATGAAGGATCGCCTCATCTCCATTTCACAATGTTGAGGAACAATATGATGATTTTGCCTCAACCCATAATCACTAAGAATATCATTAGATTTATTCTTACCTATCATGTTATATCTAACTCCTTCCATATTGAGTGTTCTATCATTTTCAAAAGTGATAGTTACTTACCAAAATATTGGATATATTTTAAGAGTTATTTTTTCTAGTCATGTGTGAATATCAACCTATATCTAGTGTATATGATTTTCTCCTTATTCTTTTTCGTAATCTACCCATATATCAATTTTTTATCTTGATTATACCTCTTATTGACATATTTATGATTTCCTTTTTCTCAAAAAATTATAAGAGCATTGTAAAAAAGTAGAGTTGTTTTTAGGTTAACAACACCACCTATAAGTATTCGAAAGAGAATCTAATAATTTTTTCCAATTTTATCTACTCCATTGGGGGTTGTATTAAATTATCTATAAGACCTTCATCTTTACTCTCATTTGATCAATTGACTCTCATATATTAGGTAAGTGTCAAATTATACTATAAGGTGTATTATTCTTTCCGATTACCATCAGAACACCAAAATTTTCCTTTAAATCAAAACTTACATAGATAAAAAACATGTTCTTCAAAAAAATTTCATCTTGTTTCCCTTTGAATTAATATCCACCACATATTCTCAAATATCTCATTATTAATATTCTATTCATATTTGATGGATTTACCCTCATCATTTACCTCTATATTATTCATTTTCCACACCGCTTTGTTTTCAAAATTTTCAATTCTATCAGTAGATTTGAAAATGGGTGCATTCTCTTTCCTCAGTGATTTAATAACCTTTTGGTTTTCCATATATCCACTGCTACTATGAGAATTTGAATCCAGGTGACCAAGAAAAATTTTCCTAGTACTAAATGAAAATAACTAAGCATCCAAGTAGAATTTAAAACGTTTTTACATTAATTTAGAGCATTAACCAACCTGATTCATTGTTTAGACTCCATATCTTTGGATTTTTTGAAGTATGTTTTTCATCCAAATAAAATTTTATCAAGATCATCCACTATGATATTCTTATAAAGTAATTTATAGTAGTAATATTCATATTTTTTTCTCTTTCATTTATAATTTCATTGGGTTCTCCCATCATTTTTTTGAACTCAACTTTGTTCTCCATAATATCATTGGCTTTTCGATCATCATGGGATTTTAATGATGAATCATTATAAATATTTTACGGTTTCTTGTATATTTCATATCAGTTTTATTCAAGAACACCCTGAGCGCTACACTATGTTTAATCTATTTTTGTGTCTCCCCAACACTACATTGTTTTTAACTACTCATTTCTTCTTCTTCTACGCATGATGAATATTTTTGATATCTATATTTTTTGTGAATTTTATTTTGAATTTATTCCCATATTCATCTTTATCTCTTCTATTTTCCTCACAAAAAGATGTAGAATTATATTTTAAGAAAAAATTTAAATTTTTTTCACTGGACTTTCCTTTACATATGAATAATCATTCTCATGTTTATCCAGTAGCCATCATTATCTTCTTAGATGATATTTTGGGTTAGACATACTATTCATCTATTTATTTTTTATTAGTGAAACCAATTGATACATTGCTAATTTTTTCCAAATTGAATCATTTAAATGGTAGTGTGACTCTATATTTAAATAAGTATTACTATTTTACTCTTGAGAATAAATATATGAATAACAAAAATTACATGGTTTCATCTTCATATTCACATTCATTATAATGATATTTCATTGGTTTAAATTTTTTTGTACATTTTGATACTTTGAAATCCATATTCTTATCATATTTATATTTCAGTCATAAGAATGATCCCCTTATCATTTCATAGAAAATAAAAAAAATATTGAGTATCTTGATATTACACATCTATTTTTGGTTCTCATAGGAGGAACTTTAGGAAACAAACTTATTTGGGAGAATTATCACTAAAATCACCATGAGGACATAATAATAAATAAGTTTACCTTAGCTTTGAATCATTCTTACAAAAAAAATTTACAAAAATTTTTGAATCATCCACCAATTAATATTATCAGATTATAATATATTTAAAGGAAGATAAATATTTTTGTAAGAATATATACTTCATATTCTTATTTCCTTCATGGACATCATAAATTTTCCTTTAGATTCTATTTTATTTCATTTTTCCCATGATATGAATCAAGTCTTTATTTGAGAGTGATGAGAGAAATTCATTTCATAACCCCATTCAAATATTTGATATTAGTTTTATCCTATAATGCTTAGTCTATTCCAACTTCATTAATATTATCATCATTCTAAAGGATTCCATGAATGTCCAGGTAGAATTATAAAAGATATGGAACCACCATATCTCAATATATATGGAATTCCAATCCATCGGACAAAGATATTACCTTATTTGTGATATTAATAGATACCATGTTTCTTTTTAAACCAAGATACATGGAATTGTAATAAAATGTAGTCACCTTGGAAAATATATAAAATTGTTACTTAATAATTTTTTAATATCATGTCAATATAAACCAATAGAATGTTCCACTACTAATAGGAGGGGAATCGGTTGAAACCAAAGCACAAACTCTATATCTATGTTTTTTCGATTTTTGGTTAGTGTGATTGGATCAAAATTTTCATTATATGATGATATGAGATAAAGTGAGAAATAATAAACATAGGTTCAATTTTTTTTTAAATTTTAATCACCATTATAATTTGATGGATATTCCATGATGTGAAGATATTTTTACCACAATACCAATATTCCAATTTATTATCAATGAAACATAAATAAAGTAAGTGGATTTTATTGAAATATTATTAAAAGATGAAGAATGAACACCAATAATTTGAATGGTCTTCACTTCGCATATGTCACATGCCTTTTGAATTTTGTGTGTACCATTATTATCCTCTATAATATACAAAAAAACATGTTTTTGGGATAATTCATAGAATGGTTGGCCATAATGCTCATAATATCCCTTTTCCCCCACTACACTAAAAGAAGGGTTTCATTAATTTAGAGATAAATATTGAATTTTGGCATGGTGCCTATGGATAAGGTTTGACCCCCATATCCAAAATATATTGTAGGAAAAATCCCATAGATCTTGGATTATCATTGAATGCCTTTTAGGTATGATACGTAAGTTGTGGCATGACATGTTTGACACTTATAAAACTAATAACACATTTTCCTCCTACTTCAGACTCATTATAGAATGAAATAACCACTATAGTATTATGTGAACTAAATTTCAATAATTTGTAAATCCCCAAACCACTATTTAATTTCATTAGGTGGAGTGGTTTATCTAATTAAATTGTGTTTAGTTTTGTATATCATTTGGAATGATACATAACTCTCATGATGTGAGAATAGATTTGTGTTTATATCCTAGAAAAATCCTCACATCTCCTTATATGAGAACATATAGAAAAAATGGACTAGCTGTATTGTGAGGCTTCATACATTTCACTCGCACAATTCTTATAAAAGAGTATCTCATTCATCTATTATAATCCTCACAATACAACTTAAATTTTTCTGTGTAGTGATTTATATGTCAGATAAATTATTTTATACATAACAGAAAATGAAGATTCTATATAATATTACCTTAATCATGCTATGGTTTTATCCCCACCATTCACATTATAGTTTCAACATCCTCATAAAAATATAATTCTTTTTAATATCTCCTAAAATCAAATGTTTATTCAACTAATCGATGAGAATGTCATGAATGGATAAAACATTAACATAGCACAAAATCATGAATAAATAATCTCAGTATATAAGTCAAAACATGAAATAAATATTATTTTTTCCTGAGACCATATCAATGTATGTAATGGTGTCTGTGAGAGTACATAAATCCTTGATGTAAGATGAATTCCATATTTATTATTTCTCAACTGAGATCAACTCATCTCCCACATTGTAAATTAACTTTATGGAGATTATTTAATCTTACAAAGTGTTATTGTTCTGATAAAAAATGTGGATCACGGATATTTTAGGATTTTTCGAAATATTCTGAAAATATAATTTACCTATATCATCCACAAAATAAAATTACCTAATGGTTAAAAAGTGTGACTTCTTCTTAAAATGGTCCATCATAACCCACACAATATCTTAATATTTTAGTGATCTTAGTAAAATAGATAAAATACCATCATTATCTCATTATATTTTGAGACTATTTGAGATAGTGGCTACAATTTACATTCAGGCCGTTAGTTTTTCTATCTCACTTATTGGAAAGTGAATCACCTAGAAAAAACATGTATTTCTTGCTACATTATTTGCCATTAGAATTTCCTAAAAAGTCACAACACATATTTAATAACACATAGTGAACTACCCACCTTGAATAATGATATTTCCTAAAAGTTCATCCCCCATGATAATTAGAACCATAATTCTCCTCTAGAAAAATAAGAATGAATGAGAATCCTAAAACCAACCATCATGAATTTACCAACCACTTATGATTTCTAATATAATGAAATGAACCTTATTAGAGTTATATAAGTCATTAAAAAACTCTACAATGGATAATTTTAACTCAATATGAAATAAGATAATCCCTTCTCAATATTTATTGACATCTAAGTGCAAGATACCTAGTCTATATTACCATTTTCCTCATATACCTTCCATGTTTGGGATTTCTTAAAAATGGAATAAACAATAAACTCACCCTCTATATATGAATAAAAGTGTTTTAAATCAAATTATTATAGTTATCAACCCCACAAAAATTACTTCAAATTTAGGTCTTACTGAGAAAAATAAAAAAATTAGGACTTTGTCATTGAATCACACCATGAATCACTCACAATAGGGATTGTGACTCCATAAATTTAATAATTGCACTAAATATATGAACTTCAGATCATGTAATAGGTATTTACTTACATGTGTTTAGAGTTTTTGAGAACATAAGAAAACACTAAATGATTCTACATTGAGACAACAAAAGGCCCACTGAAATGGAATTATAATAAACATAAAATCCGTCACCCACATGATGTAAGGTCAAAATTGGAGTAGTGTTAAACCTTCTATTCATTCCCTAAATGTTTCCTCACAATGACCATCACAAAAATCATCACACCATTATTTCATTTAGTTGTTATTAGTGAAACTATACTATAAAAATATTTCATAAAGTGATTATAATACTATATGATTCATAGAAAACATATAATATTGAATCCCTTAATGGGAATATTCAATGATATTAAAACTGTTGTATTTTTTGGATCAACCAAAATTAATATTTCTAAAACCAAAATCCTATGAAATATAGATTTATAAATATATAATAAGAATTTATTGTAACGGTATTTTACTTGAAATGTATGTAATATGATATAGAGATGTTTTTCATACTATTCAAGAGATATAGAGTATACATGAATATCATCCAAAAAACCACTAAAAATGTGTATAATGATTTATAAAATATGATATTTACGAATGTCATAAACATTGAAGGGACAATAGTTATTCAACATAACATGAATAGACACTCAATGTGAATATTCCATCATTGATAAATCCATCTCTATAATGTACTCTACTCTTAATGAGTGTTAACAGAGACACAAATACTTGAAAATATTTATAAATTTTTTTAACCTTTAATTGATCAAATAAATAAATAATTATGTGTAATGTATAATGGTTTTTAGTTGTAACAAAATTCAATATCTAGTATTCAACACATATTCATAGTGTCCAATTAACTTTATTAGGGAATGCAACTAAGGCCCCCTTCATAGAATTGATGGGTCTGATGAAACCCTTATTAATGGACTCCATTAAATAAATTTAAAATTCCTTCAACTTGGTTTTATACATATGTTAAGGTAGAATAAAAATATATTACATTATATATAATAGTTCACTAAAAGATCCATCTCTAATTTTAGAGGAAACATTGAGATATAGTTAGTAAATACATTAAGGAATTGGTCCACCACTAGAGGTAATATCCTCACCACTTTATCCTCAACTACCATGAAAGAAAAAATTTCTATTTTAGTAGTAATTGATCCATGATTCCCCTGATCTGGTTCTACCATAACTTCTTGAAATTTTCACTCTCTAAGAAGTGCATAATTTGTTATCAACCCTTATTTTAATAAAAAAATTGAAAATAAAAATAATTGTGTACCAACTATCAGATAGAGAGGAGAAAGAGACCTACATTTGATAAAAATTGTCTTGATCTCAAAACAAGATGAAAACATCAATGATTAATACGACATAAATGGAATTATTATTGTGTGTGAATAAATAAAAAATATTCCCAAAATTTCTTACCAAAAATTTTTAGGAAGAGAAAATGTTACTCTTCTCCACTCGATTTCCTAACAGAGTGTCATGTCTCATTAGTTTTGTTGATACCTCCACTTGTGCCCCCAAAATAGATAGTAGTGGCACCAATATAAAGGATTGAGAAACTATTATATCAAATAAAGAAATATAATGTGTATAAGACACAAAAATAATACCCATCATTTTAGAAGTGACCCTTCCAACATCATTAGTAGACTGTAAAACTATATATACCCTTCCTACTTCCTCATAAATACTCTATAACTAAAATATCTTCCCAAAATATTTTTCATATTATTATCAATTAAAAATACCTTACCAATCTACCTAAATAATTATACATAAATATGGTCTAATAACCCATATTAAATATCCATCATATTATTATTGGGATACCTATGATTACTATAGTCCCTGGTCAATGCTCTCTGATGGGATTTTCTTGAAATATTTATAAAAATTTATGTTATTTCCATAATGATGGCATTTCTTTAACATAAAGGTAAAATTAGGTTTAGTGTGTCTTGGGAATCTACACTAATAAAATCACACATAATCTTTCCCAAATTTAGGAGTGTATAGAGAAATTTTTCCTAAATCACTTCTTTAAATCTCTTTTATCCACTAGAATATCCCTCAGGATTACTTCAGTTAGAATGTGATCTATCATCACTTGTACTTCTTGTTTAACCCATATCATCAAAAACAACATTCTTTATAAACTTAGGTATGATAGATAAATTGAATAATATCACCTTTTACTGGTAGTTTCCTTTCAAATCCATTTTAAAAAAAAGATTTTAATTATAAATACCTACTCAAGTATGTATCTAAATGAATTATGTCATTTATTTGGATGTATACTTTGTTACTATCATCACCCCTTACGTATGTTCAATAATCACTTATTAATTTACCTATGGAAGGGTGTTAGGATAAAATTAATCAAATAATTTATACCAGATTAGTTTTAAGGTCAAATTCCAATCCTTATTTTCCCCAACCACAACATCCCTCCACTGACAATAAACCCATTTGAGTATATAGGTATCCAATCAAACCATATATTGGTCTGGGGTCTCTATTCTCAAAAGGATATGATGAATTAATTTATCCCATTATTATTATTCCTAATGGGATAAATACCAATGAAAGTTAAAGGTGTTATGCAATTGAATACATATCATGGCATTGATGACTCTATGTTCTTTTCAAGATAGTACCTTACTTATATCTTGAAGCATTTATGTAAACCTCTCTAAGACCTATGGATCTACTGCAAGTCTAGTGGATATAGAATGCTCACCAGATCCTTCTATTATAATTGGGCTGATTTTTTGGGAAACATAATTTATATACAGGTAGATAATAACATTAAATTTTTATTAAAAGAATATATTTTATTTCAAAAAAAATACCAACATAGTATTGGTAATGCTAAAAACAATAACCCACTCTCATTTATTCCCCTCTTAATAAATTTTTATACACCTGAAATCACTTTTAAAAATAATTTTACAATATTAATTTAAATATAAAAATGAAAATCTATATTAAAAATTATGAAGTTTATTTCTTAATTAATGAAATTAGTTGAATATTTATATTAACAAAATTTTCACAAAAAATATGTAGAATAAATCGATTTATTTAATGTTGAAGTTGTAGTTAGTATAATTCAATAATTTATTTTATGAATAAATAAATCTAATAAATACAATATTATGATATGATATTTTACTACCAATTTTAACCTATAAGGACTTACTCCTGGAACATCAAATTTATACAATGTTTGAATGAAAAAGGATTCCAACATTGAGCCTGAACTAACATAGAAACTACATATTCCACCATATTTATAATAGATGATAATATTTATGGATTTATTCTCATGTCATAATGGTCCAATATCTTGTATATTTCAAAACCCAATTACCCAATATGGGCTCTGAAACCATCTTGTAATATCCTGGCCCTAATCCCAATAGGTTTGACCAAAATTGCTACAAGACCTCATGAAAACTACCTAGTCATTAGAGGCTAATATAAACACTAAGGGATAAATCAAATAATGTTGGAAGTAATTTTACCCAATTTATAATAACTATAGATAACTAAGGATATTTCTAGAGAACTAACATTACCCATCCATAATAAAAATCTTCAAAAATTAGAAACATGTACATTAGAGGATAACTATTATACAAGAATAAAAATATAAGAAATAATGTATACTTTTTTAACTCAAATATAAAAAAATTATGAAATATATTTATATATAATATCATATAGACACATCCATAACATTACCAACATAAATATGTGGTCCAAAAATGTATAATTACAACACTATTCAAGATTAAATGTGATACCATAAAAATAACATTCAAATCTGTAAAAGAAAATTAGCTAAAACCCACTCTAAATGAGGTATCCATCACCGATCTAAAATATACCTCATATATCCCATCACCAAGACTTATAAACTCGGATATATTACTTCATTAAATCACTTGTATCATGAATAATATGGCCTAAATTCAACCTTGTGGGACACATATAGTGTGTGAGAACATCACACTAAGTAAGTTGTCACCAAATGACCCATAATTATCTAATAGAAGACCAAGTGAATAAAATTGAAACAAAATCAAGAAAAAAGTAAAATATATCCATTATAAATTTATCAATAAAAATAAAATTATATGGATTAATCTTTCTTAAGGGTTAATTTTCTTATGATATATAAGGGGTGGTTGACACTACCTATACTTGATTCAATTAATACATTAAATCTATGCAATTAAAAATAATGCCTTCTCACCAATGTAAAAAACATTTTGGAAACAACATATTTTACAATAGAACACATATAAAAATTAATTTTTTTTTTCTAATGATCATTTTTATAGGAAAAAAGGATAGATTAATCATGTTTCACTATGCACACCTATAAAATAGAAAGGGAACAACTTATTGAGTTTCTTAAAAACCCTTAATGATTTATTTCACCACTTTCAATTATATAACGATGTTATAAATATTTAATTTAAAATCACCACCAATACAAATTACTAAAATAACTAGAAAAAACACACATACTGACATATAGAAATATATAATGAAATAACTATCATGATATATTTCCAAATTACAAATCATCAAGTGGTAATTAATAAACCAAACCATATATAACTAATAACATAAATACTATTACAATATTAAAAAATAGGATAAGAATAAAAATATAATTACATAAAAGAATATATCATGTTTTTTCTTCAAAAAATAAATTTATTAGAGGATAAATCCATTTTTTTAGAGTCTAAATCTACCCCATGCTACAGTAATAATTAAGAAATGATAATATTTTAGAGAGGTGTGATAACATAGAAATACATTATTGAAGACATATTTTCAAGCCATTAAAATTGAAATCTATCACTTGATCATTACCAAACCTTGAATATGTTAATTTAGGAATATAGCTTGATATATTAAATAGAAATATATATTTTTTACTATAAATGGCGTCAAAATTGAAATATCAGAAATTAATAGATTTTTTTGATACACGATGATGCCAAATAAAAGGAAGTGATGGGTTTAGAACCCTATGGAGAAAATGAATTTTGTATTTGATCCTATACATAATGAATAGAAAAAAAAACTAGAAGCATAGGGGTATGTCTACTATAATATCATCAAATACAACAACCTAAAATATTTTAAAACCATTGTCAATAAAAACCAAATAGTTGTTCTACTGGAAAATAAGTTTAATAGAGGATGAAGAGTTGAGAGGTTATCCATAGAAAAAGTAAAATAGAAATCTGAAAGTAAATAAAGTCTATGGTTAAAATTTTAAAGAAAAATGAATATTTCCCCAAAATTAAAAAACATTCAAGAATATATTAGGTATTCAATATTATTCCTTAATAAATGAATTAATTAGGTTAATGATTATAAAATACACAAAAAATACCACCAGGTACATGGTTCCACTTCTACACGTATACTCATTTTCATTCCCACCCCTGTCATTAATTTCTTTTATAAGACCCCATTAACATCATTTTTATTAATTTAAAATATAAAACATGAAAATTATGGGAAAATAATGACCATATATAAAGTGGTTCATCAATGAAGTTCTATAGGATAAATAAAATTTTAATTTATAAATTTTAGGGGATTGAAAACCATTTAAAAAATATAACTTCCCACTTTCATATTAGAAAAATTCATTTCACCTGTATTATAAAAAAATGATTTTCCCATGAAGGATAAAGAGAGTTAAGGGTAAAAATATGTTTTTATAAAGGAAAACATAGGTTTCTGAGTTATTTTTACAACTGTTAAAATAATAGATAGATATTGGGTTAAAATATAATGTAAATAAAATATTAATAGTAATTTAAATTACGATAATACATATGGTTGAGCTGTGACTTATAAGATTTTATAGAAATCCAAAATTTATGTGGATGCACTATGTATTTGGATTTATTTAGTTATTTGAGAAAAAATATGATATTTATAAGATTTTTCTTAATATTGTAATTATATTTTTGGTAATAATGAAAATTTGTGGAGAAAATTTAAGACATGGATTCAAATGAAGGCTTACGAATGTATTTGGGATATTTATGGGTTTTATGATATTGGTATTAAGATATTTTAGTAATAAGGAATAATGGTAGAAAAAGTGATGATAATGTTTTTATTTGTTGGATTAGTTGCTTTCATAAAAAAAATGTATGAGTTATTTCATCATTTTATTGAGAGTTATTTTAATTTTCCAAGTTTTAATCCTTTTTATTTTTCTATTTGTATTTGTGTAGATCCATTTAGTAACATATTAACTTGACATTATCATTCCACTAAAGAAAAAATATTATATTACCTTAAGTGAACTCCCCAATCATCAGGGGATGGTGACTAGTGCCTGTGGTATAAACATTAACTTAAGGATGATTTTTTCAACAATTTTATATTCTAAAAAAGGAAATTAATATATAAAATAATATAATAAAAAAACTAAAAATCATAAAAAAACTCTAAATATTTATCTAACATTCCTATAATACCATAGAAATAAATTATGTACATACCATATCTCAAGTACAAGTATCAAAATGTAATATAGTTGAAATAATAAAAAATAAATATTGAAAATATTTCACTTTCAGAATAAATAACCCCTCATTGAAATTATAATTATGGTCTCTATCAACACGATAAATCTATATAGTCTCTTTTCCCTCACCTTCATACATACATATGAAATTTTTTACATTCACAAGGTGTGAACATACAAAGTGTGAAATATAATATCAATATGAAACGACTAGAAACCCCAAACATCTCATAGATATTAATATACTCATATGTGTAATATAAAATTTCATTTAATGATTTTTTTCTTAAAAATAATACACATAAACAATGTTCAAGTTTATACTAGGAAACCATAACAACCTATTTTACATTTTTTGTCCAATGAGAGTGGAAAACTAATGAATTCATTAATATATGACATGGGAAAAAAATTTATTAATAAATAATGTAGATAAATTCATGGAAATATTTTATATTAGGTAAACTCCTGGATAATTCAAACTATTGAAAAAATTATAATCACATTCAATCTCATTACATAGAAAAATACATGGCTGAATTATTTTCAAATCTCATACCTATGGATTTCCCTACAAAATTGGAAAGACATATCCTTTTAAAATATCAAATAATATATAAATATGTCATAATGTAACAAAATTAATTTTAGTATACTATAACATTCTCACTCAACCACAATAACATCCCATAACAACCAAATACCCCTTTGATACAACATTGTTTTACAAACTTATTTTGATTTTCCTTATTTTTCTGAAATTATAGTGTACTACACACTCATAAAACCTCTCATTAATTACACTATATAAATTTAATTTAATATTATATACTTTTAGTATCAAAAAATTATCCCATATGTTTTTCAGAACTCGATTAAATAATTTATATGACTTATAAGCAGATTTACCCACTTAAAATTCCATTAACATGGATCAATAAATCATTATAATCGATTGAAAATAATTATAAATAAATAATGGTTTATTATCACTCAGATTTAATGAACCAACAATAAATTCCATCACACATGGGCAATTTTTAATAAAAAAATCACTATCTAATATTTTCTTCCTATACAAGAATATTTATTCATTAATTTACCTCATTTTTACATAAGTAATAATCACTACCTAATCATTTAACTCATGTTTACTTTTGAAAATAATGCATGGATTATTAAATTAAATCACATTAAATCATATTATTTATTCATTTCTGATTTTCATTCCAAATAATTTTCAATTAGTGTCACCATAGATAAAAATACACATCATATAATCTTAATTCATATTAAGTAGTCAAAAAATGGTTTTATATCAACAACTTGATATTCATTGGATAATATAATATTGAAATAAAATCATAATCATTCCTAAGTAAAAAATAATATCAATAATCCCCCTAAACTAAATAAAATTCATCAAATAAGATGAATCAGAAATCATAAGAAAACAAGAGAGAAAGAAACCATAAGAATTTTTATTTCCATACCATCATGAGTGAAAGACACTTGATGGATATTGATTCAACCTATAAATTAATATATTATAAATGCATATCAAGGGAAAAATAGTGAATTTAAGAGATCTCAAGTTTGATTACAAAATTTTATGTCCCCAAAAAGTTTATTTAATCATCAAATTCCAACCAAAAATGCCTAAAATGACCCATTCATATAGGGCATTGTGAAACCCATTGGAGTTATTTTATAACTCCCATAGTGTCCTAATAAATTAAATTTGAGTTCAAATGGATTACATCGAGGATTATGTAATACTCTATAAGAAATAAATCCTCTATCATACCAACAATATTCTTGGTGTTACCCACTCAAATGATGGTATAACTCATAAAATGAATTATTCATTAAAACAATATAAAAAAAATAAATTCATTAATCAATATCATTTTAATAATAAAATATAATCATACAATATATTAAAAAAACTAAATACACTAACTTAAAATTAGAAACATACCTTTGATATTTGGAGTTGTTATATGCTCCCAACCATAAGGGTTTCTATAATTGATAAATGTCGTTGAGTGTATGTAGTGAATAAATCTAGCCACTAAAAACATTTACATACTCCCCATCCCCAATATTCTTCTGAAACACAAACATGGTAAAAACAATTCAATAATTATCATGGAATTTTAAAATAGTATATTATCAATTTAATGGGAAATATAGATCAGATTATTAATGAAAGACACATCCACTTCCAACTCCACATCATCATAATGAACAATATGAGACATTTTTAGATCATATCTATTCCACTATGACATATAAACTAATTCATGAATATGACTAAAAAATTATTTAATTATCATTTATATAAATCATCCCTAATATTATCAATGATCAATAAAATTACAACCAATTAATGAACCAATTTCCACTAAATTACCAGCCTCCTCTTTCATAGCCATTGACAAATATAATGAAACACATGATATCCCCCTAAAAAATCTATAGGTTGCCATATCTTATTTATATAATAACTTTTCCCACATCTATCCGTAATTAACCTCTTCCAAATTTTCAAAACGTGATCTATAATCTCTTATACAATTCTAGGACCATGTAATATTGAATCACTGGCCTCTATCCATCATAAAGGTGATTGACACATTCTTTAAAATAATGACTTAAACTATTTCAATTTAATATGAACCTACTATATATATTTATATTTATATTTTACCAATAACATATTATATTACTATGAACCACCAAATTTCAAAATGAAATAATTCAACATATCTTCTAAAATATAGATAGTTTATAGACACTTTATTTTAATCTAAGGATGATACAATATACTCAAAATTACTTATGTACACAAATCCCTCTATAACACAGTCCATAATAATATTATTAGTATCCCCATAAATTATAAAAATTCCATAAATAAAAAAATTCCCAAATATAAATTATTGTAGAAATGTCAATAAAAATAATGAAATGAGAAACTTTCTTTTACTAAAAATCATCTCCTAGACTATATCACTCTATTTTGACGATCATGGAAATCTGGTTATCAAATCCATGATGACGTCATATAATTTACACACTATAATGTGTTGTAACTTCAATATATTCATAATCCTATGAAGCTTATTTTTTTCCTATTGGAAGGTAATTCATGTTGAAAATTACTTAGCAATATCCCTATTCATCTTTGATCATAAAAAATACCATCAAATACCATGTTATATGTTTATCCAAAGATAATGAACTATCCACCAAGATAATGGAAATTAACACATAAACTTTTCTCACATATGTGATGAAAACATCAAGAATCCATGGATATACATAAGAGTTTCAAAATTTAATTGTCATCCAGTTACCTACTCCCCACCATTTAACTTTTCTAAAATAACTTGACAGTCAAATATTTTACTCTATTTCAGCCACTATATAAATAAATATTTAATATTTTGGTTTTTAAAACTATATTTCCTTGATCATTTTCTTTATCCCAATTTTACTATAAAAGGAGACTTTTGAGAATCTATTAATATTTAGATTCCAACACCACCTAAAATTCAGATTTCTTATTGAGTTCATAAATCTGAACCTTCTTGTAATGAGTATGGTTTAAAAAATATTCAACTTAGTTTTAAGTATTTTTCATTACATATAATGTAGTAAACTAATATTTTATATCATTTACAATAATTTTTAAAAAAATATAATTTCATTATTGGTTTTTATAAAAACTAATATCAAATATAGTTTTGAAAGAATAAATTTTCTAAATTTAATCAATTTATGTTGTTTTTTGATAATATAGTTCTTACTTCAGTATCTATAGTGAAAATAATTTGAAAGTTATATATTTTTATAGAGAGTACAAAATCAAATAATTTCTATCTTAATAACTTTAAAAAAAGCATTTGGAGTTTCATTTTATCATAGGATTGTCTAGTACTATTCTTAATGTGTGATTTCGTGACCATGTTATTTTAAAAGATAACCATTTTTTATGTTTATTCTCATTTTTTTAGTGTGATAGAGATATTAATTAAGATTTTTCTCATGGATTCTAGTTTCATGGATATAAAAAAGAATGTTTTATCAGGTTCACTTTGGCCATAATATTCCGTTTAAATTAAATGGTATATTTTATTGGACAACTACTAAATAAAATATTATATATGGTAGTGAGTTCTTACTATTCATGGGACATCTTTAAAAAAATCTAGAAGAAATGAATTTTTTATGATGGACATGCGATAATACTAAGATTTATAAGATTATAAATGATTATTTTTGAGTGAAAATTGGATTTGATCTAATAGACGAGAATATTATTAACACTAGAATAATATGGTCTAGACAAGTTATAAGAAGACCTAGTGATATACCTTTTTATAGAGGATGTTTAATGATATATTCACATATTAAAATAATTATAATTTGACATAAAATGTCCCTTCAAAATATTATTCAAGATAATTTGTTTTCTAAATGGTTTTAAGGAACATGTGTACATCAAAAGTTCTATTTAGTTAATTTTGATCCCAGATGTTGACCACATTTTATTGGGTTTATGGATTTTATGTTCTTTTAATATTATAGTTCGATTCTAAAATATCTGGTTATTCTATGTTGTTTTATAAAAAATAAATGTAATATCTATTATTCAATGTCATATTAAAAAAATAGTAAGACAAAAGCAATGTAAAAAATAAAAAAATATATCATTCTTCATTACTATGATGTTATAATTATAAAAATTTATATTTTAAAAGTTATAATATTAATTATTTAATTATCATATAAAAATGATCTAAAAATTAACCAAAATGTAAATTTATCTTCTTATATTACTAAAGGTTATTGAAATAATTTATAGTATGTGATGTAATGTTAATAAAAATTTCCACACTCTAGAAAACTATCTAAAATCTAATTTCAATATTATATGAGATATAAAAAATATTATATGAATTTATCATTTAAAAAATTTAAAATTTCCCACATGTAATTATGTTATACATAAATAAAAAAACATAATACACATTTTCAATGTCTCATTCCACATGATGACCAAATAGTTTGAAAACAAGTTCTAAATTGAAAACTTATTTCAAAAAATTTCTAAATGGAGCTATATATTTCATACATTCCACCTATGCTCAATCATATTTTTTTTCATAACATTTTTCTCAATATATTGTGGGAAAATATTTATAACCTATTTTAATTACATAAAAAAAATTAAAATAAAATGACTATATTAAATAATATGTTTTCATTAAAATAAATTAACTAAATACTCTAATATTTCATTAAATATATCATACACATCACTTAGTAGAATTTATTACCAATATGTGTGATTTTCATGTGAAAAACACACAATAACAAGTGGATATGGAAATATAAAATTGTTCAACATATAAGACAATATAATTGACATTGTGATGAATTGTAAAAATTAATTGAATTACGTATTCATAAAACATAATATATAAAAGCATCCAAGAAATTATTTATTCTTATTTAATTATCTATGAAACATATTCAAATCTTCCTTGATGATTCAAAGCCATCATTTTTGGAGATATTAATTATGTATCCATGAATCTATTCCAAAAATAGTTTTTCATTTTGGATGAATAGTGTATGATCATACATATTCAATCATTAATTAATACATATTAAATTACATTAAATTGACTTAATTTAATGAGATATTAAAATAATAATATATGAAAAATACTTCCTTCACTCAAATGCTTATGATATCTGCATATAAAGTAACCATGATATATTTCTTCATTATTTTTAGATTATAATCATGTAAAACAATTAGAAGTCATAAATATTTGATATGGATACCCAATATGATAAAATATTACAATAATTTAGATAATCCTTTTGATTCATTAATTCTATTATACATTGGTTTTGATGATTAATTCATTTCTATACATGTAATTTTATTTTCACTTCAATGATTCATATGAAATGAAATATATGTATACATTAAATTAAATTTAAAAATATTATTAAATAAAAAATAAATCCTAATATAACTCAATGGTAATATAATGTACAAGTTTATAAAAATAATTTTATGGAACTCTATCCAATTATTTTCACTATATTAGTAGGGAATGATACTCTAACTGATGCATCTACGATATCCTATACTACAATGCTCAACTGACCCAATGTGATATGTTGATGTTGGAACATATCCCTAGTATAATATTAGATCCCATATGCCATAATATTATATTATGGGTCCTCAATATATAAATCACTATAGATATCATTTTTATAGAAGAGTTGGATGGGGAAACATTGTGTAATGAACTGAATCATTGAGTCCCACCAAGATGGAGATAAGCTATGTGTGACCACCCCAATCCCACCTCCAATAGGATTGGGACCGATGACCAGTGTCGAGTATAAATCACCCAAACATGGTCGGAATTAACCTAATGTACATGTACACATTAACATGACTTAAATCCCAACAATACTGATAATGTAATAAAAAACAGATACCATAAATTCATGCATAACATACACACCACATTAGAGTATAAAAAATATATGGATAGTGATAAAGGATTGAAATAAATTCCCTATGAGAACCCATAATGAGTATGCTCTACTCAAAAGGGTAGTCCATAATGAAATGAAAGAACCAACAAAACACCTCGATCTCTATAGCCCAACAATGCTTCACCTACTCTCTATCCCCATAGGATTCCATCAAAAGGGTCATCATCTATATAAGACTTAACACATGAAGGTAGAAACCATGCAGGGGTGAGTATAAATATAGCTAGTAGGACAACCTATAATAATTATGAATACAACATCAAGAGCAGTCTACTCATATTAATAATATTGTAATAAATATTGATATACTCATAACAGACAATTGTTCTGAAATAGTCCCAACCAAAGCAACCAACCACATGATACCACTTGAGGCTTTATGGTGACACTCATTTCTTGATTACTTACTCCATAATCCATGTTATTCTTGGTGATTCTCATCAAATAGGTCATGACCATTTTGTCCCAACATCGACATATTCACAGGATCTCATAATATATCATCATCCAAGTAGAGGATCACACCAAGGGCTATTGGGGGACATCAGAAACCCTACTGGATCATCCTGTTAGATAGTAGATCAATTCATTTTTCCTGGTGGTCACATCGATACCATGACTCCCACCTGGGATTGATATATTGTCCCAATATAGTGTCATAGGGGGGTTCATTAAACATTATCCAATAATTCACCCATAGAGGTTATTTTAATACTATTTACAGGATGTAATACTGCACTATACCGTTGCGGGAATAGACCTAGGTATCAGACACAACTAAACCTAGTCTATATTAATGATACAAAGAGATACAATATATCTCTGAGAATGTACATGGCATGCACAAAAGTTAAAAAACTTGTTCCACCAAATCATAACATTCTTGTGTTTATGCCTCTGCTCCTCTACCCATTCAGGTGTACCTTGGGTCATTACCATTTACACCGAGCCGTGCCCAAGTATTCAAATCAAGTCACATACCCTACAGTTTCCGAGTATATGGTTTAATACATGTCATTGAACTTCGATCATGTATTCAATGAGATAAATGGCATGCCACTATACATAGGCCACACAGAATGTGGTGGGTACAATATGATGTGTAATCTATATCCTTTCCATGGAATCCCTAGTGCTTTAGCCATGTCCCCACATGGTATGTAATTCCATATTACACGTCATGTAATGTTTCTTTTCTTAAAACTAGAAGTTCCTCTTCCATTTGGTCTATCCATGCCACCACTACCATAAATCAATGTAGAATTCATGGATCTAGGTCGAGATGACCCTTTCCATCAATGAACATTGTAATTCAGTTGTCAATCATTTTAAAAACAACTCCTTCAATTCACAAAATCACCATACTACATCATCATTTCGAATCAAAAACTAGAAAAACTGGCATAATCTTATCCACCCCTATCATTATCCTTAATATCACCTTTATTTCACCCCTGATCATGAACTTCACCCATGGTATTGGTCCATTTCACTAAATAATGATAAGATAACAACCGAATACCCTATTCTCATAGAAATGTTTGACAAACAAATTTACCATGATGAACATGTGAAGAAACAAGGGATAAAAAAATAAACCATAAACACGAGGAACGATCCCTGACCATTGTTCATTTTCACCTTTATCCATTGTCATATAATTGATCAATGAAGAAGAATAAGAATAAATGAAAAAATAAATCCACTATAAAATCAATCAATTTTTGATGTGCCAATAAATTCTTATTTGTGGAATTGATTCTCATTCAATATGGGATAAAATAATGGGATGAAACCACGTTAAAAAAATATCCTACTTTTATTTTGGATTAATACATAATGAAGAAAAATTCAATGTATAAGTCGTTAGTGATATATTCAAACTCTATTCGCATAGATGATCCCTGTGATACCGATCCGATCCTTCGATCTGATGTGAGTTCACAACAACACCCCAACATATCCTCTTTAGGTCTCCAGGATTTTCCTGCTAACTCTAATATGTAATCATAAGGGGGGAATTTATAAAGGATTAATTTAGGTACCTATGTCAGTGAAATAAAATGAACTAAATATTTAATTTAATTATTTTTAGTGTTCTCAATATAATATTCACAAATTTTAGATGCTGAAATGCTTATGTTTAACCTTGGGTAAAAACTACACTCTAAATTCAATGATGACCTTATATTTATGAGTGGAGACATTATTTAGTAATTCTAACAATTTTTAAATAAAACATCATTTGAGTGATATTTATAATATTTAATATTTTTTTAATATCAATTCTAGGCTAACCAGGACTTAGAATCTCACATCATCTCAGTGCCTGGATCTAAAAATATTACTAGATATTTTTCAATTTATTCTCCCGAACTTAGGTATTTTCATCATAAAAAATTAGAAGATATAATAAAAATATATATGTATTGAGATCACATCTATTTCTCTCTCTCTCTCTAGTGCTCTCTTGTGGATTAATGTACTACCGCTGGATATGAACTAAAAGAATCACTACCCATGGAATATATTGAATGATTTATCATCAATATGCATTATTTACTCCACAAAGGTTATAACATCCTCAATTTCTAACTTTCCCATGTCGATAATATGTGCCAGGTCAAGCAAATACCTCATAAAATATGTCACATAGATGACATCATATACCCAGTCTAATTATTGTGGTTGATCCAAGTGGCATGGCACCTCGTCGACTCTTTGAAGTATCTGGAATGGGATAATGAAAATTGGTGATACCTATCTGCCCCTTCTAAATATCTTTCATCCACATCAAGGTGATACCGTCAAGAACAAATGTTCTTCCTCATCCAAATCCATAGGCTGTAGCAGTTGGTTCGTATAGGTCTTATGATCACTCTATAGAGTCCTCATCCTCTCCTAGATGATCTCCACCTACATTATTATAGCTCACACCAAATTTGGTCCCATGAGTGATGTCTCTCCTGGGTTATAAAAACATATTGGTGGCCTATAGGGTCGCCCATATAAGGCCTCAAATGGCTATGTAGTTATAGTGGAATGATAGATGTTATTATACCCAAACATTACCATGGGTTGGTGATCCTCCTAATTACATAAAAATTCCATCATGAAATCCTAAAAAATTTCATCAATAACCTGGTTGGTCTTCTTAGTCTATTAGTTAGTCTGGGGGTGAAAGAAACATGCTAATGTCAGAGTTTCTTTCCAATAACAAACTATTTATACTTTTATTATATTAATATTTCATGTATTAAATTTTGAATTAAACATCCTATAACATATTGTTCATATTTTCTACAATAATATAATATAATAATGTTCTAGAGTATTTGTCGAATTTATAAGGTCATAGTTGTTCCCCACTATTATGAGCACCATGAGGTGCTATGACAGTATTCTAAATATAGTTATATGGTTGGATAACATACTACGATGGGACACATAGTATATAGATCATCATGTAAGATTATTTATATGTGGATGATACTTCTTCTCATGAAGTTCACACTTGGTAATCTCTAAGATGAGAGATTATGAGAACATACCAACTGGTAGGAATTGTCTGTGTTTTGGTGTCATCAGATATTATTATCAATGAGAGTGTGTAATGGTCCATAGACTTTACGATTATCATTAATGCATTTAACGACTCACGTAACTATCTTTTTTTATGAAAACTATCATACCATATGTTGGTAGGTGGTAAGGAACATTGGGTGTCTCACAAATGACATGTTATTAAAAAATATATCATGAAAGGATTTTTCCATTACATATTTATGGTAGTAAATATCATTTCCCATTCATTGGAATATAACCGTCTCCCTAAATTCCATGTACATAGTGTAACGATGAGTTTATTTTAGATATTCAAAGAATGATTTATCTAGAAGATAGGTCGATGACACTGTCATGAATCTTAATTAACGAGATTGTGTGACAAAGGGATTATATTACATAGTGAGAATTTGTATGTGTTTGTCGTCGTTGTGACTTTATGTTCTTTCTCTGGGGCACCTTAACCCATTTCTAGACAGCAATCATGGACTTTAGGAAACCCCATAATGAAAATGAGAAATAATCCTAGTGGATCACACACTAATTGTTTCTGGTGATATAGAATAAATTATATTTGAATTTAATTAATGGAATAAATATTAATCTCAAGACTGATGAATAATTTTTTTATTCACATTAGACACATAAATTGAATAAATATTTATTCATCAGATTGTGAATAAAATATATTTATCTATTTTATTGAATATTTAATAAATATTCACTTACAAATTTGTGAATACAATATTTATTTAAGAGAATATAATATTTATTGGCGTATTCAATAAATACAAGATGATTTCTAATGGATGAAGATTGTGTCCAGTGAGAAAATAATTATTTTAGAGTCGGTAAATATTATTTATCCATTTTTCAGATGTGGGGGCACCAAAAAATAATAATAATGTTATTTTTATTATGTGGCTTGTGATTTAATAAATGAATATAATTATATTTAATGGATGATATGCAATTAATATTTAAAACCACAATTCATACTTTATAAATAGACGACTATAAATATTGTGTAAATCATTCAAAACCAATTCCATGTTTTGGAATAATGGATTATTTCCCACTGAGAATTCTCTGTCGAATCCTAATACTCAATCCTTCTCAATAAAGATAAAACAGAGAGAGAATTTCTTCAAGACCGAAGGACGAGCAATCAAAAATGAACTAAGAAAGAATTTAAATTATCCATGCTAGCACCTAGATAATGACTGGCATTTCATAGAGAACATTGTAGCATGTATGGATCGCTTCTTGAAGGGTACTACCCTTGGATCCTGAGAAGTTCAATGAAGGAAATCTGGAAGGGCCTTTTTGGATGATCAACAAACATTAATGATGAATTTACCTATGCCCATGTGTTTATTTCTTCAGATATTAAATAATTCATTTATAAATATGACGTTCAAGAAACTCACACTTGGTTTTATATGTGATTATTAAAATAAATTTTCATATATCACCCTCCACTGTATGATTCTGTTGTGCCTAAAACCAATAAGAGGTATTAGAGGTATCATGTTTAAATTTATATTTATTAATCTTTTTGTTGATATATCCACAAAATTGGTTGTATTTTCTTTCATGTTATTCATTATTTAATCTAATTTGAATTAACATGCTCTAAATATATTAATCATGTTCATTTTGTGTATCATTTTTTTAAATGTTTAATAAAAATAAATAATGACTGAAGATTCCATCGGGTAGTGAAAATTCAATGGTTGGTAAAACTAGGTTACAAAGTGTGTGGCCAAGGCACAAGATGTATACCAATTCATAATGTTTCAAGATGCACTGAAAAAATAATTACACGCGGTGATTTTATTTCACACTGCATGTTGACCGGGCCATCTTGGAATACTACAAGAAGATTCAAGGTCCGTAATTGGTTTCTATACCACATTTAATATGGATGAGTCAACACACTGAATCACCAAGCATGTGTCTTGGATAAAGGACAACGGAGGTACATGACACGTAGGACATATGCACGCCGTGTTTTCTCCTATTAATGGAAAAAATAAAAATTATATTAAACTTGAAATTAAAGCATTAAAACATTATATTATTGATTATCACATTGTAATGTGTTTGATAATTTAATAATGGTTCATGATAATTTTAAAAGCTCAGTTAGTTTATGGTAATTAATATGTCATTATTAGTTCTTACGTTTAATTTCCATGAATTCCATTATTCCTAGTTATCTCCAATACGATCTCATTATCATTATAATGAAATAGAATTAACTAATTAATTAATGTAAGCTTTTATATCTTAAATAATAAAATAACTGATAATGAAATTAATTTTAGCTAATTACTTTTTTGTATTATTTGTTTTCTAGACAGTTCATGAGCATGACCAAGACCTAGGTATGTGTTCAAATTTATTTAATAAAATTTATTTCATGGTATTTCAATGATTTAATATTAAATTAAAAGATGGCACATAAGTATTTCCTCCCTAAATTATTACATAGGACATTCGTGTCCAAAGAAATATATGTAATTCCCTTTAACCAATCATTTCCTTCCCCTCACCTATGTGTGAGTAAAATATATTTGTCATTAATGGACCATCCGAAGATGTATGGGGACAATTGAAGATGGAACCATAATGGTTCCAAGTTGGTGATACATATGTGGACACATGGAATTATATTGTTCCTACTATGTCTAGCACAAGGAGTTATTTCCCTGAGGTCATAGGTTGATTTAATGTACTCTCATTAAATAAAAAATTAGATAAGATCGTGATCTAGTAGTTTAATTATTTACTTATTTACATTCTAATGCATTAAAATTATATTTATTGAGGTAAAACTATGATCACATATTTGAATGAATTAATATGAAAAGATAGAATTTAAATAAAGTAGATTATATGTAAATGTTTTATCCAAAAATGGTTAATTAATAATGTAAACATCCACTTAAATAATACCAAGACATGTAAAAGATAAAACAAGACAAAAATTAATTCATAATATAATAAAATCCATCAATGTAACATTATGTCAGACTAAGCCTTCCAATACCTGATTATGATCAAAACCCAATAGAACTATGTGTTTGACTAACCCTTGTTGGCACACTAACTTTTATATGTGGTGTTCTTATGGATGTTTTGGGTTGAAATAACCATTTTACATAAATAGGAGTATCCCTTTCTAAACATGGAGTTATTTGGTGGCATGTGATGAGAAAATCTATGTTAGGATTTTAGGATTGGTGAGTCCCCTCAATGTATCAAGGAGTTATAAACCCATATTTGGAAAAGGATGGCCTACCTAAAAACTATCAAAATAGCCCGACCAACACTTGTGGGGGTTTTGTGAAGGGTAATATGAATCTTTGACACTATAATTCCCTAGAAACTAGACTATCCAAGTTAAATGGTGAGGGTTATTGGGACTGGATAAAATACTGAGAGATTTAATAAAATCAATTAATTATTTCTATGAAAATATGTAATCAAGAATAATACTTATAATATTCTCTTGAAATTTTAGAATAAAATTACAAGAACACTACCCCTATAATAAATATGGGATAAATAAAATATACACACTGGAAGTAACTTCAAGGAGTTATTTAGACACCATCGAGTTATTATACACCATGAAGAAAAATCCTACATGCTATAATCCACAATTCCTAACCCACTTACTCAAGAGGCGAATGATGAAGAGTTCATAGTCAACGAAAAACATACGAATGACGTGATCGATGTTAAATTCCTTTTGATTTCATCTATGTCTAGTGAACTCATAAAGTCTCATGAAAACGTGGACGTGTATAGCATGCTTAAGAACCTCCATGGTATTTACCAAGAGTGATTTAGATATGAACTATTTGTGATTACTAAGAAACTATTTCAATGTATGATTGGAGAGGGTTCCCCAGATCAGCCTCACATAGTTGTTCTCATTGGAAATATTGATCGTGTAGAGGTTCTAGATTTTAATCTCCCTGAAGAACTAGGCACTGATATAATTATGGAATCACCCCCTCAGAGCATCTCAATTTTATTGTGAATTTTAATATGAAAAAAATTGTTAAGTATCTGTCAGATCTTATAAACTCCTTCACTAAGTAGTTAAATATATTGTAACAACTAGGCCCCACTAACATCACATGCACAACACATAAACAAGTTCATCGGGTCCTAGCCCGGAAGGTACCAATTGTTTCCCTACAGACACATGGTCCCCACCCTGGGTCCCACCCAGGTGCCCAAATAGTTCATCTGACTAATGACAGTACCCACAAGACAAATCATGTAATTACTAGTATTTTTTTCCTCATACACACACACACCTTGGGATGATTCCCAGAAGGTTACCTATCTTGATCACCACTTTAGGTCAAACATGCTTAACTATGGAGTTCTAATCAGGTAGGCTATTGAAAAGAAAGCTCCACATTTTTGACATGATTCATATAATTTAGTCATTTAACCCATTATCATTCTGGGGTGCAACATTCACCCCCTCACTTGAGCACAACGTCCATGTTATGGTCCCCACATCTCAACCCAGGCAGTGTACCACACATAAGTCTGGGTACCGTTAATATTCTTAATCATCCTATAGAGCTTTTAACTTGTGAAATTGATATTACTGCACCCCATGATACAAAAAATTGAAGGGTCACCATAGTCCCATTTTTGAATTATCTCTATCATATGTTGAGCTTTCTTTGAGTTGTTTGTTGGTACTCGATATGGAGTCTCTTGATTCTATATTTGGGATGGAATAGCTAATTTCCAATAAAGCCCATATTAATTGTTATATTCAATGGGTATACCTTAATACACCTAATGTGTCTCTTGTATTTCAAGGAGAATGTGACCCAAGGTCAAGCTGAGCCGAAGATTCTTATCTAGAGTTTGAGAAAGTTATATGAGTGTTTTATTTTAAACAGTACTGAGATTTGAATGAGTGGTGATCTCCCTCTAGTCATCATTGAGTTTCCCAAATTATTTCATTATGAATTCCCTAGTTTTCTACTGGTATGGAAGGTTCTGTTTTCTATTGACTTAATAGCTAGCACTCAACGAGTTTCAATTCAATCTTACCACACGACTTTAATTGAACTGAAATAGTTGAAGTCCCAGTTGGATCTTTTTAATGAGGATATGTTTCAATCTTGTGTTCTTGATTTTTTTGGGCTCGGGATAATCATGTATTTTTTCATAGGATACTTAATGTAAATATAAAATGATAATTTAGAAATTATCCAAGGGTGATAAAATATTATGACACATAATATTTTAATAAATAATTTTTTTAATCCATGAAAGATAAAATTTATCTCATGTAATATTTTATTACCTAGAAAAATAAAATATAGGTATATAATTATCAAATAAGGTTAATAATTATCCTCATGAATATTTATTTAAATTTCATGTGTTAACATAAAATTATAATATTGTGATTATATAAGAGTTATAAAATGTAATCACATGTAACATTTTAATTCCTTTTGAAATAAAATATATGTTTTGGTTCTGGAAACCCTAGAGGAGTGTCTAAAATTGGTGTGTCGATGCTTACGATAAATTTTTCATTAGTAGGTGTATTAAACCAAAATGTGTGGATTACTAAGGCCACTAACATCAGTGACCTTTAGGAATGTGGTTCTGTTCCGATTGGCCAAATTGATTGTCCTTGTATTGCTTGAATTATTTAAATTGTTGATTTAAATTCAATTTCTCAAATTTTATTTCAATTAAACTGAGAAAAACCAGATTATAGTGAATCAAGATATTTGAAATTCATTTGGAGTGGAAATTTGGAAAACCCCTGATTCAATTAATAATGAAATTGGATGATTTAAATTGTTTAATTTAAATTATAGATTTGATGAAAATTATTTCAATTAAATTGTTGAATATAATTGTGGAAATATGTTGTGTAATGATGGAATTGGTTTTGAATGGATTTCAAATAGGTGAAAATGGTTTAAAATGATTTGATAGAAACTAGTGGTTTAATCTTGTGAAAAAAGAATGTTTTTGAATAAAACCTGTTTTTCTTTTAAAGGGAAAGAAATTGGAAAATTTGAAATGGATGAATGGTATTGATCGTATTTTTATTTAGTCATAAAATAGTTCACCATTAATGTAATAGTGAATTCAAGTCATAGGTAGTTAGTGAGTTATTTGGATACAAACTGTAGTATGAAAACATCGTAAAACATACTCATGGCAGGTCAAATCCCTAACGGGTTGGTGATGAGTCTCCTTTGGCCAATTTGATATGGATGTCTGTATACACATTTTTTATATTTCACATAGAGAGTGTATAATCCTTTAGCTGGTTAATAAAATCATACATTTTGGTAGATGACCATGTTGCTCACATGTTTATTTATATTTGAGATATAAATGTATGCCAATGTTTGTTTTAACTACAGACATGCCTGGTGAATTTATATAAACTATTTTATATAAATGTTTTACTTAGGCCATTGTTGTAGAAATATTACATCTCTTGTAAAGTAAATCCTGTGCTTGAAATTTATTTTCCATCAATTTGAAAATGTATAGCAAGTTTTATAAATATGACTTTAAATTTCCAATACAGTTTATTTTGAAAATTGCAAGCTTTTATTTGGTTATTCTATTTATGAAATATTTTAGGGAGTCTTTGGTGGTATCCTACTGGGATTAGGATCAAACCATACTTTTTCATTTGGGTTTTTGCAGACTTTCTTCATCCAAGTTTGAGAAAATGGAATGGTTCTCTTAGAGGTGGATCCAACTATTGAGCATTGGTCTTGCAGAGTTGTGCTATTCATGTCCTTGGACTATTTTCCCTATTTTTTTACTTTGGTTTTATCACATTGGGCTGGTTTACTACTTTTTTAATTTTGGGACTTTAATCCCAGTTGAGTTTCTTTTGTTATGTATACTGGATTGTTTCTTTTCTATCGCATTCTTGGTGGAAAAATCGTTCCCACATGCTTTTTAGGTGATGCCAAGTACCAGTCACTAACCCATGGGGATTAGGAATGACCTTTAGGATATGTCAGAGCCAGCTTGGTTATCAAGTTAACTGGGTACCCGAGCTGGTTCGTGAAAGATATGAGGCTTGAAAAGACTTCTCTCATTATTGTGAACAAAAAAGGGAATTCATTGATCTCTAAGCCCAAAAATATATCATTCACTTATAAGAAGAATAATACCAATCTGAATGTAAAGGATCATGATGTATTCTATTTATAATGTGGAAAAAAGTTCCATTGGAGGAAAAACTACATCCAGCTAAAAACGCAAGAGGTATCTTCATGTGTGTTTTTTATCGAATTCAATTTAGCTTCATAATTATACATTCCATTGTGGCATACCATGACTATGTGATTTGGAAAATAGATGTCAAAATATCTTTCCTAAAAGGGAACCCTTAGGAAGATATCTACATGACACAACCTGAAGGGTTTGTGACTCCAAATTATTAAAAATAAGATAATCAAATTGGAAAACTATATTTATGGAATAAAGTAAGAATCCATGTCATTGAACATTCTTTTTCAGGAATCCATAAAGTAATTTGGTATTATAAATAATGAATTTGAGCCTTGTGTCTACCAACAATTCAGTTGGGGTGTATTCGTTTTCTTAATACTATATGATGATGTCATATTACTTATTTGAAATGAAATACAGTCTTACAAACTATTAAGGAATGGTTGAATAATTGATTCTCCATTAAAGTCATAGTGAAGAAGTATATATTCATGGGATCATGATCCATCATGATAGATCCTAGAGGTTTCTCAGCCTAAGAAAAAGTACATGTATTGACAAGATGCTGAGGATATTCTGTATTGAACAATCCAATAAGGGATTGTTGACAAAGTCACACTGAATTCATATTCCCAAGAAAAAGAGTCATAAAAAAATGAAGAAAGAAATATAATGGAACAAAATCCATTTACATTAGTGATTGGGAAGTCATTTATGCTCTTCTATGTACTAGTATATAGGTCGCCTACAAATTAAGTGTTGTTGAAAGATTTCAATATGATTCAAGAGACCTCCATTGGAGGGAAGTCAAGAATAATCTATGTATATGAGGCATATACGGATATTTTACTTGTTTATGGAGGAGATGAGGAACTACACATCAGATTATATAAAAATTCTAGTTTATAGACCGATCAAGATGACATGAATTCACAAACAAGATACATCTTCACTTTGAATGGAGGTGTTTTGAGCAGAAAGTACTCAATGTAGGCTATGGTCATAGATTTTATAGAAGATTTTGAGTATATTGTAGCTTCTATGGAAGATAAAGAAAAAAATTGGATGCACAATTTCATCCAAGAGCATGATGTGGTACCTAGAAGTAAAGAGCCCATCACACTCTATTGTGATAATACTACACTGATGGCTCTCACAAAAGAGTCTAGATCACATTAGCGGATGAAGCACATACTTCAAAATTATCATCTCTTGGTGGATTTTTCTCATAGGGGTTATGCTAAAGTGAATGTTCTATTGAATAAAAAATGTTGGACCCCTTGACTAGTGCCCTGAATCCACCAAAACATGATTATAATGTGAGGTATAGAAAACTGAATGTTGTAGGCAGATGTCTCCTTTCCATGTTAGAGTTTTTAGAGTTAGTTTAATAAAACCAACTATTTGTAGTTTGATTACATGATTATTTGATGTATTAAGTGATAAATTAAACCTATTACTCTATATTTTTCACTATTTTTCATGACCATAATGTAATTATTTCATAGAGTATTTTTTGCGTTGATAGGGTCATAGTAGTTCCCTGATAGGATGAGAAAATTGATATGCTATGACAATATTCTTAATGAACTTCTCTAGTTGGATAACATAATATGATGGGGAAAATAGTATATAGTCCATCAAGGGTGAGTTCTCATAAGAAGACAAGACTTATTGTCAAGAAGCTCACACTTGGTAATTGCCACGATTGGAGATTATGATAACAAACCCTCCAGTAGGAATTCTACACATCTTGGTGTCATAAGATATACCAATCTATGATCATGTGTAATGGTCCTTAACTTTATGATTATTATTAATTCATGTCACGACTCATGAACTTATATTTGCTGAGGAAAACTATCACACCAAATGTGGGCGGGAAGTAGGGTACATTGGGGGCATCACGAATGAAAAGTTATTAATGGATAAGTCAAGTCATTATTTGTCCCTTCCATATTTATTGAAGTTGAAATCTCAACCCTTTGATTGAAATATAACTATCAACCTAAATTCCATGGTCATGGTGTAAGGACAATTTTATTTCAGATATTCAAGGAATGATGTATCATGCATACAAGTTGATGACACAATCATGAAACCTACATGATGTGATTGTGTGACAAAGGCATTATATTAAACAGTTATAATTCATATGTGATTTTCAACATGGAGACTTTTATTTCTTTCTCTTAGGTTCCTTTAAACATTTCTAAATAACAATATTAGATCTTAGGTAATCTAGTGTAATGATAATGAGAATGAATCACAATGGGTCAAACACTAAGTGTTTGTGGTGGTCTTGATTAAATTTGATTTTAATTTAATTAATGGACGAACTATTATTCTCACTATAGAGGAATGAATTTATTCAAATTATATTGGTTGCATAAAATAAATAAATATTTTTTCATCCAATTGTGAATAAAATATATATATTTTGGATATTAAATAAATAAATAAATACTGGTTTTTAAATAAAATATATTTTTAAGAGAATAAAATATTTATTTGGGTATTTAAAAAATACAAGAGGAGTTTGAATGGACGAAGACTGTGTTTGGTGAGAAAATAATTATTTATGAGTCTAAAAATATTATTTATCCTTTTGCGCAAGAAGTCACACAAAAAAATAATGACAATTATAGTAATATGTAGCATGTTATTTCATTAATGGTTATAATTATTTTTAATGGTTTTTATGCAATTCAATTTTTTAATAGAAATCCCATATCTTTAAATAGACGGCAACATCTAATGTGTAATTCATTCAGAACAAATTCCATGTTTGGGAATAGATAATTGTTGTGCATAATTAATTCTCCCTCGACTCCACCTCCTCTCTCCCTACTAGGAACGAGAATCCCAAGGGAAAATTTCTTAATGAATGAAGAACGTGGAATCAAGAATGAACAATGGAAGACATTTTATTCATCATTCTAGAACCTGAATAATTAGTGGCCTTGCTCAGAGACTATTGAACCATGTGTGCATCACCACTAGAGTGATTCAACCATTGGATCCTTGCACGCGTAATGAATGAAATCCAAAATGGCCTTTTCGGATAGTCAACAATCATCACCATAGAATGTTCCAATACCAAGTATTTATTTCTTCAGAAATTAAGAAAATTAATTATAAATTTGATATGCAAGTTCCTTACTATTGGTTTTGGGAAATGATTATTAACATAAATTTTAATATATCACCCACTAATAATTTCTTTCACTATACCAATAACCAACTGATAAAATATAACTAATTCCCAAAATCCACCTATAATATTTTCCACAATCAAGACATTGGTTGGTCATTATAGTCATAAATGATCATAAAGGGAACTCCATGGATATGAACTATATCGTCCCAATAAAGGCACCATGAGCTCTGTACTTAATGCTTATATTGAGTGGATCAGAAGTGGTCTGACATGGGGAGTCAGTCTACGATCACCCATATGAAATTTTGTCCTCTAGATATAAATCATAACTCCATCAGGATGTCCATATATATACCATACCACTTCTACTATGGCACCAAAAGGGGTTGAGTTAGAATCTCTAGATCATAGGGCCCATCCTTCAACTTTTAACAAGTGAGACATCGAGAGAGATCAACTTTTATAATGATTTATTCATTCTGAGCCACCAAAACTGATATTGATGGTCATAGTAAATCATTTACACACCTCGATGTACAACCATAGAGGATTTAAGAAACTACCTCATCAACTCAGCATATAATAATACTGAGACAATATTCCATCCACTGAAAGGGATGATATTATCCACACCTTCAAAAAATACATCAAGGGAATGTCTAATGTAGATCTGAGTATGTAAGGTATCATAGTTAGTATCTCTATACTGGGATTCCCTAACACAATGTATATGTGACAGGGTAACTGAAGGTACCAGGTTTCACAATGGAAGCCTATGGGAATGGGATTAAAAAAATTTCATTGAAGATCGATGTTACCATGTCATTGATGATGAAGCGCTACCATAGATAAATCCCAAGGATCACATATGATAAATTTTAAATGCAAAAGAAACAATAAATACTCATTTGGATCTCGAACTACATGTTTATCATCCATATGTCTCTATAAATCATTTCTCAATGAATCTGAAGAAAAATTCCCTTATATTTTCCACACATGCTTCAAAAATATGTGGGAGCAATTACCATTGAATTATATGGGTTAAAAAAAGATATAACGATGCCTTCAATATCTTGATGATCGATACATTGACTTTCCTATAATGGGTGAGGGAGATTTCAATCTGATCACATGGATAGCATGATTATATCTCAAAAATGTGTGTTAGTAGAGATAATCCCTCAATAAATTATAGTGAATAGTCATTATGTGAGAGCCATTATCCATTGATATATTGTCAGTTTAAAAATTGTCTGGAAAATAATCCTCAACTCCCAAATATATATTACCCACTATATAGACTCTAAATGATATATTATAGCTGAATTACTAAGTCATAAATATCATATATATACTTATCACTTACTTGTAATATAATAAATATATTACTTGATAAAAGGGATTCATTTATTATACTCTTTATTACAAAAAATTTAAATGAACTATGGATATTAAAATAATATTTGGTCATATGATATTTTTCATGTTTTTAAATTAATACATATAAAATATATTTAATGAATAAATATATTACTAATTATTCTAAACTCAAATATTGTGAATTTATTTATTCATTATTGATCGTACACCCTTGGACATATCCTCAACCCCAGTGGTAGAGCCCACCATTCCCTAAGCTCATAATCATCAAAATAGGGGATACTTTTAAATGCACTATTGTGTGTGCCCCTCTAGGCCCTTATCTCGATAGTAGTGAATACTATCCACAAACAAAGAGTGGATTCTAGTAACCCATCATGGAACCTAAAGAGATAATGAGTAGTCATAGAAACAATAACCTTTATATAGATGCATGCCATGTAATATAATCTCTTTGTCTCATGATATATCATAAAGTATGACAAACACATTGTGTCATTATCTATTCTTGATTTATTACTTTTTGACATTACTAGATGAATTTTACTTCTTATACTAATGCTAGTGACTTTAGAAAGGTAATACCATCCGGATCATCTGGGCCAAAGGTATTTATTCCTTTAGATTGTTACATAATCTATATTGGTTATTAAATCAATGTTATTAGACCAATGATTCACCCAATTAAATCTAACTCACTGTGAATTCAATAACATGGTTTTTCTTTTACGAAAAAGTACATGATCAAATGATATGCCCCAATAATAATTTGATGTCCATAGACCATTACGAATGTTCACATGTAGGAATGACTAAGGATACCCAGAACATGTGGTGTTTCTATTGGTGGTTCATTCCTCAAGGTATATTCTACTCCAGATCATAATGGGTGAACTTCATGAGAATAAGTCTGAATTCTTATGATCCCACACCACCTGATAGGAATACAAAAAATGGTTCCAGTTATAATGATAATCTAGACCAAAATGCAATTTTTAAGATTAATTTCATAGTATCAAAAGGTTCTCATTATAGTCAGGGAACTACTATAACCTTTTGATATGAAAACTAATTTATGGTTTTTAATATGTAATTAGTGGATAATGTAATATAATAACTATAATGGAATGAAAATATCATGAGTAACCCACTATTTAAAAGGTATGGTAATAAAAAATTATTGATTAGTTAGTTATGGGGAACCCACTATTACTACACTACCACTTGAAGTAGATCCAACATTATAATGAACCTTGTTAGCATTTACATGAAAACATCATGTTTTGTAAAGTCTTGGTTTTATTACTTGGATGGACCCATTTACACTATATGGAAATTATGTTATCTATTACTATACCTCCTTGTGTAAAACTCTTCATGTGATGTAAACTTCAAGTAAATATCCTAAATCTAATATCTAAACATGACTTCTATTCCACTAGTTGTAGTAGAATTATCCTAATTTATATTACGAAAAACAGGTATATTCCATGGGAAATTCCAAGAAAAAAAATCATTTCATATTATACACTAATTCATCAGATTCATCATATGGTATAATATACTAGTTTTTTTAGATATGCACTCCACTACCTTTAATGATCATGTCCTTCTAATTACCTTATCCTAACTATGATATAAGATCATATTGATATATATGAAGACTAATTCCCATCCCCTTATTACTAGTATCACTTCTTGTCCTCATATATGGTATATATCCATTGTACTTATTATAGAAAATTTTGATAATTCTAATTGCTTCCCTTACTGTTCTCCTAGATACAAATTATATTTTCCTCCCATAAATTTTATGCTGAAAAAACATTTCTTGTAAATATCAAGGAATATGTTATTAAATTATAACAAAAGCATATGAGATTCAACTTACCACATTATTCTCCTCCCATGTATCATGCATGTTATATAGGAGATATTTATTCCACGTGAAATTTGATAATAACTCTCACTTGATTTTTTTCAATTTATGTTTTAAAATAACTTTTCAATATATGTAATATTGGCTAGGTCTATGAACCCGTTAGATCAACTTCATTAAATCATGTTCCCAATAAAGTATGTTTCTAATTTCACTCAATATATAGTGAATTTCATTAATTCTGGTCTTTAAAAATTGTTTGACCATAAATTTTTTCCATATGTTGCCAACAATACTATACGTGGAAAACAAGGGAGATCCCACTAACCTAATGTAGACTCTTGGAAAAAAATTCATTAAAAATGTATATTCTATGATCAAATTTTATAAATCAATTTTAAAATATATTTACATAAATTTCACCCATTATTATCATTCCTCCGCATCAACAACCCTTTATGGTTTCTTTGTATAAACACCTTACATGAAAGTTGGTCTTCAAATCCAATGCACAATTTAATGATCAAAGAATGTAGTTATTCCACATAAAATTATAATGGATTTACGACTGAGGAACTGGTATAAAAAATCGATACATATTGGTTCCAAACTTATACCATCCATGCATAATCTCACATGAATACCCACGACCGTATTTAAAATTATAAGCCCATGTCTGCTGCTACATGGAATCTATTATTGAATTATTAATTGAGATTTTAAAATCTACATAATTTCCATGCACTGCTTAATTGTAGGAATCATTATCCTAAATTAATACTTTATCATGGATCCCCGTGAATGAAAAACCATGAAATTTTTTTATCCTTCCTATGTAGTATGTATCTTTATTACATTCATCTTCGACAACATCTTATAGATCATATTCTAATTCAAAACACGTGTGCATCAAAAACATTGACTTAACCCAAGTCAATATTACCCACACTATCTCAAATTGATATATTCACCATTTTATATAAATATATTATGTCACATTTCTATTTGTTTTACATAATATAAATTTCCATAATAACCATAGAAAACATTAGGATAACTACTTTATATTCACATTACATTTCACAGTATGTAAGTTTGATAGTAGTATAACAAATTATATGCCTCTAAATATATTTTATTATAACATAATGTATTAATATCATAATAATACTCTTATGATATCCAATTTCATTATAATTTTTGTATATTTATGGTATATAACTTCCATTTGGGAAGCATTTCTTAGAAAATAATGGATGTGTTTGGAAATGGATAAAGGTCCCCACATTGATTCTCTTTTTACCTATATCATGACTCTGATATCTATATGGAAATGTGAATTTAGGAAATAATCCTCACTATACTTGTTTTATCAATTTTCATAGGTAAGAATCATAATTTACCCTCATTTGTTAGATTCATATATTTGATGTGGATTAGGTAATGTGGATTTAGGAATTACTATATGCTACATTATATTGATCAATGAATGGTTGGTCAAGATATTCTTCAACTCAAAAACACAAAGAATGTCATATTTTCTAAAAATTATTATACCACACATCACATTAAAATCATTTAATAAAATTTTATATAAATATTATGAACTATATTTACCACTAGATTAACCATGGAATAGTTTGCTATCTCTAGATGAAATTATTCTGAAATATTTGTGGTGTTCCTTTTGTAACAAATTTTTTTTTCAATACTATGTATATAAGTTTTTAAATAATACCTTATGTCTTTAACTCCATAGAGTCTAAAAATTACTTTGTATATACTTGAGAACTACATATTTTTTTGTTGAAAAAGTATTATCTTTTTACAACTGGGTATTACATGTTATACCTTTCATATTCCTCACTTGTTGTCTATATTTCAAAATAAACTATTAGATTTGTATAAAACACCCCAAAAAACATTAATCACAAAATGGAATAATTTATCCTTATTTCCAAATTACACATGAGATAAATGTTTTGGTAATACTCAAGAAAATTTCTACTATAACCATTTTCATTGAAATTAAGAAGTTTTGTGCCTCTCATCACTCACATAAGAGCCACCCTTTAACTATCACTTAGAGGAAACTCATTACATATATTAACATTTATATACTTAATTTCTTATTGTATTTAAAAAAATATATCTAATAATCATATTTTATTCAATACTCTAGAAATATGAGGAAACCTTAGTTATAATTGATGAATATTCTTAAAAAATAAGTGAATTATTTATTCTTCAATTCAGTTTATTTAATTTATCTTCCATAGAATTATCTCATGAAATGCATTAAAACTAACCCCATGTATAATACATATGTATTTTTAATGATATATCAAAGGCTCCTTTGGTAATAACATTCTGCTTTCCACTTTCTCCTTCTCTTTGTCACGACCCGTCCTCGGGGCCCGTGCCGTGACAACCCCAAGCCCGCCTTCCATAGGCCAGGGGCTGGCGACTAGCACCAAGGCGTAAATCCCGGTAAAAAGGGAAGAAATTGCCTTTGTAAAGTAAAAAAGACCACAGAGTAAGCAAGCAGAAAAGTAAATGGGCCAGTATACAAACCCAACTGAAAGTAAAGTACAACTCGAAAGGGAAAACATCAACTGTAAAGTAAAAGCCGCTACACCGAGCTGTCCACTGGAAATCCCACCTGAAGGGTGGGTACAGATAGCTCTAATGCTCCTCGGGTCCCGCCGTCCGCTCCGAGCATGTCCCGCCCAGTGGTCCACCTCCAGGTACCGTCCTGCTCTGCAAGCCTCAGCCATGATCAATGCTGTCCGTCGTCTGCAACCAAGACAACGTAGTGCGGGCATAGTCCGTGCAGGGGTGAGTATAACGATACTCAGTAGGGACCCCGAGACCCTCAAGGTCTCACTAAAACCAACAAGGATAACCACAAAGAAGATCTCAACAGATAACCTCTACTTAGATATATGTCCATACATATACCTAATTTATCAAGTAACCCATCTTAATCATGAGGCAAACACAAGGTCAAAAGTCTCAGCTCAAACCAGGATTTTCATCATCGAAATCGTAACTGCTGAAGAGCTCCGTCTCTAGAGTGTACAGTGGTCCTGTCACAACTCCGAGGTACTGCCCACTAACTTAAGACTGCTGTAGTACTCCACCTATCGAATATTGCGGGCCAGCCGCTACCACCAAGCGCTTCCATGTGCCGCTACAACCAAGCGCACCACTATCGTGGGTCTGCCGCTACAACCAAGCGCTCCCATGTGCCGCTACAACCAAGCGCACCTCTGTCGTGGGTCTGCTGCTACAACAAAGCGCTCCCATGTGCCGCTACAACCAAGCGCACCTCTGTCGTGAGTCTGCCGCTACAACCAAGCGCTCCGAGGTGCCGCTACATCCAAGCGCACCTCTGTCGTGGGTCTGTCGCTAGAACCAAGCGCTCCCATGTGCCGCTACAACCAAGCGCACCTCTGTCGTGGGTCTGCCGCTACAACCAAGCGCTCCCATGTGCCGCTACAACCAAGCGCACCTCTGTCGTGGGTTTGCCGCTACAACCAAGCGCTCCCATGTTCCGCTACAACCAAGCGCACCTCTGTCGTGGGTCTGCCGCTACAACCAAGCGCTCTCATGTGCCGCTACAACCAAGCGCACCTCTATAACACACCGAGTCGTTCGATCAGTAGTCATCGGGTCTCAGTCAGCTACACGGTCTCCGTGCTCCGCCCGCTCGTCTCCGGGAGGGTCCGCTCCACGAGCTACTGGTCGATACTCCAAGTATCACAAAGTCCCGCAAGTAAGTATCTCAAAGGACCACCTCGTCATAGGGGTCTCAACGCAACAGACGGCGCGTCAATCAGACGCCCGGTCTGTGAGTTATTAGCCTTTTCGTCCCAGGGGCCCGGTTGGTTTCGTGTGCGAACCAATACGGCTGTAACTAACTATACCCCGAACACTCATAGGGTACACTCATAGGGACCGTTTTTCAACGTGATCACCAACGCCGCTGACGGTTCGTCAAACGGACGTCTGGTCTGAAAGATATCAGCTTTTCCGTTCCAGGGGCCTGGTTGGATTTCAGTGCGATCCAACCCGGCCACTATCCATCTGCATCCAAAACTCGGGCGGAGGATTCCAAAAGTTCCATCTCATCAAGAGGAAAGCAACGAGACAGACGGCGCGTCAATCGGACGCCCGGTCTGTGAGTTATGGGCTTTTTCGTTCTAGGAGCCCGGTTGGATTCGTGAGCGAACCAACCTGACCGCACTCCGACGGCATCCCAACCTCGAGCGGAGTAATCCAAAAGATCCGTCTCACTTAGAGGAATTCAACAAAGCTGACGGCACGCCAATCGGACGTCCGTAGCTCAAGATATGAGCGTTTCCGCTCCGAGGGCCCGGTTGGTTTCGTGTACAAACCAACCCGTCCGAACCCAAAGTATTCCGAAACCTTGAGTGCGATAAACCGAAACGACCGTCTCACTCCAAGGATTGTGTTGCCGCTGACGGCGAGTCGTTTGGAGGCCCGTAGCTCATGTTACGGGCGTTTAAACGAAAGTCGTCCGAAGACGGGGGGTCCGGGCCCGGCCCGACCCCCCCTGGTTGGCCCGAACCGGGTCGGGTCCGACCCGGTTGGCTTGGCCCGGCCCGGCCAGGGCCGGTCCGGCTCGGCTCGGTCGAGCGGCCGTGCGGCCGACGCGGGGGAAAGCCGCCGCCCCGCGTGACACCCCCGCGGCACCCGCGGGGTGTCGGCCCGACAGCCGGACGCGCCGCGTGACAACCCCACGGCACCCGCGGGGTGCCGCCCTGGACACCCGCGGGGTGCCGCGTGACAACCCCGCGGCACCCGCGGGGTGTCGCCCTGGACACCTGCGGGGTGCCGCGGGACAACCCCGCGGTACCCGCGGGGTGTCGCCCTGGACACCGGCGGGGTGCCGCGCGACAACCCCGCGGCACCCGCGGGGTGTCGCCCTGGACACCTGCGGGGTGCCGCGGGACAACCCCGCGGCACCCGCGGGGTGACGCCCTGGACACCCGCGGGGTGCCGCGGGACAACCCTGCGGCACCAGCGGGGTGTCACCCTGGACACCCGCGGGGTGCCGCCGCCTCCGGCCGCCGCGCCGGCGACCCGCGCCACCACCGGCTTTTGCGGGCCGCCAGAGTCGCTCCGGTGGCCCGTTTTCCTTCCCGTCTGCGCCGTTGTTCCTCCCGGGTTCCGTTCTTTACTGCGGGATCATCAAATTGCCCTCGCATCATATTTTTCCATCGCCCGCCAAATCCGCAAAACAAGAAGAACGACGGAGGGTTGTCGGGCCGTGTTCGTTTGACCCGCACCCTCCGCGTTAGATAAAAGCAATGGGAGGAAAAAAAATGTTCAACACATGAACCGACAATTTAAAAAAAAAATAAAATTGTTCATTTGAAACCGGTTCTTTATTTTTTAAAGAATGTTCATGGGAATTTAAAGAGGGGTATTCCAAAATATAAAATCCCTACCTCGTTGATCATCGCGCGCGGGCGTTCTTCGCGGAAAAGCTCGTCGCGGAAGAGTGGGATTGTCGCGTCGTCGCGGGGAGGCGTCGCGTCGTCACGGAATACATCGTTGCATCGGTGAACTCAAGCAGCCGATCGAAGATCCGTCGCGGAGGAAGAGACGTCGCAGAAGAACGTTGTCGGCGTCGCGGATCACGGCGTCGCATCGTCGATTTCCGGGTTCGGCGTTTTTCGCGTCCTTCGCGTTTTCGCGAAGGAGGATGAAGGTTCAAGGATCCTCTCTCAATGAGTAATCCTCCAAAAGAAATTGGTTGGCCTTATTTTATTATTATGCCAACACACGGAAAAGGGTAAGAAACGACCCATCAATTCGTTGAATTAATTCAACGAAAGATATAGCTCATTTAATTTACGAAATAAACCGCCCAATTAAATGGTCTGTTAAGAATTTAGAAAACGCGTCAGTTGACTTTCATAATGACGGGTTTTTGCGGGTGCGTTACTTAGCGGAATGAAACGGCGGGGCTCGTGTGGGCCCCACCTCACAAATACCTTACAAAGGGGGTAGGATATTTCTGGATAGCATCCTATCCGGTTCAACTCAGTTCAAGCCGCCTTTAAGTGGATTCAAGTTGCTTCCAAGTGGCTTAAGTGAAATAAAATAAAGTTGTCGAAAAATTATTTTATTTCTTAACTTTAAGCCCAAAAATTAAAAACCACACCCGAGCAAACACAACTCCGGAAGAGGCGTTTCTAAGAGAATACCGGCGCTGCGATTTCATCGGTTCCCTCAGAATTCGATTCCGGGCACCGGTTCAAAAGTTAGAAAAACCCGCTCGTCCGTTCACTGAACGTACCCGAGCCAAAACTTCGGAAAATGATATCCGGGCACACCGGGCCTCGGAATCAGGTGCCGTTAGAGACTGTGCTCTTGAAAAATTCCAAATAAAATTAAGAAAAAAATTTCCTTGAAATTTACGGGTCTTTACATTACTCCCACCACAGGGCTTTATGTCCCCGTAAAGCTTCAACACAAACTAGGGATACAAAGGCGGTACTGAGCACGCATCTGAGCCTCCCGCTCCCATGTGCTCCCTGGAGGTTCCCGTGCTGCCATCTGATGTGCACAAGAGGAATCGATCATCCACGTAGGACCCGCTCCTGTCGATCCTCTATCCCCACCGGGACCTCCGTAAAAGTCGCCCCATCATCCACGTCTAGCTCCCCATGGTCAATGATGTGTGTCGGGTCATGCACGTATCTTCTCAGCTGAGATACGTGGAAGACGTCGTGCACCCGGTGCAACTGAGGTGGTAGAGCCAGGCGATAAGCCACCTCGCCAATCCTGCTGAGGACCTGGAAAGGCCCGATGAAGCGTGGAGACAACTTGCCGCCTCGGCCAAATTTCCACAAACCACGTCGAGGTGAGACCCGCAAGAAGACATGGCCATCATCCTCGAACTCTAGTGGTCTCTTCCTCCTGTCAGCATAAGTCTTCTGCCAGCTCTGAGCTGTACTCATCCGCCCCTAGATGACCTGGACCATCTCAGGTCCCACAAGAGCTGCAAGATTTCTTCTTTGCTGATAAGATAAATCTGGCCCCATCCCCTGGATGAACCACATTCTTTGCCTAATACTGTCAAACCCGACATGGATGATACTAACCCATACCAAGGACGACGTCGTAAGGCCTCAACGCTACTACAAAGAGATCCAACCGTTACTCTCGCCTCCAAGGGTTGAGTCATACTGTCGGCATCAGTGTGTGGTAACTAGGTCTCCTCCAGTAGATACTTCTCAAGTGAGGGTCAAGTCAACGGTCTAAACCAGAACCTCTTAGTAACAACACAAGAGGACAAGGAAGTAAATGCCACAAGAAAAGGTGTCTTTTATTACTGCAGATCAAGTACAAAGACACAAAGCATCTACAAACATACATCAACAAAACTAGAAGAAACATGAACAAAAGTCTCCAGGTCTGGAGCTAGTCCCGCTCCTGTCCATCTGATCCCGGAGCCCCATGATCGAAGGCCTCAGCTGCCTGAATCTGAGCTTTCCCATGTCCTCCTATCCCCTGCGGTCGGGGTGGACCACCTGGTGGTGGTGGTGGCAACACCCCGAAGTGCCGTCCACCTCCTGCTGCACGGAAAAATCCCCTGTCATGGCCACCTGCTCCTTGCGACCCGCCCTGATCGAACCTCTGCCTCTGCCTGGGGGGTCCTTTGTTCATCTGCTGGTCATCCGTATGGCGGGTCGGACAGTCACGAGCCATGTGACCAACCCCGCTGCAGGAGTAACACTGCCCTCTCATGGCAAGTCGTTTCCCACCCCGAGTGCCTCGCGAAAACGATCCAGAGTCATGCTGTCGACCACCTGTAGTTCCAGTCCTCTTGGACCCCTGCGTCATCCGTCTACTACCCGCTGCAGAAGACTCTGCCGCATACCGGTAAGTGGTGGGTCCTACTGCTGGAGATTGCTCATCAAGGAAACTCTCCACTAAGAGGGATCGCTCCAACACCCCCGCCTGAGTCGGAATGTTGAGGGAGATCATCGAAGCCCTGATCTCATGCCTCAGTCCCTGCTCGAAGGTTCGGGCCCGGAAGAACGGGTCCCGTACCATATCTGTGGAGTAGCGTGAGAGATCAGTAAATCTCGCCGAGTACTGGGCCACTGACATGCTGCCCTACCGCAGCTGTAGTAGCTCCTGGATGCGCACCGCTCGGAGGGTGGATGGGACGAACACGGAGCAGAAGATGCTCTCAAAGTCCGTCCAGAGGAGAGACGCCTCGTCGTGCACATGGAGCATCAAGCTCCACCATCTGCCTGCTGCCGCGTGCAGGAGACTCGCTGCGAGGATCACCATGAGGTCTGCTGGTGTCCTCACTAATCTGAAAACCCGAACAACTTCCTCCATCCAGTCCTCGGCGGCCTGAGAGTCCGTCTCCCTGTGGAACCTGGGCGGTCGCTGGCGCTGGAACTCATGTAGTGCACTAAGGCGACGTGAATTGCCAGCGGCTGGGGCTGGTAGCATCGGTGCCTCGGCGGGTATAGGTACCGCCGGTGGCTCAGCTGTCAAAGGGCCCTGTACCGAGTCCTCGACGCTCGGTGGGCTCTCACCACGCACATCGCTCGGAATCCTAGCTGGCTGTCGTCGTGGGGCCATCCTGAAAAGGAAACAAGTGCGTCACGGTCAGGACAGTATACCTGGTGAGCTGACACAAGTAATCACAAAGAAAACATGAAACACACACGCAATCAGTGTCTTCGTGCATTAAGTCGGAAATCGGAAGTCAGGGTCCTGGTGTACGGATACGTCGGCCGCCGCACCAACACTGGACTCCCTGGACTGATAACCACAACCAATACGCAAAACACTATTTCTTCACATAGAAGAAAGATCAGAGTCTGCGGTAGAACTGACCGCCTCTGATACCAATTTGTCACGACCCGTCCTCGGGGCCCGTGACATGACAACCCCAAGCCCGCCTTCCATAGGCCAGGGGCTGGCGACTAGCACCAAGGCGTAAATCCCGGTAAAAAGGGAAGGCATTGCCTTTGTAAAGTAAACAAGCACCACAGAGTAAGCAAGCGTAAAAGTAAATGGGCCAGTATACAAACCCAACTGAAAGTAAAGTACAACTCGAAAGGGAAAACAACAACTGTAAAGTAAAAGCCGCTACACCGAGCTGTCCACTGGAAATCCCACCTGAAGGGTGGGTACAGATAGCTCCAATGATCCTCGGGTCCCGGCGTCCGCTCCGAGCACGTCCCGCCCAGTGGTCCACCTCCAGGTACCGTCCTGCTCTGCAAGCCTCAGCCACGATCAATGATGTCCATCATCTGCAACCAACACAACGTAGTGCGGGCATAGCCCATGTAGGGGTGAGTATAACGATACTCAGTAGGGACCCCGAGACCCTCAAGGTCTCACTAAAACTAACAAGGATAACCACAAAGAAGATCCCAACAGATAACCTCTACTTAGATATATGCCCATACATATACCTAAGTTATCAAGTAACCCATCTCAATCATGAGGCTAACACAAGGTCAAAAGTCTCAGCTCAAACCATGATTTTCATCATCGAAACTGTAACTGCTGAAGAGCTCCATCTCTAGAGTGTACAATGGTCCTGTCATAACTCCGAGGTACTGCCCACTAACTTAAGACTGCTGTAGTACTCCACCTATCGAGTACTGCGGGCCAGCCGCTACCACCAAGCGCTCCCATGTGCCGCTACAACCAAGCGCACCACTGTCGTGGGTCTGCCGCTACAACCACGCGCTCCCATGTGCCGCTACAACCAAGCGCACCTCTGTCGTGGGTCTGCCGCTACAACCAAGCGCTCCCATGTGCCGCTACAACCAAGCGCACCTCTGTCGTGGGTCTGCCGCTACAACCAAGCGCTCCCATGTGCCGCTACAACCAAGCGCACCTCTGTCGTGGGTCTTCCGCTACAACCAAGTGGTCCCATGTGCCGCTACAACCAAGCACACCTCTGTCGTGGGTCTGCCGCTACAACCAAGCGCTCCCATGTGCCGCTACAACCAAGCGCACCTCTGTCGTGGGTCTGCCGCTACAACCAAGCGCTCCCATGTGCCGCTACAACCAAGCGCACCTCTGTCGTGGGTCTGCCGCTACAACCAAGCACTCCCATGTGCCGCTACAACCAAGAGCACCTCTATAACACACTGAGTCGTTCGATCAGCAGTCGTCGGGTCTCAGTCAGCTACACGGTCTCCGTGCTCCGCCCGCTCGTCTCCGGGAGGGTCCGCTCCACGAGCTACTGGTCGATACTCCAAGTATCACAAAGTCCCTCAATGAAGTATCTCAAAGGACCACCTCGTCATAGGGGTCTCAACGCAACAGACGGCGCGTCAATCGGACGCCCGGTCTGTGAGTTATTAGCCTTTCTGTCCCAGGGGCCCGGTTGGTTTCGTGTGAGAACCAATCCGGCCGTAACTCAACTATACCCCGAACACTCATATGGTATACTCATAGGGACCATTTTTCAATGTGATCACCAACGCCGCTGACGGTTTGTCAAACGGACGTCTGGTCTGAAAGATATCAGCTTTTCCGTTCCAGGGGCCCGGTTGGATTTCAGTGCGATCCTACCCAGCCACTATCCATCTGCATCCAAAACTCGGGCAGAGGATGCCATAAGTTCCGTCTCATCAAGAGGAAAGCAACGAGAAAGACGGCGCGTCAATCGGACGCCCGGTCTGTGAGTTATTGGCTTTTTCGTTCTAGGAGCCCGGTTGGATTCGTGAGTGAACCAACCCGACCGCACTCCGACGGCATCCCAACCTTGAGAGGAGTAAGACAGAAGATCCGTCTCACTTAGAGGAATTCAACAAAGCTGACGGCACGCCAATCGGACGTCCGTAGCTCAAGATATGAGCATTTCCGCTCCGAGGGCCCGGTTGGTTTCGTGTACAAACCAACCCGGCCAAACCCAAAGTATTCCGAAACCTTGAGTGCGATAAACCGAAACGACCGTCTCGCTCCAAGGATTGCATTGCCACTAAAGGCGAGTCGTTTGGAGGCCCGTAGCTCAAGTTACGGGCGTTTGAATGAAAGTCGTCCGAAGACGGGGGGTCCGGGCCCGGGCCGACCCGGCCCGACCCGGTTGGCCCGGCCCGGCCCGGCCAGGGGCGGTCCGGCTCGTCTCGGCCGAGCGGCCGACGCGGGGGAAAGCCGCCGCCCAGCGTGACACCCCCGCGGCACCCGCGGGGTGTCGGCCAGACAGCCGGACGCGCCGCATGACAACCCCGCCGCACCCGCGGGGTGCCGCCCTGGACACCCGCGGGGTGCCGCGTGACAACCCCGCGGCACCCGCGGGGTGTCGCCCTGGACCCTCGCGGGGTGCCGCGTGACAACCCCGCGGCACCCGCGGGGTGTCGCCCTGGACACCAGCGGGGTGCCGCGTGACAACCCCGCCGCACCCGCGGGGTGTCGCCCTGGACACCCGTGGGGTGCCGCCGCCTCCGGCCGCTGGCGACGCGCGCCACCACCGGCTTTCGTGGGCCGCCGGAGTCGCTCCGGTGGCCCGTTTTCCTTCCCGTCTGCGCCGTTGTTCCTCCCGGGTTCCGTTCTTTACTGCGGGATCATCAAATTGCCCTCGCATCATATTTTGCCGTCGCCCGCCAAATCCGCAAAACACGAAGAACGGCGGAGGGTTGCCGGTCCGTGTTCATTTGACCCGCACCCTCCACGTTAGATAAAATCAATGGGAGGAAAAAAATGTTCAACACATGAACCGACAATTTAAAAAAAAATTGTTCATTTGAAACCGGTTCTTTAATTTTTAAAGAACGTTCACGGGAATGTAAAGAGGGGTATTCCAAAATATAAAATCCCTACCTCGTTGATCGTCGCACGCGGGCGTTCTTTGCGGAAAATCTCATCGCGGAAGAGAGGGATCGTCGCATCGTCGTGGGGAGGCGTCGCGTCGTCGCGGAATCCGGCGTTGAGTCGGTGAACTCAAGAAGCCGATCGAAGATCCGTCGCGGAGGAAGAGACGTCGCAGAAGAACGTTGTCGGCATCACAGATCACGGCGTCGCATCGTCGATTTCCGGGTTCGGCGTTCTTCGCGTTCTTCGCGTTCTTTGTGTTCTTCGCGAAGGAGGCTGAAGGTTCAAGGATCCTCTCTCAACGAGTAATCCTCCAAAAGAAATTGGTTGGTCTTATTTTATTATTATTCCAACACACGAAAAAGGGTAAGAAACGACCCATCAATTCGTTGAATTAATTCAACGAAAGAAACAGATCATTTAATTTACGAAATAAACCGCCCAATTAAATGGTCTGTTAAGAATTTAGAAAACACGTCAGTTGACTTTCATAATGACGGGTTTTCGCGGGTGCGTTACTTAGCAGAAAGAAACGGCGGGGCTCGTGTGGGCCCCACCTCACAAATATCCTACAAAGAGGGTAAGATATTTCTAGATAGAATCCTATCCAGTTCAACTCAGTTCAAGCCGCCTTTAAGTGGATTCAAGTTGCTTCGAAGTGGCTTAAGTGAAATAAAATAAAGTTGTCGAAAAATTATTTTATTTCTTAACTTTAAGCCCGAAAATTAAAAACCACAACTGAGAAAACACAACTCCGGAAGAGGTGTTTCTAAGAGAACATCGGCGCTGCGATTTCATCGGTGCCCTCAGAATTCAATTCTGGGCACCGGTTCAAAAGTTAGAAAAACCCGCTCATCCGTTCACTGAACGTACCCGAGCCAAAACTTCGGAAAATGATTCCGGGCACACCGGGCCTCGGAATCAGGTCCCGTCAGAGACTGTGCTCTTGAAAAATTCCAAAGAAAATTAAGAAAAAAATTTCCTTGAAATTTACGGGTCTTTACACTCTTTCACCTTGTTCTTCATATCAACTAAATATTAAACCTTCTTTTAGTTTCCCTGAAATGGAGAACCATACCCAAAAAGAAATGAAGCATTTTATCCATTTACTATTCATTATAAAATTTTAAACAAAACTATAGTAAATAGGGGGAGAAGATATATGAATGATATATATTCTATGATCATGATCTATATATCATATTTACACATATCTATTGTAAAACATTATCTTACTCACATATAACCTCAAATTCTTTTGGTAAGAATCTTAGAGATGAGACAACATGTGAAATCATCATTATCCTGATGTATAATCCAAAATTCACATCATACGTTGATGATAACACTATTACCTAACCATAATATGCACAATTCTTCAGTATTATATAATCATTTTGTCACCCTAGCTCCCCATAGAGGTTTAATAGGTATGGGGTACTCCAACACCTTGAATTTCCAATATCTTTGTACCTTTCACAATCAACGGTACTACTTTTTTAGAAACACATGATAGTTTAGAAATTTATTTTTTCAAATATTTATCATAGTTTACTTTTGGTTTATCATCATATATTCTAAAAAATTCTTTCAAATTAGTAATTTTATCTTCATAACCTATTAAGATATTACCGATTACTTAAAACATTAATGGTGTCCCACTATTTTATTGGAAAATAAAAACCCTATATACTAGAATAATGTTTCTATATTTCTTGAGTATTCTAGTGGCAAGGATCCTAAGAACCAATCCTCATTTTTACATGATATTAAAATTCCACTACTATGATAGTTCAAAGTTGGTGTTTCACATGACAACCTCATTATCTCATGGATCCTTGATCCATTTAGTGAAGTCCCAGCTTATAGAATAAAAAACATGATTTACGCAAAAAATGAATATAATGTTGTAAAAAGTTGGATTTAGCTAATCCATAACATCAAAATTTAGTTTTTTTAACCCATCCATATGATAATAACTCCTCTATTAGAAGATTCAACCTCAAATTTTTCAGATCAATAAATCTGTACACTCGATTCTATTCAAATTAAAATGTTAGAAAGAATTAGAAACATAATATTTCATTGAGAGTTTTATTATTACATGAAAAAACGTAATCATATTCCATCTCACAAGCACATACAATATGATAGAACTCACAACTGATCATGCACCAAACAGAAAATCATCATCTTTAAATTTTTTTATTTTATATGGTCATGTGTGAGGTTTATTCTTTGTGATCACATGAAAAACCAAAAATTCATAAAATAACATACCTTGCATAAATAAAATCAGATGATGTTATAATAGGATGATACTAATGGTTTATCCATTGATTGAATAATAGATCAACCTAGACTCTGGTGGTAACTCCTTTAGTATCACTGCTTGTGACTGAAGTTGCAACTCTCACACTAAAGAGGTGATCTCAATAATATATTATACAGAAAAAATAATCTAGGAATGAAAACCCAAATACATTTAATGATTCAATGATTAAACACATATCGTTATTTATTAAAATAATTATTAATAAAATTATTTTCAGTAATTAATAAAATAAAAAATTACCATACATGTATCTGTCAGTATATGAATCCTGATCGATCAATAAGAATTAAACACATGTATATCAATTAATTTTATAAAAAATAATTAAACCCTCAATAATTTATTTTATAGTGTGACATTATAGAAATACAATTTCACACATACTTTAAATTCAAAATTTACGTTCTTCGGTCTGATCAATTAATTTAATTGTATTTCAAAATTGAACTTATTTTGAAATATAATTTATTAAAAAATATATATATAGTTAAAAATGTAACATATATTGATATATATATAGACTTATAAATATTATAATGGTCAGTGTAAATGTGGTTAGGGATGGGGGGTTGGGCTTTCCCCAACAAAAATAAGGACCTTAAAGACCCACTGAGACTCATTCTATGTTAGATAGGGCCCACCCTTTTGGTTTTGGGTTAGTCTTATTGAAACTATAGGGAACCCCATGGGTTTTGAGATGGGTATTACTAGAATGGGATCAGAGGGCTTGGAAAAGGGTGCTTGGGAAAGGGGTAACCATCCACATACCAATCCGCAGGGGCCATACGTTGGAGGAAAACAACTGGGTAGAAGATACTGTGGATAGAATCATCAATGATATAGTTGGATAAAACTAACCGAATGTAGGATGGTTAGTGTTGTCCAATGTTGAGGGAATTCTGTAAGGATCATTCATTCAATACAAGACGTGCCAGTTGGGGGAGAATAGGAAGGAGGTTATCTAAATGAGATGGTAGGGTTCACTGAAATAGCATGGTGCTGTGGAGGCATGCATTAGTTGCGGCCAGAAGGTGTGCGGCTAGGTTAGGCTATGTTGGAATAGAGGCGGGGTTCACAGAACCCCTTAGTGAGGATTCCCTCTAGTTTATTGCATGGTCACTGCTGTGAGGGATGGTTGAGTGATGTGTTGGATGAAAACTATGAGCCCAATAGGCAGAGAATCCCAATATAGTAAGGTGGTGGCCCAAATTTCATTCTATGATTAAGCATGTGGTTGTTTGTGTGAGGTCACTATATATGCGTGGGGGAAAATAGGCTTTATCTGGAAGTTACCCCACCTTTTTTTGGGTCGGCTACTTTTTGACTCCTAAACCCAACTGATTTGGAATTTTTCTAACCCATAGATCACAAATCTAGTTGAAATATATTTTTGTTTTAAAAAAAGTAGTATGTCTATTTTATAAGCTACATATATATATATAAATAATTATACAAATTTAGGAATAATATTCACCAGTTTAGATTTTTTTAGTTTCAGCCACATGTATTCTGGTTGGTAATCATGTTAGTTAGAAAAAATGATTCATTGGAAATTACTGCTATCTATTACTTATATATTAAAATATATATGTTCTTAAATATTAACACATAAATTATGGATTTCAATTCATATTAAAAAATTTAGATGGTCATAGATTGGACATCTTGGGTTGGATTGAAATACCATCTATAAAATTGGGATCAAAATAACACCCTCTTAAAAATATATTTTAGTATTAATTTTTTCTTAGAATAATATTTTCTCCAATCCATGTGATTTAAATTTATTGTATCGAGGAACATAGTAAAAAATAGTGAGCTCAATCTGATAACATGGATTGAGAGATTATCCCTCTAGAATGCAGGATGAGAGAGAGAGAAGATGTCATGGACGCACAATGAATAGTTGATAGAAAAAACATTTTCCAAATTTTATATATTCATTTAACTTATTTAAAACCTTACAATTTATCAATTTGATCTTATTTACAACAATTTTGGATTAATGGCGTGTTTTGAGCTAAAATGTAAAAAGTTGTTAATTGGGGAATTTGTTAAAAACAATTTATAAGTGTATTTTGGGTATAACCATTAAATTATTAATCTAATTTGAGGGATTAGTTTTTTATATTATTTTTTGATTAATTTTCTTTAACTTTTTCTTTATGACCCAGAACTGATTCCACAAACAGGAGGCCCGAAAAAATCGTTGAAGTTAGAAAATCTATTGAGTGAACTCTTTGGACCCCACCTTCATAAATGTAGTATTACTATGTATAAAAAACTCAAATTATGTGATTAAATATGGATATGAATGCAGACTCAGATGACAATTCAAAAAATAAACCAAATAGATATTTTTAACCATTATGGTGTAAATTGAATGATATACATTGAAGGAAGCTTCCTAGATTTCCCATCTAGAAATAGTTATAATAAATTTAAATTCAATTACATCCTCTATACATGTCCAATTAATTTGAAATTTTGAGGTCACATAGGAAATTCAATTTTCAACATCCTATAAGAAGGGAACTTGGGATCATTTTAATATAGGATGATCCAAAAAAGAGAAAACATTATGGAGAATTATTCTGAAGGGGAATATGTTTGTTTTTGAATTATTTTCTTATTTTATTTTTGTTTTTATTATTTTTAATTTATGTAACATCAATTTAGTTTCATTTAAACAAAATATAATTCATAAAATATTTTTTTCTTCTTCTACACACCCTAATTCTTATTGTTCCTTCCTTTTCTATTTTTTTTCTCATTCCACTGTGTTCTCCATTTTTATCTATAATAATCATGATCATGATAAACAGACCAGAGGAAGTTTCCAGGGGATAAATCCAGTGTTGAACCCAAGTAATTTCACATTAATTTTATTTATTTATTATCTTATAAGATTTAGATAAAGGTGTATATTATGGTTTACGCTGCCTTTGTGTCTCCACTTTTCACCCAAGGCTTAACTTCCTCTTCTTCAATACTTTCCATCGATCGAGGCTATGGATGTATGGACTCTCAACGATCATTGAGTGCACTATATTTTCTCAATCATAGGTAGAATAGGATATTCATTCATATTATGAAGCTCGTTCATTAAATAAATTTTAAACTAATAAATAGATGATGAAGGTTTACTATGGGAGTTCTCCTAGGAAAATCTTATTTCAATTTAACATCATTTTTTCATTGAATGTTAGTTTTTTAGGATTTCATTTATCTTTTCATTCAAATACCATTTCATTCATATAAATAATAAAAAAAAGTAATTAGTATATAGTTGAATTAGAATTTGTAGGTGGACAAGCTTGGAATGCTCCTCAAGTGAGACGACCATGAACATTCACTATGTGCCACAAGAAAAACATAAAAATTTTATTTTTCTACACCATATGATTGGAATGTGTGAATAGCCATAATGTGAGATCCTCTTCCCTCATATATACAGTTAGTTTTGAAATTTTTGGGAAAGGGCTCCTTAACCCCTGACTATTTATTATTTCATATATAAAAAATAAATCATATATTATGAATTACTGATTTATTCATAAATATAATCTATATATTTTTCACTTAATTAAATATAATAATTATATTATGTGATAATAGTTAGTAATTAACACCACATTTTATTTGTGAAAATATTAAATGAATGTTTATTATTAAAATAATTTTTATTCATATAATATTTTTCATATATTAACATTAATATTAATAATTAAATATAATAAAAAAATTCATTTCCAATTATTATAGAATTGAATAATGTGAATTTCATGACTCATTGGAAACCATATATCATCAGAAAAATATCAAACCCCAATAGTGTGGACCACTATTTCCTAAACTCATATTCATCAAAATATGATAAACTATTGAATATTTTATAATGTGGGACCCACTAAAACCTTATCTCAATAGTAGTGAATACTATTCATAGACTATGAGTGGAATCAGTAAACCCATTATGTTCCCTAAAGTGATTAGGAGTAGTCATAGAAATGGAAAACTTCATACGATCAAATACATGTAATATAATCTCTATGTATCATAATATATCAAAAATTAGGATGCACACTTGAGTCATAATCCATTATTTATTTATTATTTGTTGACCTTAATGGAAAAACATATCTTCTTCTACTATTGACATGGATTTTTTAAATGTATTTCTATCATGTTCAACTGGGCCTCAGATATATATTCCTGTCCTAATTGAAATATTCAATCTTGATTACTCAATTGATTTCATACCACTAATGATGTACCGAACATAATATAACTCACCATGAATTCAATGCCACTATTTTTTCCTTGCACAATGTACAAGGCCAAATGATAAACAATGATAATAATCTCATGTCCAGATATCATTACATGTGTTCAAATATACAAACTAAAAATGAAACCCAAAACATGTGTTGTTCTAATTATAATGTTAGTCATGATGATCTCTTCTACTAGAGATCACCAAGTGTAAACATTATGAGAATAATTATCAAAGATTATGATCCCCTAGAACCTAATAGTCAAACATCATATTTTTCCAGTCAAAATGATCTATCTAGGACCTTGGGAAATTTTAAATGATTAATTTCATTGAATCGTGACGTTCTCATTATAGTATAGGAACATTTATAGCGGTTTGATATGATAACTAATCTTTTGATATTACTATTTAAATAGTGGATGTAGAAACTGAAACAGTATATTGGTGTAAAAACATCATGTATAACTCACTATATACATGGTATAGTAATCGAAAACTAAATTTTAGTTGGGTTTAGGGAACCCACTATTACAACAGTAACAACCATCAAATGAAGATATGAAGTACTATCCCTATCCACTGAGGACCACTACAATGAGTCTAACTACATCAATAACACCACAAGATTTTAGGGTACGACCATTCTTAAATTTTATTTCATGAACATCATAGGTTTCAAAAAACCCCAAACATAAAATAACAATGATAAAGAATTAAATATCATTATTTTAAAATTACCTTTATTTCCCAGAAATTAAATTTACAGGTATGAATAGTAATATGAAATTTATATATTATATAAAATGTTTTTACAATAATTAATTCAATTTTACATATTAAAATGATATATTTTTCTAAAATAGGAGTTATCACCTTATAATTATGAATATGTTTTAAATGTATTTTTTCCGCTTATTGGAAATTAATTTAAAAAAATAAACATACACGGTTGCGATCAGTAAGATATTTAGAAAATGATAGGATCTATATTATTTTTTAGTGAGTATTAAATTGACCATTTTTAATAGTAATGTTACACTTATGAATAGTAATATGACAATTATAAATAGTAAACCATCCAAATGATTTTTAGTCTCACTCATGAATGTCTAAATAAAATGTATTCATCATTTAAATGAAGAAATGATATAATTATAACAGAGTATATGTAATGGAATATTTCAAAAATATATAAATAAAGTGTTGGTATTTTTGGAAGTCATTAATATTTAAATATAATATTATAAAAAATATAATGGTTTTAATGAAAATCAATTTATATAAAATTTATTCACAAATTAAAATTTTGTTTCCTCATGATTTTAGGATAATTTTATAAGACCTTTCTTAATTTTTGATACTGTTGTAAAATCAATTGTACAGTTAACATATTTATTTTTTTGGGTAAATGAATATTTTAATTAAAAATTAAATTTCTCATATTTCAAAAATTATTTTTAGAAAGTAGTCTTCATTTTTTAATTATATAAGTAAAAAAAATAGTTAGGCTAAATTTATTATATTTTGATAATATACATGATTTTTTTTTTGAATTGTAAAATATGATAATTTACGATAAATCATAAATGCATGATTTATTGGGTCATAAGTGATGTTTGGATGATATAATATTCCTTGGTTTTACCCCACATGAACATATTACTTTATTTAGTCATAATAATCAACACTATTTCTTCCATGGAGAAAAAAATAGTGAATAAAATAATGAGAAATCACTACTCTCTTCCACTATAAATACCACCCTCCATCGCCTCTTCTCATCACACCTCTAAGCCTTTGAGCCATGTAAAATTTCAACCCAATATCCACCCAAAGACTCTACCACATGTAAAAGAGCTCTTAGTCTTAACAAAAGACCAAAACTAATACCTTTAAGGAGGTTCTTAAGGATGAGTATCCTCAAGGTAAAATCTTCTTACTTTTTATTTTTGGTTTCTTTTCAAGTTCTTTTCTTTTATTATTATATAATCACCTCCTATGTATAGATGAGAATGACAAATCTAGTTTAATCTATATACTATAATGATATCATGTTAATAGAATTTCATTACTCAAACTTCTTTCATTCTCTCTCTTTTATTTTAAATACCAAATCACCGATTGGGAGGTGTCGATTTACAACCTTTTTTGTTGATGGATTTTTGTTCTTCAATTTCTCCTTCAAGGCTAGTAATGATAAAATATTTACTTTTAGAAACACTATAATATATTTATTACAACCTTTATTATGTTATTTATGTTACATATTTTCATAATAATAAATGATAAAAAATGAGATCATTATGATCAATAACCACCGTAATAATGATAATGATAATTACTAAATGTAATATCTAGCGAATAGTCATAATACAATATAAAAATGATCACTACTAGAAATGAAGGTTATACCATTGGTATAGGTTGGAAAACCATTGGTATAGCCTATACTAACAGTTTTCCAAACTGTAGGGCAGTAAGCCTTGAGGAAAGCCCTATACCTATAGATTGATCTAAACAGTTGGTATATCCCACTGTATGTATTGATTTACCAACGGTTCTAGACTAACCATTGGTATTTGTTTGTATAACATTTTTACCAAATGGATTCAAGAAACCATTGGCATATATTTAACACTAAACACTATACCAATAGTTTTAAACTGTTGGGATAGTTTTTAAATTTCGCTCAAATATTCCAATGGTTTAAAACTGTTGGTATTCTATTTTTCCAGAACTATTGCACAACATCCCCTCCATTCCCTCTAGTATACACCTTAATAAAAAATAGCACAAAACCACATACAAATAGACATAAAACATCATAAAAATCACCTAAAATAGAACAAAAAAATACATAAATCCATAAATCTCTTCCAGCCATGTCATGTAATACAATTCCTTATTTCTGTCTTCATATGACAACAATCATCCAGTAGAGTAAATAACAGTTTCAATAACTCAAAAATTATTTACACCCATTTCATTCTTCATATGACAACCACTCTTCCTGTAGTAATTCAAATCACCCCTGCACATCCCCCCAACCATCACAACCCCCACCTCCCCATCTAATTCTATTAGGCATAATAGTATGATAAAGTTTTATTAGAGTTGAATAAGAGTTTGAAATTGGCTCAAATCCCAATTTTTTTTCATATCCTAGAATTGGGTATGTAATGATTTGTGATGAATTTTGAATTGAACTTGTATTTTTTATAATATATGGTGAAAATTATATTCTTAGGAGTCTCTTCACTTATGACTCCATGACTGAGACTACCCAACTCATGGAAAAGAGTTTTCCACTATCGTTCATGAGTGTAAATTTTAGATGTTATATTCACTTAAAATGATGTCCTTTTGAAAAAAACGAGAGAAACATTGAGTGGTTCCAGCCACACCGCACCTCATATTGAGGAGGGGTTGACTCTTACACATCAAAAATGACTCATGGATCGTTTTCCTAAAGTATAAACACAATCCAAATGCATTTGGTAGGTTTTCCATATGCCGGTTGTTTTTACTTACATGCATATCCATTTTAAACAAAAGAAAGCCACTTTGAGTGGTACTAGAAACAATGTCCCTCAGATTGAAGCGGGGTTGAATCTTACACATCCAAAATGACCCATGTATCCTTGTATTAATGTATCAATAGAATCTGAATGTGTTTGGTTAGTTTTCCGTATGCCAGTGGTTGTTTTCACTTAAAATGTTGTCCATTTCAAAGAAATGTGAGCCACGTTGAGTGGTTCCAACCACAATGCACATCAGATTGAGGCAGGGTTGACTTGTACATGTCAAAAATGACCCATGTATCGTTTTTCAATTTTTTCAATAGAATCCGAATGCGTTTGGTCAGTTTTCCGTATGTTAGTTTTTCTTTTTACTTAAAATGATGTTCATTTTAACCAAAAGTGAGACATTTTGAGTGTTTTCGGCCACACCGCACCTCGTATTGAAGCATGGTTGAGTCTTAAACTTCGAAAATGACCCATGGATCATGGTAATAAAGTATCAACACAATCCTATTTCGTTTGGTCAGTTTTAAGTATGCAAGTTGTTGTTTTCACTTAAAAACCTATCCATTTCAAATAAAAGTGAGACAATTTGAGTTGTTCTGGCCACACCGGCCCTCATATTGAGTCAGGGTTGACTTGTACATGTTAAATATGACCCATGTATCATTTTCCTAATGTTTCAACAGAATCTGAATGTCTTTGGTAAGTTTTCCATATGTCAGTTGTTCTATCCACTGAAAATGATGTCCTTTTGAAACAAAAGAGAGACACTTTGAGTTGTGCTGGCCACACCGTACCTCGGAATTAAGCGAGGTTGACTCATACATGTCTCAAATGACCCATATATCATTTTCCTAAAGTATCAACTCAATCCGAATGAATTTGGTCATTTTTCCGTATGCTAGTTGTTTTTACTTAAAAGAGTATTCATTTTAAACAAAAGAAAGACACTTTGAGTGGTGCCCGCCACACCATGCCTAGAATTAAGACGAGGTTCACTCTTACACTTCACAAATGACCCATGGATCCTTTTTATAATGTATAAATAGGGCCTGAATGTGTTTGGTAGGTTTTCTGTATGCCAGTTATTGTTTTCACTTAAAATGCTGTCCATTTCAATGAAAAGTGGGAAACTTTGAGTGGTGCCAGCTACACCGTGCCTCGGATTGAGGTGAGGTTGACTCATACACATCAAAAATTACTCATGGATAGTTTATTTGAAGTATCAACACAATCGAAATGATTTTGATCAGTTCCATATGCCGGTTGTTGTTTTCACATAAAATGTTGTCCATTTCAAATAAAAGTGAGACACTTTGAGTGGTACCGGCCACACCGTGCCTCGAACATTGGCGAGGTTGACTTTTACACGTCCAAAATGATCCATGGATCGTTGTGTTGAAGTATCAACACATTCAAAATGCGTTTGGTTGGTTTTCTGTATTCCACCTGTTGTTTTCATTTAAAATCCTGTCCGTTTCAAATAAAAGTGAGACACTTCGAGTGATGTTGACCACATCGTGCCTCAAATTGAGGCAGGGTTGATTCTTACATGCCAAATATGACCCATGGATCTTTTTTATGTATGTTTCTACGTAATTCTAATGCCTTTGGTCTTTTTTCCGTATATCTGTTATTGTATTCACTTAAAATGATGTCCCTTTGAAACAAAAGAGAGACCCTTTGAGTGGTTCTAGAAACAACGAGCCTCGGATTGAGTCAGGGTTGACTCATACAAATCAAAAATGACCCTTGGATCATATTCCAAAAGTATCAACACAATTTGAATTCATTTTGTGGGTTTTCTATATGCCAGTTGTTTTTACTTAAAAGAGTATCCATTTTAATCAAAAGAAAGATAATTTTGAGTGTTACCGGCCACACCATTCCTCATATTGAGGTGGGGTTAACTCGTACACAACAAAAATGTCCCATGTATCATTTTCCTAAAGTATAAATAGAATCCGAATGCATTTGGTCGGTTTTCTGTATGCCAGTTATTGTTTTAACTTAAAATGTTGTCCATTTCAAATAAAAGTGAAACACTTATAGTGGTGCCGACCACACTGCACCACGGATCGAGGCGGGGTTTACTCATACACTTCAAAAATGAACCATGGATCTTTTTCTTAAAGTTTCAATAGAATCCAAAGACATTTGGTTAGTTTTCAGTTTGTTAGTTGTTGTTTTCACTTAAAATGATGTCCATTTAAAAAAAAGAGAGTCATTTTGAGTGGTGTCAGAAACACCGCACCTCAGATTGAGGAGGGGTTGACTTTTAAACATAATAAATGACTCATGGATCGTTTTCCTAAAGTATCAATACAATCTGAATGCGTACAGTTGGTTTTACGTATTCCAGTTGTTGTTTTCACTTAAAATCCTGTCCATTTCAAATAAAAGTGAGATAGCTTGAGTTTTGATGACCACACCAGCCCTCAGATTGAGGCGGGGTTGACTTTTACACGTCGCATATGACCCATGAATCGTTTTCCTAATTTTTCAACAGAATACGAATGAAGTTGGTTGGTTTTCTGTATGTCAGTTGTTGTTTTGACCTAAAATGATGTCCTTTTGAAACAAAAGAGAGATTCTTTGGGTGGTTCCAGCCACACCGCGCCTCGGATTGAGGTGAGGTTGACTCGTACAATTCATAAATGTCCCATGTATTGTTTTCCTAAAGTATCAACACAATCTGAATGCGTTTTCTTGGTTTTCCGTATGCCAGTTGTTTTTACTTAAAAGCGTATCCATTTTTTAAAAAAGAAAGACACATTGAGTTGTACTGGCCACACCGTGCCTCAGATTGAGGTAGGTTTGACTCATACATGTCACAAATGACCCATGGATCCTTTTCATAAAGTGTTAATAGAATTTGAATGCATTTTTTTGGTTTTCATTATGTCAGTTGTTGTTTTCACGTAAAATGTTGTCCATTTCAATGAAAAGTGAGACACTTTGAGTTGTGCCAGCCACACCGTGCCTCAGATTGAGGCGGAGTTGACCGGTACACATATAAAATGACCCATAGATCATTTTACTGAAGTTTCAATAGAATAAGAATGGGTTTGGTTGGTTTTCCATATGTCAGTTGTTGTTTTCACTTAAAATGATGTCCATTTTAAACAAAATATATACATTTTGAGTGGTTTCGGCCATACAATTCCTCCGATTGATGCAGGGTTGACTCATACACTTCCCAAATAACCCATGGATCATTTTCATCATGTATAAACACAATATGAATGCGTTTGGTCTGTTTTTCATATGCCAGTTGTTGTTTTCACTTAAAATCTTTTCCATTTCAAATAAAAGTGAGACAATTTGAGTGCTGCTGGACACACCAGCCCTCAGATAGAGGCGGGGTTGACTCATACACATCTCAATGACCCATGGATCGTTTTCCTAATGTTTCAATAGAATCTTAATTCCTTTGGTCAGTTTTCCATATGTCAGTTGTTGTATTCACTTAAAATTATTTCCTTTTGAAATAGAAGATGGACACTTTGAGTGGTGCCGGCCACACCACGCCTCATATTTAGCAGGGGTTGACTCGTATATGTCAAAAATGACCCATGGATCATTCTACTAATGTATCAACACAATCCGAATGTGTTTGATTGGTTTTCCATATGCCAGTTGTTTTTACATAAAAAATTATCCATTTTAAACAAAATAAAGACACTTTTAGTGGTACCAGCCACACCATGCCTCGGATTGAGGTGGGGATGACTCATAGATATCAAAAATAACACGTGGATCCTTTTCCTAAAGTATTAGCAGAATCTGAATACGTTTGGTCAGTTTTCCATATGTTAGTTGTATTTTTCACTTAAAATGTTTTCCATTTCAAAGAAAAGTGAGACACTTTGAGTGGTGATGGCCACACTGCGCCTTGGATTGAGGCAGGGTTGACTCGTACACATCACTTGGGCGTTTTGAGTTCCCTTATGTGTGGATTGACTATTCTGGTGGGTCTAATCCTCTCATTGCTTCCTCATTTTGATTAGTGTTTGCACCCTTCTCTCATTTTCTTCTGAAGCTATAAAACCCTATTTTCCTTTGGGATTTTGGGTGAATCTTGAAGAGAGCCTAGATTGGGATCCGAGGTCAAGGGAGGATGGTTGGGGGGGGGGCTGTCCGGGGGGCTGTTCGGGGTCCAGAGAGGAGGGTGGGGGGGGGGGGCTGTCTGGGGGGCATTCTGGGTTCTAGGGAGGAGGGTTGGGGGGGGGGGTTGTTCGGGGTCATGGGATGGGGGTGGGTAATGTATCTAAAACTCTATCTAGGTATCATACATAGAATTCAGAAAGGACTATGAATAGACGAGGGGTGCCATCCTAGACCAGGTCCAAATCACAACATTACCGCGACTTGACAACGGTGTGACCACGATGTGACCGCAGCGTGACCACGGTGTGACCGCGACATGTGGGCCCCATCCAACGATATCCACAGGGCAGCATCTTCCAGCCAAGATTCCAAATAAATCCTATGTAGTTGTCCTTTAAATTATAGAAACTGATCTTATGTTATAAAAACAGACACTTGATTCGTGATTGTGGCATGATAAAGATATATATTTTATATTATTTTCTAAAAAATTTGTACTAGGTAGTTGATACTACTGATTGAGGGGCGAATTATCACACCCTAAACTATCACTATGTGTTTTTGCAGACAACGCACCTCTGTTGGAGGTGTTTTATTATAAAAAAATGACTTTATTTATGAAATGAAAAAATTATATTAATGATAACTTATTCAAGATATGAAATTAAAAAAAATTAAGAAAGATTAAGAAAGAATCTCAATTCAATTTAATTAAGAAGAATTTCTGATGCCTATATTCAATGATTTCCCAGTAAGATATTCGAAGTGGATCAAGGAATACATAATCCTTAACGGTATTGTTGGGAGTACATGAGTTTTATAATTTATCTTCTTCAGGGAGATCAGGATGAGGAGTAGGATGAAGATCACATCAAAAGTAGTTATGGACTCATCATGTTTCACCTTAACCATGGATTAAAGGATCCTAGGTTTGGGGCCATAGATTATAGGTTGGTAGGGGGTATTCATTGAATCATGTCCCAATTGATTTTGGAGAGGGACATTAAATAGTTATGGGTATGGATTAGATTAGAAACACCTATAAAAAAGATATCTAGGAATTATGATGTACCAAACAAGGATTCGACTCATTAGTAACCCGAACCCAGATTCCCACATGGCCTCAAGCACATCTACCAAAATTCCAAATATTATTGACTAATAGTGAGATCCTTTGGTGTGTCTGGGGGATACTATTCCCTCATTACCTAATTTTCACAATTTTAATATTATCAGTTAAAAAGTAGAAGGAAGATAAAAATGGGAAAATATTGGAAATGGATGAAAATAACCAAATCAGTAATACCAACTAATAATAGAATCATCAACTGAATGATCGTAATGTATGTCATGTATCAAGGAGAAAAACATTGTTACAACTCATAGGAAGTAGTACTATGAAAGGGACACAATAAATTATATAATTCGACCTAGAATCTCGAGCTAGAACTCAATCATATGATACATGATCCATCCTATGTCATGTTACTAGTCATGCATCTGTGAAAAGGTGTTTCCCCTTATCTAATCATATAATCATGTAGTTTATCTGGTTACCCAGTGGAATCTCGAACAATGTATGGGAAACAATTAATGTAGGTGACCACCGAGAGGTATATAACTATCCAGTATATTTATATAACATTTTAATACAATGATATGATAAATTAAAGAGACAACTAAAAATCTAAAAGGGTTGTCTATGGTTCCAGAGGAAAAATCTAAAAGGGTTTTCTGTGAATTAGTTTCATGAATAAGGAATAAGTACTACATTGGAGAAGGAGAGGTCCCACCAAGAGTTCCCTTTGTAGATATTTTATTTATAAAAAACATTGGATTGCACGGCTTTGTATTTCTTATTTCTTCTGTGAAAAATAATTAGTGACCACATACTACATTGCAAAGTTGAAGAAGATACTGCATATGTTCTATTGTGCAAAGGATAAGTGAATATTATGTCATTTTATATATATAATGATTTTGATTAAAACCTGATACATACTTGTTATGTAACACACACAATGTAAAAAAATACAGATGAATAATATCTTCATGTTTGACATGATCTTAATAAAAGGATTGATTTTCATGAAATACAATGAATAAATATTACAAACAATTTCTTATGAGTTAACATACATGAAGTTGTAATATTTGGAGCATTGAGATTAAAAAATTAAATATGAATCATTAATATTAGAACACAAGAAAGATAGCATGAAATTATAAATGTATTTGTGTAATAAAAACATTAATTGAACAATGTGTACATTGATTTAGTTATTTGAGTACATAATTTGTGAAGGGAGTAGTGAATCATAAATTTTTCCGAAATCCCTAGAAATAGGGAAAAACGACGTGATATTTCTAAATAGTGAAATAAATGGAGAAATGTTTAGAATAAGAGTATATACTTAGCTAATATTAGAAGAGGATGAAGGATTATAACCTAAATATGGGATTTGTAGCTGATTTATGGAAGAGGTTCACTTGGGCGGCCGCTTTTGGGAGTCGAGAATGTGCTTTTGTAAATGGGGCATGTCTGTGAGTCGGGGGTTCTGTTTGTGTGAATTGGGGGGGGGGGGGGGTTCCAATTTTTTTTAATAACCATTTGGAAAATCATGGATTTTCTTACGGTTATTAAAAACCGTTGGGAAATACCTCCCTAACCACACCTTTACCAACATTTTATTAACATCGTTGGTAAAGGACATCCATATCAATGGTTATTTTATTCCGTTGTTACAGAATTGTTGGGAATGATAACCTTTCCAGTAGTGGATATATATACTGTTTACATATTTTTAAATTCATTAATATCACATATATTAAATTTTGGATAATTATACACATTCCACATGAACTTCCATACTCATATACAATTATACTGATCGTAAAAACCAAGGAAAAAAATGCTCCCGAATAATAAAATTGTATCTTTTAACTCACAAAAAAGGATATAAATGAACAAAATAAAATTAAAATAAATAAAATAAATGTATTTAATGTTATTAATTAATTAAATAATTCATTGAAATTTACTATATAGAAGTTTCAGGTCTTGTGAAGAACACATTTGGACATAATGTAATGGGTTTCTCATCTCACTTTTATTTCTTTGAGATTTCCATTATTCACTAATAATTTCTTGTATGTGATTTAGGTATACTAACCATTTATGTTCCATATCATAAATATATTTATATTCAATGTATTAAATGTCTTATTTGATGATCATTAATTTTAAGGGGCATATGTTTTTATTGATTACAATGTTGTAAGGTTTTTCTTCCCGAAATTCTATTTCCATTCGAGTTAGGATTTCATCAACTATTAACTAATGTAATTATTAATTAATTTTATATAATTCATATAAAATATATATATATGTATATAAAAATCATATTTCTGGTTCATTTAATCATTATTTATTGGAAAATAAATGTTTTACAAGGTTCTCTTCTCGATTTTTCTTGACAAACTCGCCCGATTCAAGGGAACTTTCCAATTTCTTACCCATTTTCAAGTGTACTAAAAAATCTATTTTAAGCCACTTTTATTTATATTAAATCCCTCAATTTATCATGAAAAAATATACTGAATAATTCTTGGTATTTTAAAATCAACCATTACATCCCACTTTAAAATCACTTTAATATTTTCCATAAACCACACTAAAAAGTTTTATTTCTAAATTATATTAAAAACAAATTTTTCATGATTTCAGTTCAGTGGGACATAATTGATGCCTAAAATATAATTTTTATGTCCTTAAATTTTCTTTTCAGGGTTATACCTGTTTAAAATCTAGTTTTATGACGAATACATATGATTTTATTAATGAACTCTTATTTCCAAACAAAAAAGTGGTTTTATCATAACACTTTTACCGCTATGAGATATATGCCTTGCTCCCCACTGTTTCCTTGTGTGTAGTTTATATACTGAACATTGATATACTATATAATGAATTTTAATATTTTCATTATATTCTATGATTCATTTAATGTTAATATAAATGATGATTTATATGTTTCAAGGTGGTATAAGACACTTTGGAATATATAACGATTATTTTCCCCAAGAATTTATCAATGATTTTATTAGAGTAATTTTATTTATGATATATCAAAGTTATATGGGAAAATTTGATTTAATGACACCATTTTATTTTTTATGTTTAGAATTCATTATACTTACTATATTATGGGAATGTCCCACTATAACCCCTCAATGAATCAATAGGTCTAATGGTGAAAAACATAAATGGGTTTTGGCCAAGACCATAACAATTTATTTTCAAAATTCTTGGTGATGGACTCATTGATAGTATTATGATGTCAAATATATGCATTCATTTATTATGATATTAGAAATGGATAAGTCATGTGATTATTCAACTAGTAGAATATCCATGGTGATGTTTAATGTGATTATTTATATGGATTTATTTATTCATCTCTCAATCCTATGATATTATGATGAAGATTATGAATAATTTCACGTTTTATTATTATTCATCATGACTTATTGTATATGATATATCACTCTATGTATTTCATACCCTTACGTTGCATCTGAGCTCACCCATTTTATATATTTTTTCCCATTATGAGATTATAAATATTATGAATCAATTTTTTTTATAATATAGGAGTTATAGAAGTTTTTAATGGAATTCTAATGTTTTATTTCCATTCATGTGGAATTTTAAATATTATATTTGTATCTGGATTTGTATAACTACTAAAATATTTTGTTCTTTTAAGATGTGATTCCCTGAAATAATGAAAATTTAATAAATCAAGGCACTAACTCTAGGATACTAGGTTCGGGGTATTTAAAACTTAGACGCCTCTTCCAAAAATAGAAAAAAAAAATATTCTAATAAGAGAGTCTCCACTGACGTTCCCCTTCATATGTGTATATACTATCTCAAATTTATAGTCCTATAGGAACTATAACAATCACCAATGTGTCATGTTATGATCCTTCTGAGATTAGATATATTTGACACTCTTATTATTAAGTTAGATGATAAACCGCTCACCCATAATGTTGTTTCACCACATATTTAAGAAAAATAATACTGTTACAAGCTTAGGATCATTGGTCATATAGTTCTTCTCATACAATATCATCTAAAGATTCTCATTAGTAATCCCATCCTGGCTTTTCATCTAAACAAAACCATGTTCAATCCTCAAGGAATCACAAATCACTACGCACTCGAGACCATCCTTTGGAAACAATAAGTTGGATGCACTCATAAACCTCTGTCTAAACTCTTGAAAATCCATATGTCACCATTTCGCCTAAATGGAAAGTTAACTCTTTTGGGAAAAAGTAGTCAAGGGTCCCAATATCATCCAGAAATAGTGAAAAATATCATATAGTATCCTTCTATCCTATGGAATCTCTACACCCTCATCATTCTCTTGGTTGCATCCCAAGCTAACTCTACCTTGAACATGGATGAGTCTATTGCTACACCATCATCAGAGATGACATGTTCTAGAAAGTAGAAATCCTTAATCCATAAGTAATATATTGAGACATTCCAAAGATTCTAGTGCTCTTAGAGTGTGTCTAGAACCATCCTCACATTTCTCACTTGCTCATCCTTAGACACCGAGTAATATAGGATAGCGTATATGAATACCACCACAATTCGGGCTAAGAAATAGTGATATATCAATTTCATGATTCACATGAACATTGTTCTGGATTTTGTCACAATGAAGGGAATCACCAAATATTTCTAGTTACTATATAAACATATGAATTACACCATCAGTTGATCCACATACTATACATATTATCTTGATTATAGTTCAATATTTGAAAACCATATCTCCCATATATATTAACAAATGAGTTTATATATCATTGATAGTCTATATTTATTCTCCACTATCACTTGAATAAGGTACTAAAAATCTACATGCAACCTCAAAATCCCATCCAACCTCGTAGAGAACCAAACTAGGGATCACCAGACGAAAAACTAGGTCTTACAAATAATATCCACCACAAGTCTTCCAACCACACCATTAGCTCTCAACGCTTTTTGGGATCTATCAAATATGAGGGAACCAATATTGGGGACATAACATGGTTTAATTAATTTTTTCATTATATATCTCAGTGCAGAGGTAATCCTAGAACATCTTCGGGGAAAACATCCTCATACTCCACCAACACTATAGGTTACTGGTAGCCCATAAAATCCACTAATTCAAGATTCATTCTAGAAAACTAGTGATTAATTAGTTGAACTTACCTAAGTATGACCCCATTCTTACACGTATGTGTTTCCCTATCAACTATAAAGAAAAAACACAATCCATCAGCACAGATACACTGTAATATCAACCTAAAATAGTCAATCGAGCCTTGAAATGTGGATAAGAAATCAATACCCATTTTTATGTTGTAAGGTTTTGACACTACTAAAAAGAGATCCCATGAGAAACACTTTCCTCCACATGTCAGATCACATTGTTAGCAGATGTGTTTAATCACTCAATCACCTCCTGTCACAGTCTTGAAGATCTAGTGTTGAGCCAAGTGATCATTTAGAATCTCTATGTCACGCACAAGATATGTAGTAACAAAAGAGTGGACTACACCGATGTCTATCAATAATATTGTTAAAGTATATTAAACATATATCGTACCGACAATCAAGATGGGAGAATTGGGTTTATTGGCCTCAATTTTCTAGAGCTATCCAAAATCTTCCTAACCCTGGTGAGGACCATCTAGTGGTGGTGGTGGTAATCAGTCAAACTACCTTTTACCTCATACTACAATACATACCTATTTACCACACACACCACCCTATGGACATCATTGATAATTCCATATTATTCATTGGAGGTCATGTATCTATGTCAGTTGTTTGACGGGTTAGATAATACCGTGAATGATGTCCCGAACCATAACATGAGAGGACCCACCTCTCCCTTGGTTGAATCAATCAATACTCATATCTCTAAACTGTCAAACCTCTTTCATGGGATTGTTTAATTATTCATCTTGTATGCCCAACACATTATGACTATTGCTGTTGACTTATAAATGTGGTATCAACTCTCGAGTTCCCACTACCAAACCACAATATTAGTGTATTTTCTTCCATGAGGCTATCTAAAAATAAATCTCACTCAAGTAATATAGTATAGGTGGGAACGAAAAGTGACATCATAGAATCTATGTTATCTCGGCATAATCCCTACTTAAAAGCATGTTACTATAAAAACATATCTTTCACCATTTATAGGGTGTATCAAATGATATCCTCAATCCATCCTACATAGTCTACCATGTTCATAATTTCATACAATAGTATCTGAATCTCTTATATGTGTACTAAATGTAACGTGGCTAAGAAAATAACCTATACAAAGAGATGCTTGATGTACGACTATGAGAGAGTTATCTCGTCTTGTGATTGAGTAACCAAACTCCACCATCACCCAATAATTCCCTGTAGAAGACTCACTTTGAGGGCTTCTATATGATCTAATGATGTCCTAATGTGGTGGAAAACAAGAGAAAATAACACTATTGATTAATTAGCTACATCAGGGTTATGATCACTTAGAAAAGTGGGAGGTCATATACTCTGGAACTCATGTTGGGCACTCATCCTATGTGCATCCTCAGCCAGTACAATCAAAACTAACTTCTACAAAACCCATGGTGATATAACCAAAAATCCAACCATAGGAACTACATAATGTTCAATTCCCTATACTGATTCCTTTTCACTCATTGGATCATACCCTTGTTCATACAGTGGAATTTTGGATGGAAGTCTTCATAAAGGTATCCTAAAATAAACAAGATGTTCCATAGTCAAGGAGTATACAAAGAGAGATGACTTGTGAATGACATGGATAAGAAAAAATTATTCCTATATAATGAATATACCATTTTTGTCCTACAAGAAATTTCCAAATGTAAAGATTCAATAAACATGTTATTAGTGGCCTGTTGAATGGATATGTTGGCCACCACACCAAAACAGGAGTCACCAACCTGAAATATGAAATCAAAACACATTAACATTTTTGCTATAAATCCCAAAACAGTCTCATAGATGGGAAAAATCTACGATCTGATCCTAATGTATAACCACCCCCTCAAATCCCACTCTATCATGAACCGACCCTATGTGGACCGCCAAGCTGATGATAAGAGTAGTATGACTACCAAATCCAACCAAAAATATGCTTAAGAATGAAAACTAGTGCCAATTAGCATAACTGATACATTGGAGGAATTATTCTAATGTACGTTTACACACACACATCAAGAATCCCATAAATATTGTGAAAGTAAAGAAAAAATAATAGGATAAATACATTCACTACATCTACCACACAATTGAGTATGAAAAAGGTACAAAAAGTTATAACGATGCTAAATAAAATAAATATTTTACATTGTATATTGTATTCCTGCTCAGAAGGATGAGACCACTTTCCAAAGTAGCCACTTGAAAAAGGCATTAGTCTTTTTATCCCAACTATGTTATGCCTACTCTCAGTCCTCCTAGGACACAATAAAAAGGTTCATCATATACCTAAGTCATCACATGTCCATCTAGAGAACATATAGGGTTGAGTATAAAAATACCTTATAGAAATCATCAAAATCACTAACAAAAATCATCAAGAGTAGTCAATTTATAACAATAATATTTTAATAAACCCATATATAGTCATAGTAGACAACCAGTCTCAATTTCTCTGAACCAAAATTTCCATCCACATGATAATATTCAATGATTAATGATAATAATAATTTTATAATTACATACTCCATGAGACATGCTATCACTGGTAACACATATCCATGATGTCATGATCATTAGGCCCCACCCAATAAGTACTCATAGTTTATATGAAAATATCTTCATCAAGGTTGGTGATCACGCAAAGTACTACTAGGGAACCCCAAAAATCATATTGGATATACCTATTAGATATGGTATCAATTCCTTATTCCTTGTGGTCTCGCTGATACAAAAAACCCCACCTTCCAATTATAGAGGATCACACCCCAGTCCAATATGGGAATGAAACAAACTCTCTCCAATACTGGACCCATATAATGGATATCAGTCTTATGTTGATGATACATTTTTTTATTGTACCCTTGTGTGAAATGACCAATGTATCTAGCTCAACTGAACCTAGTCTATACTGAAGTGACAATGGGATCGACACCATTCATGAAGAAGTAAATTGGATTTACTTAGTGGTATGTGGTGTGTACCACTAAATCTGGACCTACACACATATAGGAACTTGCCCCTCTTTCGTTTCCAATGTACCATAAGTTGTGATCATGTAAATAGACTATGTTAGAGTATATGTCTCATACTGTTTGACCTAGAAATATTGGAATACACCCCTTAGCCCATCTACTTCTCCCTTGACATTCAATCCTCCAAGATACATGAAATTTCTCTAGCCAAAATTCACATGGAATCAGGTGGGGGCTACATGGTGTGTGATCTTTATCTCCTCAATGGAAAGCCTAATTCTATAGTTATGGCCCCACCTGATATGTAATTTCAGTTTAAAAGCCATGTCACATGGGTTTCACAGAAACCTTCAGTTCCTTATCTATGTCATCTGTCCAAATTTCCACCACAGTAAATATATATAGGATTTGTATATTTGGGTTCAGCTAACTATTTTAATTACTAATCACCAGGGTTCGAGTGCCTATCTTCTTAGAAATCCCTCCCACGATCCACACATTTTTTGTACCAAATCATTGCTTCACGTCAATGTGGGATGAATATGGAATAAAGGTATGATCTGATCCACCTCAAGTTATCCACCACCATCACACCTCAATCACATAGTTGAGCGTGAACCTCACAAGTAGTATTTATATATTTCACCAAAGAATGGTCACACAACTATAAAATATCTGGTAGTAATTGAACCACAAGACAATGCAATTGTGCATAATGAATATATCAATAAACAATGAAGAAAAACATATTCCATAAACATGAGGATTTAAATACAGCCTTTTTCATTTTTCCCCAATCAACTGTCTTATAATAGTAGAACAAAGATGAATAATCCTCAATAAAAAAATCCATGACAAAATCAATCAAATATCGATGTTTGAAACAATTAATTATTTTTTAATTGATTCATATTAGACTCGAGATATATGGTTTGAAAAAAAAATAAACAGAAAAACTACATGGTGTTTGTATGGATCACTGATGAAGTTTGATTCTATGTAGAAATCGTTGGAGAGATCCACGAACTCTATTTGTGTAAGAGATTCATATAGTACCGATATGATCTGCCAATCCCTTCTTGTTCGCCAACACCTCTCCAATGGATCCTCTATAGTTCTGTAGGGTTAAATGGCTAACCCTTAGGCTTAACAACAATAGGGTATTTATAGGGGATATATTTAGTTCATTACATCAATGAAGTAATATAAATAAAATAAATAAATAATTTATTTATTTATCTAGAGCCTAAAATAAATTCTTTACAATCGTCTGATTCCAAAAAAGGTTGTTTCAGTCACAAAAAAACCCAAAAATTTGAAATCAATATTGGAATCATATTCTATATCTATGAATCTATTATAGATTCAATTTTTGTTTAAGAAAACTATGTGTGTTTAATATTAAATATTTTTAATATTTTTGAAATATAAATTCTTGGCTCACTATTTCTCAGAATTTCACTCCTTCTGAGAAACTATATTAAAAAATATGGCTTGATATATTATAATGATTCAAATGAAAAGGAATGATACGTTACATGTTATTTTAATGTGTTTCAATATGTTGGAAAATATTGATTTCATAGATGATGTAATACTACCCTCCATCAACTCGCTCGAATCCTAAACATTAGTTTTTAATCATTATATTTTTACATTATATGATTACTCACATGATGAATTATTAGTAGAGAAAAACAATTTTTTAAGAAATATACATTATGATTATATGTTTTATGAGTTGGAAAAATTTAGAAGAAATTCGAATATTGAATTACTAGATTGGTAAAATATTGATAAGAGATTCAGAATAGAATTATAAATGATGGAATGAATCCAAGTGGTAATTCTTGATATTTAATTAGGCTCTAATGGTGGTTTAGAGGTTTTAGGTGTAACTAGGGTACTTGTGAATCAAGGATAATATTTTTTGGAAAAGTGCAGCCTAGAGTGGATGATCAGAACACATTTAGTACTAACCATGCATCCTAACTGTGTTTCCTTGTTTTTATAGTCACATTATTTGGGTAAATATTTCGTAGTCTTGGGGATATTGTGTGGGTTTATAAAAATAATTTAATATGCGTCACATGGTAGCCGCGTGTTCTATTAAACCATGTGTGGTTCCCATGAATTTTTTGTTCAAATTATATAATAGAAGTTCAGTGTTAGCACATATTTTTTTAAATTGTGTGGGAAATAATGCATGGAGGGTGTACCTAAGATAGTATAGGTGTATGGTTAGTACATGTATTGACCAACCATGTTGCCAAAATATAAAACCCATTAAAAATAGGGAAATTTTCCATTTTACTCTATGAGCATTAAGAGGTTTTTCCAATCTTTTCTTCCTTCCCACCCCCTATGTATGATGAACCTCCTCTCATATCCTTCCCTTATTCAACCCCCATCAAGGGGGTGGTCTGGGTGGGCTTCCATTTCAATTAGAAGAATTATTTATCCTCTAGTATCTGATCATTATCTTCTCCTACCTTTTTCTTAATGTTTGATTCCCCAGTTAGTGATTTCACTTATAATTCCTTCATTTAATGGTGGAATCAGATACTGATGGTGTGGACTATTCTCTAAATAAGAAGTGGGGGACCCGAGAGGCTATCCACACTTCACAACATGTCATTTCATTGACGTACATTTCCATGGTAAAAATTTCTAAATATTTATATACTAAATTAAATTATTTGGATTTTTTTTATGTCACTTAAGAATGATTATGACTTTTTCAAGTTTGGGGATGTTCCATGGGTAATTGGTGAGAATTTATTTTTGGTTCCGTTGTGATGAGATCATCCCATGAGGTTTTGGGTCGTATGAATTTAATGTTTATTTTGTTTAACTGGTTATAGTTTGTTGAGATTAATTAATTAATTATAATAAAATTGTAATTAATTAATTTATGGTTTCTTTGATGTAGAAGTTCATAGGCCACATATTAGCTCAGATGGGGCTTGGAACCTATTTTTGTCCCATAAAAATAAAGGGAATCATTCTTATGAGAAGGTAGTCTATCATACATCCCCTATGATCTTTATTAATTTTTGTGGTAGTATGTGAATTATTATTATCTTCAATGGAGGTGACCCCCCATGTTTAAATTTATTCACTGAAATGTTTAATTAAATTAAAAAATTAATTAAAATGGATGACACCAGGGGTCACTAACAACCCATGTAAGCTAGTCCTGTGCCTTGTATATCAAAGGCCGATACATAGATCCTATATACACTAAGTAGCCTATAGACCACTTCCAAGATAAAGTCTCTCTTGTAAATGTGTGTCATTACTCATGAAAGACTAGGTGGATAAAAATTTGGTAGGTTAGGATGAGGTTAGTTTAATAGTCCATCTTAGTCCAACCTTGAGCACTAAGATGGTCCATGGGAGATATCACAGTCATTTATCACATGGGAAGACCCTGTGTATCCACAAAGTCCCTGCCACCCATATTACTATGCCCTGACATGTGACATCTTAGTGTGTCAAATGTTTACTAGAGACCATGATTCTATCCTTAAGGATCCCATGAGGGATTCATCTGCTCCGGTAATGTTTCTGAGGGTCCTAAGACTGATGACTCTACTTTTGTTTTGACATTGAGGACCATACATGGTATTCATATATGCATATTTAACTAGGGACCATAGTGGGAACCTATATTGTTGATCAACCCTAAGAGTGTGTGTCATTGGTTTGGCTAGAGATGGTAGTGAGTGTCACCATGGAACTTGTACCAAAAATTTAATCTGAGATGTTGTGGCAGTATAGATGGGTTTACAAATTCCACAAACCCTAAATCATTGTTTATTATTTCCCTCATATACAATTGATGCAACTATAATTTCTGAAATTTTTTAACTCATCATTTGTCACAAACATAATGAGATGACATTGTGGGGATAATCATTGGCACTTCCTAGGATCTATATAAACACACTTATTAATTTAACATTACTACTACAAGAAGTTCCATTTTTTACTCGGATTCCAGTATGAATAGGTATTAGAGAGGAGGATTCTAAATGCCTTGAGGAACCCCTCATATATATTGTATCACCTTGGATGACATGCCTAATAGGATATAAGTGATTCCATAGGTATCTCAATGGGAACATTTCCCCCGAGCATGGGATTCTATTTACATCTTCATGAAATGATGAGGATCTCCACAATCGAGGAATATGATACTACCAAGGATTGGGTGGACATACCATTATTAAATTATATAGACTTGTTTGGGAATGGCCTTTTAAAATAGTAATTGAATGATTCAGAGTTATTATCACATATATGGAGAATATTCTTTACATATTGCCTAAGGTTAACCCCTCATAGCTATTATTTAAGATCCAATATCATGATTTCATATATAACGAGACCTATGAATAAAAATAAGAATTCATTACTCATGGATTGAGTGGTATGAAATTTATCTCACTACCATATTTACATGATGTCCATTTGATACATAGAATACTTCATCATGTGTTGTAGATATGAGTATGGGTGATCCTACGAATAGGACTTGTATCCCCCCATGGTGAGTTATCTTGAAATTTTTAATGTTTCAGGAATAATGTATTATAACACCCCGTGTTTTTATATATATTTTCAAAAATAATTTTTTTTCTTCGATAGCTTTTTTTCATGCAATATTATGTTTTAAAGAAACCGTGATATACTATTAATACTATTTTTTAAACATTATTATTATATCCTGGACCTCAAATTTGGCGGTATGAATTAGGATAGAAAAATATAAAAATTTAAGAATAATTTTTTAGATAAACAAAATATTCTTATAAATAAGTACATAACTGTTAGTAAAGTATTTATATTCAATGAAAATACATTTTTCTAAAAAAAAATTATTGATTTTTGTGAAAAAAAATTAATAAATTCCTTCAAAATAGGTAACATCACTTTTAAAATCAAATTTCCAAATTTTCTATGTTTTAATTTTTAATAATTTTCTAGAAAGGTAAATTTTCTGGTGAATAGTGAAAATATTATTTTATATTAAAAACTACCTCTCCATTTAATGAATTTAAAAACATACATATTTCATAAAAAATATTTTAATGTATAATTAGTTCAATTATCTTATTTATAAACCAAATTTTTTCCCTTCTATCTAATTAATGTTGGTTTTAGATATTATAATTTTCTATACTTATGAAAAGTTTCTCTTGTGAAAACCATTTTTTCACCTATTCAGCGGATTTAATTTTAAATTAAAAATTTCCACTTCTGGGAATGGAATTTGGAAAAATAGATTCCAAATTTTGAATTATATTAATTTATATTATATAAGAAGTTCCACATAATGTATGGTCAAACTGAATAGTAATAAAAGTAAAAATTTATAACCACAGTTGAGGTTAAAATGGGATTACCATGGGTTAAACTAATAAAATAAGGGCTAAATTATCTAAATGTAGGTTTCGTGTGTAGAATAAGTGCATTGGAGAATGTACCTAACATTAATTCTTTCCTTTAACAATGATCAGTTCTAGATCTATCATGATAATAAAATGACGGATCATTAGAATAGAATGTAGAATGAAAGAAAAGAAAGGGAGTCCTAGAACCATAGATAGAATCATCGTATCAAGGTTATATTTAATTTAATTAGAAGATCAGAATTATCTTGATGGAATTCTATCCACGTTGATGTTTTTGGTCACGATCTGATTTGATCCGTCATTACATCATAGAATCCAAGTATATGATTCATCTTATGGTGATCCACCACTTCTGGAAAAGTTTTTTTTCCCAATACTTGTATACCAACAGTTTGAATAAACCGTTGGTATACTTAACTTTTTCCAACGGTTTATTGAAACTATTGGGATAATGGGAAGAGAACAATATTTTTCCAATGTTTTGCTCAAACCATTGGAAAAATATATATATATACCGACAATTTTTAAAAATAGTTGGTAAGTACACTCTTTCATAGTGGTTTTAACAAACCGTTGGGAATGTTTTTTCCAAAATAGCAGCACATCCAGAATCCCTCCATGAAATTGCATCCATAAACCTAATCGCTCATGAGGATCTATGTACACTCTCTCTTCACCCCAACTTATCTCTCAAAGCATTATGCAGAATCAATCAGGTAATTATTTACTTCTAGAATGTTGTGCATCGATTTTTGTTTGTTATATATTTTGATTTTTCTTAAACTAGATCTGTGTGGCCTGTATCTTCCTGTATTTCTATTTCCACTTTCATGTTCCCAGGCCACTAGAACCCTCTGCAAGATTTTATCATGAGAGTGAGGTTTTATGTTATTTAATGTGATGGGGCTCTTGGGTAGAAGTTCCTTATAGTGGTAATCCTTTCTATTTGTACACTAAGACATTCTAGTGTGCCACATGGATAGTGAAAACCCATTTGAGGTGTCGAATAATTGTGGTTCTATTTTTATGGGTTAAGTTTTCTCAATTATGAGACATATTGGTTGTATAAAAAATATAGTTTTATGGGGGATTTCATGTATAGTGTATTAGAAATATGATTCAACAATTTCATGTATAATGTGATGACCTGTTTCGTTGATTTGTGTTATTTAGCTTGCTATCACTATTGATAAATGTAAGATGTTGTCTTAGTGTGGTTTTGTTTTGGTAGACTTTTTTTAGTGACACCTATTCATAAGAATATATATGGTGACATCCTTAGTTATTTTATTCATGTATTACATGGAATGTGTTTGAAAGGGATAATGGTCTGAGTGACTTTTAGGGGTAATATTATTGAGTGAGTTGGGTATGTTGAAAATTGTAATGTGTGTTCCTTGTGGCCTATGGGGTGTGGTTGCAACCTAGTGGGTTGTTATGATGGGATTTGGATGAGGGTGCCTGATGAGATTGGCCATATATTGATTATGTCCTATGGGATTCTGTATAACATTAAGATACTTCTGATTTATAGGGTATTCCTTGGGTGGTATGGTATGGTTGGATGGGATAAGAAAATTGATGATGATTTGCTTATAAAAATATCACTTAGGAGGGGGGTGTGGGCTATCCAGGGAGGAAGGGGAGTTACCCACCCCACACCCCATTTGAAAACCGCCCTGGAAACCACCCCATCCCCTAGACACCCCCACCCCTAGACACCCCCACCCCTTGGATAGCCCCCCGGGACACCACCCTACCTCTTGGACATCCCCCACCCCTCTAGTGAGCCCCCCATGAACACCAGACCACCCCACCCTCTGGATAGCCCCCGCCCCCAGGCAACCCCCTAGGCACCACCCCAACCCCTAGACAGCCCTCCCACCCCCTGGACATCCCCCCTGGACACCCGCACCCCACAGACACCCCCAGGACAACCCCACCACCTTCGATAACCCCCTAGACACCACCCCACCCCTGGAAACCCCACCCCCATGGATATCCCCCCTGAACACCACCCCACCCCCTGGACAGCCCTCCCACACCCTTGGACAGCCCCCCTGGACACTGCCCCACCCCATTGGACAACCCCCACACCTAGATCTAGTTTAAAGGATATCCTTATATTCTCAACATTTCTCAATTTATTTCACTATCTAGAAATATCATTGTCATTATTCCTTAAATATATTTTTAATTAAACTTCAATATTATTGAATTTCAAATGACGAAAATACTAATAACAATTCTTTCTATAGAATGAATATAAGTTTGATGTATGAAACCGATCGGAGCTCAAGAAATTTTCCAAACAATTTGGAGATCATTTTATATTTTTCATTTCACAACGATTCATATAGTGGTTTCATACACTGCCCATCTACCAATTGTGTTGGTAGACATTGGTTGAGCCGTGAAAAAGTTAGCTGCCACATAGCCAAATATAGTTTTCAAGAAAACTAATATGTGTTGTATCATAATTGGGAGAAAATGAAATCTCAAATTGTTGATGATCTAAATGAATGGACTGGACTGGAGAATTTGTTAGATGAACAGTTTCCATTTATTCTTCATCATAAAAAAAAGTATTTTGACTCAGGAAGACTTCGATATGAGGACAAATGTTTCATCTAAGGAAAATTATGATATTCTCAGGGTGAAAAAATTGAATGATGTAGCCACGAATCCAGTATATCTACAATGCGATAAAATGAAAAAGCTTGATTTTTAATCCGATTGTTTCATGGGAAAACTATGTATGGGATTTCTAATACAACAATCGATTACATTCCTACATTATTGAAGGATTTACTTCGATATGATGTAGATATTCCCTCAATCAAATATATGGCATGAATTTTAGTTGAGGAACTTAAATTTTAAAGAAACAAAATTAATTTTTGCACGAAAGATTTCAGTTTGTTCTAGGAGGAAACCGCTGAACGAAATGATTGTAAAATATGTGGCATATCTTGTTAGAATTCCAAATCTGATGGAACACCAACCCATGTGAAACAGAATGTAATGTGGCACTTTTCATTGATCTCTGGACTCCAAAATCTATTTATGTCTGATGAAATATCAATAAAAATGATATGGAATGATACCAAGAGAAAGAAGACTAATGATGAGTTGGTTCACCCAACATATTGATTTCCATAGTAGTGATATGATGCTCGATATACTGACTTTGCAGATGACATGCATAATGTGAGGCTGGGTCTTTCATGCAATGGTTTTAATCTATTTGGGCATGTACATACTTCGCACAACACATGGCCAGTTTTTATACACATTTATAAGCTTCCCATATGGTTGTGTATGAAAAAACCTTTCACTTTCATGAGTATACTCATAACTGGCCCTTCTGATCCCAACATTGATATTTAAGTATACATGGAACCTTTAATAAAAGAGTTGATCCTTCTTTGGGATGTGGGTGTGAGCACATACGATGCATATTTGAAATAAATATTTCAGATGCGTGCTATGATTATGTGGATGATCAATGATTTTCTGGCTTATGCAACGATGTCTGGATGGAGCACGAAGGGAAAAAATTCATTTCCTATTTATATGAATAATACAAGATCTAGAAGACTGAAACATTGTTGTATTTTCAGTTTTATGGGACATCGATGTCTCTTTCCAATAGACCATCTATATAAAAATAATCATTGATGATTTGATAAAAACATAGAAACCAATGATCCACCTCAGCATATGTCTGAAAATTATGTCCTTAATGAATTGAAATATTTCAGTTTTTTATTTGGAAAGAGTCAAATGAAATTTGGAAAGAGAAATAATGTTTCCACTGAGACCTGTTACAATTGGAGGAAGAGGGGTATCTTTTTTGATTTTCCTTATTGTTCAACCAATTTGTTACGTCATTGCTTAGACATAATTCACATCGAAAAGAATATATGTGAATTTTTTTTGATACTTCTAAATGTTAAGGGAAAGACAAAAGATGATTTACTGTCTCATCATGACTTGTTTGATTGGGGTATCATACCAGAATTGTATCTTGTGCATATTAGTGAAAATAAATGGCAAGTTCCATGTTCTTATTATGTGATGCACCTATGAAAAAAATAATTTCTAGAAGTTCTAGAGACCATTAGAGTTCTTAATTTCTATTCAAGAAACATATCTAAACTGGTCAACAGAAGAGAGTTGATGTTAAAATATTCGAAGACACATGATTATCATGTTCTTCTCCATGATTTGATTCCAATATCAATCTATTATCTATTTTCCAATAATGTAATGGTGATTGTTATTTGTCTGTTCTATTTGATTATAGATCTTTTTTCTAAGATGTTTTCTAAGTCTTTATTATAAAAAATGTTGTCAGATGCCCCATTAATTTGTGTGACTTTTAGAAAATATTTCCACCATCATTTTTCACATGCCTACTTCGTTGGACTGTCCATATTCCCCCTGAAATACTTCTCAGAGGACCTGTTTCTTTTCTATGGATGTATCCAACTGAAATACCTATGTACACATTAAAGTATTATGTCTGAAACAAGAATCATTTCGGAGGTTCTATCACGAACGGTTACCTAGCTAAAAAATTTATGGATTTTAGCTCAATGTAATTGACTGATCTTACTACAATAATGAACAGACCAATGAGAAATGAATAAAAATAGTTTGATCAAATTGAACCCAGTTTTCCATCACTTTCTCAAGCAGGAGGAATTCTTGGATCATGTACATTGAAGACATTTTCCCTTAAAGAGCGTGATATGGAACATCACATAGTTTTGTTCAACTATGATTTGTTCGATGACTACATCAAGTAACTAAATTGAATATGTATATATTACATATATATCTGTTAATATATTAATATTTTTTATCTACAGGGAACATAAAACAATGATAAATAGAAAGCATCGTTTTTTATCATTGAGAAGGAGGAAAACTTTGCTTAGAAAATTGTTTTCTTCTTGTTTAAAATTGAAGGTAAATATATTACTATTTAAAATAATTTAATCAATATTTAATTAAGTTTAATATTCATTTATCTTTTAGGTATTGAGTTTTCTCGATGACTCTATCTCTGAGGAAATACGAGCTTTGTCTTTTGGTCCTAATATCGTTGTTTATGACTGTAAATCAATTGTTATCAATGGGTAAAAATATATTGTCACTGAATGAGAAAAAATAATGAGAACACAACATGATGGTGTTATGTTTACTTCCACAATTAATTCTTACGCTAGTGCATCAGATAGAAGACTGCGATTTGAAAATTTGGGTCATTATGGTGTCATTGAAAAAATAATAATATTTGATTATTACTCTCCTGGATGAGTCATGATGATGAAATGACATTGGTTTTATTGAATGATGATACAAGGAACATTTATTAATGATTGTGAATTTTGAGTAATTAATATGACTCGCACACTTGCTACCAAAGAACCATATGTATTGGCATCAATGGCAAAAAAAAATTTATGTCAAAGACCAACTTCGTACTGAATTTTGTGTCATAGTTGATATAATTACAAGACATATTTTTTATAATGGTGATGATGGAATTGTAACTATCCCTACTACCATTGTAACCAATCCATTTATTTCTTTTGTTGAATCTAATTACTCAATTTTCAGAGTTTATTGTAAACCTGAAGTTGTGGTGGAAAATATAAAGAATCATCCATCCATGTTCTCAATTATTTTGGATTACCTCGAGTTGGGTTGTTAAGGTTGGTACTATTAAAATTTATTTAATATTGAATAAAGATATGTTGTATCCTATTTGACCATTATGTGCATTTTCAATGTTTATTGGTGGGAATTTTAATTTGAATAACATTTTTTAATTTGGAATTGAACTGTATTTAAACCATGAATCCAACATTTCTAACTTGGTGAACATTTCCATGATTTAACTATGATTTTAATAACATTTGTATGACTCTAAGACCAGTCTTTAACATTTTACCGGGTAATGAACATGATGGTTTGTATTCTTCTGCAAAAACATGTATTGAAACCTACGTCATATACCTGAGCTAATGAAATTAAATTTTTTCATAATTTTGACAACATCTTAACCACTTTTTAATCTATTAGAATCAATGAACCATGATTGTAATAGACTGAAGACACTTAGTAAATAATCATCCTAAAAAAAATTAAATTTCATTATTACATCTTGTACGATTTATTGACTTCATTATATATTTGATCAAGCTCACCTAAAACAATGGTTAGATAAAATTTCCATGAATTCCATTATTCCATCGCATTTATTTTGTTTTTTGGGTTACATATTAGTTATCCTTTTATATTTACTTCCATATTAGTTTTCAAATGTAGGAAAATGAAACCAATTGAAGAGAGGTGATGAAAACAGATTATGGACAAAAATCATCACATAGATAAGCTGTGGATTCTACCAATAATGCTGGCAGTGAGTATTTTATTTCAAATATATTTATTTAAATAATATATAATGTCATTTGATGAATTTTTTTTAAAAAAATTTCTTCTTCCATCTATTAGGTGACAATTATTTGATGAGAAGCCCAGTAGTGGTCCTAGTAATCGGGGTGTTCGTACGGGGGGTAGGGGGGTACAAGGGCTAGAAAATGTGGTCGACATACCCTATTAGGCCCTGCCCCTCCCACTGACATACCATCCATGCCACATTTTGATCCTGGTGTGCCATTAGGGACCCAAAGAATATTTAGGCCTCCCATGTTTTAACCACCCTTTAAATCTAAGCCTCCTCACCCTTCTATACCATATCTGATGATGATTCCCACTCCCCATCCATCATTTCTCATGCCATACCTATCATCTTCTTTCACTTATGGTTCCTTCTCTCAGTGATTTTATATTCCATCTTCTTTGACTACTACTCCGCCAGATTCTGTCCCTACGGAGCATACATTGGGCCCCACTCCATCTGTATAGGGTGTTTCTTTAGTTTCTATGGATCCAGTGGCTACCATTGATCAGACTACCACAGGTATACTTATGAAACCCTAACAAATTGTTACACCATTATTTATTTTCATTATTACATGTATTGATAAAATATTTGTTTTTCTTTCATAACATATAAATCTACTGATAAGAGGCAGGGGTGGGGGAGTACACACTTGTGTTTGGTGTGGAACCACAGCACACAGCTGATGGTGGACTACAATGAAGATAGTTAGATGATTGAAAAATCAAGGCAGCAATGTCAGATTTTTTTGTTGACACTTTCCAAATACTCTGACATCATTTTTTTCAGCCCGCTCTCATAGACACAGCTACCAAATGAAGTCAAGGATAAAGCCTGAGCAGAGATATGGGTAAAAAAATTGTTGATTTTAATGCAATATATTAATTTTTTTTATATGAATTAATATTTTTGTGTCAACTGCTGTTTAATTTCACTGATGGTGAGGGTGCACGACCAGCACATTTAAAGGATTTAGGTGAGATTTGGAGAGTTTTTAAGCATGATTTGTACATTATATGGCGTTCTAGAGTGGGAACATAGTTAGAGGTGGTCCCTTACATGGATGATTTTCCGTTAGAATAGTACTGAAAGATGATTACTCATTGTAAGACTATCCCATTTACGGTATTAATCAAATTAGAGATATTTAAATGAAAATTTTCATGTTTTTCATTAATACTAATTATATAATTTTATTTAGGATGCATCTGGAAGAAATAAAAGAAACATTGATTCTATGAAATATGTGCACAAATTTGGACGTACTACGATGCCGGGTCATGAGAGATAGTAGGTATAACAATCTATAATCATTCTTTACGACTTTCAATTTCTATTGCTTCCTCTATAATTTATTCGATTGCTAAAGTTGATATATAATTTTAGTTATGAAATTACTATGTTTTTTTGGTATCCTAATTTTAATTATGGTTTTCCATATTCAATGTCATTTTAGAGGCATAAATTGAATATATAAGGATGTCTGCCTCGAGCAAAACTGTTTTTCTCATGTAGAAAGAAGAAGGACAGAAGTGTAGTTAATGAACCGACTCAGAAGCAGATTGTGATTTTTACTTTGTAGATTTAAAATTTTAATCTCGATTTTTTAACATAATAATCTATATATATTTGTAATAGGTTTATTTAGAGGTCCTTTATGCCAAGAAACCTGACAATTTTGGGCCAAACGATCACTTACATCAGGTGTTGTGAGATAAGAACCCTAGTAGAGTACGCTGCCGACCTAGGAAGAGTATAGTTTCAACGAAGTATTGGCCCTCCTCAGGTACTATTTGAAGTGCCACTGAGTTGCAGCAGGTTAAGAAACAGGGAGAACAGGATGAAAAAGGGCCACAGAGACGGAAGAACAGTCTTCTAGGGCAATCACAACATTTACGAAACTAATGGAAGTTTTACGTCAAATACTTCCGCCAGAGGCCAGCACTGCTTGTGATGAATATATGTCATAGATGCATTCTATATATGGTGCAGCAAATAATAGTTCTAGTGGTGGTCGAGAAGATGGCGAGGTGGAGGTAGAGGAACAGGAGAAGAAGGGTAAAGAGGAGTTAGAGGCGGAGGAGGAGGTTGAGGTGGAGGAGGAGGGCGATGAGGAGGCAGAGGCTGAGTACAAGGGCGAGGAGGAGGGATGGAATGATGACGAGGACAAAGATGAGGATTAAGGTGAGGGTGAAGATGATGGTGATGAGGGATATATTGATCCGTTAAATTTTTGACTGATGTTACATACATTTGATGTTTATTGATTTGTTGTGCCTGAATATATGTGTGATTAGGGAGGTCACATTATCTTTATTTTTTATCTATTTGAATAAAATTTTAGTTTTTACAGTGGAATTTAGAATTTTTTTTTGTCTGATTAGAAGTAGATATACTGAAATTATTTTTTTAACCTTGAAGGAATTAGCTTAGAAAATATGTAAATACCATACCATGTGTCCAGGACAGCCCCCCGAACAGCCCTCAGACAGCCCCCCACCCTCCGCCATGGACCCTGGACAGCCCCCGGATAGCCCCCGGACATACCCCCAGACATCCACCAACCACATCCCTGGACCCCGGACAGCCCCCTACCCTCCTCCCTAGACCCCGGACAGCCTCCAGACAGCCCCTCGGACAGCCCCTTCGGATAGCCCCCAGGACAGCCCCTCCACCCTCCTCCCTAGACCCTAGACAACCCCTCAAAGAGACCAGACCCTCCACCCTAGACCCCGTACAACCCCTCTCCTCCCTAGACCATGGACATCCCCCCCCACCATCCTCCATGGATCTTGGACGCCCCCCCCCAGACAGCCCCTCGGATAGCCACCACTCCTCCCTGGACCCCAGACAGCCCCCTGGACAGCCCCCACCCTCCTCCCTGGACCCCGGATATCCACCCTCCCCCTAGGACACTGAAATTCCCCCACCCTCCTCCTTATACCCCAAAAATCCATTGAAAAGAACCCAGAAAGCCCCCACACTCCTCCCTAGACCCCGGACAACCCCCACCCTCCTCCCGGAACAATAGATAGCCGCCCACCCTCCTTCCTGGACCCCGAACAGACACCCCTCCTCCCTGGACCCTGGAAAACCCCACCATCCTCTCTGGACCCTAGACATCCCCCAGGCAGCCCCCCGGACATCACCCTACCCTCCTCCCTGGACCCTGGATATCCCTCAGACAGACCCCATACAACCCCTCGTACGGCCCCTCGTACAACCCCCGTACATCCCCTCGGACAGCTTCCCACCCTCCCCCTAGACCCCAGACAACCCCCTCCTCCCTAGACCATAGACAACCCCCACCCTCCTCCCTAGACCCCGAACAACCCCCTAACATCCCCCCCCCAAACAACCCCCATGACAGCCCCCCGCACTCCAACCTGGACCCCGGACAACCCCCACCCTTTTCCCTGGAACCCTGACTGCCCCCACCCTCCTCCCTGGACCCTGGATTGCCCTTGACTGACATCCCAACATTGGGTGAGTGGCGATTTAGCATATATAAAACATCAAGAAAATTCCGGAAAGTCTATGGACCATATACATTGATTTCAGAGACAACCACACTCTTAATTCAATGACTTGGATCCCAATCTATGCTCTCTTTAAAATGGAAGCCGTTTTAATTAAAAATAACTGGAATACATGAAACTGATCAAACATATTTGTATTTTGTTGATACTTTAGCACAAGGATCCATGGGTCATTTTTGATGTGTACGAGTCAACTCTACCTCAATCCGAGAGACGTTGTGGCAGGTACCACTCAAAGTGTCTTACTTTTATTTGAAATGGACAACATCTTAAGTGAAAACAACAACTCGCATACAGAAAACCGACCAAATGTATTCAGATTCTATTGATACTTTAGGAAAAGGATTCATGAGTCATATGTGATGTGTACAAGTTAACTCCACCACAATCCAAGGCCTGATGTGGCCATTATCACTCGAAGTGTCATTATTTTGTTTAAAATGGGCACCCTTTTAAGTAAAAACAACTGGCATATGGAAAACTGACCAAAAATATTGGCATTGTGTTGATACATTAGCACAAGGATCCATGGGACATTTTTGAAGTGTATGAGTCAACCCTACCTCTATCGGAGGCACGGTGTGGCGGGTACCACTCAAAGTGTCTCACTTATATTTGAAATAGACAACATTTTAAGTGAAAACAACAACTGGCATACGGAAAACAGACCAAACAAATTAGTATTCTATTGGTAATTTAAGACAGGGATCCATAGGTCATATGTGATGTGTATGATTTAACCCCACCTCAATCGGAGGCATGGTGTGGCTGGACACACTCGAACTGTCATTCTTTTATATAAAATGTACACCCTTTTAAGTAAAAACAACTGGCATACGGAAAACTGACCTAATGTATTTGGATTGTGTTTATACCTTAGAAAAAGGATCCATGCATCACTTGTGACGTGTATGAGTCAACCCGGCCTCAATATGAGGCACGGTGTAGCCGGTATCACTCAAAGTGTCTCTCTTTATTTGAAATGGACAACATTTTAAGTGAAAACAACAGCTGGCATACGGAAAACTGACCAAACACATTCATAATATGTTGATACATTAGGATAAGGATCCATGGGTCATATATGACGTGTACGAGTTGACCCCACCTCAATCTGAGGCATAGTGTGGCTGGTATCACTCGAAGTGTATTTCTTTTGTTTCAAATGGACACCATTTTATGTAAAAACAACTCACATAAAGAAAACCGACCAAACATATTTGTATTGTGTTGATACTTTATTACAAGGATCCATGGGTCACTTGTGATGTGTATGAGTAAACCCTACCTCAATCCATGTAACGGTGTGGCTGGAACCACTCAAAGTGTCTCGCTTTTATTTGAAATGGACAACATTTGAAGGGAAAACAACAGGTGACATACAGAAAACCAACCAAACACATTCAGATATTGTTGATACTATAGGAAAAGTATCCATGGGTCATATGTGACATGTAAGAGTCAACCTCATCTCAATCTGTGGAACAGTGTCTCCAGTATCACTCGAGTTGTCTTTCTTTTGTTTAAAATGGACACCATTTTAAGTAAAAACAACTGAAAAATAGAAAACATAACAATTGTATTCACATTTTGTTGACATTTTAGAAAAAGGATCCATGGGTCACTTGTAATGTGTACGAGTCATTCTTGCCTCAATTCGAGGCACATTGTGGCTGGTACCACTCAAAGTGTCTCACTTTTATTTGAAATGGACAACATTATAAGTGAAAACTACAACTAGCATACGGAAAACCTACCAAATGCTTTTTTATTCTGTTGATACTTTAGGAAACTGATATATGGGTTATTTTTGATGTGTAGGAGTCAACCCTGCATCAATCTGAAGCATAGTGTGACTGGTACCACTCAAACTGTCATACATTTATTTGAAATGGACAAGATTTTAAGTGAAAACAACAACTTGCATACGGAAAACTGACCAAAAATTTTGTGATTGTATTAATACATCAACACAATGATAAATGATTCATTTGTGATGTGTAAGAGTCAAACCTATCTCAATACATGGCATGGTGTGGTCGGTATCACTCGAAGTGTCTGTCTTATATTTGAAATGGACACCATTTTAAGTGAAAACAACAAATGGCGTAGAGAAAACCAAACAAATGCATTCATATTATATTGATAATTTTTTAAAAGGACCCATGAGTCATATGTGATGTGTATGAGTCAACCTTGAATCAATCTAAGGCTCTGTGTGGGTGGTATCAATCGATCTGTCATTATTTTGTTTAAAATGGACACCATTTTCATTAAAAATAACTGGCATACAGAAAATTGACCAAACGAATTTGGATTTTGTTGATACTTTAGCAAAAGGATACATGGTTAATTTTTGACGTGTAAGAGTCAACCCCGCCTCAATCTGAGGCATGGTATGGCCGATACCACTCAATGTGTTTCAATTTTATTTGAATTGGACAACATTTTCAGTGAAAACAACAACTAAAAAACAGGAAACAAAAAAAAAAACCCTTTCGTATTCTGTTGATACATTAATACAGTGATCCATGGGTCATTTTTGACGTGTATAAGTCAACCTTTCTTAAATATGAGGCATAGTGTGGCCAGTACCACTCAAAATATCTCACTTTTATTTGAAATGGACATGATTTTAAGTGAATACAACAACTTGCATACGGAAAACTGACCAAATGAATTCGGATATTGTAGATACTTTATGACAATGATCCATGGGTCATTTGTGACGTGTACGAGTTAATCCGGCCCCAATACACAACACGGTGTGGCCATTACCACTCAAACTATCTCACTTTTATTTGAAATGGACAAGATATTAAGTGAAAACAATAACTGGCATACGGAAAACTGACCAAACATATTTTAATTATGTAGATACATTAGCATAAGGATCCATGGTCCGGCCTCACACAATCCACTTCTCATATAAGGAACACCTACCCCTATTCTAAAACGAATGATATTTAATACGCCAATCCCATCCTCAAACACTAGGTTCTTGGACCAAACCAAAGTCCATTTGGGAACTTAATACCAAAGACATAATTGAATATTCATACCCACTCCAAAAAATGGGGATTCATCTCACATCGCACCCATGAGACCAAATTACAATTATCCCCATACCCCCTTATTCCAATTGAAAAGTCTATGAAAAACATGTAGGCAATTCTGGTAACCCATCTCATATGTTGAGATTGGCCAATGTTTCCCACTAACACATCAGGAACCATTTATACATGGATACATAGTCATTAGAGGAATATAAACATCCCATGTGCTTCCTATAACTCATCCAAGGTCTAATCACTTGACCACTACCATTGTCTATCTTATGGGTATCATGATTCTTGTCCATTCAACCCAAGTTTTTCTGTTGGTTTTAAGATAGTCAACCCAAGACTATGAGTAAACATCCCAGGTACATCCTATAACATGTAGTCTTTTTCTCTTGTGTGTATTGGTGTTGTGGTTTGGGTGAGGAGTGAATTCTAAATTTTTAATACAGTTATGGGTGTTATTTCTTTTCAATTCTAAATTTATGAATTCTGGATGTATTGGATTCTGGATGTATTGGTAATGAATTCAAAATTTTCAATACTTTTATGTGTATTGGATTTAGGATGGATTGGATTTTAATTTTTAATTGGTGTTATGGGTGTTATTTCATTTAAATTATGGATGTATTGGATTCTGTATTTTCACTTGTGTTGTGGTTTGAGTGAGGAATATATTTTAAATTTCTAAATTTCTAAATTATGGATGAATTTTAAACATCCCATGTAGGATTTTGGATTCTGGCTATATGTGTTCTTGCAGGTCATGGAGTGTTCTTACAAGTTATGGAGAGTTGTTGGTTGGAGGTGGCTGTTGGCTGCTTTGGAGCTACAACATATGTATACCAATGGTTTTCAAAACCAATGGTTTAGCCTGTATAAACTACACTATATACCAACAGTTCTAAAACATTGGTATAAGGTTAACATATACCAAAGGATTGTGAAACTATTGGAATATCTCTTAATTTAACACATATACCAATGGTTCACACAGAACCATTGGTATAAGCCTGTACCCACGACTTACTTGGTCACGGTTTGGGAAACCATTAGTATATAATATACCAACGGTTTCCAAGAATTTTCCAATGGTTAAGAACCACTGGTAAAGGGTAAAATTCTAGTAGTACACACATGCGCCACGTATCTCTGGATGTCACTGAAGGGATCTTCGTGTGCCAATACAGAAGCGCCTTCACTTGCGATGTCCACCTTCGATCGCCCTGAGATCCGCTTTTAAAGAACTCTCCTTGATCGGCAGAGGAGGATCTTTGTCGTAATATGAGAGAATTCGTGGTGGAAAAATAATTCTCCCTTGGAATGGGAGCTTTTCTAGATCTGTTGTGCATAACTAATTTTTTAAGGCTAATGAGAATGATTTAATTGGGATTTTAATTACACAGAATAATAAAATGATTTAATTACCCAAAAGCATTTATTCATTTTATTTAAATCTTAGTAAAGCCCCATGTCTAATAATATAAGTTGACTATTATTATTACATGACATGAACCCATAAAATTACACATAATATTATTTCTCTCAAATCCATAGAAAAACTACATGATGTGTAAATTAATATATATGGAACGTACTTTTGTTTTTCCATTTTCATTGCTTCCTCCACCACATTTATTAGAGCATGTATAATGTAAATTTATTTCTTAAATAAATATCAATTCATTACAAACTAATAAATATATTATTTCTCCCACAATATATTCTATCGAATAACTAATGTCAAATTAAATGAGATCATGAATCCTTGAATAATTATTAAAAAACAATCCGAAATAATATTTATTTAACTTGTTAAATGAATATTTAACTGAGATACTTGGACACACTTTGTGTGTGACTCTCTAGGCCTCTTTCTCAGTACCATTAGGAAGAGGACACCTAAACACCATGGTTATCTTATGTAACACACAAAGTCACCCATAGAGAAAGAAGCTAATACCGTAGTGTCATGTCACCTACTATGAACTTTACTATGTAATGTAATCCCTTTGTCTCGATATCTCGAATCATGTGGGTTGCATGATAGTGCCTTCAACCCATGTGATTGATTAATCATTCATTAAATTTACGAAATTTAACTTTCCCATTCCATACCATGGCCATGGATTTATTTATGCTATATGAATTCCATCAAAGGGCCTGAGATATCTACTTCTGTCATGGAATATAAGTGACAAATCTTTTCTCGTGTAATCTGTTAATAGAGTTTTACTCATGTCACACCCAACATATACTACCTTGATGTGAACAGTGTGTCTTTACAGTTTTATTCAATAAATCTTAGTGTGCGAGTTATAATAACCATTAATAATAATCAAAATGTCCAAGGACCAATACACACGTCCGCAGATAGGAACGTCCAATGACACTATGAAATGGGGATTTCTTGCTGGCTAGTCTCATTTTAATAATATCCTCCTGGATATTACCAATGGAACACACTATGAGAATTTGCCTCAATGTTTTATAAGTTCTCACCCCCCATGGTCTATATTATTTGTGTCCCTTAAATAACATCATCCTTCCATAGAACATATATTCTGGAATAGTGTTATTGAACATTTAGGTTATCATAATTATAGGGATCCACTATGACCCTTTAATGAAATAGCTATCATTAGAACATTATCACGTGCATTCTCACGTAGAAGAAGAATCAGGATGTGATAAGGTATTTATTAATGAATAAAGTAACAAGTAGTTGGTTCTAGGCCACCAACTCCAATAGACTCCCACTTGGACTAGATAGAACTACAAACAACCTTTTACCCTTTAGCTCTCACATTATATTTATGCTTCTATTTAGATATGACTTTAGTCTTCGGGTCCACCACGTTCTTTTACATGGACACTCTTCTCATTGAAACATCACCCCTTTGATATAAATCCCTCAAGAGGTGATACTTTCAGAAAATGTTCTTTGTCTATTGATGTGAACTTGGTTCTTTTTCAAGATCCACCGCTGCAGTATTATAATAGTACAATGTGATATGATATTTATTTCTAGGAACCAAATCAAGCTGTTGAAAAAAGATCCAAATCTAGACAGATTCTGTGGATTCATTAGAAGGCATTTTATATTTGAGCTCCACTATAGAATCAGTGAAAAATTCTCACGAACAAACCTAGGTCGACCCTGATCCGGTCACCCGAGCCAGTCTGCGACATGGCCCGATATGCGTTCCCGATCATCTCAGGCTGGCGACAGGAACTAGGACATCAAAAGGGAGGAAGGGGGAATGATTTCACCTGGTAAAATAAATAAAATAGCAGAAATAAAATAGATCAAATCAAATTAACAAAACAACACACACAAAAAATGACCAACAACAACAAACTAACCTAAACATGACCAAAACTCCTCATGACCTCAAGAGTCACTCTCCAAACCACAAAAAACTCTCACCCACAATGAACAAGCTCAATTCAAACCTGCATCAAAACTAAAAATAAGAAAAAAACTATAGGCATGAGTCTTAAAACTCAATAGGCATGCCCGGCAAACTATTTCCAATGCACTAACTTTAAATAAAGTATTCACTAATTCGAGGTTTGAACTAAAATATACAAAATATGGGTTTTTATACACACTATAATTTCTAAAACAAGTAACATTCCATTTCCCTTTTTAATTTAAATACAAGTTTAATGCTTGGAAAAAACATGTGCATTGCATTTTCAAAATCGTTTTTGCGAACCATTTAGAAACCAAAATTTTAGTTGTTAGTAAAAAAATGAAATCACAAAACATTCAAAACACACTAAGAGAAATGGAAAAGGTGGAACACAAGGGCCATCTACTGAACTAGACCATTCAATTGTCCGCCATATACATATAAACACAAAAGGAAACATGTGTCGAACCTAGGAGTTCGTGAACAATCCAGAATATACTATACATGTGACTCATCCTGAAGGCATGCCTACTCTCGATGACGTCATAACGCCCTAATGCCTGATGTTTCCCTACATGGACTAACCAATGGGCCTAATCCCCTAGCAGAGTGTCATCCATACTCGGGGCCACTAGCCAGTGCGTAATATAAACTAGTGCAACAATCGTTCTCAGAAGATTCACTTATGATGCCAAGTTCCCATGTTGATGCATATAATAAACTGGAAAAGGGTTGAGTCAACAAAGTCAATCAAGAAGTGAAAACATCACACAAAAATCATGCAGTCAACATACACCAAATATCACTTCTAAGTCACCCCAAATAGAGTTTTCCAAAATAATTTATTTCATTAAATTTCCAAATAGGCCTTCACCAATTTAAGCAAAATCCTCATTTCTCAAGTGAACCAAAACATTTTTCCGCATTTTGAAATAAATCATTTATCAATAAACAATGACTATATTTAAAATTACTTGAATTATGATTAAATTCCAAACATGAATTCTTTCAGTACTGGGTGTCAGCTCGTCAATAATTTGTTTCAAGTGTCGTGTATAAAATAAACGGCTCTTTTTACACCAAATAACCATTTAAAAATTAATTATCCTATATTATTTCCAATTTATTAAAATTAATAAAATATCAAGAAACTAATAAATTTTAAATTTAAAGGCAAGTGCAGTGGGGGACCTTCCTCGACTCATAGTCCAAACATGATGACGTGACACACCTCGAGTCGGCACACAAGCACGCGCAGGCTGGTGACCACAATTTCGTGTAATTAACTCACCGATGCACTACAACAAACACAAAACAAACAAAATACATAAACACTAACCTAAAACCACCCAACCTAATAAACAACAAAAAAGAACCACCTTGACATATTTTTAAAACTCAACTCGCACCATCCACATAGTTTACTAAACCACTTTAAAAATTTATAAAGAAATTCCAAAGAGACACCCACATCTTCACATAAACAAAATTGACTCAACGAACACTTTTTTGTGATCAAATTCACACCTACTCCCTACTAAAATAGAACACGCACCACTTTCATTGTTAAATAAACTATTTTTACAATTTATAAAAAGTGATTAAACAACCCAGGATTGGTTTTCATAAAAAGACACATTAACTCACATGAACATGCTATAGGGTATAGAGTGGAAATTAAGTTCATAAAAAAGATAAACATTTCATTGAACTCATTAATCAAAAAACATGCCAAAATAATTACCCAAGTGAAGAAAAAGAACTAACCTCACTCTATTGCACAAGTGCGCTCTAACAGAGGTGTCGTGTGAAAAGGGAAATGGTCGGCATGATGCGGTGGTGCGCAGGGAAAAACCACCAACACCATCAGTAGTGACACGAAGACCGGTGCAGTTTAAGATGGATTTGGATGGAGTAGTGGGGGTGGCTATGATATGTGGCGCAATGACCGAAAGATTAAAAAGGGGTTTCGTGAGGACTACGCGGCCGAGCGAATGGTTCGTGGGGCAGTTCACTAATGATTCAGTGGCGCGTTGGGCCGGATATACATGCGGCGACTGGGAAATAAGGGTGTGCGGTGGACGGAACCATGATGGCTAGTCAGATCTACATCGGTAGGAGGGTGTGAAGTTGAAGGAATAATCATAGGCTAGATGGGGGCATCCCCGAGGGCTTTGTGCTGACCAAAAAGGGGTCGCGTCGGCGACACCCGGAGGGAAAGGGTTTGCCGGACAAAACAATTGGTTGGTAGGGGAGAGGGGGAGCACTGGTCGGGCGCACAGATCCGGGAAGGGGATCCATGTCGAGGTTATTGGATGATGTGTTGTCAGTAGGTGTGAGTCTACTAGAGCACGCATGTTAGAAGCCTGAGCCGGAGGAAGCCGCTGGCCGGAGAAGGGCAGAATAAGGGAGGTTGGTCGCATGCTGCACAAAGAGGGGTAAGGTGAGGGATGCGTTGGAAAGGGCTTGGGGTTGGTGAAAGGGGGTTGTGTGGGAGACCAAGAGGTTGGGGTGGCCAGATTGAGCAGGATCAGGGTTGGTACGACAGCTTTCAGAGACGGTAGGAGGCTTAGGCACGCGGTGCTCGCAGGCAGGCCAAGGGTGTCGTCGGGGTTGTTCCGCCCCGAGGAGAGCAGCATTGGACGGAGGGCAGGTGGCAGATGCGGCTGGAGGTGGCCAGAGGGTGGTCAGATGGCTGCTGCAAGGTAGGGGCACAACTTCGTGTTGCCGTAGGTGGGGTGCCGGATGGGTGCTGGTGTAAGGTGTCGGCTGGTAGAGATTGAGTCTGACGGGACATTTGATCGCGCTGAGGGAAGAAATGGGTGAGGGTGAGGGTGCTGCAGCACAAGTGGGAGGGAGGAGGGTGGAAGCACGCAGAAGGGGAAGAGTAAGGGGGGACATGCTAGGGTTAGTAAGGAGAGAAATTAGGTAGCAGGAGAGGAAAAAAATAGAGATAAAATAAATAGGAGAAAGAAATAAAGAAAAAAAGAGAAGAAAAAAAATAAAAAAAAAATAAAACGTTAATCTATAATAAATAAACATCCATAATAACCTCAATAATTATAATTGTAATAATAAAAATTTAAAAATATTAATAATAACAATAATCATTATTATAAAACTTTATTAATAATAATAAAACTAATAAAACTTCTGTAATAATAATTCGTATCAAACTTTAATAATAATTATAATATTAAAACATTTATAATAATAAAAATATAACACTCGCTAACAATATATATAACCATATATATATATATACATTTACTGAATTAATAATTTATTCACTATATCTTCATTTAACCAATTCATTTAATTACTCTCAAAGGTGGGCCACTACTCGGTCTCCCCGCACGGCTGAGTAGACCGTGCGCGAGGTGTGCGGTGGCCCATGCTCATTCCAATAGTGATCGTACATGTATCCAAACTGTCCGCATGACTTTAGATAAGATGCGCAGTGTTCGTGCACCGAACTAAAACCCACAAACCTTTCCAAACATCATAAATTTGCTCTGAGACTCACCAGAACTTTGACAGAAACACCTGACTCCAAGATATAAAAAATAATAAAAAAATAAAATTATTTGAAAAATGCGGGTGTGAAAAATCTCCCCACCATAATGCATTCCGCCCATGGAAATCCACTATAGGGTCAAGGCCAAAAGATGAAACTCCTTAAGTGTCACTCACCCCGAAAAAGTTTAAGCACCTCCAGTTGATCGATCCAAACAGACAGTAAAAAACAATGACACACATCTCATCCATAAAACAAGATCACCTTAATCATCACCAACCTGAACTCAAACCATCTATTTCAACCAAGGAATGAACGAACTTAAATCAACTCCAGGACTTATCCCTATAATCTTAGTTCATGGAAACTATTGGGTGTACTCCAATCTCGACACTCACTCAAGAGGACGCACTCAAGATTAGGTTGTTCTACACGAGACCACCTACCACCAAATGATAAATGAAAAGAAAATCTGATACTGATAGGGGGAGGCCCAAATGGACTCCACATCATATGGATCGGGCTAACCCTAAATTAATTTCGGTGTAACTCTACGGGACCCACGGTGTGTCTCCCCACCATAAGAACTGCTGATATTAAACAAACTTAATAACATTCCACAGGGACCGAAAACCGCCACCATATGGGGGGGAGGGAAGGGCCCGAATGATAGAGCATCAAAACTATTGTCATCTCCCCATCAATAACGTCTCACCCTCAGAAACACACATACCATTCCACACTAAGGATGACGATTAAACCACGGTCCTTCTTTACCACTGGTTTCCTCTTGACTACGCGCTAGCTTCACTCCGAGGCCTATGGCTGGCGCACCGATGATTGAAGCATCTCCTACCTCCCAGTCAGGATTCAAAAATTCCCAAACATAACACACGAATCGTAATTTTACCAAACACACATCCTTTCATAACAAAGTATTCAAAGAGGTTAAACTACAAATAATATTACCACTAAATGAAAAGAAACACCGCAAAACACCACAAGAGACAACCACTACACCCATGGAACTCTATAAAGAGAAAACCTCAAACGGCTCCCCAAACATCACCCTACTCCTACAGACGGGCTGTGGTGACCATTGACGAGCCACGTCAAGCTTCATCATGCTTCTTGGAAACACCGCGGTAGATTCTCTACAAGTGACCCCAACGTCCACAGGTGTGGCAGGGTCTCGGAGCACTCAGAAACGTCGACCTCTTGTGACCCTGCCAACCACACTGGAGACAGATCACGACATTGCACTGTGGATAAGAAGACTGAAGGTATAAAGGCCTCTTGATTCCTCTACCAGCACCACCAGCATCAGGTTTCTTCTCACACTTCTTATCACCATCCTCTGCACTGCTTCCCAAAGTTGGAGGATTTTCCACCTCAAGTCCTCCTGCTAACCCACCTTCAGCCAAAAAAGTCTTGCCCAACAAAATCTGAGAAGGTGATTAGGTTGAGCTCTTCCAATTTTGATCGCAGCTCAGGTCGGAGTCCAGAATCACATTGTCGAGCCTTCCCGGGATCATTCGGAACAAACCACTGATCATACAGAACTAGGTCTATGAAACCTCGATTGAATTCCAGTACCGATTCAACACCCTACTGAAGACAACACAACTCCATCCTCTTCCTAAACTTCACCAACTCAGAGATGTTTTTTTTGGATGAATTATGACCTGAAAAATTCCCATGTTATATCTTCTCGAGGATTATTGCAAGACACAGACTTCCACTATTTCCAATTTGGGCCTTCAACCATAAAGGTAGCCAACTTCACCATTAAAGACTCAGGCAGCCTAATGAAACTGAACTTCCACTCAGTATTCTACAACCACTCCCCGCCTCAAGTGGATCTGCTTGACGATAAAATAGGAGAGGGTACAACATTGGGAATTCCAGAACATAGTCTATGGGTTGATCAACCGGAAGATTTGCTAGGGGCGCACCACCCGAAGCTGCACCTTGGGCATCCAGAAAACCATCATGGGGGAGAACACTAAAGAACAAGGAAACAAATAACATAATAAAAACATGGACATTGCCATTTTAAATTATACTTTCCATAAATTCCAAAATAAAACATTACAAAACTATTTTTAGAAGTAATGAAAACCCAAACGATCCACAAGAAGAAACTTGTATCGATGGGTGACTCAGACATACGGTTGGCGGCCATCTGCCAGTCACGCCCCCATCACATGGAGCACTCTATGGTAATGTCCTCGACTCCACATGTCTTTATAGACCATGCGTGCTCACGAAGGTCACTTTCCTAGATTCCATTTCATTTCCCAACATAAAACAATTCAAAAGATAAAAAGACAGCAACATCCCGAACATCCCATGGTAACCAGAGGTTTAGAACGAGAAAGGGTTCATGACGTCCTTCTCATCCTTATGCCGCAAGTCCTGAAAATTATACTCCTTATACCATGACATCCCTAAATAACAATTTGCGCTCTAAAAAAAGGTCAGCTCAACAGCCGACCTCCTCTGATACCATTTTTTCATGAACCAACCCGGGTCGCCCATAAACCGGTCACCCGAGCCGGTCTACGACATGGCCGAAGAGGTGTTCCTGATCCTCCTGGGATGGCGACAAGCAACAGGGCATTAAAAGAGAGAAAGAAGGAATTATTTCTCCTAATAAAATAAATAAAACAACGGAATGAAAAGAGAAAAAAGAAAAGTAACTAAAAAACAAACACAAAAACGACCAACAACAACAAACTAACTTGAACATGAGAAAAACTCCTCGTGACCTCGAGAGTCACTCTCTACACCACAACCAAGTATCTCCCATGGAGAACAAGCTCTAGTCAAACCTCCAACAAAACTAAAAACAGGAAAAACACTACAGGCGTGAGTATGAAAACTCAGTAGGCGTGCCCGAAAAACTATCCCCAATGCACTACCTTTAATTATATAATTCACTAATTCCAGGTTTGAACAAAAATATACAAAATATGGGTTTTGATACAAACTTTCATTTCTAAAACAAGTCACAGTCCATCTCCCTTTTTTATTTAAAAACAAATTTAATGCTTGGAAGAAACATGTGCATTGGATTTTCAAAATCATTTTTGCGAACCATTTAGAAAACCAAATTTAATTGTTAGTAAAAAAAGGAAATCACACAACACGCGACACACACTAAGGGAAATGGAAAAAGTTGCACACAAGGGCCAGCTACTGAATTAGACCTTTCAATTGTCCACTATATACAAATAATCACTAAAGTAAACATGGGTCGAACCTAGGAGCTCGTGAACAATCTAAAAGGTACTATACATGTGACTCATCCCAAAGGCATGCCTACTCTCAATGACATCATAATGCCCTAACGCTCGGTGTTTCCCTACATGGCCTAACTGAGGGGCCTAATACCCTAGAAAAGAGTCATCCGTACTAGGGGCCAATAGCCAGTGCGTAATCTAAACTAGTGCAGCAATCGTTCTCAGTAGATTAAATTACTATACCAAGTTCCAAGGTCAACACTAATAATAAATAGAAAAAGGGGTGAGTCAACAAAGTCAATCATGTTGTGCATACATCCCACACAAATCATGCAGTCAGCATACACCAAATATCATGTCTGAGTCACCCCAAATAGAGTTTTCAAAAATAATTTATTTTATTAAAGTCCCAAACGGGCCTTCACCAATTTTAATGAAAATACTCATTTCTCAAGTGAACTAAAACACTTGTTCTCGCTTCAAAAGAAATCATTTATTAATAGACTAGAACTAAATTTAAAATTCAGTGAATTATGTTTAAATCCCAAACAAGAATTATTTCACTACTGGATGTCCGCTCTTCAATAAAATGTTTCAAGTGTCGTGTATAAAATAAACAACTCTTTTTACACCAAATAATCATTTAAAAATTAATTATCTTATAATATATACAATTTATTAAAAGTAATAAAATATAAAGCAATTAATAAATTCTAAATTTAAAGGCGAGTGTAGTGGGGGACCTACCTCGACTTGCAGTCAAAACACGATGACGCAACACGTCTTGAGCGGGTATACATGCACGCACAGGCTGATGAACACAATTTCGCGGAATTACCTCGTCGATGCACTGCAACAAATGAACGACAACCAAAATACATAAACACTAACCTAAAACCACCCAACTGAATAAAAAACACAAAAGAAACACCTCTATATATTTTCAAAACACAACTCGCACCATTCACATAGTTTACTAATCTTCTTTATAAATTTATAATGAAATTCCAAAGAGACACCCACAACTTCACATAAACAAAATTGACTCAACGCACACATTTTTTGATCAAATGTACACCTACACCCTACTAAAAAATAATACACACCACTTTCATAGTTAAATAAACTAATTTTACAATTTATAAAAAGTGATTAAACAACTCATTATTGGTTTTCATAAAAACACACCTTAACTCCCATGAACATGCTATAGGGTATACAACACAAATTAAGTTCATAAAAAACTAAACATAGCACTGAAATCAATAATCATAATACATGCCAAAATAATTATCCAAATAAAGAAATAGAACTAACCACACTCTAGTGTGCAGGTGAACTCTAACAGTGGTGTCGCGCGAAAAAGGGAAACAGTCGGCACGATGTGGTGGTGCACGGGGAAAAACCACAAACACCGTCAGCGGCAGCACGAAGAATGGTGCTGTTGACGACGGAGTTGGTCAGAGTAGTGGGGGTGGCCACGAAACGTGGAACAATGACTGGAAGATGAAAAAGGGTTTGTGCATGGACTGTACGGCCGAGTAAATGGTTCACGGGGCACTTCACTACTGATTCGGTGGCACGTCGGGCCGAATATGCACACAGCCACTAGAAAATAAGGGTGTGCGGTAGATGGTGTAACATCCCAGGTAAATAAAGAATAAAGAATTTTCATATTTTTTAATATTTACAAATTAAATATTAATTTTAATTAAAAGGGGTTTCTACATTCGATAGCGTACTCGGTACGCAACGATGAGTTTCTTTGAAAACTTACGTTGCACACAAGTAATAAAATAATATTATTTTAAATGTTAGTTAACAAGTAGCCGTTGTACTGGCGGGAATAGATAGAAATAACTAAAATATGATTATATATGTTTTTAAATGTTTTTACATTTAACCAATAAAAGATAAAGGCTTCAAATACGGAAAGAGTTCAATTTTAGGCATTTATACCCTAATTTTCACTAAGGGTTCACTTATCATCTTTTGACGGAGAACCGTCATTAAATATAGTTTTGATCAATCATATAAATTCTATTGGACCAAAAATAACTCTTCTTTAGAATCTGGACATCAAAATTTGCTTTGTGTAAATTTTTGGTACCTTTCCGATAAAGTTCATTTTTTTAATGAATAGTGTAAAATGTTGTATTTTAATTCAAAACCTCTTTTTAATCTAATTTATTTATATGATTAGATTATCTTTTGAATTGGTTTTAAAGTAAAATTAGAAAATATTTTTACCATTAAATCCAATAGTGGTCGTTGGAATTAATTTCACTTTGAAATCGGATTTAAACTAGTGTCAATCTTTTGACACTTATTGTTTCATAAAAACACGCTATTTGCTCTGACAGCGAGAATTAATTATTAAATTAATTAATGTGACTTATATGTATTGAATCTTGTAAAATAGACTTCATTTTTGAATTCGGAATATCAAATATAGCTTCGGGTGAATTTTTGGTAATTTTCTGAAAAACTTCATTTTTTGATGAATAGTGAAACCACTAAGTGGTACTTATAAAAATTGATTTTCCGTTTAAATGAAATTTTGCCATCATTGTGTTTTGAATTTCAAAAATCCGACATACATGGTTGTCATTAAGAAGTAAAATGTGGTTCAATGAGATTATAATAATTTTTTGGTGAATAGTAACTTATTAAGTTCTTAATCACGATTAGTGGTAATTAGTGTAGTTTAAGGTAAAAATAATGCTTTAATAAAATAAGATGAGCTTGACACATGTCCTACCCTCATTGGTTGTGTCATGGCCGACCATGAAAAGCCATGGGTCATCTTGGGGACCCCATGGAGACACTTTGGTTGGGAAATGATATAAATAACTTTTTATTTAATGTAAAAGTAAAAATGACACAAACATAATATGTTTTACAAAAACAATTTTTATATGGGGTTATAAAGATCAGATTTTGATTATAAATAGTCATTGGAAAGATAAAAAGATTTCCTACATCATAGTATTTTTTTTATAATTTTTAGACATTAAATAAATTAAATTAGTTATGAAATAATAATGATGCAGCGATGACATCATTATTTGATGATTTAAATAAAATGGAAAGATAATGTAAAATCTATGAACTACACATGTCCAAAACCAATTGGATGAGTTGATTTAGAACCCTTATCACCTTATCCACAAATTATATCAATGTGGGACCTTTTAAAACCGAAACACATTTTCAAATAAAGTAATATTTCCTTACTTTCCAAAAGTGCCCCTCCTCTCCTCTTATAAAAGGCCCCCACCTCTACCTAATTTCACACACTCCTCAAGCCTTTGGCTCGGCCAACCCCTGACCATGTACTCTCTCCACATCCCTCTCCTCATCCTAGAGGATTACCTTTGGGCAGAATCCTTTCAAAGGAAGCCTTTAGGCTCAAATCAAAAGGAGTTACACTTTTAAAGGTAATTCATTCTCTTTTGTTCATTTGTTTTATTTTTCTTCTCCAACCCTCTAAAATATTTTTATTTACTTATTTTGTAACAAAAACAGTATCTTTAATATACTAGGATGTTTTTATAAGATTTATTCGAGCTACACTCTCACACAACTACATCAAATGGTTAAAGAACATACGGTTTCCGTGGATGGAGAAATTCTGCCTCCCGAAACGATGATTGTTCAATACTCATTTAACACCTTCAAAGGTGGCCATTATGATGTCACTATTTTTTATATGATATATAATATGTTTATTTTTTCTTTAAGCTTCTGTATTTTTCATTTTGGTAATACCTTTATGGTTTCCATTATGGGTAAACACGATATCTTCATTTAAGGAAGTGTGGACTACCGCCCCCTCAAAGTGATGTGATTTGTTAATGCCATATGTGGGACGTGTAAAAGATGGATTTAAAGTTATTATATATGATTTTATACTGGAATTATAATATACCTCTATATCATTATTATTTCTTTCCATTAAAGTATGAGATAGAAATGAAATTAGCATTCATGCGTACGTACGGCTTACCGTCTCCATGAACGGTGCATTTCATTTCTTATCCCCAAATGTAATGTACTATTAAAAGTACATGTATATAATGGATATATATAATTAATGATATATCTAAATGATGAATATAATTCTGGAATTAAAATATACATACCTCTCATTTAGTTTTAATTCCATTAATATGACAAATAAATGAAAGTAACGTTGATGCGTTTGTACGGCTTATCGTCTCCATGAACGGTGTATTTCATTTCTTACCTCTAAATGATTATGTAATATTATAAATAAATGTATATTCTGGATATATATGATATATATGATATACAAATCATGAATATCATTCTGGATATAAAGAACCTTTGACCACACGAACAACATGTAATTGTAAGAAGTCCACTTTTGACTTAAGAACCAAATATTGACAAAACAAACATTATTAACTTAAATGGTTACATAATGTTTATAACATGGCAATAAGTGACATAAAAGGAATAATGAACTTTAAAAAGGTTCTTAATCAAGTATAAATTAACTCAAGTTTATTATTCAGGACGTTAAAGAACGATCGATTCAAGTCGGACCCGAGGTAAGGGACTTCGTCTCAATCTCCTTTCATTGAGGCATATTTTATTTTATACACAACTTTCTTTTATACGGTGTATAAACCCCTTTGACTATTACTTTTATACAAAAGGAATCTTTTTCTACGAAGCGTTTTACAAAACGACAAAAAGGAATGTTTCTTTTAACGTACGCGGCGACAATGACTTTTTCCACCGCCGTGAGTATTATTTGGTCTTTGGCTTTCACAACAAGCCGTAATGTTTTTAGAATAAAATGAATACCATATACTCTTTTATGTATTTTGGTATTGAAAATGGTTTTGAAAAAGGATTCTATTATGTCAATATATTTATGATATTTTGTGATTGAAATGTGGAAATGTTATCATTCCTTTTTATTGGTTCTATGTTTTATGATTTTATACTGGTACTTGGACATTTTAACGGGTTGTTACGTTATAAACCATATGACGGGTGGTGCCGTGAATACCAGGACGGGTGGTTACGTTATAACCTCCAATGCATTGGGTATGGAAGTCGGCCGTATGGCTATTCCATTAAGTATGTATGGAAATTGGCCGTATGGCTATTCCATTAAGTGATATGTGTGGAAGTCGGTCGTATGGTTATTCCACTTAAGTATGTTTATGTCCCAAGTTACCTTTATATATGTTATGTGTTCATTATATGGGTTTTATGGTAATACTTTGGTTACAAAAAGGTAAGTAATGATACTTTATTCAGTGAAGATTTTTTACTACTTCATGAAGGTGAAGGTATTACTTTGATAGAGTATACATGGTTTACTTGATTTTCAAAAACTAACAGTTTTCATTCTTTGTGTATCCCTTACTGAGCTTTTTATGCTCACCCCATGTTTTTTTGAAATGTTTTTCACAGGACTTAATGTGGAATAAGGTCAAGGATGAGATCAAGGGAATGTCATGCTATATAAAACATGGAACTAGACATGTTTCTTTCAAGAGTTTTTTTATGGAAACTTAGTAGAAGTGACTACTTTGTAATCTTTTGAGATGTAATAGTTATGTTCTAATTCTCTAAAACTCTAAACATGAAAAGATCCTCAACGTGAATTATTCGTTTAATTCAATATTAAGTAAGGTTTAAGGCCGGGGCCTTATAGTTGGTATCAAAGGTCGGTTTAGAAAAATTTAGGAGTTAGAAAAGTGTTAAATTATAATATGATTGAAATGATATAGCATTTACGGATTACCATGTTGCTTCGCCTAAGATATTTCTTTGTTCAGAATGGTTTTCCGTAGAGGAAACAAAGCAGCTATGTTGGGACGACATCAGGAGGAAGATAACCTTCCAAATCAGCAACCTGAGATGGTCGGAATCGGAACTGAACAGTTTGTTGCAGTGATGGCACAGTTGACTCAGGCTATAAATGGTGGTGGTATCCATGCACGAGATCAGCCAGATCAACCGCAGAGGAACATGTCAGTGGTGGAACATTTCATGAGGCAACATCCCCCATTATTCAGAGGATCATCTGACCCTGTGCAAGCTGAAGGGTGGATTAAAGCACTGGAGAAGATTTTTTATGTCATGGGGTGTTCAGAACATCAGAAGGTTAGTCTTGCTGTTTACCGTTTTGAAGGTGAAGCTGATCAGTGGTGGTCGATGGTGAAAAATATAAGGGATAGTGATGAGATTGAGGATCTTCACTGGGACGAATTCAAAGGTATGTTTCTTGAGAAATATTTTCCTAAGGTGGTTTGTCTTAGGATGGAAAAACAGTTCCTAGAATTCAGGCAGGAGGATGATTCAGTGGCTGCTTATGAAGAAAAGTTCACTCGATTGGCAAGGTATGCTCCAAACTTCACACGAGATCTTGATAGTAAAATAAACCGTTTTTACTCAGGGTTAAAGCCAAAGTATCGAAGGTCTTTAGCTTATCATGAGTTCAAAAGTTATGAAAAACTTGTTCGATGTGCAGAGAAGGTGGAAATGGAGTTTGCCGATGATCAGGTGTTCTATGAAAAACAACAGAATAAGAGGTCTAGTTAGGCAGACAAAGGGGAAGAATTCATCAAAGAAGCAAGGAGGTAAGAAAACCAAATATCCATCCTGTGAGAAGTGTGGTAAAGTGCAACCTGGAGAATGTTTATCCAAGTCTGGTAAGTTCTTTCAGTGTGGTAAGTCTGGTCATATTGCTCGTAACTGTAAGGAAGATGATCAAGCATGAAATGAAAAGCCAACGGTAAGATGTTTTAAGTGTAATGAAATGGGTCATTATGCAAACGAGTGTCCAACGAAGAACTCTACTGGGGGAATGCAGCAGTCTACAAGCAGAAAGGGGTGGTAAAATTCTTTGCAACAACTTCAGCAGATGTTGGGCCATCGAATGAAGTGGTATCAGCTCCGGGGAGCTCAGTATTTTTCGAAGATTGACTTGAGGTCAGGGTACCATCAGTTGAAAGTAAAAGAAGCAGATGTTCTGAAGACTGCGTTCCGTACTAGATATGGCCATTATGAATTTTTAGTTATGCCTTTTGGGTTAACCAATTCACCTTCTGTATTCATGGACCTTATGAATAAAATTTTCCATGAGTTCTTGGATAAGTTTGTGTTTGTGTTTTGAGGTTTGGGAAGAGGTTATGTGTGCCTTGTGATTCACAGTTGAAGAATGAGTTGTTATGTGAGGTTCATAGTTCCCAGTTTTCAGTTCATCCTGGCAGTACTAAGATGTATAGAGATCTATGGGAGTATTACAGGTGGGATGGAATGAAAAGAGACATTGCTGATTTTACTGTGAAGTGTTTGACATGTCAACAGGTTAAAGCAGAGTGGCAGTTACCGAAAGGGATGCTTCAGCCTTTACCAGTTCCAGAGTGGAAATGGGAAAACATATCCATGGACTTTGTTGTGGGATTACCAAGGACATATCGAGGTAATAATGCAATATGGGTTATTGTTGATCGCTTGACCAAATCTGCTCATTTCCTTTCTATACAAGATACTTTCTCTCTAGATCAACTTTCCCATTTGTATCTTAAAGAGATAGTCAGGTTACATGGAGTTCTTATCTCCATTGTATCTGATCGTGATCCCAGGTTCACATCTATCTTTTTGAAAGGCCTTCAGAAGTCGTTGGGTACAGAATTAAATTTTAGTACAGATTTTCATCCTCAATCAGATGGGTAGTCAGAACAAACAATCCAGACATTGGACGATATGCTACGAGCTTGTTCTATGGATTATCAGGGAAGTTGGGACCAACATATTTCTTTGGTTGAGTTTTATTATAATAACAATTTTCATTCCAGTATATAGATGGCACCATTTCAGGCCATTATATGGGAAGCGGTGTCGAACTCCAACATTTTGGAATGAAGTGGGTGAAAGGAAGCTGATGGGACGAGAATTGGTAGAAGAGATGACAAAAAAAGTTCAGTTGATTTAGAATCACATAGGAACAGCTCAGAGCAGGCAGAAGAGTTATGCGGATAACTGGAGAAAGGATCTATCTTTCGAGGTAGGTGATCATGTTTTTATCATGGTTTCTCCTTGGAAAAGTGTGATGAGATTTGTTAAGAAAGGAAAGTTGAGTCCAAGGTTTATTGGACCATATGAAATTCTTGAGAGAGTTGGATCAGTTGCATACCGGGTGGCTTTACCTCCGAGTTTATCTCAGGGACACAATGTTTTTCATGTTTCAATGTTGAGAAAGTATATGCCAGATCCATCTCATGTTTTGAGTCCAGAGGTAGTTCAGCTGGAAGAGAACCAATCTTATGAGGAACAACCGGTCCAGATTCTTGACCACAGGGAGTAGGCGTTATGGAATAAGGTGATTCATCAGGTAAAGGTTTTGTGAAAAAAACATGTGATTGAAGAGGCAACGTGGGAATATGAAAATGCTATGAGGGATAAATACCCCCACTTATTTTGATAAGTGAATAAAATTGCGAGGACGCAATTCTCAAAAGGGGGGAAGGATGTAACATCCCAGGTAAATAAAGAATAAAGAATTTTCATACTTATTAATATTTACAAATTAAATATTAATTTTAATTAAAAGGGGTTTCTACATTCAATAGCGTGCTCGGTACGCAACGATGAGTTTATTTGAAAACTTACCTTGCACACAAGTAATAAAATAATATTATTTTAAATGTTAGTTAACAAGTAGCCGTTGTACTGGCGTGAATAGATAGAAATAACTAAAATATGATTATATATGTTTTTAAATGTTTTTACATTTACCCAATAAAAGATAAAGGCTTCAAATACGGAAAGAGTTCAATTTTAGGCATTTATACCCTAATTTTCACTAAGGGATCACATATCATCTTTTGACGGCGAACCGTCATTAAATATAGTTTTGATCAATCATATAAATTCTATTGGACCAAAAATAACTCTTCTTTAGAATCGGGACATCAAAATTTGCTTTGTGTAAATTTTTGGTACCTTTCCGATAAAGTTCATTTTTTTAAAGAATTGTGTAAAATGTTGTATTTTAATTCAAAACCTCTTTTTAATCTAATTTATTTATACGATTAGATTATCTTTTGAATTAGTTTTAAAGTGAAATTAGAAAATATTTTTACCATTAAATCCAATATTGGTCGTTGGAATTAATTTTACTTTGAAATCAGACTTAAACTAGTGTCAATCTTTTGACACTTATTGTTTCATAAAAACATGCTATTTGCTATGACAGCGGGAATTAATTATTAAATTAATTAATGTGACTTATATATATTTAATTTTGTAAAATATACTTCATTTTTGAATTTGGAATATCAAATATAGCTTTGGGTGAATTTTTGGTAATTTTCTGAAAAACTTCAATTTTTGATGAATAGTGAAACCACTAAGTGGTACTTATAAAAATTGATTTTCCGTTTAAATGAAATTTTGCCATCATTGTGTTTTGAATTTCAAAAATATGACATACATGGTTGTCATTAAGAAGTAAAATGTGGTTCAATGAGATTATAATAATTTTTTGGTGAATAGTAACTTATTAAGTTCTTAATCGCGATTAGTGGTAATTAGTGTAGTTTAAGGTAAAAATAATGCTTTAATAAAATAAGATGAGCTTGACACATGTCCAAACCTCATTGGTTGTGTCATGGCCGACCAAGACAAGCCATGGGTCAACTTGAGGACCCCACGGAGACACTTTGGTTGGGAAATGACATAAATAACTTTTTATTTAATGTAAAAGTAAAAATGACACAAACATAATATGTTTTACAAAAACAATTTTTACATTGGGTTATAAAGATCATATTTTTGATTATAAATAGTCATTGGAAAGATAAAACGATTTCCTACATCATAGTATTTTTTTTTATAATTTTTAGACATTAAATAAATTAAATTATTTATGACATAATAATGATGCTGCGATGACATCATTATTTGACGATTTAAATAAAAAGGAAAGATAATGTAAAATATATGAACTACACATGTCCAAAACCAATTGGATGAGTGGATTTATAACCCTTATCACCTTATCCACGAATTATATCAATGAGGGATCTTTTAAAACCGAAACACATTTTCAAATAAAGTAATATTTCCTTACTTTCCAAAAGTGCCCCTCCTCTCCTCTTATAAAAGGCCCCCACCTCTACCTCATTTCACACACTCCTCAAGCCTTTGGCTCGGCCAACCCCTGCCCATTTACTCTCTCCACATCCCACTCCTCATCCTAGATGATTCCCTTTGTTCATAATCCTTTCAAAGGAAGCCTTTAGGCTCAAATCAAAAGGAGTTACACTTTTAAAGGTAATTCATTCTCTCTTGTTCATTTGTTTTATTTTGCTTCTCCAACCCTCTAAACTCTTTTTATTTACTTCTTTTGTAAAAAAAACCAGTATCTTCAATATATTAGGATGTTGTTATAATATTTATTCGAGCTACACTCTCACACAACTACATCAAATGGTTAAAGAACATACGGTTTCCGTGGATGGCGAAATTCTGCCTCCCGAAACGATGATTGTTCAATACTCATTTAACACCTTCAAAGGTGGCCATTATGATGCCACTATTTTTATATATGATATATATTATGTTTATTTTTTCTTTAAGCTTCTGTATTTTTCATTTTGGGAATACCTTTATGGTTTCCATTATGGGTAAACACAATATCTTCATTTAAGGAAGTGCGGACTACCGCCCCCTCAAAGTGATGTGATTCGTTAATGCCATATGTGGGACATGTAAAGGATGGATTTAAAGTTATTATATATGATGTTATACTGGAATTATAATATACCTCTATATCATTATTATTTCTTTCCATTAAAGTATGAGATAGAAATGAAAGTAGCGTTCATGCGTACGTACGACTTACCGTCTCCATGAACGGCACATTTCATTTCTTATCCCCAAATGTAATGTACTATTAAAAGTACATGTATATAATGGATATATATAATTAATGATATATCTAAATGATGAATATAATTCTGGAATTAAAATATACATACCTCTCATTTAGTTTTAATTCCATTAATATGACAAAGAAATGAAAGTAGTGTTCATGCGTACGTACGGCTTACCGTCTCCATGAACGGTGCATTTCATTTCTTACCTCTAAATGATTTTGTAATATTATAAATAAATGTATATTCTGGATATATATGATATATATGATATACAAATCATGAATATCATTCTGGATATAAATAACCTTTGACCACACGAACAACATGTAATTGTAAGAAGTCCACTTTCGACTTAAGAACCAAATATTGACAAAACAAACATTATTAACTTAAATGGTTACATAATGTTTATAACATGGAAATAAGTGATATAAAAGGAATAATGAACTTTAAAAAGGTTCTTAATCAAGTATAAATTAACTCAAGTTTATTATTCAGGACGTTAAAGAACGATCGATTCAAGTCGGACCCGAGGTAAGGGACTTCGTCTCAATCTCCTTTCATTGAGGAATATTTTATTTTATACACAACTTTCTTTTATACGGTGTATAAACCCCTTTGACTTTTACTTTTATACAAAAGGAATCTTTTTCTACGAATCATTTTACAAAACGACAAAAAGTAATGTTTCTTTTAACGTACGCGGCGACAACGACTTTTTCCACCGCCGTGAGTATTATTTGGTCTTTGGCTTTCTCAACAAGCCGTAATGTTTTTAGAATAAAATGAATACCATATACTCTTTTATGTATTTTGGTATTGAAAATGGTTTTGAAAAAGGATTCTATTATGTCAATATATTTATGATATATTGTGATTGAAATGTGGAAATGTTATCATTCCTTTATATTGGTTTTATGTTTTATGATTTTATACTAGTACTTGGATATTTTAACGGGTGGTTACGTTATAAACCATATGACGGGTGGTTCTGTGAATACCAGGATGGGTGGTTACGTTATAACCTCCAATGCATTGGGTATGGAAGTCGGCCGTATGGCTATTCCATTAAGTATGTATGGAAATTGGCCGTATAGCTATTCCATTAAGTGATATGTGTGGAAGTTGACTGTATGGTTATTCCACTTAAGTATGTTTATGTCCCAAGTTACCTTTATATATGTTATGTGTTCTTTATATGGGTTTTATGGTAATACTTTGGTTACAAAAAGGTAAGTAATGATACTTTATTCAGTGAAGAGTTTTTACTACTTCATGAAGGTGAAGGTATTACTTTGATAGAGTATACATGGTTTACTTGATTTTGAAAAAATAACAGTTTTCATTCTTTGTGTATCCCTTACTGAGATTTTTATGCTCACCCCATGTTTTTTTGAAATGTTTTTCACAGGAATTAATGTGGAATAAGGTCAAGGATGGGATCAAGGGAATGTCATGCTATATAAAACATGGAAGTAGACATGTTTCTTTCCAGAGTTTTTTTTATGGAAACTTAGTAGAAGTGACTACTTTGTAATCTTTTGAGATGTAATAGTTGTGTTCTAATTCTCTAAAACTCTAAACCTGAAAAGATCCTCAACGTGAATTATTCGTTTAATTCAATATTAAGTAAGGTTTAAGGCCGGGGCCTTATAGATGGAGCCGTGCCGGCTGGTCAGAGCTACACTGGTAGGAGGGCATGCAGTTTAAGGAATACTCATCAGCTAGAAGGGGGCATCCCAGAGGGCTTCATGCTGACCAAAAAGGGGTCACGTTGGAGACACATGGAGGGAAAGGGTTTTCCAGACAAAAAAATTGGTCGGTAGGGGAGAGGGGGCGTGTTGGTCGAGCGCGCGGAGCAGGGAAGGGGAAACACGTCGGGGCTGCTGGATGGTGTGAAGCCAGTAGGTGCAAGGCTCTTGAAGCATGCATGGAAGGAGTTAGAGCCTAAGGAAGCTGCTGGCCGGAGATGGGAAGAAGAAGGGAGGTTGGTCGCATGCCGCACGAAGAGGGGTAAGTGGAGGGCTACATTGGAAAGGGCTCAGGGTCGGCGCGAGGGGGATTTGTGGGTGGCCAAGAGGTCGGGGTGGCCGGACTGAGCAGGAGCATGGGTGGTCCGGTAGTTTTCAGAGCTGGTAGGAGGGTCAGGCATGCGGTGCTGGCAGGCCGGCCAAGGGTGTCGTCAGGGCTGTGCCGCACGGAGGAGAGCAGTGCCGAATGAAGTGAAGGTGGCGGAGGTCGGCTGGAGGTGGCTGGAGGGTGATCAGATGGCCGCTGCAAGGTAGGGGCACAAATTCAGGTTTCCGCAGGAGGGGTGCAGGATGAGCGCTGGTGTAAGGTGTCAGCTGGTAGAGAGGGAGTTTGAGGGGATATCCACTCACGCTGAGGGAAGAAATGGGTGAGGGTGAGGGTGCCATAGAACAAGTGAGAGGGAGACTTCTGTAATAATAATTCGTATCAAACATTAATAATAATAATAATAATGAAACATTGATAAAAAATAGAACACTCACTAACAATATATATAACCATATATATACATATTTACCCGATGTCTCATTAATTCACTATATCTCCATTTAACCAATTCATTTAATTACTCTCAAAGGTGGGTGACTGCGCGGTCGCCCCGCACCGATCAGTAGACCGTGCGTGGGCCGTGCGGTGGGCACTGCTCATTCCAAGAGTGATTGCATGGGTATCCAAACTGTCCGCATGACTTATGAAAAGATGTGAAGCGTTTTCACACCTGCCTAAAACCCACAAACCTTTCAAAACATAAAAAATTTGAACAGGGACTCACCAGAACATTGACAGAAACACCCAACTCCAAGAAAATAATAATAATAATAAATAATATTATTTGAAAAAGGAGGGTGTGACAAATCTCCCCACCATAACACTTTCCACCCCTAGAAATCCACTGCAGGGTCGAGGCCCAAATATGAAACTCCTTAAGTGTCACTCACGCCCCAAAAGTTTAAGCACCTCTAGGCGATCGATCCAAATAGACACTGAAAAAACATGAAACACAACTCATCCATAAAACAAGATCACCATAATCGTCACCAAGATGAACTCAAACCATCTGTTTCAACCAAGAATGGAAAGAACTTAAATCACCTCTAAGTCTTATCCCTACAATCTTAGTCCAACAAAACCATTAGGGGTAATCAAATATCAATGTTCACTCAAGAGGAAGAACTCAAGATTAGGTGGTTCCGCACGAGACCACATACCGCCAAACGATACATGAAAAGAAACTCTGATACTGACAGGGGGAGGCCTGAACGGACACCCTACCATATAGATCGGGATAAACCTAAATTAATTTTGGTGTAACTCTGTGAGACCCACTGTGAGTCTCCCCACCATAAGAACTGATGATATTACACGAACTTAATAACTTTCCACACAGACCAGAAACCCCCACCATGAGGGGGGGAGGGGGAAGGGAAGGGCCCAACTGATAGAGCATCAAAACTATAGTCATCTCCCCATAAACAACATCTCACCCTCGGAAACACACATAACATACCAAACTAAGGATGAATATTAACCCAAGGCCCTTCTTCATTGCTGGGGTCCTCTTGAGTACGCGCTAGATTCACTCCGAGGCCTTTTCCCAGAGCACTGATGATTGAAGAATCTCCTGCCTCACTGTCAGGCTTCAGAAATTCCCAAACATAACACACGAATCAGAATTTTACAAATCACACATCCTTTCAAAAAAAAAATTTCAAATTTGTTCAACCATAACCATTATTACCACTAAAAGAAAAGAAACATTACAAAACACCACAAGATACAACCTCTACATCCCGGGAAAACTACAAAGATAAAACCTTAAACTTCTCCCAAAACATCACTCTACTCCTGCTGATGGGATCTAGTGACCTTCGACGAGCCACGTCTAGCTTCAGTTTACTTCTTGGAAACACCGCAGCAGAATCGCTGCAAGTGACCCCAACATCCACAGGTGTGGAAGGGACTCAGAGCACTCGGAAACATCAGCCTCTTATGACCCTGCCTACCACACTAGTGATAGATCATGGTATTGCACTGTGGAGAAGATGACTGAATGTCGAAAGGCCTCTTGATTCCTCTACTAGAACCACCAGAATTAGGTCGCTTCTCACCCTTATTATCACCATCCTTTGCACTGCTTCCCAAAGCTGAAGGATTTTCCACTTCACGTCCTCCAGATAACGCAGCTTCATCCAAAAAGGATTGGCCCACAAAATCTGAGAAGGTGGTTAGGTTGAGCTCTTCCACTTTCGATCATAGTTCAGGTCAGAGTCTAGACTCAAATTTTCGAGCCCTCTCGGGGTCATTCACAACAAACCACTGATCATACGAAACTAGGTCTATGAAATGTTGATAGAATTGCAGTACCGATTCAACGCCCGGCTGAAGACAACATAACTCTATCCTCTTCCTCACCTTCGTCTACTCAGAGAAGTTTTGTTGGATGAATGATGAATTGAAAAACTCATATGATAGATCTTCCCTAGGCTTATTTCGAGACACAGAATTCCACCGTTTCCAAGTTGGGCCTTCAAGAATAAAGTTCTGTAACTTCACCTTTAACGACTCAGGCAACCTAATGAAACTGAACTTCCTCTCAATATTCTACAAAAACTCCTCCAAATCAAGTGTATTTTCTTGACCATAAAATAGGGTAGGGTAAAATTTCGGAATTCTAGAACATAGTCAATGGGATGATCAACCAGAGGATTCCCTAGGGGTGCACCACTCGCTGCTGCACCTTGGGCATCCATCAAACCGTCATGGGGGAGAACACTAAGGAATAAGGAAAAAAATAACATAATCAAAACATGGATATTTCCTTTTTAAATTTGACTTTCCAAAAATTCCAAAATAAAACATTACAAAACAATTCATAGAAGTAATTAAAACCCAAACGATCCACAAAGAGAAACTAGTGTCGATCGGTGACTCAGACATATGGTTGGTGGCCATATTCCAGTCATGCCACCTTCACAAGGAGAACTCTAGGGTAATTTCATCGGCTTCACATGTCTTCCCAGACCATGTGAGCTCATGAAGGTCACTTCCCTGGCTCCCATTTCATTTCCCAACATAAAACAATTCAAAAGAACCAAAGGACACCAACAACCCTAACATCCCATGGTAACCCGAGGATTAGAACGAGAAAGGGTTCATGAAGTTCATCTCGTCCGTACGCCTCGGGTCCTGACAATTATACTCCTTCTACCCTTACAACCCCAAATAAGAATGGGCGCTCTGAAAAACAAGGTCTGCTCAAGAACCGACCTCCTCTGATACCATTTTGTCACGAACCAACCCGGGTCGACCCTAAACCGGTCACACGCGCCAGTCCATGACATAGCCCAAGAGGCGTTCCCGATCCTCCTGGGCTGACGACAAGCACCAGGGCATCAAAATAGAGAAAGAGGGAATGATTTCTCTTGATATAATTAGTAAAACAACGGAATGAAAATATAACAAATAAAATAAACTAAACAACACAAAAAAATGAACAACAACAACAAACTAACTTGAACATGACCAAAACTCCTCGTAACCTCAAGAGTCACTCTCCACACCACAAACATGTCTCGCCCATGGAAAAAAAAGCTCAATTAAAACCTAAAACATAACTAAAAATAAGAAAAACACTATAGGCGTGATTATTAAAACTCTGTAGGCGTGCCTGACAGACTATTCCCCATACACTACCTTTAAATAAAGAATTCACTAATTCTAGGTTTGAACTAAAATATAAAAAATATGGGTATTCATACACACTTTCATTTCTAATACAAGTAAAAGTATATTTCCCTTTTTAATTTAAAAACATGTTTAATGCTTGGAAGGAACATGTGCATTGCATTTTCAAAATCGTTTTTGTGAACCATTTGGAAACCCAAATTTTAGTTGATAGTAAAAAAAAGGAAATCACACAACATGAAACACACACTAAGGGAAATGGAAAAAGTGGCACACAAGGGCCAACTACCGAACTAGACCTTTCAATTTTCCACCACATACAAATAAACACTAAAGGAAACTTGGGTCGAACCTAGGAGCTCGTGAAAAATCCAGAACGTACTATACATGTGACTCATCCTGAAGGCATGACTAATATCGATAATGTCATAATGCCCTAACGCTCATTGATTCCCTACATGGCCTAACCGAGGGGCCCAATACCCTAGAAGAGTGTTATCCTACTAGGGGCCACTAGCCAATACGTAATCTAAACTAGTGCAACAATCGTTCTCAAGAAGATTCACTTACTATGCCAAGTTCCCATGTCAACACGTATAATAAAAAGGAAAAGGGTTGAGTTAACAAAGTCAATCATGAATTACAATCATCACACAAATATCATGCAGTCAACCTACACCAAATATCACGTCTGAGTCACCCCAAGTAGAGTTTTCCAAAATAATTTCTTTTATTAAAGTGCCAAACGGGCCATCACCAATTTTATGGAAAATCCTAATTTCTCAAGTGAACCAAAACACTTGTTCACACTTCCAAATAAATAATTTATCAATAAACTAGAACTACATTTAAAATTCCATGAATTATGTTTAATGGAAAAACGAGAATTATTTCACTACTGGGTGTCCACTCGTCAAGAAAATGTTTCATGTGTCGGGTATAAAATAAATGGCACTTTTTACACCAAATAACCATTTAAAAATTAATTATCTTATATTATTTCCAATTTATTAAAATTAATTACATATCAAGTAATTAATAAATTCTAAATTTAAAGGCTAGTGTAGTGGGGGACCTACCTCGACTCGTAGTCAAAACACGATGATGTGACATGCCTCGAGCGGGCGCACAAGCACGCTGAGAGAAAAATCATATCCTAATTGTGACTTCATATCGTTCTGATCTATCTGAAAAAAATCATCAACATACCATCTGATGACAAGATCTCCTCTCCTCTATACCCCAGGAAAATATCTTTACTTCTTCTCAGATACTTATGGATAGTCTTAACAGTAGTCCAATGCTATCCTTCTGTATATGCTTGATATCTTCCCACCATGATTAGTGGATAGGAAACATCAAGCCTGGTACATAACATGGCATACCTGATGGATCATATAGCCAAAGAATATGGGATCTTACTCATCATATATTTCTCCTAATGTGTGTGAGGAAACATTCTCATAGAAAGATGTAGGCCTTGGGACATTTGAACAAATCCCCTTTTGGATTGATTAATACTACATCTATTTAGTATATGATCAAATTATGTACCCTGACATAGTCCAAGAATCCTCTGATATATATCATGAATGATCATGATCCTAAAATGTGGACTGATTCACCTAATTCCATCATAGAGAAACACTTTTTCAACCCATCCTTAACTGACTGTAAGACCAGTACATTGCTTCCAATATGTAATATGTCATCAACATATACTACTAGGATAACGACCACATTCCCATTAAACAACTTATAAACACATATCCCACATTCATTCTTAATGAAACTAATTTCATTTATGGATTCATCATATCAAATGTTCCACGACCTAGATGGTTGCATTAATACAAAAATGAATTTCAACAACTTAGAAACCCGTTTGGCTTTACTAGGTGTCACAAACCCATCATGTTATGTCATATAGACATCTTCCTGAAGGTTCCCATTATGGAATGATGTTTTGACATCAATATTCCATATATCGTAGTTAAAGTAAGGTGCAATGGAAAATATGATTCTTATGGGTTTATACATGGAAACTGGCGGGAAGGTTTCATCATAGTAAATTCCTTGACACTGTCTGAATCCTTTAGCCACTAGCCTTTCATTATAGGTGCTAACATGACTTTACATGTACAACTATCTCTTGAATAAACATTTTCATCTAACCATAGTTACATCAAAAGGATCATCGACCAGAACCGAGACTTGGTTCAGATAGATGGAATCCATCTCAAATTTCATAGCTTGTAGACATCTTGAAGCTTATAAGCTCTCTACTATTTTTTTATTGGAGAGAGGTTCAAAATTTTCCAATAATAAGGACTAACCATACTCAGTGACTATGAAACCAAATCTCTCTGGTTCTCGTACCTCTCTTGAGCTCCAACATAGTACATGTGTTTTTAGAACCTCTTCCACATTGAAATGTGGAACTTGTTATTGTACCAACTCTTGGGTATGTTGATCATTTACTTCTTCGAAGTCAATATTACTCCCAATATCCTTTTTGAGGATGTTCTCCCTCTCAAGAATGTCGGATTGTCTGGAGACAATGACTTCCTTGTCAGAAGGGTTATATAGGTAATATCTTTTCTTTTCATTGAGATATCCTATAAGGATACACTTTGTGCCCCAGGGTACTAGTTTGTTGTCTCATAATGCCTTAAAAAATTCCTCACATCCCCATACACATGTGTACGATAGAGTGGGTTTCTTTCAATTCCATATCTTAAAGGGAATTACATTTTTCACCTTAGTTGTAACTCAGTTTAATGTGTATGATAAATTTTACAATGCATATCCCCAAAAGGATAATGCAAGATCGACATGACTCATCATCAACATCACCATGTCCAACAAGTTATGGTTTATCCTTTCACTAAAACCATTCCACTATGGTTTATAAAGAGAACTGAGCTGAGATAGAATCCCAAACCTCTATATAAGTTTGATGAACTCTCGATTTAGATTTTCTACACCTCGATCCAATCGAAGTTTCTTTACCTTCTTACCAAGATGATTCTCTAACTAATTATTTAATTCCTTAAATTTATCTAAGTACCATGACTTATACCTCATTATATAGGCATATCCATATCTACTCAAATCATTAGTAAAAGTAATGACATAAGAATATCCACCTCTAGATTCTATTTGAAATGGTCCACACATATGTGTGTGCACCAATCCTAGAATATATGTGGCCCTTTCACCCTACCCAACAAAAGCTGGCTTGGTCATTTTACCTTGTAAAAAAGTGTGACATCTATCAAGTTGCTTTTAGCTCAGACGAGTCTTAATAACCATAATGGAATAGCATTGTCAAGTGCTTCTCCTTTACATGACCAAGAGGATGATGCCACAACTGGGTGATGTATGAGTCATGTGACTTTTTTTAATTATCGATTTCCAAAACTTGTTTTTCATAATTTAATACATACAAAACATTATTTAAATTCACCATACCATAAAATACGTTGTTCTTATAAAAGAAACAACCCTTATTTCCAAACATGAAAATAAATTCTTCCATATCCAAACATGATTCAAAATTTATATTCTTGGTAACACTAGGAACATAATAATAGTTATGTTAAACCAAGAGCATCCTATTTTGTAATGAGAGATGGTAATTTCCAACGGATAATTCTTCCAGCCTCGCTGCATTGGAAACCCAAAGATCCACCTCTCCTATGAAAATATTTCAAAATTTACTTTGTTCTTGACTTTTAATACAAATAGGAGCCCCACAAGCTGTATATAATGCCCAATGTGTAGAAATGGAATTATTACACTTGATAATGAATTAAACATTAACGTCTCCACGCTTCTGGGTGCAGTTCCTCTTCTAGTGGTCCATATTTCCACATGAAAAATTTACTGCCACTCGTTTCTTGACCCGCCTATTGATCTTCCCCTTCATGGAGGGATATTTCTCAAGGGATTCATATTGTTTATAAATCCTTGTCCCATTTGACTTCTCATTACTTTTCTTATTCACCATAAGAACTGTTGGTTCGTCATGATTCATGTCCTTATCTACTTGGAGAATCAAGATCAGAACTTATGATAGTCAATTATCATTGTTTCTTTTGTTTTGGATGAAAATAAATATAGAAAAGTTCATAGGTAGTGATGATAGGATGAGATTTGTATGCAACTCACCAGGGAAGTTAATCCCTAAGATCTACAAGCATTCAAGGTAGCCAATAAGCATGACTACATGTGGCCCAGCTGGAGCAGACACTCCAAGCATAGTTGTAAATAGAGCATTGTAGAAATAATATCTCCAATGTAACACGTTCTCTTGATAGAGATCCTTATGTTGAGACATCATGTTATACACGTTCATGTTTTCATGTTGCTTAAAGAGCCCATTAGATATGGTCGACAGCAGGAAACGTTGGCCATCTGTGTCCTCATCTATATTTTCATATAAGGATATGGTTCCTCATCACTGGACTCTTTTCCAGGGGAAACTAGAATAGTCTCCTGTAGTACATATAATTTCCTCTTGTGGTAAAGGATGATGCGTAAACGCCTCTACCATTCATCGAAATTGGCGTTACTGAGAAGGATTTCCTTCTCAAATATGGTTCCCAATGATATTTTTGAATTCTTTTTTCTTGTCATTTCAAAAAAATATGATGAGAAAAGATTTTGGATCTTTATCATGATAAAACTGAGACATATAAATAAATTAATACTTATTAGTCTCCCACAATTTTATTGAAATCCAATATTCCTGACCATTGACTTCAAAATATTTTATTTCACAAATATTCAAATAGAAAGGATCCATATTTCCTTTTTCATTTCCCCTATAATGGTAGGTGAAGAAACATGAAGAATTTTAGGCAGACATTCCAAATTCCAACTGAATTAACTCGTAGTTCCATGATCCACTGAGTTGACTCCCCAATCCTGAAACCCTTTTATTTTGGATTTCCTCAACCTTGGCATCTTGGTCAAACCATGTCCTACTATGGATGTACACCCTTTATGTGAACCAATTGAAGTCAACCCAAAAACATGAATTAGTATTTCCTGAAAATTTAAAGCACCCCAACTAGGGTTGTCCAAGAACATTGAACTATGGTTCGATTCTAACCAATAATATGGGAGGCTATACCAAATAAATAATTCATTGAGGGATTATATCCTTATACATAAATTTCCATATTATTATATTTTATTACATGTTTTTTAATATTAATTGGGATATAATTAAGTGATTAACCATGTTTAGGATAATATTTTCGCATAAGCCGATCATATTTTAGTTCAATCTTTTATGATTTTTAATTCCTTAACTGTGTGATCATGAAAACACACCCACAATAAATAAACCATGAAACTGATATAATTAAAATAAAGGGTATGGTCATGATATTTTTCTATTAGTTGTTTTTTTAGCGGTAGATAAACTCACCCAAGACCTTGGAGAGAAACACCTTGAACCTTTTGGGTTCATTTTTATAGCTTTCCACGTATCCACCATTATATATCCTTGGATTGGATTCACATTGGCTCCTAACATGATCCATCTCCACTAGCTTGGGAACCCCATACATTACATATACTTTTATCTCACTCGCAGGTGAGGGGTAAAACAAGGTTTTACATAAATCAAACCTTGGGCATAGAGGCCCGACATATTAATGAGGAGAAGGATCACATGGAAACAAATTTAATTTAAATAAATAAATTAAAGGAAACCATTCACATTAAAAGGTCTTGTTCTATCTCATGAAAATACATAAATTCAATTATCTTTAATTAATCAATCCTTTTATCTTAAAACTTTTTATTAATTTCCCTGAAATTCTCATCCATCATAATTTTATACAAATTAATTTATTTAGAATTATCTTTTTACATAACTTGCTCCTTGAAGGAAACGTGGTGAATTCCCATTCAAAACTACCCAATGAGTATAAATGAACATTACACATAAGTTTAATAAAAATATATATATAACATGTATCACGTGTTGTGCCTCATCTTTACACCCGCACAATTGTACACATATCAAGGGTTTGTAAAATATAATAATAAATTTTAATGAATACACATAATTTTGATATGTACGCGGTGTGTAGTTCCAACTATAGGACATGTACTATCGTTCACCATCCATCCTAAGTACATGATCAAGGAAATGGCATGTATATGTACTTCAGAAAGCTTCAGATTACACAACATGTTCAGTGTGCCACACACCGTATAGTATCTACATTACATGGTTTCCATCCAGGAAAGCCATGTATGGGGTATATGGTTCAACCATAACCGGAAGGGACTACATGCTGTGTCCAGTGGACTACATGGAGTGTAATATAGAAACCAAGTGCCACCTGTTCATGGTCAACACACAGAGTCATTTAAGACTTAGAAAAACTCCAACACCCAACTTGGTTTGGTGGACCAGTCCGATGCATTGAATCTTGACTACACAACATGTACTGCATAATACAAGAAATGTGTTTTGGTGTTGTACAACTAGGAATCTTTGGCACCTCCTGATGAGATCCTTTGATTGATTTTAATCCAAATTAAAAGAAAATATTATTTCTATAAGGTGAATGAGAAACGAACGATGAGGAAAAGACTTCGAGATTTATATTTGCAGAATGATTAATTGAATTGAAACAACAAAATTATTAAATGCGTAAATCAGTATTGAAAAACTAAATAATTATAATAAATGATTTTACCCCTTTGATACAGATTTTAGTTTTTGGGCAAAGAGAAAATGTGTTGGTGGGTGTACCCAACATTAATTTTTTCACTTACATAGATCAATCCGGGATCCGTCATGATAATAAAACACTGGATCTTCTAAATAGAATGAATAATGAAAGAAAGTAAGGGAGTAAAAAAATAATAAATAGAATCATCATATGTTGGTTATAAATAAATTATTTAAATATATATGAATTACCTTGATGGAATTCTCTCTCTATTGATGATTCTGGTCATGATCTGATGTGATCTGTCATTGGGTCATAGAATCCATTTGAAGGATTCCACTAGGGGTGATCCACACATGCTCCAAGTATCTCTGGATATCATCCAAGGGATCTCTGGGTGCTAGCATGGAAGAGACTTCTCTAGGGATGTCCACCTTTGATCACCATGACATACTTTTTCAAAGCGTTCTCCTTGATCTGGTGGAGGAAGTTCTCCCTCGTAACATGAAATCATTCTTGGTGGAAAAAATAACTCTCTCAAAGCATGAGTGGTTTTCTAGACCTGTTGTGCACAACCACTAAAAATTCTCATGCTAATGAGAATTATATAATTAGGATTTTAATTACATAAAATTATAAAATGAATTAAGTACCTGAATGAATTTATTAATTTCATTTAATTCTTAGTAAGACAATGTGTATAATAATATTAGTTGACTATTAATATTACTTAACATGCATAAGTGAATTACACCTAATATTATTTAATTAAATAAATAATATTATTTTTCACAAATCCCCTGAAAAAAACACGGTGTGTATATTAATATTCAAGGCTTGAACTTTTGTTTTTCCATTCTCATTATTTCCTCCACCACATTTATTAGACCTTGAATAATGTCTATTTATTTCTTAAATAAATATCACTTCATCACTCACTATTATATATAATATTTCAACCAAAAAATATTTTCTCAAATAACTAGTGTCAAAATAAATGTGATCAGTAATCATTGAATAATTATAAAACCAAAACAGGGAATAATATTTATCTTACTTGTTACGTGAATAATTAGCTGAGATACTTGGAAGTACATGGCGTGTGACCCCTTAGGCCTCTTTCTCAGTGGAATTAGAAGGATCCTGCCCAAAGTAAAAGGTTAGTGTCTAGAAACATGCCAAGGAACCCATAAAGAAATAAGTTAATTCCACAATGAAGTGTCACATCCGATGAATGCTTACATTGTAATTTGATCTCTTTGTCTCAAAATCTCAAATCAACCGGGTTGCATGCTAGTGCCATCAACATATGTTCTCGATTATTCATTCTTTGACATTCTAGAATTGAACTTTCCCATTCCATACCATGAACATGGATTTATTTAGGAAAGATCAATTCCATCAAAGGTTCTAAGATATCTACTTCCGTTATGGAATAGAAGGGGAAATCCTTTCTCACATTATCTATTAATGCAGTATTACTCATGACACATCCAACATATCCTACCTCACTGTGAACAATGTGTTTTCACAGTTTTAGTCAGTACATCTAAGTGCATGAGTTGTAATACCCATTAATAATTATCTTAAAGTCTAAGGACCAATACAAATGTCTACATATAGGAATATCCAATGACACTATGAAATGTGGATTTCCGACTGGCAGGTCTCGTTCTCATAATACACTTCTAGATATTACCATGGGCGGACACCATGAGATGGTGCCTCAAAGTTTTATAAGTACCCATTCCTAATGGTATGTATTATTTGTGTCCCTCAAATGACATCATCTGACCATAGAAAATATATTCAAGAGTAGTGTTATGGAACATTCGGGTTCTCATCATAGTAGGGATCCACTATGACCCTTAATGAAATAACTGTCCATAGGACATTATCACATTCATTGTCACACAAAAGAACAATAAATATGTGATAAGGTATTTGTTAAGGAATAAAGTACAAATTAGTTGGTTCTAGGCCACCATCTACAACACTAAAAACTTTTCCACCTTCCATTTTATTTCCATTTTATGGTCAAATAATGTCATGTTATGTAATGATCCATTTTGGGATCTTTTGTCTTATTATAAATTTGGTTAAACCTTTATATTTTCAAAACATACAAGTGTGTCATATTCCCCACTTATAAAAGGGAACCATCTCTCCACTACTATAAACACATACAAAACCCTCTGGTTTAGAAAATAACTAATAAAATAAATTCATTATTTCCCTCAACACACCATATTTTCCTAATATTTATTATAAAACTCTATTAATAAGGGTTTAGGTGTAAACCTAATGGAGTTCTAAAAAAAGATATAATCCATAATATTGGATTTTATATTTATTTCTTTCTATAACTCTTTAAAATATTATTTAAAATTTATGATATTTTGAAAAAGATATATAAAATATATTTAGATTTTATTATGTTAAATTAATTATATACATTATCTTCCCTTCCATCAGATGGGAAAGAAAACTATCAATCGTCTGTATGGAAGACTATCACATCGCGAGCCGATGTAATTATTTTTCCATCTCCACCTATCATAGGTTGATATAATTGTGTATTTAAATTATATTATATGATATAAAAAATTTATTATACTTATATAATTATATTATAAAATATAAAAAATAACTATCCTTTTCATGGGAATATGATAACGTTTCTCGTCTGTATAGCGGAATACTGCCTCTTTAAGTGAGCTGATTTATGTTTTACAAACACATTACATGGAAGGTAATAATGATAATTATAATAAATATTTGTCATATATGTGAAAAAAATTATTTGTAATGTTATATTATTATTAAACTCTCTTTCATTCCATCCATCAAAAAAATGGAACCAGTGTTCATGCTTACGAATGACATACTGTCTCCAGAAATGGTGTAATTCATTTTATATATATAAAATTAATTGATTACTATAAAATCATATAAAATGAATATATATGATATTTATATCATGTATAAAATTATTTAGATGATGGAACCTTCATAAAAGAAAAAGGACCAAAAATAAAAAACCAAAACATACATATAAAATGGAATAGTTATTACCTAAAACGTGATTGGAACACATAATTATCCATAAACAGGTAATAAACGTTCAGAAGTAAATAATATTTGGTATTAAATATCTGAGTATGGTTATTTAATATATTTAAAATAATAATATTTTTATTTTAAAGGAGGTTTTAATGTGCATTAAGAGAGTTGAGACTTGAGGTAAGGGGATTTGATCTCACATTTAGTTTCTGTAAGACACATGCCATATACAACACTTTTATCTTTTGTTTGGTGTATATATACTTCCCTTAAATGTATTTGATGATTCTTATCATGATTATTATGGGGTATACATATATATTTAATACTTTTTCTTTCAATAGTCTTACAATTCTAATGTTTCTAATTTTTTAAAAGTTTAATGTTACTATCTCACTGTTTAGCATGTTTGTATATGATTATACATCTAATGATAAGATATTATAATCTAACTCTTAATAAAATAATTAATTTTATTTTCAAATTGGATATTTACTAAAATTAAATTTGTACCTTCCATTTTCCTCATTTTTCAAACTCAATGTTCTGAAAAAAAATTTAATGGAAAAATAAAATTTATTTTTCTCTTCAACTGAAAAAACATTTTCTTCTATATTTATTTTTTCTAAAAAAATTTTAAGGACGGTTTTATATATTAAAATATTATATTTAAGATTAATTGTTATGAAATATTTAATTTGTAAAAATTTTCTTAAAATGACTTGTCTTTTTGTTTTCTTAATAATGTTATCATGAATTTTTACCAAAATAAAATTAAAGGAATATTCATTTTAACGTCTATAAAAAGAAAAAAAATTTACAATATCATAAGAAATATATCATTAATGATTAAATTAAAATTTTATAAGGTTATTTTAATAGATGTTTTTTTCATTAATATTGTATATTTTTTAATATTTAAGTGATTTTTTTTCAAAATGGAATAGATATTTTCTTCAACAATTTAAATGATATTTTTAGGTAATTTTTATTCATCAACATAAAAAACTATCATGAAACTTATGTGTTACATTTTATATGATCCAATGGTACCATCCCTATTCATTATCTAGATGTTTTGTATTTTTGATTAAAATATGTTTATGAAACCCATTCCATTTCTATTGGATATTTTATGATGAATTGATGAGATGGTTATGAAACCCATTTCAATTATATGGGTTATTTTATGATGAAATTTTTATGGATACAATTTTATTTATATGGTTAATAATATGATTAAATGTTTATGAAAACCATTTAATATTCTTGGGTTATTATATGTAGAATGTTTTAGGATATTGTGTCAGACAAATTTATGGATTATGTGATGGGTGAGTCCTATATCACCATCTAATGCATTGGGTATATAGTAATGTTATTTTAGATGAAAAGGTACACATTTGTTTATGAAAAGACTAAAAAATGTATGTGATAGGTTTTGATAATCCTAAAACTAGAGGGAACAAAAGAGTGTATCCCAAACCTAATAATATGGTACATGGGAGGTTATCTAAATCCTGATGTAGGTATATAGGCAGTAATCCCAATCCTAACATGTTATGAATGTCTTGGTGGGTATCATTGGCATAGGGTTATCTCTTATAAAGTGTATTAAAAAAATATAAAACTTAGGAAAATTTTATTTTCTTATAGATTATGTTATTTTATTTCATTATGAATCATGTCTTATGGACTTGAATGGTTTTTCCATGAATCATGTTTATGATTTATGGTGTGTAAGGTATTTTTTTTAAATGTTATTGGAATTTTATTATACCCTTATGGTCAAATTGTATTTATATATACCATATTTAAACTTATTGAGCATCTAATATCACTATTTATAATTTTTCCTTTTCCCATGTTATGAATAAAGGTAATATGTATGATATGCCTATGAAGGGTGATAGTTATGAAGAACCTAGTGAGAGATGATGTTATTGACTTATGAACCTGTTTTTTATGTATCCTAGTTACCTAAGACAAAAAACCATTATGTCTCTCATGCTTATTATTTTTATAATGAATTGAATATTAATATAATAAGATTTAATATATATTTATGTAAATCATATGTTGTTACAGTTGGTATCAAAGGAATGTTTTAATTATCCTTTGGAAACTATGATGAAAAAAATTATTGAGATCCCTAAGGATATATGTATGTATATATATAAGGATATGTATAAGGATATGTGTAAGGATATGTCTATGGATAAAACTATGGATAAGATAATGTACCTGAAAATGTCCAGGTATTTGGGTAAAGGATAGACTGAATAGATTCCATGAAATTACATCCTTATTTTGATACTACAAGTGGATTTGGCTATGGAATAGTTGTACCTAGGTATAATAACACTGAAAAGGTATATTTGTATTTGAATCAATCTTCACATGTTGCATGAAAATTAATTTTCTACATAACAGGTTTGAAACTCATGGGAGATATATTTTAGAAATTAAAAAACTATTTATGATCCACCATGATGGATTTAAATAGTGAGCATGAATGATCTAGGTTAATCTGATGTTTTTATTGGTTAAAAGGTAGGTGTTCAAATTTTGACATCCTATATATTAGTTTTCATGATTTTGTGGTTTCCTAGTATGATTACTATTTATCACAGTATACTTTTTGGTTTTTTTCAATTGTAAGAACATAAAATAATTGTGTTTATGCTGAATGAAAGGGACGATACAATTATTTTCTTTATGACAAATTGAATTTTATTGGATCTGGAATTAGAAATATTTTTTCTATGCTCATAAAAATTTAGGATATTTATCATGATGAACTCAAAAATGATAAAAAGAGTGAAAACCATTCAATTTATTTCTTTATTAGGAAACACCCACCAACATTTGTTGGTTATATTGATCCACCATTTTTTAGGCAATTGATTAGTTCCACTAAAAAAATAATATCCATTCTCTTTTGTTTGGATAATGAAAAATTCATTTTTTCTATCATTCATTTAGAATGTGAAATTGATATATTTTTTAATATTATATAGATTAGGAGAAGAAAGATGAAATCAACTCTATGGTAGTGGGATAAGATTATGAGCATATTTTTCAATAAGTACTTTCATTTTATTCTTCGTAATTTTTTTTGAAGGAACTACTTGAGGAATAATAAGGAGGATAATGAATCTGTTGGTTGCTTTGATGAAAATTTTATAAGACATATGAGGTATGCTTCTGGTATTATAATCTAACCTAAAAGTAAGGTTGAAAAATTACTCAATGGATTAAAACATGTATCCTATAGATGATATACTTAATGGACTTCATTAATTATGAATAATATTCTTTAAGTGCTATCAAGGTGGGAATACATATTAAATTTACCCATCAATATTTGGGGTTTTACATGAATAGAATGATTGAATTCAATAGAAACTATAAAAACCATGCAGATAAGATGATGATATTTCCATTATTCTTGAAGTGTTAAAGCAAACATAGAGGAAATGGTCTTAAGGAGACTAATAAATGTTTTATGTTTTGAAATTACGGAAATCAAGTGGCTTAATTCTAAATTAATTTAATAAAGTTAGTTTATTATTTGAACACAGAAAAATCTCAAAAAATACACCACTTACACTCTAGTATTTCAAATTTAGGGATTACGAGAATTATGTGAATCAATACCCCAATATAATGGCTAATAAGGATTATAAGCCACAAAGAACCTATGAATATAAAAAATTGGAAAATATATGAAATCAAAACAAGTGAAGTGAATCCTGAAAATTAGAAAATATATATACTCATTATTTTGTTGGAAATTTCATGTTTAATTTTTTATAAATGAGGCCAATGAAAATTATATTGTTCATCATTTAGTGGAAAATGATGTGATTACAAGTACTGATTATATATATATTCACAGAATTCTGAATAATAAAATCACATTTTATATTCCAAATTAACTAACAATAATCTATCGGTGCAATTATGAACCCGAAATTCGAATGGAAATAATTTGTTATATGTTATGAGATTATTTATAGAATAAAAAGTGAATTATATTTTGGAAGCACATCTATCATCATGAAATAATAACTCAAGAGTTTTGGATACCATCATAGTATTATTATTATATTAATGATCATATGTTCAAAGTCTTATACACCCCTTTTGTGGTATTATGTGATGGGAGTTTATCAAGATTAAAGATATTTTAGGTGAAATTTTTGACAATAAAACCCTTTTTTATATATGTTTTAGTAAAAAATGTTATTTGAGAAGGAATTATTTTACATTTTATGGAAATATGATTAAATTTATTGGAAACCAATATGTTTTATCTTATCTTTCATGTTGAGGTAATTATGGGTTATCGTAATTTGTGAACACTGTTGTAATTATATTAATATAGTTTCTAAAAAAATAAAACCAAAATTCTGGGTGACCGTCCATCACATCCAGCAAGGCCATAGGGCTTTAACCTACAACCAAAGGGAGATAAGGGTGTAGCGCCTTCCACTGGCCTATGCTATAGAGTATTTCTAGTGGGATAACATGATGGGATATATTTATGAGTATATATGTTGATTCTTTGTGTGGAAGTAATATTAGGTTGAAGGAAATGTACAAGGATATGTTACAACCAGTACAAATAATAGAATGTAAATGGGCAAACATTACAATGGATTAGATCATCAAACTCCCCCAAATATCTAATGGGAAAAATATTGTATGGGTTATACTCGAACTCCACATGAAGTCACCTCATTTAATTAATATTGGTGATGATTTCTATCTGGATAATATTTCTAGGATATATATTATATAAGTGCTATAATTTTATGGAGTACCACATTCTATTAAATATTATCAGGATCAATGTTTTACCTCAATGTAAAATTGAAGTCCTCATTAATCTATTGATATAGAGTGGAGTTTTATAACATCATATCATCTTCAGATATATGGGATGTTTGTGATATTAATTTATACCCTAAATGATATATTGAGATCTGTATCTATGGATATCAAAAGTGGATGGGATGAAAACCTTCATCTCGTTGACTTTTTAATCAATAATAGCCTTCACTTGAGCATTAAGATGGATCCTTGTGAATCTATTTATGAAAATAATTGTACAAATAAAATGAAATTGGTTAAATTTAGAGAATTAAAGATATTGGGAAATAAAATAGATTGTGAAATGGAATTGATGGTTAAATACATTCATCAACACATAGGGGAAGCACAAAGCTGGAAAAAATGTTATGTTGAAAATAGTTGATGTGATATAGAATTTTATGTTGGTGATAAGGTGTTCCTAAAAATTTATCAATGGAATAAGGTATTTTGATTTGGAAATAATGGAAAAACTAATCTTTAATTATATCAATCCATTTTAAATTCTTGAACATATTACAATGGTATATTATCAATTTCCACTTCCACTGAACATCTATAAAGTCTATGATGAATTACACATATCTCACTTGGGAAATTACATACATGATCCTTCACATGTACCTAACTCCAACGTTTTACCACTATAACATGATCTTTTTGATGATGAAATAATGGTGGAAATTCTAGGCCATATACCGAATGCTCTACGAAATAAGGCTACTGACATGGTCAATGTTTTATATTAGAACCACCAATTTGAAGAAAATACATGGTAAACTGAGGATATAAAGATGTATAATAATCCTCATTTGTTTGTGTTATAGTGATTAATATCAAGAGAAAACTTATTCTAAGTGTCGTATAATTTAACAAACAATGAGATTTTATGAAATTTGTTTCATAAATAAATTCAGTTTCTTTGATATGTTGTGTAACACAAAACACCAAGTTTTAAAGAAAAAACGATATACTATTAATATTACTATTTAGATGTTGATGTTATTACTTATTAATTAAATTCGTAGAAATTAATTGGAATATTTTTTTAAAAAAAATATTTATTAAGGTTTTAAATAAATAACATATATTTGTAAATAAATACATCATTTTTAGTAATGTTCTTATGTGATTTGAAAATAATTGTTTCTAATAAATTATTTTATTGCTTTTTGTGAAAAAAATAATTAAATAAAAATTTGATACTTTTAGAAAAACTATTTTAAAAAACTAGCATCAATTATGTGATGAACATGAATTAATTAGCCTACAAAGAATGTTTGATAATAATCTGAAAAATTAATTTTTTAATGAATATTGATAAATAATATTTTTACGCTACTTTTTCATTTGTCAAATTTAAAAAGAAATAAATTTTTAAAAAAAATTAAAAAATTAAATTTTTTTAATTTTTTTATTAAAAATAAATTTATGTTATTGAAACCATATTCATTTTAACTAATTATATTAAAACATTCAATACTTATAAAAAATTTTCTCTTTAGAAACATGCTTTTTCATCACGTTAGTGGGATTAAATTAAAATTAAAAATTTCAAAATATATGATTATAATTTGTAAAATTTCTTTCCATATTTTTAAAAAGATTAATTTATATTGTATAATAAGTTGAACATAATTTTTTTCAAAATTAATAATAAATTTAGTCAAAACATTATTACCGTGGTTAAGGTTATAACGAGTTTATGAAGTGTGTAAACTAAAAAAAATTATCACTAAATTGAACTAAACAATTTTCCAAATCACATTTTACAGAAATATTTTGATCTTATATCCTCTATTTTTTAATTATCCAATTTGAATACTTTTTCCTTATTTAAAATGTGGATACACCATTTTATTCTCAAAATATCCATGTGTGTCCTCTTCTACACATATAAAAGGGAACCCCATATCCTCTCATCTACATACATAAAAACAACTTATTTCTTCCAATATCGGATAAAATAAATTTACTAATTCTTTCCCCATGAACTATAGTCTATATTCGTATTAGTAAACCATCCTAGGGCATCTTTAGGAGTAAACCAAAGGAGTTTTTCTAAGAATATGTATAATCATCAATAATGAGTTTTATTTTTTATTTATTTACATAACTCCTTAAAATTGTATTCAATAATGATGATATAATAATATAGTCCTATCCCATATACATATATGATATTATGTTTATGTAATTAATTACATTTATATCATATTCAATCAAATGGGAATAAAAAACATTGATCGTCGGTATGGTGGACTATAACCTCACAATCTGATGCAATTATTTTCCATCAACCTATATCAATGGTTGAAATAATGTTGTATTTAAATCTTATATTAGATATTAATAAAATAATTATACTTATTTAATTATATTTTCACATATTACTTTTTTACTTTCTATTGAGTGGGAATATGATAATGTCGCTCGTGTATTTGGAAAACTAATGCCATGCAATGTGATGTGTTTGTTTTTTCAAATATATTTTACATGATTGGTAATAAGGATAATTTTAATGATACTATGGGATATATATGAAATAGTAATGATTAAAAAATGGAAATTTACTATTTATATTTATTTGTTTCAATCTGTATAAAAAAATAAAAATAGTCATGCATTCATACAACCTACCATATCTATGAACTATGTAATTCACATTATATAAATAACATTATTTGATTTATATAAAAAAATATATAATTAATATATATGATATCTATATAATGTTTAATATTTTTTAGATTATGTATCCATGATCAAAATAAAATGGACAAAAATATTAAACCAAAACATACATGAAAAATGAAGCATTTATTACACGAGACATGATTTAAACAACTAATTGGTAACAAAAAAGTAGTAAAAGATATAAATTAAATAATACATTGTATAATATATATTAATAGTGTTATATAATATATTTATAATAAACAAATTTTTATTATATATTTGTTTTGAATGTGTAAAAGTAAATTTAAAACTTAAGGTAAGGGATTTTTATCTCAATTTTATTTTTTTTGAGACATATTTCATAAAAACCACTTTTTTATTTTACATTATGTATATATAAATCCCATAAATATAATTTATGATAATTCATATAAAAATTATGTGATATAAATATCCATATAAGGTTCTTTTTTTAATGGATATTATGATTCAAGAGCTTCCAATGTGGTAAAATTTTTATGTTCCAGTCTCTTTGTTTGTTTGGATTGTTTAAGATTGTGCTCTTGATGATGAGATATTTTGATTTAAATATCAATAACCTCATGAATTTTATCCTTCCCTAGTTATTTCATGACGTTGAAGGCTTTATATTAATTTTTCTCTCTTTAAGTACTAAAAATTTCAAAATAATTATTTTAAGGAAAAATCAAAACTATTTATCTCTTCGGATAAAAACACTTTTTCATCCATATCCATTGTTTATAAAAATATTTTATGGAAAGTTTATAATATTTAATAATTATTTTTTAACTACATTTTTCCCACGTTTTTCTTTTTTTGTTATTTAAAATTAATCCTATTTTTCATTTCTAAACAAGGAACACTTGACTTTTTACTTATAAAGTCAATAGAATTTTTATTTTAATATGTATGTCATGAATGAACTTTTTCAACATCATGATCATTAATTGATTTCATTATTCCTTTAAAAATTTCATAGTTTATATTCTAAAAACGTTTTTCTTTAATATTTTAAAAAAATTTAAATTTTAGAGAAGTGTTTTCAAAATGGGAAAAAAGTTTCTCCAATAATATTTTAATAATATTTCAATGAAATTTATATTCATAAATGGAAACAAATATTAGAGTTTCTTATGTTATATCTATTATATGATCCAATTTTTCCATCCTTATTATTTCTCTGAATGGTATATTATTATCATTAAGATATGTTTATAAAAACATACCTTTTATTTGTGTTAAGCAATGATGAGTTTATGATATGACTATTAGACCTATATCATTTATATGGGCTATTTTATGATGAAATGTTTTCGAAAACTATTTCCTCTCTATGGGTTATGCCATGATGACATGTCTTTGATAACCATTTACTTTTAATGGTTTAAGATATGATGAATGTTTTATTATATTGTGATACAAAAATGTATGGATTTTGTGATAGTTGTGACCTAAATCTTCCTCCTATTCATTGGGTAGAGATTAATGTTCTCTGATCCCATGGGTACACAAGAGGTTATCCCATGATCTAAATAAGAGTGTACATAGAATGTTATAATAGGAACAATACAAGTGGGTATACTAGAGGTTTTCCCAATCCCTAAAAGAGGGTGCATGAGAGGTTATCTCAATACTTAAGTAGGTACATGGGTGGTTATTCCAAGCCTAACATGTTATGATTGTCTTTGTGGGTATCCATGAAATAGGATTTTTAATGATTTTGTGCATGCCGAAAATATTTTTCTCATACAAATTTTATGTTATCATGGATTACATTATTTGATTCATTTATGATTAATATATTATAAACATCCAAAATTTATTCCATGGATTTTTTTATGATCATTGGTATGCAAGGTATGTTTTTCAAATTTTATTCCAACATTCTTATAACCTTATGATCAAATTATGTTGATATATCCATGGTTTACCCCAACTGAGAATAAAAAATGACCCATTTGTATATTTCATTTCCCCATGTTATGAAGAAAGGTATTATTTATGATATGTCTAGGAATGGTTCAAGTTATGCGGCACCTAGTGAGAGATGATGTAGTTCACTTATGAACCAACTATTTATGTATCCCAGTTTCCAATGAAACTAAACTATTATGGATATTATATGAGTTTTTTTATAATGAAATGAATATTTATCTAATAATATTTAATATCTATTTATGTAAATATTGTGTTGTTACACGTATGGTCGATCAGGATCACATACCCAAGGATCGAATTAACTACACATGGATTCAGTGGCATGAAATCCATCTCAATGCCTTGTTCAAAGGATGTATAGTCAATAGATATCATGAAACCATTGATCAAATATATATTTTTGTTTCTATTTTATTTCTAGTTGTTTCTCACCTAATTTAATCATATTTCATAAGAACCATCTTATGAAAACGAGCCTTTTAATGCATTTTTTTATTTAGTTTATTTTCAGTAGGTATGTATTGGAATTATTATCCTTATAAGTAGCTCATATATACATACAATGGATTTACTGTCTATTCATGGGACTATGTTGGTGGTTCCCTATTTAGTTTTTTACTCACACCTTGATCAGGCCATCATTGCACTAGAATACCCAAGAAGATGTTAACTTCGTTGCAGGAATATGATGGGTTGAGGCCCAAGCCTGAACTATTAGGATAGTTTATATATGTACATGAGGCTGGATAAGTATTATAACATGATTTGGGTAGAATATCCTTTTACTAAAATGTATTTTCATATTAATTACTCATTTATATGTGGTCATCCTAGTTGTCGGTCCAGGTTGTATGTATGACATGGATGTTTTGTATTTTACAAAATTTTATTCCTTATTTTAGCCTTTTTTATATTTATTACTTATGTAATATGATTATTTACAAATAAAAATGATATTTGAAAACTTATTTTATTTTCCATACTTTGATGTGATGGAATTTTCTCCCAACAGATTCCCCCAATATCCTTACCTATAGTAAGTAGACCTTGGTCTATAGGGATGTGCATTGGAGGCCATTCCATCACTTGGTTCAACTACATTTTATAGAGAGAGATTTATCAAGATCTGAAAAATATTTATTAGAGTATTTCCTTTGATATTTGTTTTCAATTTTGGGGCATGTTAGGTGAGATAATTAGGAATGTTTCGAAACATGGGATGAGTATCTTACTAGTTTGTTAAGAAGACATGTTCTATTAAGAATTGTAGTTTTTCATGTCTACAGGATTGATGTTATTGATATGTGATGTTAATTGAGTATGAATTTGACATAGTGTGAAAAACATGTTATGTGAATTTTAATATTTTTTATGGATTTTTGACTCTCAACCAAATGGTGAGACGATAGTGATTAATTTTTATTATTTCCCATCAGAGGAATAGGGAATTTTTTTGTGTATTATATTTGGAATGTAGGGTATACATCTTATAACATTATTAGTGTGATATTTTTTAGAAAAATGAGGTCTAATTAATATTGGTTCAAATATATCCTAAATGATATCTTCAAATACTAGACCATGGTTGATTTCTGCTCAATTGGACCATATTTTCACCTTCCTTTATGACATACCATATGGATTACACTGTGATTTGGCTTGATGATAGTGATATTGATATAGTAACTTCTACAAAAGCGGTGTAACAAGCCATGTATGGTTAGAATGGGAACACAACTCTTCTTCAATGACTCTAATAGTACTATTGGGGAAGGTAACACCGTACCGAGGGACCATTATGATATCCTTTTTAACCTGATAGATAATTCCCCATTATATGAACCTTTTTTGGTGTATCCTTTTCAGGAGATGTTAACTAAATACTCTTAACATCCTATATAGAGTTTTCCAATGATTAATTGTATGATATTTCAAATTACTAACCTTCATTTATGTTTATTTAGTTGAATCCTTTTGTTGTATATTTATAAGTACTTAAACATTTCTGGAGAACTGAATCCTATAGGGGGTTTTTTATATACAGATTCCTAAAGAGGTTCAATTATTTAATATCCATATACATGAAATGGAGAACCTTTAGCGAAGACTCTACTATAGGGATTCATAGAGAGGATTAGGGATTTCATGGTTTATTATTGGATGGTGATTCATTAAATGTTTTATAAATTAGAATCCTCCATCTATTATGTGTTAAGAATAAGTATGACTTAAATGGATACCAATTAAAACTTAAAGGGTGATTTCCTCTATAACATGATGTTGAAAACATATATAATTAAACCCCTATTTAATTGTTTTAGTCTTGTTACGGTGATGAAAAATTATCCTTACATTGTTTTTACCACTTTTATAAAAGGGTTTCAAGAATAGTTGATGCTATTTTAGAAGACATGATAGGTTGGTTTAGGTGGGATACCTATAGGCATTTAGTTTTTAATTATAATCTCATGAGCCTGTGTTTTATATGATTGAGGGAAACCTATGAGAGAGGTTAGCCAATGTTTATAGATTCTTGTATGGATAGTGATATTGGTTTTGTTCTCTTGTTGTCACCAATTTATGTGAGGTGCTCGATTTATATGATACAGGCAGGGTGATTCATGTGGTTTCTGAGTAAAAAAAGGGTTTTTTGGTATCATGATTGGATTTAGATGGAAGGAATGTTTGGATTCCAATCCCAGTTAAATTTTGGTTATACGATAGAAGATTTAATTTTTGAAAATGATATAATGTGATTGGTGGTTTTGGAGTAAATCATGGCACAAGTGAGGTGTCTAATTTTGAATAGAAGTCCCAAGGGAACTTCCATAGTGTTAATGTATCATCCCACCGTGAGTACCACTAAGCTGGGTCCTGAGACACTACAATGTGGTATCATAGGGTTATGTTCCTTCTATGTTACTGCTTGGGTTAGATAGGAGAATATGACATAGGAATTTGAAATTTAACCTATTCTTGGATGTTACTATCCCATGTATGGGGGAAACCCAAATTTCATAGTTTTATATTTCAGGTATTGATAATTCCATTTATGGTTGATACAACATCACTATTGGGTGGTGATCATGGATTATGCTATTACTGGTACTGTTATTATTGGGATGATAATTTTCATAATTGCAGATCGATGATATGGGGGCATTGAATTCACATAAATCATATTTGGAACCATAAGAATTTAAATGAATTGCATATAACCATGAAAAATAAGTTTTAAGTGTGAATATTCATGTTTTCAAGTGAGTGATGTTATGTTCATTTGAAATATCTTATAGTACCTTTTTATATATATTTAAAGTGTGTATTGGTCTTAGTGGTCCTTTTAAGACCTTTTTTTCATTCTATGTAGACCCGGATCTTGAAGAGGGATGTCTATTGTGTAAAACATAGATGTAGGACCTCAACCAACCTTCTTTACTTGATTTCCTACCATATTGTGGCATGTTCAGGGTGGCCTTGCACCTACCCTTTTCCTTACCACTACATTAATTATTTACCTTATCTATAACAAAATAAAGCGTAAGGTGATGATAAGACAATTCTAGATAAAATCCATTGTGACATCTTAATACCATACAATAATTGATAAGTGATGAGAACATTCAAGAGTTAGTGGGTCCGAAACCACCTGTAGTGATTCCTGAAGAACCACCTCTAGTGCCTCTTATAGAACCTCACCCAGATCATCCATTGGGCACTGATTCCCAGTTCATGGATAACATTATTAGGTTCATAAATATAGTTTAGAGTGTTTGTAGGCCTACCCCAATTATGGAAGAGCTTACGTGGGACGTTCTACAACTACATCTTCCCACTTTTAGGGGGGGGGGTGGTCCCAATACTGCTGAGTCGTGGATAGAATCCATGAAATCCATCATAGACTATCTCGATATGCTTCTAGAGTAAATGTTCAACCATGCTATCTTTATTATTCATGACTCCACCATGAATTGGTGGGATTCCATTTCTTATGTAGTTCAACTCCAAGACATGGATTGGAAAGTCTACCAGACATCATTCTATGACCAATTTTTCCCACAAACTCTAAGAGAAGATTATGAAAAAGAGTTATTATATCTTTTAAAAGGATCTATGAAAGTGTTGGACTATTCTACACATTTCACTGAGTGCCATCACTTTTTTCTATCTTTGACCAGTGACAGACAAACGAATGCATGATGCTTTGAGTACGGACTTGGATATGTTATATTCTTTTAGGTGAATGTATTTCATTTGTCAAAAATTACAGATATTTTTAATTAGGACCTAATTACGGAACAAAATATCACAGAAGATGATCATGTGTGCCAGGGTGGTTCTCTTCAGAAGAAGGGTAATGGTTCTTCAGGTAAAAAAATGAACAACATTGATGGTGCTTGTGGGTAGAATTCTAGATTAATGACACATAATTAAAGCACTATAATATTTCATTAGTGTGGTAGGATTGACCATAAGAAGCCACATTGCACAAGGAACCCAATGGAATGCCGATCGTGCAGCAATATGGGTCACCTTCAGTGCTTCTCATGTTCTTTTCCTTTAGTATATAGTGGTAGAGGATCTGTGTCAGTGCCTCCATCAGGTATGGGATCTATATCTCGACCTCATGTTGGAAGTTTATTTTTCTCTATCCAATCAAGACGAGGTAGTATAGGTAATGGATGAGGAAACCATGTACCATAACACCAAATTTAGTAGAGTGGACCTACTCAGGCTAGTCATGCCAAATTTCAAGGATGAGAATTAGGCCACACATATACAGTGTAGCTTGCACTAGTGGAGCAGAGTCCATGGATTTCAACTATTAGTGGTACTATCCTTGTGTAATCTATAATATTTTCCTCCGTTTTTGATATTGGTACTTTACATTCTTTCATATTTTATATGACTTTTCAGTGTTTGGTTCTAGAAATCTATTACTTTTGTGGTGTTATATCTCTCAAAACTTTTTTTGGGTCAGAACAGAGGGCATATGCCAGTGCCAGGAGTTCCCCCTTGAGATAGGCGGGTACCGTTTCTTTTGGAATTTCATTATCCTCAATATGAGAGCATTCATGTCATTCTCAATATGGATTGGTTTATTCTTTATCAAGACCATGGAGATTTCTATCACTATCAAGTGTCCATGACAACACCCGATGGAAGCACATATATACACAAGGGAGAATGGGATATCCGAGTAGATAGAGCTTGACCTAAATGTTCTTGGATTGGTAGAGTGACAACTCATCTAGAAAGTCTATTTATGTATGATCAGGGAATACAGTTAGGGGAATTTACTCCCATTTTGGATCATATCCAGGACATATTCTCTAATTATTTCCCTAGATTATATCATGTGAGGGATGTTGAGTTCACTATCATGCTAGATCCAGGTGCATCACTAGATTTCATTTCTCTTTATAGGATAGAACCAATAGTACTACAAAAAAATCAAGAAACAACAAGAAGATATTGAGGCTAAGGGTTTTATTAGTCCCAGAACATCGTCATGGGTTCCATCATTCCTTTTATCCATGAAGGACGATGATACCCTCATATTGTATGTGGATTAAAATTGACTAAACCAAATTATAGTAAATAATCTATATCAATTTCCTCATATAGATGGCCACTTTGACCTGATTTGATGTGAAATTATTTTCTATAAGATCGATCTGTGGTAAGGCTATCATATCATTCATGTTAGAGCATCAAATATACCATGTAAAACTTTCTGAAGCAGGTATGATGAGTATGAGTTTTTGGTTATGTTGTTTAGTATGAGGAATGCACCAACAAATTTCTGGGATATGAGGAATCAAGTGTTTTACCATACCTTGATTCCTTTGTGGTAGTATTCATAGACACCATCTCTGTGTATTCATGCTCCAAAAAAACCATGAATCCCATCAGAACATCATGCTGAGTACACTGATAGAGAACCCATTATAAGAGAATCTTAGTAAATTATAGTTTTAGATCATTAATGTTCTAATCATGGGTCATATCTTATATGAGGATGACCTATTAGTTGACCCATAAAAAGTTTTTACAATAGTTTCTTGGGAATAGACCAGGAATGTGTTTGACATATGCAGCTTCTTGGGGCTTGCTGGCTATAATAGATACTTCATCGTGGATTTATTTCTCTTAGGATCTCCTCTTATAGCCCTGACTAAGAAGGGTGTATAGTTAATTTGGTCTTAAGTTTTTGAGAAATATATTTATAAGTTAAAGAGATGACTAACCATAGCTCTGATCTTAATTCTGCCTATGTGAGGAAGAAATTATACTATTTACTTTGATGCTTCAGGAGTGGGACTATGTGTAGTTCTGATGTAGGTAGATCCAGTTTTTGCTTATGGATTTTTCTAGCTGAGGCATCACGAGCAGAACTATCCTATACATGATATCAAATTAAAAGTTTTGGTTCATGATCTACACTATTGGAGACACTACTTATTGGGAGAAAGGTTCTTTTTTTACACAGATAATAAAATCATGAAATATATCTCCACATAGTAGGATATAAATTTTAGAAAATGAAAATGTGTCTTATACCTACAGTCATTTGACATAGAGTTTGATTATACACTTAGAAATCATAATGTCATGGTGGGCACATTGAGCTCTAAAATAAAGACAAAAGTTGTCCATACATCCAATAGTGTGTGAAAGATGGTGGATTTGTTTTCTGAGATGCATTAGGAGGTTCAAGAGCAACTCATACAAAAAAATTTAATACCTCTTACAGTGGTGTCTTGTGCTCTAGAGAGAGTCCACATGAGAATGTTATCTGATACAGATGGGATGATTTTAAGGAAGACCATCATATTAGAGATACCTCTTAATATTTGGGTCATTGATGTCATAGAAACTCTTCTCTACCATGGTCATGTATGGGTGCCTTCTAATATTTGGGGAGAGATAATGATGGAATCTCATGCCTCTGTTTGGCCATCTCATCCTAGAAATTTGAAGATGTACAAAGATATGAATCATCAGTAATGGTGTCCAAGTATGAAGAATCATATAGTAATATTCATCACTAGATGCTTCACCTATCAGAAGGTAGAGGAAGGACACTAGTGACCTACTAGACTTCAATAGCCTATATCCATTCGTGAGTTGAAATGAAACAACATCACCGTGGATATTCTTATAGTCTTTCTGAGATCTCCTCAAGCCAGCAATGTAGTATGGTTGATCATCAATAGGTTGTCCAATGTAGTGAACACCCTATATATCCATGATCCATTCTCTACAGATGATTTTGGGAGGATTTATATTTATGAGATAGTTTAAATTCAGTGAGTTCCCCATTCTATCATGTATGATCAAGAAGCCTATTTCACATTGCGATTCGGGAAAGGGGTGTAGAAGGTACTGGGTTAATATGTTCTTTTGGTTAATTCTTATAACCACCTAACTTACGAGTGGTACAATTAGACAATTAGGATATTAGAGATATATGGTGTAGTCTTGTATCCTTTATTTTGGTGGTTCTTTGGAAAAAATACTATTCTACTTGATATTTCCTATAAAAATATCTTTCACAAAATAATTCAAATGGCCTCATATGAATCCCTCTATGCTAGACCATGTTGTTCACCTCTATGTTGGATTGAAGTAGCTGAAGTAGCTTTTCAGGGACCTTATCTCCTTCAGGATACATCTGAGAAAGTCCAGATGATTCAGAATCGTATGGCTACATCTCAGTCTAGACAAAGGTCTTAGACTGATCGTTGTCATAAACCCCTGTGTTTTGAGTTTGGACATTTTATTTTTCTGTATGTTTCTCCAAGGTTGGATCGTTGGTAAATTAGGAGAGAGAGGATGTTATCCCCAAGATATATCGGGCCGTTCGAGATAGTCAATATTGTTGGGAAAATAACCTATTGGTTTTTGTTATCTCAGAGGTATTATTCCATGCATGATGTCTTCCACATATCTCAACTAAGACATTACCATCCAGATATGTCTCATTCGTTTAGTCTCGGTGTAATCGAGTTTGAAGAGGATACATCCTTTGAGGAGTGTTTGATTCATAATGTTAATCATAGCAAAAAGGTTCTCTTAGGCTAGTTTGTCCCACAAGTTTAGGTGCTATGGAAGTGCAGACACATACTTGATGAGAACTCGGAGTGGGAGAATGATAAGCATTTACAGTTGTAAAAATATTTCAAATACGACATTCCTCAACCCTTTTAAGGGAAACTAGGGGAGGATATAAAAAATGGAAGGGAGGTTGTAACGTCATAGATTTAGAAAAAATAAATACCAATTAATTTTTTATCCTTTGTCTAATTCCTTAAATCGACTCAGGGAACATGCAACAGGCCCTATTATAGATCCCAAACAATAATTAATTTATTAATGGTTGAATATGAATATGAAAACTAATTTTTTACACCCCGGTATGATGTTTTGGGTTACAAATAATTAAAATAATTAAATTAAATTAACAAAATTGAAATAAATTAAAATAAATAAAAATAGAATGCAAAAAAATTAAAATAAAAAGCGATTAAGAAAAAAATGGAAATAATTAAAAATGGGTGCAACACATTTTTATTTTAAATTTCTTTTATCATTAATATTTTTTTATTCATTTTATTTTTCTTTTTTTCCTATCCCTTATTTTTTTTCATTTATTTTTTTTCTCCTCTCTTCTCTCCCTCTCCTATACTCTATACATCACGCCCCCATTTTCTCTATGTGGGGCGCCAGCCCCACCCCTTGCTGTATGAGAATCCCACTGCACATATAATTATCCTCTTTTTTCATCATCATATGATGTTATGTGAACCTATAAATAAATATAATCATCCAAAATTAGAATATTTTTGTTTCATCCACTCCCTATCATGTAATCTTCAGTGGGATTCTTTTACATGAAATTGGGGTTCTTTTTCAATCCTCTGATTTATTCCATTCTAGGTCAAATCAATGGTTTTCAAGAGCAGTTGGATTTTCAATGAAAATGTTGTTGGGATAATTATTATTCCCCATTTTTTCATTGCTTTGTTCAATTCTCACTATTGTGTTGCTCGTCAGTGCCTACCAGAGAATCCATATTAATTCGTATTAATTTAATTTAATTATTTACCTTGATCGTCGTGACCTTTGTTTATAGTGAACCCCTTCCTAGGGTTTTCCCTATCATTGGACCCCATTTTGGTGCTCCAACATAATTTTCCTATTTACCATTGTCTATGAGTATTTAAATTATCAATTTCTTGTGCATGTGCGATAAATTTGGGTTCATGTTTTAATGTGAATAAATTGTTTAGGTTTGAATCATAAATGATGAATTGGTATTCCATTGATTGTTTTTTCATAAATAATTGTTTTAATAAGTATTTTCTTTATTTAACATTGTTAAATGTTGTGGCCTCTTATTTTACTGATAAATTATAGTTCTATTTAATATTATGTAATTATTATTTTCCATGATAGTTGAGCTTGAATAATTAGTAAACACTTCATTAAATGGTTAATTAGATAGTTGTAATCGTGAATTATGAATTATGATATATATATATATATATTCCACTCTTGTTGATTAAAATTAAATAAGGTCAGAGAAAGAATGTGGCCCCTTTATAAAATACCCACATTTTGGATTCTCCATACTCGATAGGTTACAACACAACACACTAGGAAAGTGATATTCTAAGCTCTATAGGAAAGGGATTTACCGAGTAATTTTTACCACACTATTGGGTGACATCGGTTCTCTAAGGGAATATTGAGGATAGAACCATTGGATTCCTGGAAATGCAAAGCCTCAACTGATACTTTGTCCCTTACGTGTGATACTCGAGATGGACTAATTATTACAATACAAAGTGAAATACATAGAATTTCAAAAGGACCACCTTGGACGAGCTCATGACATTGGATAGAATTAAATTTATGTACCATTGGAATACCAATGGGATAAGATTAGACTATACCTACGAAATAATCATTTTTAATATAAATTCTTGAGATATTTTTTTGATACAACATAGAGTTTCTTTAAGCTATATGATGCTTCTCATATGCATTTTGTACACATATTTTTGACATGAGGATTACTCCCCAAGACAAAAAAAAGCTTTAGGGATTTTAATTTTCATTGGTCTGTCATATTTCTATGGCCTTACAATATATATATATATGTATATATATATTTTCTTTACCAGATATCTCATTTGGACATCCATATTAGGCAGAAGCATGTACAATGGGACATGTGTCTGCTTTGGAACCCATACCAAGTTACAGTTATTTTTGTTTATTTATGTTTCTTGGATTAATTATATATATATATAGAACACTACTATTTGTCTATATAATGAAATTGAAAGGTATAGACACCATGGGTTCCTGCCTTAGGGGATTATATCTCAAACCCTGATTGGGAACCACTTGGTACCCATGTTGATTACAAATTCATAGTTATGGATATAGTAAAGTGTTCTTCTCCTGATGCATGATTCCATTGGTATTTTTGATAATGATCAGGGATAAAGGACAAAGCCTATGATCAAGATGGCATGTCACAACTTCTATTTGGTCTTTTGGTAGTTTTGTTATCATGTAGTCTTTTCTTGTACCCAGTACCCCTTCACTTTTTTTATTTACTTTTGGAATCATATATTGACATCATGAAGGTATCTATTATGACTATTCAGCTTCCATAGTTATTGTTTATTCTGGTGGGTAATATATTTGCATCTTCTATTTTCTTTTTTCTCTATGGTTATTATATGGTTATATATATTATTTATTGCTCTGTAATACGTTATCCAATGAGGTAATAGACTTCCCCACAGACTTATCCAAGGCCTTCAATTCTATTTAGTGGCCTCTAGCATTTGGGGAGATGTGGTTGGGGTCTTGTGAACCACTGCCTCGGGGCCCAATATAGTGGTACCTAGGATGGAATGCTACAATTAAGAATGGTGAGCCATTTTTCATGGTCATCTTGGCCTTTTGAAAGATCACATGGAGAATAATTAGTAAGGTGGTATGTGATTGTACACCCACTATGTTGGGTGATTATTTTTTGTGCAGGTTATGCTTGTTAAATGTTTTAAATGGAACATCGATGAGTGGCCGTGCATATGGTGAATATCGATGGTTTTGAATTTGATTTTTGAATGTATGGTTACCCATATAAGTAGGTAAATTAAGGTATGATCAACTTGATAAAGGATATTATGGATTGAAATAGAGTTCCATGAGATGGTTGAACCAATGATGGAACTGGAATTTCATTGTATGGAGACACGGTGTCATGGGATATTAAAAAGAAATTAAATCCTATATTCATTAGAGTATGTCTCAATAGGGGTGACACGAATTTAATGGTAGATTCTATAAATGAAATACTCAAGGTTGGTGGACCCAAATTTATTAGAAACTTTCCTATTTCATTGGATTCTATTTCCATTATCTAGAAATGGGTGATAGTGAAATTTTAATTTTCACTCAAGAATGACTGAGTTTTTATCTATTTTAGTTGTTCTGTCCAAACCTATATAGGGTATGGGTTGTGGTGATTGGGAACACATTTATATGGTTCCACAACAAGGATACTCCTATGTTAGGGAGTGAGGAGTTGGCCGCTAGTGTATGACCATCATGTGTGAAGGGTCATGTGAGGACGTGATTAGTCATTGGCTGGTCCTTTTGGATTCTCAATGTCATTAGATAAATAGAACCGAGCACTGTTGGATTTCTCATTAAATTCAAGGTACATGTTTGAATACATTCTTGTGTGTAGTCCAAGTTTAATCACTTCTCGTTAGGTTCTTGGGGTAATGTAGGGTTATTGGGTTTGTTATGTTCCAATGTTCATGTTGTAGAATGAAAACAAAAAAAGAACAGTAGATGGTTCAACAATGAAATGTCATTAGAATTCAGTTATGGGGTTTGGTAAACATACTCAAAATTATCATGTAATTATTTTAGAGAAAGGCTTCTGGATTAGGTTGTAGTGATGCATTGAATATTGAATGAGTTTTTTTCATGTATAGTTGTCCAATAGTGCTTCAAATTTAGTAATATTGAATAGTTATATTTGGTCATTGATGAACCATATCGATCAGACCATTGTGATAATTCCATTGTAGTCTAAATTTTAGTCAATGCTTCTCAATAAAAGCTGGAACACCCTGGATATGAATGGTAAGATGAAAGTTGACTATTTAGAAACAATTTAGGACCTTGTGAAGCTTCTTTATACATTATTGTGTGTAGGGAGTTGATATACAAGTTGGAAGAATATTTAGAATAATAGGGAAGTCTCTTTGAAGAAAATTATGATTGTGGAAGTGTCATGGCACTGAATTTACTATTTTATGGAAAATGTTATGGTGGAAAAAATATAGGTCAATTGAATATCTATATAATGATGTGATTGTATTTCATATTTAAAATAAAGAGATCAGTTTAATTTACAGTTTTCAATATGGTTTACAAGAAATGAATTATATTTTTGATGGGTTAAGTATTGTATGTTGAAGGTGGGTCTCGGAAAAAACATTTTGAATTCAAAACACAATGTGTTTGTTTGACAGGGAAATCAAGTATGGATTAGGTCATGTATTTCCATTAGATGACCACCAATGATAATTGAGGATTAGAAGAATTTATGTATAGATGTTATAAGATATTGTGTTTTATGTGTTGGTAATATTTAGAAGGAATGAAAAATTTCAATTAGTACATATGTCAAATATTGATCAGAAACTTGGAATTGAATTATGAATGTTTGAATGAATCAAATTAATGTTTTTAAATGTGGAATGTGGCATAGAAGGTGGTTTGTGGTTTTCTGGAACATCGAAGTGGTTTGGAACCCTAATCCTATGTTTTTGAAATTTTTATAATAGGGATCTTAGATGGAACAAGGTTAGTAATAACCAAAAGGCTTAACCATGTTTCCCTATTTCAGTAGGCACAAAGTTTGGTAAAACTTATGGAAGTCTAGTGGAAACCATGTTAGTTTCTATTATTAATTAAATATTTTTTGAATAGTTGGTGCACGGTTTTTAAACCACATTCCCTAACCACGCAAGGTGGTGTTACATATATAGAAATAGTGCATATTTGGATCATGGTTTGTCCAATAATATAGAAAAACCATCCATCCAATTAAAAAATATGGAATTAACCAATTTACCCTAAAATATTAAAGAGTTATTTCCCATATTTTCTTACCTCTTTCTCCCCCGTGCGAGGCTCCCTTTTCTATTATGCTTACCTTCTTCAAACCCCATTAAGGGATATTTCATGGTGACCATGAAAATCAATTTGTGGAATAATTTCTACTATGTTAGACTCTCTTTATATTATCCTCCCTTAATTATTAATTTTTTGGTTCCCTGGTTAGGGATTTTAATTCTGATTCTGTAAAATCATGGTGGATTAAAATACCAGTGATAGAGATTTTGTATTCCCTAGATAGAGGGTGAATCGAGAGGACATATGGGTTTCACTAAATGTGATATTTTTATGAATGAATCTATAGTGAAATTATAATATTTATATTATTAATTAATTATTTTAAATGTTTTTATAGAAACTAGTTTATATGGACTATACTTGGTGTGTGGTTGGTGGTGTGTTATGGGGTGTTAGTGAGTGTTCGTAATGGTTTCTAGGTAGAGAGATTATAGATTGAGTTTTCAATATTTCAGAATATATAGGTAATTTTTTTAAAATATTAATTTTTTAGATTAAATAATTGATAATATTATTCTTTTAATTAATTAATTTATTGTTTTTAGTGGTTATTTAGGACATCAGATGTCTCTAATGAGATTGGATGAGCATATAAAAATGTTTTTGACCATTACAAAATAAAATATAGGATTACTATGAAGTAGGTGGTATATATTACTTTCCCTATGGAATTTATCATTTTTTATGGTAGTATGTTAATTCTTGGTCTCAGTCCAGAGGGTGACACCCCTTATTTAAATTAATCGTTGAAATGTTTAAATAGATTAAAATTATTATATAGATTGGTTGATACTAAGGGTCAATAAAAACACCTATGTTATAGCCTAACTCCTTGGCCCTATGCGTATATAATTAGACCCTCAACATACTTAGTACCCTCCACACCCCTTTTTTAGTGAGGTTGTACCAGGTGAGGCATGTAACCCCTCATGTAGGCCTCATTGGATTGACCATTGAATGTCTAGGACTGATTTAGTTTAGTATGTATTTCTAGATAGAATATGATCACTATGTTGGTCCATGATACATCTCATTAACATTTCTATTTTTGAATGACCTCATGAAACAAATAAGGTCATGATAACCTAATTACAATGTCACGGGATGTGAGAACCTGATATGTTGGGTTTTAAACTGAGACCACAAATCATTCATAGAGGAACCCAAGATGTATTCCTCAACTCATATACTATTTTTGAGGGTCCCAAAAGGGATTAATTTTCCTTCATTATAGCCTCAACAATCCTAAAAGGGAAATGTATCTTTGTGTTGACCAAGGGGGTACTAGTGGATACCTCAAGGGTTGACTAACCTAGAGAGAGGGACTCATGGGTCTTGGTAGAGAAGGTAACACATGTCACCCTAGAACTTCTATGTGACATTTAAGACCAATAGGTTAAGGAATTATAGATTGGTTTAGGTGTTCAACTAACCACGATATCCTATTTATGTTATCAATCAATTATTATTCATGTAAATATTATTTTATATGTGCTTCCAAGAACACTTCATATGGTCCTGACATGATGAGATGACACGGTGGGATGTCCATAGGCATTAACTACATTTCAGGTTATGAGAATTATTGATTTAATGATAATATTACTAGAAGTCCCATTTTTCACTATGATTCCTCCCTACGTAAGGATTACAAATGTGGCATCTTACTACATCTAAATATCCCTCTTAAAAAGTGTGTCACTAAGCCTACATTTCCCGACATGATATAGGTGATGCCAATGGTTTCCTTTTGGGTGAATTTACCCTAGGCATGGGATGTTGTCAAATTACATGAGGATTGATGATGAGCTCCTTGATTGTGGCCTAGTATATTCCATAGTATTGGGTGAAAATGTCATTGCCTTATTTCGTAGAATTATAGTGACCCCGATCCAAGTATCCTAGATCTGGTGGTTACTTTATTACATTGGAACTATATATAAGAAATCACATCCAGAAGCACTAAATAGTTTTTTTTGTCTTTTTAATGTTGATACATAGACTAAATTCACATTACATTATCACAAGTAAAATACACAAATAATTTTCATCAATATCAGTATTATTCCCCTTATATTATCCCTACATTTCAATCAAAAAACACTTTTTTGTATCCCAAGGAAAATAAAAAATATGAAACGAGTGAGATCAAATGAATACGAAATCACATCCAGAAGCACTAAATAGTTTTTTTGTCTTTTTAATGTTTATACATAGACTAAATTCACATTACATTATCTAAAATAAAATACACAAATAATTTTCATTAATATCAGTATTATTCCCCTTATATTATCCCTACATATCAATCAAAAAACACTTTCTGGTATCCCAAGGAAAATAAAAAATAGAAAACGAGTGAGATAAAATGCTCTGTAAGGGTATGAATAGTTGAGAAGCTATGAATAAATAAGGAATAATAAATATGGAAAAGTAAATACCAGAAACAAATTCTAATTAATCAATATTTTGATCATTGTATTGCATGATTAAATAATGATCAAATAATTCAACATAAATAATTGTGTGATCTTAAAGCATAACCATTACTATTCAATATAATAGAATAACCACATTGAATATCGATGACTGAATTCTTAATAATGGTATATATAATTCTAAACATCTGAGACACACATATGTAGCCTCATGATAAGACTTTTTTCTATCATATCCTCATTCTTAGACAACTTCTACAAATGGTTATGGCTATATCCGAAAACCCAAGAAAATGTGTGTCATGAGACCTACCCATGCTTCAAGGGGATATGTAATTTTATTCCATACCTATCACAGAATAAATCCAATGAATTCATGATTTTAAAGGGTTAAAACCTAATTAATATAAAAATTTATATTTAAAAATAACATATGAAATGTTAATTCATACCACAATCAATAAACATAATCATAACCCATCAAGTGTGATATGGTCAATGGTAATAAAATTGTAGATTCCTAGTGAACTGATCATAATCCATCTCGGGAAATAATAAGGATGGTGTCGATAAAACATATCCCCATTGGATCATAAGAAAAATAAAGGGTTGATTTCATTGATAAATAGAAATTTAGAAAAATGTGATTAAAACATTTTTGAGGAAAATAAATCTTTTCATAGTGAAAGTATTTATTATGAATAAAGCTAACAAAAATTTTTTCGATAAAATTTAATGTGAAAATAACCTTTTGATTTTTTTAAAATAATATATAAATCATTGAGTGTTCATGGTGGTGGATGTTTTTTTTCATGTTGTACACATTTAAACAATGATTCCTTTCATATTTTCAAAAAAATCCATAAGTGTATTGATTTTAAAAAATATGATTACTCCTTTAAATTTTTTTCCAAATTGTGAAAATAGGTTTATATTTATTTAAAAATTTGTTTAAAAAGATAAAAAAAATTAATCCATTTTTATAAAGCATGTATTTTGATGAAACATTATTTTTACTGGAACTGTCAGGGATTGGCCAATTAAAACACTATGAGATCCCTGAAATCCTTTGATATACTGTAGAGACCTCTTCTTATTGGGATTTCTGAACCCAAGAGTATTTTCTCCCCAAACATTGCTAGTTTGAACTCTCTTGGTTTTTACTTAGTGGAGTATAATATTTGTTTCTCTGAAGTCAAAAGTCTCTGGTTCTTGGCTCACTCATCTTTGAATGACATGTCTTTAATTGATAATGGTGGACAACATGTGACTTGTTCCTTTAAAGTCTCTAGTCTTCAGCATTATTGCTCTTTTTTTTATGCCAATACCATTTATCAGGATCGTATGAGACTATGGATGGATATTGGTGTACTTACTTCTATCATTTCTGATCCTTGGATTATTCTTGGGGACATTAATTCAATTATTAATCCGGATGAAAATCTGGGTGTAGTGTTTAATGCCATTTCTTTTATGGATTTTAAAAATTTCTTATATTCCAATGATTTGCATGAAATTAATTTGGTTGGGGAAAAATTCACCGGTACAGGAGTTTTTTAAATAGATTTGTTGCTAGCAGAATTGACAGAACATTTATTAATGAAGCTTCCCTTGATTATTGGGGATCCATCTCTTATATAACACTTCCTAAGATTAATTCTGATCAACATCCAATACTTGTTAATCTGTGTGGAAAGGAGTCTAGACCTCCTTTTCCCTTCAGATTCAACAAAGCCTAGGTTAATCATCCTGACTGTGATTCTATAGTTCCAAACACCTGTAATTCTATCAGCTCAAGTCATAATGTGTTTGTTTGCATTGAAAAATTAAAAGTCCATAAAAGATCTCTGAGAACATGGAGAAATGAGGAATTTAGCCTTATTGACCAGGTTATCTCATCTCTTGAAAATTCTCTTTGGTATTTGCAAGTTCAGAATACTTTGAATAACTTTTCTAATGGGATCCAGGAGGATTCTGAGATTGTTTCAAAGCTTAATAACCTCTTGAATATGAAATATGCTCTGCAAAGGGACATTTTTAAGGTTAAATGGTTAAAGGATGGTGACAGGAACACAAAATTCTTCAATTCCCTACAACAAATCAGGATGATTTCTAAACCTCTTCCGATGATCAAGAATGGGGAACAAGTTATTGACAATGATAGGGATCTCTCAGAACTTGTCATTTCTTATTTCGAGGATCTCTTTAATGGACCTACTTCAATGAATGATCCGGTGGAGGGTATTATATCCAAATTGGTCACTTATCCGGATAATGCTAATCTCACTTATATTCCTTTGAGCATTGAAATTAAAGAGGCTATTTTTAGTCTCAAACCGGAAAGATCCCTAGGTCCAGATGGTTTTAGTAACTTCTTTTTCCAAACTTACCGGGACATCATTCAATATGATGTCTGTAAGCTTGTAATTCATTTCTTCAAAGGTGGGGACCTCCATTATGTAATAAATTCTCAGTTCCTTACTCTTATCCCAAAAACTGATAATTCTAATGAAATGCATTTGTTCAGACCTATGGCTTTAGTCAACACCATTTTAAAAATCATTTGTAAAATACTTTCCACAAGACTGACAACAATTGCTAGTAGGATTGTTTCCCATAATCAATTTGGTTTTATCAAGGTAAGATCTATTCAAGATTGTCTCATTACTACCTCTGAATGTGTTAATTTTCTTAAGAAACCTACACGAGGTGGTAATATTGTCCTCAAGCTTGATGTCAGAAAGGCCTTTGATACTATGAATTGAGGTTTTATTTGCAAAGTTATTCTTATGTTTGGGTTTAATGAAGTTTTCATTGCTTGGATCAATACCATATTTTTCTCTGCTCGGATTTCAATTCTTATTAATGGATCCCCTCGTGGTTTCTTTTATTTCTCTAGAGGGGTTAGACAAGGTGATCCCCTTTCTGCAATTATTTTCTCTATAGAAGAGGATTATTTGAGTATATTACATTCTATCATGGCTGGGAATCAGAATATGAAGTCTATTAATGCTGGCAGAGGTATCACTTCTCCCACTCACCTTTTATATGTAGATGATATCATCATGTTCACTTGGGTGATAAGAGAAATATGAAGAATATCAAAAGATCTCTTTTACACTATTCTTCTGTCTCTGGTCAATATATGAGCTGGGAGAAATCTGTTGTTTACTTTGGTAAGAACATAAGTGATCAAAGGAAAAAATTTATTGTCAATGAGCTTAATGTTAAGGAAGGAGCTCTTCCCTTCAATTATCTGGGAGTTCCCTTGTTTTTGGGGAAGCTGGAAACTTGTTATTTCACAGAGATTGTCAGTAAGATTAGAAGGAGTCTCTCTAACTAGAAAGGAATGTGCCTTTCCATGGGTGTCATGGATTGTTTAGAGAAACCAGTCATTATCTCCAAGATGGTATACTCTTTTATGGTTTACAAATGGCCTATTTCGCTTATAAAAAGTGTCAATACCTCTCTTAGGAACATTATTTAGAGTGGTAGTATCTTCAAAAAAAAGCTGGCCACGGTTCCTTGGTTAGAGTGTTTCAAGCCAGATGATGTTGGGGGTTTAGGTATAAAGAATCTGGTGCTCTTTAATGATTCTTTGCAGGCTTCATTATTGTGGAGGCTTTTTAACAACAATTCTGATAGTTCACACTTCCTTCAGGGAAAATTCGTTAACAGGCTAAAGATGGGGTCTTTTAATCATATTGATTCCTCTGTCTGGCCTGCTTTCAAATACATATTTTCCTTAATTGATGACCATTCTAGATTGTTAGTCTCGAAGGACTCATCTCCTAATTTCAGGAAAACCAAATGGAATGATGATCCCCTTATATAGTTGGTGGTGGATGATACAAATATTGATCTAGATATTACCATCAAGGACCATCTTCAAGACTTGGAAGGACATCCAAGAAACATTAAAAACATTGTCAACAATTATTGTTTCTCAAACAAGAAGGATTTTTGGGCTTGGGAGCCTGCAGATAATGGAATTCTTACTTCAAAGGTTTTTTATGAGTTCTCCTTGAACCCCAACTTTGACTATAAATGGATGAGAAACTTGCATAAAAATTTTATCAGACCATGTCGCTCCAATTTGGTTTGAAGAATTTCTCATTTCAAGATTCCAACTGATTATTATCTTCAACATTGTGGTATATCTTTATGTTCTTCTTGTGTTTTCTGTCACCAACACAGAGAGGATGCTGATCATTTATTCCTCTGTTGCGCAACTGCGACATTAATATGGAAGGCATTAGAGGATATCTTTGAGATTTCTCTTCCTAGGATGTTCTCTATTGTGGAATTTATTCAAAGATAGAACTATCTTGGTCTCTCCTCACAACTGCTGGATTTATTTCATGTTGCTGCATCTGAATTGTTTCATTTTTTCTGGTTCTCTAGGAATCAAATTCTCCATGAGAATAAATCCTTCTCGGTAACCTTTGCTCTCTCACACGTACTTGCTGAGATACATGCGGCTGGCTTGCCTAATAAGCATTATTGTGCAAATTCCATTCATGATTTCACTATTCTTGACCGAATTGGTATCAAAGTAAATTTCAATCCTCCAGTTTGAACTTTTAAAGTTCTATGGAAACAGCCTATTGTTGGTTGGTTGAAAGTTAATTCCGATGGTGCATCGAAAGGGAATCCTGGTCCTTATAGATATGGTGCCATGTTCAGAGATCATAAGGGAATGGTGGTTGGTTGTTTTCATGGTTCATGTGATATTGTTTCTTAAATTGAAGCTGAGATGATGGGAATCATCGTTGCAGTGGAGTAGGTCAAAAAATATGGCTGGAATAATATCTGGCTGGAGAGTGATTCGACTAGGATTGTCTCTGATATTAGGGATGATTTATGTCACCTCTCTTGGAAGCTTCAAAATTGATGGATTAATTGTTTACATTCCCTTTACTCTATGAATAATATTATTACTCATGTCTATAGGGAATATAATTCTATTGTAGATGGATTGGCTAACAAAGGATCTGAAGGTGCTATCTTCATTTGGTACGACAAGCTTCCTGATGTTTTTTACCCCTCTTGAAAAGGGATTTGGACAGATCTCCTATTTTTAGGATCATTTCTTGAATTGGTGCTTTTCTGAATGCGGTTTATCAGCATTCTCATGCTATGCACTGTACGGTTTGGTCTTATGTTTGAGTTTCTTGATACTGAATTTCAGATTTTGGAATTTCTATTCTTCTTGGCCTATATTTTAGATCTCATCTTGATTCTTAATTATCTGACCAGTGATGTTCAGTTATCTATATTTCTCTCCTGCTATCTTTCTAATTCATTTTTATCTTTATCTGGTTTCCTTTTGAGGACCCTGGTGAGGCATGAATGGATGGATAGACTCTTTGATGATGATAGCACGATCTGATGAGCTTAACCTCAAGATCAGCAAAGGCACAACTTGATGGATCAGTTTGGAGGAAAATGTATCAGAATAAAAGGAGCCGACCAGCCTGTTTTTGGCACTGGAGAAGGATTAATAGTTCAACAGAAGAGAAGAAATGAAATCAATTTGAACTCCATCCCATCTTGAGAAGAAGAACAACACCTGGGGTACTGGTGGCTCTCTAAATGTTGTTTCTTCTTCAAGAGCTCATAGAAAGACTACCCTACCTCTGGTTAAGGCTTCCAACCAATTGATGGACATCAATCCCTGGACTCGGGCGAGACTCCTTCAATCAGAATGCGGCACTAGAATGGGTTAAAGTCTCTGGTTCTGGTTATTTATATTCTTTTTAGTTCTTTGTAGTACCTCTCCTGTTATCTTTTTTCATTCAATAAAGAGGCCTTTGCGCCTCAACCCTTTTAAAAAAATGAAACATTATTTTTGACTGAATAGTAAAATAAAGTGAGAGTTTTTGAAAAATAGTTTCTCAGTACGTTTATGTACCAATGATTGGAAAATAGAACTATTACTTGAAAAAGATCATGAATATTTTTAGTATAATAATATATATTTATTTTTATTGAGAAATATCATGTAATTTCCCAAAGTGAGACTTAAAAAAAATTCAGAATAATGGTGGGATAATTTACTAAACCCTTACCAATTTGATAACTTTCAGATTATAAGCCCCATGAATGAAATAACATCAAATGAAACATGAAATACTGTGAATATAAATTGATTCTTGATAAAACCTTAAAAACATGGAAATTATATACACCACAAAAGGGATAAGTGATGAATATGGATAATGTCTCATAGAAGTAAAAGTGAGATGAGACACCCTTACCCCTTGTTTCTATTCCTTCATATGTTTCCATAATCCCTCTTAAATAAAAATAGGTTTATTAATAATCCACTAATGGAAAATAATAATATACAACATACTATATATGGTTTAATTATAGTATTCTATCACAAGTTTAATAGCAATTAGTTGTTAAATTCATTGTTTCGGGTGATAATTGCTTCGTTTTTCATATATGTTTTGGTTATGTAATTTTGGTTATTTTAATTTGACCCTGGTTAAATAATTAAATTTTTTTAACCATGCTATAAATATCATATGAAATAATTATATATTTATTTATTTTAATATATAAAAGATATGGATAGAAAATTCAATACACTGTTCATAGAGATGGAAGGCATTACTTAAGGAAATATATTATTTCCATTTATCTTTATGGGTAGAAAAGAATAAAAATAAATGTTTATTATAATTAATAAAATAATTATTATGTTATTAGTATCATATATATTAATTAAATATATCCTTAAAACCACCAATTTAAAAAAATGAAAAACATATCCCATCGCTAATAGGATGCAGTAGTCCACACAAACATTATGCAGAATTATTATTTTAATATATATTAGAAGCTAATAATTTATATGTGATATAATATTCAAAGAATTATTTTATGATTATAAATATCAAAATATATTCATTAAAATTTTCCCTTTCTACAATTAATGTAATGCTTAAGTAAAAACAAATCACATTGCTTCGCGAGGGGGTAATCTGCCGTAACCACGAGCAACATTATCCTATCCCTAAAGGGTTGGAATGTAAGAATGTATATGTGATATTAACATAAACATTTACGATAATAACAAAAATTTAAAATAAATATATTAAATACATTATCACGTCCATTCATTAATGGTGGTGGTGGAAAACTAACTACATCAGTTTGTGAGTCAGCAGTCGACCGTACACACGATTGACAATATAATTTCTCATTTGATTGAAGTGGAGATGTATATAAGTATTTATATTACAATAATAATATCTAAAATTATAGGATATAGTTATTATATTATTTTTTCATTTTTTTAAAATATTATACAGAGGTAGAAGAATAAGTAAAATGAAATCACATGGTTAAAAACATTTCCAGTTAATCGAGAAACCACTTTTGGATTATCCTAAAGAAAAAATATATTATATTTCTAATTGAAAAAGGTATATTATATGTGGGAATTGATTTATGGAATATATTTTTCAAGTATTGAATCATACAAAGGTATTTGGTATTGGGAATATTGGAGGATAGGGTGTGGGAATTTATACTTACGGCTGAGGACACACATGGTATATTTCAGAAGAATCAATTAGAAATAGTTTTTTACCCCAAAGAAAGCCTAAAAAATGAAAAATTATTAAATAAAAGAGGTTATATGGTATAATTATGGCCAAAATATGTGTTTTTGGAAATTTCATAGATCATTTTAACCCATATATTATTAGTTTGACCCTTGAGAAACCATTTTTTACAATAACCGGGGTAATTAATTTTAACAATTTTTTCTATTCATTAGAGTAACAAATTAAGATAAAATTATTGTATATTATATATTATTCTTATTAAAAATATGAAATCCATTTTTCAAAATTTAATTTATAGAAGTGGCTGAATTTATTTTAAAATTTTACATACAGACACGATGAAAAAGCAAGTTTCCAATGGAAAACATACTAATGATTAAAAAGTTTTTATATCAAAATTCAATATTAATATAATTCAAATAAAATAAATGAATTAAATTTAAAAATATTTTAACTATTTTTAATTTCTAATAAATTTATATTATAATTTATCCTTGAATAAAATTTTTGTGAAAATGCAGTTTTCCATAAAAATCAGTATTTTCACAATTAATTGAAAAGTTAATATTTTCAAGAAATTATGAAAAATTTACCAAAAGATAATTTAGACATGGATATTAAAAAAATTAAATTTATTTTATAAAATTATGTTTTCAAAAAAAATTAATATAATTCTAAATTACGTGTGTATATCACGACTAAAACACCTTTTAGAAAAATAGTATTTTCCAGAAAACATTTCATTCTCTTTAAAATGATTCTTATTTTATTTAAAATAAATATATAAATATTGAAATAATTTTATAAATTTTTAAATCATATTATTTTCAAAATTTAGTTATTACTATTCATACCCTCCAACTTAATGGTTGTCTTATAATGGTCAAGTTTAATGAATATTATTTTAATAGAGTGCCACGTTTCATTTAAACCTGATGTTGCATGCATCATAAACTAATGAAAGAGATTTAATTTATTTATAAATAAATATTCAATAATGTATAAAGTTGTTAAATTAAATTCAATGATTGGAGTTTCATTTCATATATTCTTTCAAACATGATGTTCCAAGTTTAAAATTAAGGGGTGTTACAGAACTTATAAAGGAATGGGTTGTTAAGCCAATTGTTGAATTATGTTGAGTTATTATCTTAGATATATATACTATTCCTGACATATAAACTATTTTTCATCCCCCTTTTTAATTTTACAATATCCTATGTCATGATTTCTTTTTAACTATGATCTTGGAATCAAATATTAGAATAGATTATGAAAACCTTGAGTGGCATGACATCCAGGTAACTAACATAATTATAGGATGTATAGTCGATACCTAGAATCTTTCATTACGTACAATATAAGAATTTTTGGAGGCTTCTAGGATGATAACCTATATCAACCTATTGTTAAATAACTTTCTTAGTGACATTTCTTGTTCTAGATAATGTAGGTAGGGTCAATTAGGTTAACGAACTCAAGGATCAACTGGATTACCCATGGATTGATTGGAATGACATATAGTTTAATTCCTTATTCAAAAAATGTATAGTGGGATGGGATCTTGAAATATAGTACAAATGTTGTATTTATGTTATTCTTTTATTTCATGTTGTTTCAATTCTCATATGAGTATATTTTATGAGCATGTATGCATGATAGAAATCCTTGGAATGTATTTTTAATTAGTTTATTTTTAGATGTCAATTATTATTATTATTATCATCATGAATAACATGAGTTTACATAAAATTCATTTACTATATATGTCCATTAATGTTTTTTTCATTTTCTAAAAATTTTCAAAATCATTCCCTTCTTAGGAAATCATTACATTGTGTTACCGGAAAATACGTTCACATGGATTCATTCCTAGGATGGGATGAGACCGAGGTCTAATAAAAAAATGATGACTCAAATATTTATGAGGAGTAGGTTATGTGGTACAACTCAGGTTTGGATGTAAATAATTGTAATTAGGTTCCACTTTCTTTTATTTACATCTTTATATTTGGTTGCCATTGTAGATGACCAGTGTTGTATGTATGACCTGCCTATTTTGTCTTTTATTACATTTTATTCATTATTACAACCTTATTTGTATTTATTTCATCACAACTCTATATATTTATTGCTACGGATAATGTTGGATTTTTTTCCTACTTTTATTACTCTGTAATGATAGAATATTCTCCCATTAGACACACCATATCCCATCGCTGCAGGTCAAAATCCTCAAATATATTTGGATGCATCCTTGAGGTTTTTTCCATCCTATTCAGATATTGTTCATAGAGCGATCTAGGGTATTATGTGACATACAAGTACCTCATATCCTTTTACATGACATGATAATTTATCATTTCCTAACCTAGTAACACAGGTTTTATTCTTACCCATTGACATTAAGTTCTAACATGCACTCTTCTACTTAATGGACTCCTATAATGAATATTTTAAAATTATATTATTGTATGGAAATTTAAAAATAGTGGAGATATTTTTCCAATTAATTATTATAATATTATAAGATACTAAATTCCACAATATGATATGGTATTTACCCTTTTAATCATTTTACCCATTTTATATTTTTCATAGTATGTTGTGGGAGAAGGGGGGGTCAGTCTTCAAAGATCATGATGTCTTGGATATTAATATGTCCACATTTTTGCAGGGAATTTATTCTTTCAATAATATATACTCTTTATTTGATAAAGTATTAGGATATATTTTATTTTAATTGATCACATAGTGATATGTCCACAATTTCTTTTATTTTACAAAAATCAAATCATCAATAAATATATTATGAATTATACATAAAATAAATTTATGTAAATGATATCACACATAAAAAAAAGTGATCGCCACTGCATTCCATTATCAAACATCTTCTATGTACCTTATTCAAAAAATTGATAATTGTTGTATATATTTTCATTTTTTTACTTTACATAAAAACTATATTTGAATTTAATGATGATTTATAATCTTTTCAATACCTTGCATCGATAAAACATCAAGTTCCGAATTATTTGGTATTTGTTAAATGAAATATCATCTGAAAGAGAGAAGACGACATTTAATATCTATATTAGTTAATAATGTTCATGATAAATAAAATAATAATGATTGATTTTACAATTGTTTTAACACCTGTTGTTTTATATTTATTTCGTTTTAAACAAACATAAGTATTCGATAGTTTCGTTACATGAAACCCAATGTCTAACTGAACTATGCCATAGAATACATTTATAACCATTCCATTCAATTAGAATGTGTAAATATGATTAAAGAAATTATGAATTATAAAATTTTTATAATGAAAAAAATCTATTGATAATAAATCAAGTATAAAAAAATAATTTAATGATTTAATGACCTATTTTTTGAATAAGTCTATTTTTCGATATGTTATGTATTTTTATCTAAAAATATAACATTTATTGCTTTTTAAAAACAATTTCAATGAATTTTACTCATAATATATGTTGATAAATGAATATTTAACATATATTAGTTTTCAAAAGGTTTTTAATGATCATAATATCATTTAAAATAAAAAATAGTAATTTTTCATAAAATTGTATTTATACGCACAATGTTCTTTTATAAAATAAGTATAATTAATAAAAATAGATTAAAAATGTTAATGAAATTTGTATATTATATATATTGCAAAATATTTTTATATTCATCAGAAAATTATTTCAAGGATAGGGGTGCTAGTAAAAAATGTTTTATGTTAAAAATGAATTTTTCTAAAAACTTATGTTCATTGCGTTTCTCACGCATATTTTAAAATTAATTTTCACAAATTATTGAAATTAAATTTTATAAACTGGATTCAAAATTAATTATAGAAATAAAAAAAATAATTATTCACCTATCTGTTTTGTTCAATATTAATATTGGAAATCATAAAAATTTGTTTCTATAGTTAAGGTCAAAAAATATTACTTTTGGGATTAATCTAAGAGAAATTGGTAGGATTGACAAATAAAATCACGTAATATTTACTGTTTGAAGATATTTATAGACAAAATTATATTACCTTCTAATTATTTTCCACTTTTTCCTAGTTTTATAAGAAAATGAAATTATATTATTTAAATATTTAATGTAATTCCACATGTTTCCTCTCCCTAAATTATAATAGGGTATATCCTCCCCCCATTATTCTCATGTTTTTAGTACTCTATATCCACCAAACCAGAACTAAAACATTACTAGATTCATTCCATTTTCCCTATATTCACTATTCTATAACTAAGGCTAATCCTTTAAGGCATAAGGTATAAACATTTAGATTTCTATAAAAGAAGAGGAATAAATATTAATAGATCTCTTTCAATTTTAATTCTTCATCCAACTTATATGAAACTATTTATCTACAAAAATATTTTGAATATAGAATAATAAAAATATTTATATGTTATTATTATGGTGTCATAAACATATTCAACCTCATTTCTATAAAATATGATATGAATGCATCATTCATGTGTGTGTGTGGACAACAATCTCCACATAACGATGGGATCAATTTTCCATCAATGCCACACATGGATATTTGTAGTGATTGTTTTATTAAATATATATTATATTTATGAAATAGTAATGATTCAATAATGATAAAACATAATTTATCTTTCTTTCCTTATTTTCATTATAAAATGAAAACATCCTTTATGCGTACATTTGGACTACCGTCTTCATAAATGATGCAATTATTTTTTATATTGATAATTATCATGGATAGTTCTAAATATTTTTTATAATTAATATATATGATATTTAAATCATTATAAACATTATGGAGATTATGTATTCCAAATCCCACCCCTCACCAATTGTCGTGGGAAGATGCATAGGTGCTACTGACCTTAGGGGATGCCCCTAGGGCACCAAAAGCTACAAGTGAGTTCTAAGGGAAAACATGTTAAATAGGGGATGATTTTACTAGTTTCTATGAAAACCATTAGAAGATTAAATAAGGAAAACAAAACTATATTATTCATGTAAATAAAAATTACAACATTAAGTATATTGTAATATTATAGTATCATACATAACAAAATTTGTTTTACAATGCTAATACAAAAAAGGAATAGAGAAACAAATGACACTGTAACATATTCAATCGAAGGAACAACCCATCGAAGCTCCAAGTTCCAATTCCAAAATCCAAAACCACTACATTATGATGTATCACAAGGGAATAATGACACATTAACTTTACCATTGTCTTGATACATAACATCTATAAATTATCGTATGTTACCAAACAGGTGTGGAGCTTAATACTCAGCAAGTAATCGTACAATACATCCCAATTCATGCCACAAGGTTCCAAAAAAAATTGGAACACATTTATATAAAATTGAAAATAAATCGATTCAATGTAAAACCAATTATTTTTAATGATATCATAAAGATTCCAAAACCGTTAATAAATATATTTTAAAAAAATTTTACTAAATATATTTTTTATGTATTTATACCACTTATGATAGAATCAACATTGAAAACTAAAACACCAATAAATTTACCAATAATAATGAGTGGTGACATATCCCATCACCAAATCATTACATAATGGAATTACATTTGCCGCTTTGGCACAATCCCTTGTCTGAATAAAGAATTAACTAGATATAAAATTCCATTAACTCAAGTTAACCATGCATTCAAAGTTATCGACAAAATATAATCCTTTTAAAAAAAATATTTAAATAATTCAATCAAATACCTTATGTGAGACATTTCCCAACCAAATACTAAGGTCATAAATCAAATATAGATTTCAAAAAAAGGAAAAAAATTCTAAACATAAATCCTTTAAGTTATATAATGAATATAATGGAAGAGAAGAAACCTACCTCTTAATAAATGTGGACAATAAGGCAAAATTATAAGAAACCTCAAGTTTTAGTATCAAAACATCTTCCCTTTAATAAATCCAACTAATATCTCATCATAAACATACCATAGATAATATATTTATCAATTAAAGAGTAGTTTGAACATTTTTTTGTAATACTAGTTGAAATGATATTAAGAAAAATTAATGATAATAAAAACATTTACTTGATTACAAATATCTAATTACCAATGATTCATCAAGACTAAATTATTGATCAAAAGGAATTTATAAGAACACATAGCTGGGATAATCAATTTTAGATTTTATGAGAATGAGAATAAAATGATACTTTTCAGGTTAACAATTGAGAAAAACACACATTTTATAGAATTAACTTCACATCAAATAATTATGATTAACTGTTTAACATATTGTGTGCATGAAACAGTCTCCAAACCATAATTCCACACTTTTTAGAAAACCATTATCCATCCATATATAGCTACTATCAAAAATATTTATTTATCACATAGTTTTTTAGAAATAAAAATGGTTTTGTAAACCATGAACCAACCATGCAGAGATACTATCTCAAAACCAAAAACTCACATAGATTTTTACAGATATTGAATGATTTTTACAAACCATGTAAAAAAAATAATCACTTTAACACCAGTCAAAAACATTCCTAAACCAACTATAATCTCCAAAAAATCATCCTAAAAATTAAATATCCTCAAAATACATAGTAAAAGAATAAATTACATGAAATAAGGTGTTTTATAATCTCTCGACCATTGGTTTTTCCATTATTCTAAATTTTGATATCGGCATTCATTTGAAAGAGAGAAATCCACTATTCTGGAATTTCTTTCTCACATTACCATGAAGCTTCTAAATTGACCCTTGATTCCATAAGACTCAAAGAAAACCAATAATTTTAGTATAAAGTTCATAGATTATTTCTCCAAAATCATTATCAGTACATGAATCAACATAACATCTGGATCAAGATCAACAAGTTCCCATCGAATCACATTTTCAGAATTAGGTTTGTACTTATTCAATATAGGTACATGTAACACATTATTTATAGAAGTGAATCTTAAAGGTATATCCAACTGATGCTCCATATCATGAATTTTTTTTTAAGTATCACAAAAGGCACGATGTACTATGAAGATAATTTTCTTTGCTTACCAAAATGACGAATCACTATTCTGGAAGAGATTATCTAGAAAACAAGATCACCCAAATTAAACAATAATGGTCAATGATAATGATAGACATGTATTTTCTAATAGATATGAGTTGTTTACATAATCTTTTAGATCATCTGAATTTTATCTATCATCTAATGAATAAGTATAGTCTTGAAAGGTGAATTCTGACTTGTTTCTACCCTATAAATTGGAGAATAGAATGGATGAAAATACAAATATTTAAAGGGATTCATTTTTTCTAAGGCATGATAACAATTATTTTATGATAACTCTACTAACGGTATATGATACTACATTGAGAATCCAATATCCATAACATAATTTCCTAAAATCTCTTAGAACATTTGGATCATTATATGGGAATGAAAATACATTTGAGGATCATATGTTGCGCTCATGGACATATGGGATCCAAGGGACTAATAAATGTTATTAAAAAAAGGGTCTAACATAATTGAAACTGTTAAACTATGGATTTTTAGATCTTCATAGATGTAGTTTTTTTATAATTCTTCATTAATATAGGATTTCAGAATATATATGATGTTAGATGATTTCATGAGATGATCCACAAATAAAAATATGGTATCTTGTTTCAAAATCATTATTGGTATACCTATTAAATAATATAAACCTATATTCTTACATTTAAAAAAGAGAATATTAAAAGATTACAACATTTCTTATAGTTGTTCATTCTTCTCTACGACATGTTAATAGGTGAGGAATCTTGAGACAATTTGTTCAACCTTTATTTTGATGCAAACGTATCAAAACTACAGTCTCATTTCCATATATATCTTATGAATTAAATGATGGAAATCCCATTTTGAACAGTTTTAGGGATAAAGAAATAGTTCTTTATATTTTAGAAGCTTCACAATCTAATCTCTAAAATAAAAAAATAGCAAACATCTATTGTATACCCCCAATGGTCTCACACCATTGTGTTTTAACAACATGGTTAAAAATTTAGGATTAGATGTCTGAGTATCTTTAACCTACTCAATTATTTTAGGAACAAAATAAATTGGAATGAAAAGTTCAACATCAACGTTTTTTGTACAATTGAGGTGCATATCATCTGTGACAATATTAGTTTCAACTAATTTGAATCCTCTTTAGTGATATGACTATGCGATTTTATAAGGAATGCATCATTCGAAAAATTGACTTTAACTAATGTATAAACTAAGTAAAAATTAAATATAAAATGATATTATATCCATCTTCATGATTTTATGACATGTGGACATTGTGAATTTCTCACCAAAAAGATAATAATGCCCCATTTTTAAGGAATTGACTACATCATCCATTTCCAAATCATGTGTTATTAAATTATTCTCATATCCAAATAATTTTCCTGATTTATAAGATTAAAATGATAGTACACCATTAGAACACATTTAAAACTAGATCGAGATGAACCATAATAAACCACATAACCTCATACTGACTATAGAAATGTAATAATAATAACTAATTTAAGATGAACCTTAAGCTCTTGAAAATAATTATGGGATGAATTTATCCACATTAATTGAACCCAATTCCTTGTAAAATCTATCATTGGTGAGGAAATTATGGAAAAATCATAAAAAAGAATCAATAATATCCTACAAAGTCAAGAAAACCATGCATACCAAATATATTCACCACTAATTACCAAGAGATAAAAAATTATAACATTAAAGGATCAACATAGAATCCACTTATATAAATGATATGGATTTATTGAAATACCTATTGTATCCATAAATACAACATTGAAAGATTATCATAAAGGCTTTGTTCATGCAAGATAAACAACAATGTGTCCAAATATCATTCATTACCCATTTTAGGGTTCCAATACAAACGAATATAATCAATGAACACAACCAAATAAGAGTATATATATCTATAAAGGACTTGATTAAAAATTCCACAAATACTAATGGTGCATTCATAAGACCAAATGTCATTATAGAAATTTAACAATGACCATAACTACTATAGAATCATTTCTTTGAAATATCAACCAACTAAAATCTGAGTTGGTGATACCTTAATCACAATTCAATATTAGAGAACCACGTGGAGGCCATAAATTGATAAAATGGGACATTAATTTATGTAAGAGGATATTGATTCTTTATCTTAACGAGGTTGATATTATGATAATTAACACCTATCCAAAGAGCTATATTTTCTTTATTTTCATAAATAATTGGTGCTACCCACAAACATGTACTAGGTTGAAGGAACTATTTGATCTCCAAATCTTCTAGAGATACCATAAAATATTTTAATTCCATTGGTTTAATCTTATTGGGTTGTAGCGAAATAGTAATGGTATATGGTAAGAGATATATGAGAAAATGCACTTTTCTTTCATGTTTTCACCAAGAGAAAATACCGGGAATGGAATTAACGATATGGACCCTGATAGTAGGAAGCTATTTTTTTATTTCATGAAAAAATTACAAATAAATTAATTACAACTAATATGAGGTAGTCCTAACCACTGATACCAATGGTCCTTCTTGACACGAATTTTCATCCCCATCTCCTTCAGATATTTATTTAACATTTTCAAAAGATGTGAAAACTAACATTTTTGGTATTATAGTTTATCTGGGCCTCAAAATATGTCAAGAAATCCATTATTTAATTCAATACATTTATTTAAATATCAATAATACCTAAATCTCAAAATAATACAGCATCATCGATAGTTATACAACTCTTTATAATAGGATGAGAGGTGTTTTAATGTTTCAAGACACATGGAATCATTTCAACATATAGACCCATATGATACCCAACATGAAAAGGAATTAAAGAGTTAGAGAAACCCATTTAAAGACAAATATTTCATGATATTAGTGTCCATGAGTATAATTCCTTGCACTGTCAGTGGACTAGATTGATCCTATATGATAATTTTCAAATCATTATAAATTTATTAACTATGTGTGCATGGGAATTATTTATTGATTTTTTATTTCTATGATGACTCAAAATGTGTTGGTTTGAGATGAGAGAAACATTAGGTCACAAAGATCTTGGAGTGATTTCTATTAAATATAGATTAAACCATGTGATCCTAAGAATTATGAGATATGTTTGATCCACTACCATCAGTCAACTTCAGATTTTCTATAAAATAACATTTCATTTGTCAATGGACTAGATTGATCCTATATGATAATTTTCAAATCATTATACATTTTTTAACTATGTGTGCATGGGAATTATTTATTGATTTTTTATTTCAATGATGACTAAAAATGTGTTGGTTTGAGATGAGATAAACATTGGGTCACAAAGATCTTGGAGTGATTTCTATTAAATATGGATTAAACCATGTGTTCCTAAGAATTATGAGATATGTTTGATCTACTACCATCAGTCAACTTCAGATTTTCTATAAAATAACATTTCATTTGTCCTGGATTTACACTATTATGACAATATTGTAAAGGCATAATGAATTCTCACATGATAAGATAAAAATATCCACACTGAGAAAATCTTGTGTTATAAATATGTTGAGGGGGAAATTATACTTAACTAACTAAATTTTTCCTTGGTTCATTGGTTGGATTACGATAATTCTCCCTCTTACACTTATTTTCTATGTTAGAGTTACCACTTTTACAAGTGAATGTAAATATGTTTCCCCAAAAATATATTCCCAAAATTAAATTTCCACTATTTTTTACCTATTTATAAACTTTTTATAAATTTAAAAATAAATGATAACAGAACAAAATTTTATGTCAAGTTTGGTCCACATCTCATTGAACCATGCATTTAAATTCTCACATGTGGTAACATCAGAAGAAAAACACATCCAACAAATAAATTGGTCTTCTTATTCTATTATAGTATAAATTTACTACATAATATTAGAAAAATATAAAATCATTTTTATCTTTTATATGTAGTTATATAATGTTTTATTTAAATATTCTTTAATTCCAAGCTATTTCTTGTTATGGTATTTCTTAGTCTGAAGAATAATACACAAAACTGCATAAAAATTTTCTCCATAAAAAAAACCAGATTCAAATGATTCCTCTATGGTATCAACGAAATAAAAAAAATTCAACTTATATTCCCAATCATCACCACATCTTGAATGGTTTTGAATCATGAAGAAAAATCAGGGGATTCTATTTCTAAAAGTATATCAGAGAACATTCTTGGTGTGTCTAGATGTACATGTATAGAATTATATATACTATTATATGGATGAGTTTCTAATTTAATTTTTTTAGGTTGATCCAAATTCTCAATTACTTATTCATGTGGGATATTAAGACATCTAACTAGTTTCATTCTCTGGATAGAACTACAAAATCATATAAATAATGGAGATCTTTTCTAAAAATAAGGCTTGATAATTTCATTTCATAATAAGAAATAAATAATCATTTCTAATTTAAAAAATCACTAATCACATTATAAAAAATAAGTATTTTTGATATGTTTCACAAGTAATTCATGATATTCTACACTCATCAGATAATCCCACTATGATTAGATGAAAACACACTTTGAAGGGTCTTAGAACAACTTTCTCCCTAGATGCCATGGAAATATGATGTTCATCATAAAGAATTTGTCTAGGTATTTTTATGCTATACATTTTTTTTGTTTCAACATTATTATATCCTTGATAAAATCAACAAAATATTGATATACTATCCAGGTATTATTCTATTTGTAACATCCCACCATCCCCTGATTGGATTGGGATGAGTTGGAGGTGTTATTGACCATAACTAATATCCCCATGACACGAAAGGCTAGAAATAAGTGACATGTGAATAAATGATCATGGGAAGATGATATACTATATGAATTTAGTAACATACAGAAGAATACACAAGACAAACAACACTATATGATGTGTGTAAAAAATAGAACAATTATAAACAAAAATTAATATTAGTGTAGCAGATAGAATAAAATATAATATGAAGCCCTGAATGAATAATGTAAAAAAATACTCTATAGAACCATCATGGAATCAACATAGGAATCTACCCATATAATCTCTGAGCTCCAACTAAATATCCCAAACCCATTACATCATGATGCATCAGTATAGGAGTATAACACCTTGCCTCTACATTTTTCTCTTCACCTAACATTTGTAAATGTAGTAATGTTCCCAATAAGGGGTTAATAAAAATCATAGTAGGTAATCTTAAACTAATTCTAAATAGATTCCATAAGGTGAAAGTAAATGTTTTATCACATTTATATAAAATTAAAAATAATTTGAGTTTGTGAGAAATATTTTTTTTATAAGGTAATTAAACAAATTCCAAAACAATACATAAATATTTTCTAAAAAAATTGATTCATAACACATATAATATGTAATGCCCCAACCCCAGTTACCTAGTGTCAGTGAATTATTACACAACATTGGCCTGATGACAAGGAAATCATGTCCCAAAAGACCGATCCATCTAGTATTATTGGAAACAAGATTCATACATAAGTTTAACTTTACAACTTGAAAATAAATATAACACTAATTTATTCCATTAGAAACATCCAAGCCTCCTAGATTAATCCCTCAAGTCACTCATAATTAAATTTTTAATATCATGGGAAAATGAAACATAATAAAGGTGTGAGCTCAAACGCTTAGTTAGGGTTAGCAATACAACAGAAGATAACATAAATATTAAGCATAGTGAATAATTGAAAGCACATGCCTTTACCAGTAATAAACATGAACTCTTTTATGGAAGGAATATGAGTTTAGAAAAAAATTCCACAATAAAACATAATCATGGGTATTCTACTAGTCGAATGACCACCTGAACTATCAATATTATTTTATAATTATGGAATGTATGATGTTAGACATTCTGAAACATTTTTTTACGGCCTTGGACAATTAATATAAAAATGATTAAGTCCTTGGCCAAAACCATATATCAAATTGGGAAAGGCCTCAGCCAATTCCATGTATAGTTTTCTCATGAGTCATACCGATGCATCGAGGAGCAATAGTAGGCTCCACCCATCACTTACTAAGTCCAATACATTCCTCATATGAAAAGGATGAAATATAACATAAACATTCGTATTAAAACTAGTATACAAAATGTCAATACTTTAACCATAAACCATGAATGGTATAAAAATAACATATCCATAATCAAGAATATCACAAAACCTTCAATACAACATGGAATATTTGTATCATAATGAATCTACTTCAAACGAGTATAAAATCCATCAACGGATGTTGACATAGATGAAATCAAAACTATTTGAGAGAAATATCTCTTTATTTGTTTGAAATCATTTAAAGTCACATAATTATAATAAAAATTTATTTTAAAAATATTATTATAATATTTTAAGGGAATCTTTGACAATGTTATAATGGTGGAGAATAACCGCAACCTCCGTATAAGTTAAAAAAAGACATTCTTACCTTAATTTTGTCGAAAAGGTCGTAAATTACCTTGTTTTGAACATGAATTAATGATTCTGTTCAAAATTTATAAGTTCAAATAAAGTTATAAATGAATTTAACCCATTTTCAAGTAAATAGTAAAAAATGTTTTGAAATACATTTCTATGAAACATGGATGTGGACGATAAAGAGGTCCTAGTCAATACTTATGTAAAAACGACCTCAGATAATAAATTGATTGTTGAATTAAACCTTACCATGTACTTTTCCTTGGTTGAGGATAGGTTAATCTCCTATATAATGGTGAAATAATTGTTATTAAATTATTCAAGAAATATATAGCTTAATATGATATCATATATGATCTTCTAATATTTCTTTGTTAATAATATTTTAGTATTATCTTCATTTCTGGTGTTAACTGATTCGTTATCATTTATAAGCTTTGTTACGTAAGTAATGTTTGTTATGGATAGGATGTATCTTATTCATAATAAGAATGATATTAAGTCATTAAACATTATTTTTAATCATAAAATGTAAATTAGTCTTGAATGGATACAATGGGGAATGAATCTCATCGTGTTTGTGGAGACGGTAATCCGTACGTACGCACGAGCGACAATCTCATTTTTTTGATATTAAAATAATATATAATTGGATGGTATATAATATATAAAGAATAATTATCATGATATATTTATTAATTAAATAAATTATACATCATTATTATACCTATCCAAATAATATTGTATTGAATAAAAACTACACCACAATGTGGAGACGGTAAGCCGTACGTACGCATATCTGGTGACATGTCAATAAAAGGATGGATAGAATAATGAATATAGTTGTAAAATATTTATAATAACATCACAGTATATTTAATATAATTTATTTATTATTTTATAATGGAAACAACAAATAAAGGAGAAGTGGAAGAAAAAAGGAAGTTGAAAGAGGTGATAAAATATTTGCCTCCTCTTCGGGTTCTTCCTTTTGATTTGATTAAAAGGAATCCATAGGTTGGATTTATGACTAAAGGAAGGCCAATAGGATTAAGGTAAGACTATTGGGAGGATATGTTTTCATGTTTTGTCCATGAAAATGGCTTTGAAGGTGTGAATATGAGATAAGGGGAAGTGTCCTTTTATAAGAGGGGTGAGAGGCACCTTAGGAAAAGATTGAAATATTATTTTATAATAAAATAATTTTTTGTTTCTAGTGGCTCCAAAATGAATTATATAAATTATAAGGCGGGTATGGGTCTAGAACCAGTCAAACAATATGTTTTAAATAGGTTTGGGTCAATATATTAACATTATCTTCTAGATTTAACTCTTAGTTAAATAGTTTGAAATTGACCACGTCTCTTTGTATTTTTATATTATATGGTTTATAAACATACTATAAACTTCCAATCGAACTCAAAGTGGTTAATTAATGATATATATAATAGTATTTTACCCTTTTGGATGATACTTAGATTTTTAGGAATATAATACCAATTAATAATATAATATTTGCTTTAAAAACATGTTTATGTTAATTTTGACACTATTTGGTATTTTGTTTTGGCTAAATTCATAACAACATTATTACATAAAAAAAATTCATTTAATCATCTATAAAATGTCATTTAACCTATAAAATTAGTTTAATTCATAATAAGTCTCAAATTAAATTTATTTGGGTATTTATAATATCAATTTGTTTAATATTTCATTAATAAGGCAATTACTGTTTCATCGTTGTGTCATAAATAAATTAAATTATATAATGTCTAAAAATAATAAATAAAATACCATTATTTTTTCATTTGTTTATATTTATAATGAATATTTATAGTTTAAGAGATAATATATATAACCCTATGAAAAAAATTGTTATACTAAAAGACACATGCTTATGTCATTTTTTATTTACTTTAACTTAATTAATATAAATTGGCATTATCACATACAATTGGATCCATGGGGTCCCAAAATATACCCAAGGATGCCCATGGTATGACATGTATCATCCAATAGGGTTAGGAAATGTGTTAGGTTAATTTAATATTATTATAATATTATTTTTTACCCTTATTTATCGGATTTAACCTTTAACCATGGTAAATAAAATATTTACTGAAGAAATTATTCAAAATGAATAAAAATAAAAGTTAACTAATTACAAAATTTGGACCTCCTGATTCTAAATATGGAATCCATTTTTCTAAATTCAAAACTCAGAAGTGGAAGAAATTAATTTAAAATTAATTCCCGTTGTGAAAATAAAAATCTTGTTTTTAAGAAATAATAACTATCAAATGATTGACACATTTTATGTCCAGTTTAAATGTGAAATTATGTCCAATGACCAAAATTGGATTGAATGGTAAAAATATAATCTAATTATAATTAAAAACTAGTCAATTATATAATTTATCAATATAAATTATTTTTATTAAAAAAATTTGTTCTTAATTAAAATTTATTAATTTCACTATTAATCAAAAACTAAATGTTTTCAAAAAAAATAACAAAAATTCACACAATGCTAATTTAAATATTTAAAACCTGAAAATTACATCCATTTTTAAAGATAAAATTGTTAATATTTTGAAGAGCAGGTATATCTATTCATAACGGATAGTTTGATTGGTCGCGATGTGTTAGAATCTCAAAGTTGCGTACAACGCAAGCTATTGCATTATTCAAAGGAAAACGTACCGTAGATGTTTGGGGTGTAACATAATACTATCCAAATAGAACACTCACACCCAAATTAACCCCCAATGATAGTCCCAATACATGTGAGAGATGACACATCCCATCAAATATTCATTACTTGATGGAATACTATGCGCTACATTAAAAACATCTCCATGTTTGAACAAACACAAAACCAATAATGAAATTACATGAAGTCATGAAAACAAAACAAGAAAAATTATCAACACAATAAAATTATTTGAAAACCATTTTATTTCATGAATATTTTCAATAAACCATAGGTGAGACATTTCAAAATAAATTATTTTGGTACTGAAAAAAATATTGATTAGAAAAGGGAATATAATATAAAAATCAATCTTTCAGCTTATAGAATGCTTACAATGGAAGAGAATTCACTTGAATATCAAATAATGACGACAATGTATAACAACAGTAAGACAACACTAGATCTAGATTCACAACACCTTCCCTTCAATCTATGGATTATATATTTCATCAATACACAACATAACACATAGTTATATACATGAAAAATTATATATAATGTTATGGGTGAGATAATATGAAAGTATATAAATTAAAATAGAACACAACAAGGACATTCCATTGATTCTATAGATATGATTCCCTTTGATTTATCAAAACTCACTTCTGGATTAAAATTAATTAAAAAGGATGCCTAATAATGTAGATTAATTTGATAGTGTAAGATACTGAGAGGAAAATGAGTCTTTTCGGTTGTAAAATTGAGTTAAACATTAATTTTTTGGTTCATTAATTTCACGTCAAAAAGTTAGATTTCAAAATTTTATAAGACTTGTTCCAAAAATACACATGTTATTGTCTCTAAACTAGAAATCTACTAGGTTGTGCCACATGATTTGGAAAATCATGTTCCAACCATGCATATATTTTATCCCAAAATTTTATTTATTACGTGATTTTCTAGGACATCCGCATATTTTATCCAAGACATTCACTAACAATGTGAATGTACTATCCCAAAAATTCCAATCATGTATGGTTTCATATAGAATGATGAAAATTTCTATTAATTATACAGAAACCATGCTAACACTAAAACCCATTTGAAACGTCCCAAAACCAATGAGAAACTTTTGAAACTAAACCTAATTATTATATAATGAAAATTATAATAAAATAGTAATGTATCTTAAATAATATTTGATACAATGGAACCATGATAATGATTCAAGGAACATAAGAGTAAAATTGAAACATACACAAATAAATGACACATTTATCACAAAGAATAGTGATTTTAATAAAAAAAATGATAATGAATAGTGGATAAGATGTTATAAATAAACCAAGTATAGTATAATAAATATATATTGGGTTTTAAAATATAAGTAATATAAATTTTAATTAATTATATGGTATGTTAGAGTGCTTTCAAATAATTTCAAACTTGTGGTAAGGGTTTTATGTTATAATCTAATTTTTAATAGGATTGTTTTTTGTTCAATTTATGATGATGAAATTATATGATATATGTGTAAATAATCTCATTAAAGATTACATCCATTATTTATTTATAGATAATATTTTTCCATTAATTTTCCTCTCTTTAAGTACTAATGATACTGAAATAATGTTTTTATAGAATATAAATTTTATTTCTCTCCATAGCTGGAAACATTTTTCTTCTATGTCTATATTTTAATTAAAATGTTTTCAATAATGTTTTCAATATTCCCTATTTTTTTAAATTACATTTTAACCATTGTTTAATATCAATAATTTTTTAAAGGAATCTACTTAGTATGTTTTGAATGAGGTATTTTTTAACAAAGTCAAGAACAAAATCTATATTTTAATATATACATAAAAAAAGATTTTTTCACTTCCATGAATTCAAATTTCGTTGAATATTCCATGATATGATTCCATATTTATTTTAAAATATTTTTTTCCTTATTTTTTTGAAATTTTATAGATTTTTTATAAGATATTTGAGAATAAAAAGGAAATTTTCCATAAAAAATTTTCCAAATATATTTTTATGTAATTTTTCATCTTTGATAACATCATTTGATGACAAGTATGATTCAAAATGGATAGGTTACTATGATACTATCTGGATTCATTATCAATTTATATTATTAACATTATGATAAAATATTAATGAAAACGTTTATATTTTTTTATGATTTAATCTATGATGAAATAAAAAAATATTTCATGATCTTCTGAAATACATATTATAGGATTATGATTAATCGACAGTTTGGTCATTATATCCTTCCAATGAATTGGTTAAAGGTAAAAAATTTTTTGATATCAAATGGTGCATAAAAGGTTATCTCAATCCCAATGGAGTTATATTGGTGGTTATCCCTTGACTAACATATTACGAATATCTTGATGGTTATCCTTGACATTATATTTGAATGATTATGATTTTGAAAAACATTACGCCACACTTTTATAAAATTATCCTAAACAAATTTATGCTCCCATGGATCATTTTCTTTGATACCTTTCTGATTTAAGTATTATGAACTATAAATATTAATGTTATGAATCATGATTATGATCTATACTTTTTTTGGGTATAATTATCAAATGTTAATCTCATGTTCTCGTAAATTTTTTCTCATATTATTTTTAAAAATTATAATTGATTGATATATCCCTTTTTACCCATAATGAGAATCTGTGTACACCTTATAGTTTTTCCCTTTTCCAAATATAAAAAGAATGATTTAATTATGATTTTTCTAAAAATGGAATTATTTGTAAAGAACATTGTGGGAGATGATGTTACTAGTTATTTGTGTTTCTATGTTTCTGAATTCTAATTTAATATAGTTTTAGCGTGGAAAATAATATTATATAATGAATATTCATCTAATAAGATCTAATATTTATGTATTTAATTCCCAGGATTCCTCAGTTTGTATCATATAAAGTTTTATTTTTTTTAATTATGATTTGGAAACATTACTGAGAATGCTGAGGAGAAGCCTAATTATAGGATTACATATTACATTATGGTAATGAAAAAAGTGTGGGATTCCTTGAAAGTACCTCTTTATATGGGTACTATAAAGTGGACAAGGATGTGGAACATGCACACCTATAGGTAACAACTTTTAATAGGGAGGATAGGGTATTAACATGATCATCTTGGGTGCCTTATGTGCAGGTCTTAGACTGAATACCTATATTAATAATCATAAGGGATATGCTAGGGTAATTAATATTTTATTTATGAACCATTATGAGTGATTTAAATAGTTGAAAAGTAAATATATCCTAGTTTATAACTAAGGATTCATAAATTGATTTTTTTTTCATGACATTGATATCCTATAAGTGATTTTCATGATTACATGGTCTATCATTATGATTATTATTGCTCAAAATACGCATTTTGGTTATAATCAATGGATGGTTCTTGAAGGAACCCTGTTAATGTGGAATGTGATTGACAATTCAATTATTTTTTTTCCTAAGAATCATAATGTTATGGAAGCATCAATGTAAAATATCTTTCATTTTCTTACATAACATTATCAACCCATGAATCATTTTATGCTTCCAAATGAGATAATAGGGAAATGTTTTTTGTATATTTCTTAGTGAAGAAACATAAACATTCATTTAGAGATTCTTATGATACACTAATTCTTTAACAATGCATTAATAAAACTAAAAACTAATTTTACATCCTCTAGTGATCGATGCATTAATAAATTATTTTGGATGTTTTTTATTTTTATGGAAAAGAAGATCAATAGATAACTATTTTTAAGAACTTGAGTCAAATGAATAAATTGAATCACATGAGTTGGATAAGTTAACTCAAATATTTTTTTTAAAAAACCATCCACATATTATTCGTAAAAAATAGGAAAAATAATTCCTTGAGAAAATGAAGATGGATGATGAATCCATTAGTACCTATGAGGAAATTGTTTTTATGAATTTTGTGGTATGTTTTTTGATGTATCATCCAAATTTAAATTAAGACTTCTTTTTTCGTCAGTGTCTTAAAACAAAGTCTTTTAAGGGAATTGTCAATAAGTGACATCAATATAAATAAAGAAATTATTTTATTTTTTATCATGTAATAAATGGATATTATATTAAACCATCAATATAATGGTTTTGATAAGGAAAGGGAGATGAAATTCAAAGGAAATTGTAAAAACAAAAACCATATAGGGAAGAATAAGAGTCCCCACTAATTCCATAAATGTGGAAAGAATCACAGTGGAAATTTTTATAATGAGATTAATAAATGTTTTGAGTGTGAAAAAAGGTCATTTGGTAATAAAATATCGATGTGATGGGAATAATATCCTATGATGTAAATGGAGAAAGAGTTCCATAGAAGAAACCTCCCAAACTATAGTGTTTCAAATGAAATAATTATGTCAATTATTCTAACTAGTTATAAAATATAGGGATTAATGATAAAGATCGAGGTCAAAACCATCTTAACAGCAAATATAAAAAGAAATATCATCTGGTCACTTTTCCCGATGTGGCTTATAATAATAATGTTTTGAATGATATAATTACCATCAAAAGAAGAACTAAAACTTATTATTTGATTATATATCTACCCACTCTTTTATATAAGGGAATATTTTTATGGGTGTCACATTAAAACACTAATGGTTATGTATTGACATAGTATTCAAAACTATTAATTGTATGATGTTAACTTCCACGTATATGATTCTTCTTTTATTGAAGTTTGTGCTAATAAAATTGCTGTAAATCTTGATATTCCAACTCTAGTTGAAATTGATGTGATTTTGGGCATTGATTGTATTTCATTATATATAAACCATATCAATTTCTCCAAAATGCATTTCACATTTTATATTTCGAAACAATATATGATCATCTATCAGTTCAAGGATAAATAATAACATCTAATCGAAATTACAACCCTTATGTAGGTCTTGATTCATATTTAAAGGGGGTATTTATCTCAAATGGTTGAGGATAAACTCAACATCCAAAATATATCTATTATATGGGACTAACTTCATGTATTTCAATAATACATTAGTAATCTTTATTTTAATCATGAAATTGAGATTTCAATAGAACTCATACTTAGTGAAACTCCAATTTCAATGACTCCATATACAATGGCCCTGAATGAGTTGAAATAATTAAAGAAGAACCCATAAGAAAATCATGAAAATATATTAATTCATCCCCGTCCATTTCTATCGAGAGAACCTATTATTTTTATTAAGAATACTGGTGGATAAATGAAACTATGCATTGATTATAGAAAATATAACAATATCACAATAAATAATAAGTATTACATTCTTATATTTATCATTTTTTTGATCAATAATGAATAGATAAATATTTTTCCAGGATTGATCTCGAATACGAATAGTATAAATTGGGAGACAAAATTGGAAACATACCATAGAAAACCTTCCATTCGAGGTACGCAAATTATAAGTATATGGTGATTCTATTTGGTCTTATCAATTACCCCACTATCTTCAGGGATTTAATAAATAGAGTCATTATATATTACATAGATAAATTAGTGATAATATTTATCAATGGTATTATTATATTTTCCATGAGTAAAAAAGATCAGAAAGATAACATGATAATCATACTAAAGACCCCAAATAATGAGAGGCTATTTGAAAAATTTACAAAAAGTGAATTTTGTATGCAATTTTAATTTTTTAGTCAAATACTCTCAAGAGAGGGAATATCAGTGGATCAATAAAAGATACGAGGTATTGAAAATTTTACTAGTATAACTACTATGATATAGATCTATAGTTTTCAGGGGTTTTATGGATAGTATTTAATCATTTTTTTGAATAATTTTTCTTGTCTATATATTCAAATCACCATGTTATCTCTAGTTGGATTCATGTTTTTTTGGACAGATAAACATGAAGAAAATTTCAAGGAACTAAAGAGATTATCGGGTTTTAAACCTTTTATTACACTACCCTGTAGTGGATAATGGTTTATGTTTTTTAGTGATGTATCAAAAATGGGTTCAAGATGTGTTATAAAGAAGAATGATAAAGTGACAGCTTACAATTATAATAAATTTAAGTATCATTAGTATAATTTTCTATCCCATGACTTAGAGTTAACAGTGGAAATATTTACATCAACAACTTAAAGGAATTATCTTTATAGAGAAAAGTATGAAAAATATTATGATCATAAAAGTTTAATGTATATATTCACACTAAAAGAGTTTAATATTCTTTATAAAATATTGTTAGAGTTGACTAATGATTTTAACTTCTCAATAAATTAAAACATTTGATATAAAACAAGGCGGCTGATGTTTTGTGTTGAAAGGATCATTCTATATTATCATCAATTAGGATCATATAAGATCCAATATTTTAATATTTTTAAATTATGGACCTTGAAATATTGATGAATGGAGATAAATCAAATATTTCTCATTTAATAATTAAAAACTCGTTCCATGTGATGATAAAATACCCACAAAAGGAAGATGAGGAGATAAAAATGGTGGTTTGAAATGTTTATGAGTTAAACCATGATTGTGATAAAAATAAAATGTATAGGAACTGGGTATGTGTCCCATCAATACCATACTTGAATAACGGGATATTAGAAGAAGCTCATAGCTCATCAATAACCATTAATCCCAGAATTTTAAATATTTATGGAGATCGGAAAGTGTATTTATGGTAGGAAAACATTAAAAATCATATTTAAAATTATGTATGTTATTGGTTTGTGTGTCAGAAGGTTTAGGATTTGTGATATAAGTTTAATAGAATGTTATAATAATTACCCATACCTATATGTATATAGAAACATTTTACCATGTATTTCATTGTAGGAGTCCCCATGAAATCTAAATGTCGTGATACTATTTAGTTTGTAGTCAATCACATTATATTGTTAGTATATTTTTTACTATTAGATAATTTTGTTCCCTCGATGAACTTGACTGGTTATACATTAATTTTGGTGTATGGATTCGTAAAGTACAAAATTTTATTATATCTTATTGATATCTGAGGTGTACCTCTGTGGTTTGGAGAAGTCTTTAGCAATATATGGATATAGATTTCGGTTTTTTAAAATCAAATAATCCTTATATAGGTGGGATGTTTGTGAGGAAAACTCAAACCGTAGAGGATTTGTTATAATCCACTTATTTATATTTCAAAGGCGGTGAGGATCAACACCTTCCACTAGTTTAGTTTCTTTATGACAATATATTTCACTCAAGCATTCAGATGGCTCTATGTGAAGCCCTCTATAGAAAAAAAGTATAAAACTCCAATATCCTTAGATTAAGTTAGAGAAAAAAATATTTTGGGACATTAACTATAAGATGAAATTGGAGAGAAATGTAGTGTTATTTTGTAACAAATCATGTCATATTAGAGTAGATAGAAAATTCATGTTGAAAATCATAAGAGAGATATGTAATTAAATGATGGTAAGAATATATTCTATGAATTTTATATATGGAATAATATTATGAGATTCAATATAATTTGAATGTTGATCCCTAGATATATAAGGCTTTGGAGATTCATGATTGGATTAAGATAATTTATTAATGTTTGGAACTTCTACCAAAACTCTCTCTAATTCATGATGTGTTCTTTGTATCAATTTTTAGGATGTACATTCCTCATAATTTTAAGTTAATAGACTCAAAATTTATATAACTGGAGAAAAATAATTATTTTAATTAAGAACTAGTATAAATCACGGATTATAGAAATAAAGTTCCTTTGGAACTTGAATAATCACTTGGTTAAAGGTCAATAGAGGAAAACAAAATTTTGAGGAAGCTAAATGAGTACCCAAGGATTTTATGAAGTATATATTTAATCTTTTTTATGATATATTGATGAAATTTGGAGTGATAAATTCATTTAAGTGAGGTATAATGTAACACCTGAATATTTTATATGTAATCCCCTTTGAATACATATGAAGTATTTGTGAGTTTTCTTTTCATGCATCCCTGAGACTAAATGAGATGTTAAATAGTATACCATTACAACCTAGCTATTATATTTGAAAGTAAGTATACTTTTAACCAATTTATAAAAAATATAATTCTTTATGATGGTAATAATTTAATCATAAGAACATGGTTTTAATAAACATAGTTAATGATTATTGGACCTTTTTTTCTAAGAAATGTATTTTTCGACATATTATGTATTTTTTTCTAATAAAAGTTTATGGATCACTATTGAAAATTTATTTCAATGGAATGTGTTAGAAATTTATAATAATTGATGAATAATCATCCATACATTAGTTATCTATAGATTACAAATGTTGATAAATCATTTAAAATTAAAAGGAGTTATTTTTAATAAAATCGTTTTTATGGTATCAATGTGTTTTTATATAATAAATTAAATTAATCACAATTTATTAATAATATTACTGATAGAAGTGTATTATATATCCAATTAAATATTATTACATTCATATCATAGTAATTTCTTGGAATGGATTTAGAGTAATGATAATTTTGTGCATAAAATGAATTTTCATAGCATTGTGTGCGTTTATTTTAAAATTAATTTTCTTATATTTTATAAATTTAATTTGATAAAATGGATTAAATATTTACAATCATAATGTAATTTTTTTAATGGGGATACTTTTTATTTTTGGTCATAATGGATAGTAAAAATAGTAAAAATATGTTATCATGTTTTAGGTTAAAACGAGTTTACTGTAGGGATTAAACTAAAATATATGTATAATATTTCAACATAAAATTTTTTATTTTATATTTTCTGAAGGGATATCAACACTATATTTTATTACCTTTAAATTCATGTTTTTTTGGATCCGATTTTAGATGAATATGACATTATATTTTTTTAATCTTTTAAATAATTCCATGTGTGTCATGTCACTCACTAATAAAAGGTGACCTCCTCTCCCTCTTTATTAGTGAATTTTGAGACATATATATTTTACAAAACCTTCACAAAAACATTAATAGATACATTAAATTCATCATAGAGCTATTTTTCTTTACCCAAGACTAATATTTCATGGATTATGGTGTAATCCAAAAGAGGACACTCAAAGAGGAGGTGTAAATCATACAAAGATCTTTCAATTTTATTTCTTCTCCACCAACTACAAAAATTTTGTATCAATAATATAATTATTTATCTAGAAATATTAATATTATGATATCATATTTTGAGGTATATCTAATGCACACGTCTGGACAACCACCTCTACGAAGTGAGTTGATTTATTATCCACCACTAACTCACATTGTTGCTTATAATTTTGAATTTAATAAATATATATGATATTTGTTATATAATTATTATTTTTAAGGATAAAATATTTTATCTCTCTCCTTATTTTCATTATAAAATAAAAACAACATTCAAACATATGTACATAAATTTTTCACCATTTATGGTTTACTTAAATATTATATCTGCACCTTTTATGGATGATTTTTAAGATATATATATATATAATGAATATATATAAAATTAATGTCATTATTATGGTTTTTTATATAATGGATCCATATCAAGGTTCAAGGACAGTAAACTATGTTTCAAAAAAATGATGAAAAAAGAAAATAGTTTTCACATAGAACAATTATTTTAGTAAAGAATTGCCAATGAAGAGGTGATAAGATGTAATTAGTAAAACATGAATGGTATGTTATGTATGAATATGGTTCATTATATAATTATAATTAATTTAAATTAATTATATAAGAGTTTTAAGATCCTATGCTGTAAGTAAAACATAAGGTAATGGTTTTATGTTACAATCTCAATTTTACTGAGAATGTTTATTGTAAACTTTTATATGATGAAATTTTACAATATATCACTAAAATTATGATTACTTTTAATATTATGTGTTTCTTTAAACATATTATATATTTCCCACCCATTTTCCACCATTCATGTACTCAAAATATAGAAAGATTTTTTTCTTAATAGAAACTGACATTATTTTTATATTTGGTTAGGAAAATGTTTCCTTAGTGCCCACATTTTCATTAATATCTTTTCAAGAATATTTTTAATATTATAAAATTTTTGTTTATATTCATTTTTACCCATATATAAGTTTTTTATAAAAAATTTTAAATGGAAAATTATTTTCATTTTATGATTGAGGTGCTTTTTGTCAAACGTGTGAACATAATATTTGTTTTACCATTTACTGCATGAATCACTTTACCACCACCAATGATAATATTTTATTTTAAGATATACTTTACAAGATTCTATGATTATTTTCAATAAAATTGTTTTAACTAATATTTTAGGAAATTTTATATTTTAAATAAGTGATTTTAAAATGAAAAGGGTATTTTCCTCAAGAAATATTCACGTGAGCTTTTACTGGACTTATTCAACTATAATAATATCATTTAATATTACTAATGATTCATTAGGGATATAATTCTATGACAATATACTTATTATTTATATAGATAATTTATTATGATGATGATGAGATATTTATGAAATAATTTTTTTTCTTTTTTGTGGGTTTTGTTATGGTGAAATGATAAATGATTTCATAATTTTGTGGCATATATATGAATGGATTATGATTATGTAATTGGTTTTTACATTGTATAATGTCAATTAATTGGTTAAATATTATTGTTTTCTGAGCCCAAATTATACAGGGGAGGCTTTCCCATGATCAAAGAGGGTATGCAACTAAACAATTGATTATATCTTTGTGGGTGGCCATGACATAAGATTCCTTTGATTATGATTATGACACACTTTATGATTTTCAATAATGATAAGATTGATGAAAATTTTATTCCCTTATAGGCAATTTTCTTTGATTCCTTTAAGATTAATGCCTTATGAACAATCATTATTTATGATATGACTCATGATTATGATCCATGAATTGCGGGTATGATTTTTAAATGTTAAGATCATTTAATCAAACCTTTATGATCATGTTACGAATAAAATAAACATTTATTAATATATCCATTATTTAGCCTTACTGGGAATCTAATATCACCATTATCTATGTCTCATTTTTTATAAAATATAAAACTGGTTTTATATATGATATCACTAATAGGTATGTTAGTTGTGAATAACTTTGTGGGGGATGATTTAAATCATTTATGTACCAAATTATTATATATATATGTTTTCATAGGCAAAAATCCTAAATAGATATGTAATGTACTTTAATGATATTTAATTAATATTTATCTATTAATATGTAACATTTATGTTGGAATTTTTGCGTAACCTCAATTATGATCTTACATAGCTTATCTAATGTAATTTTTTCAACACTCCTCTTACAAAAAAGAATAATAATAACATTTCACAAAATTATAATGCTAAGAAAACACCTAATTTTTTATCAATTAAACAAATGGGATTACCATATATATAAAAATTAATATATTTCTGATGTTCCTTTAAATGTGTAAGCAATAGAATAGTTAAAAATATACCATAATGTTTATTGACTTTTTAAACCATCTCTTAAACATTATAAGTATGAAGAACCTATGTAGAATAATATAGAATCCCATATCCATAATATTTAGATCAATCAATATTTATATCAGAATATTAATAGGTTTAGTAATACATAAAACATAGATTTGGGGGAGTTGCAACAACCCATAATTTTTATCATTAGATTTCCCCATCATATATAATTGTTTCACACATAGTAATATAGTATTATAAAAGACACATGCATGAAAAAATGAAAACTAAAAAATCTAATTATATAAATTTGAAAACTAGATTTAAAGAATTAATATATCCAAAATAATTAAAAATTTTATAAGGGGATGAAAAAAATTAATATAACAATAATACGAAAATTTGGATCTTATCAATCCCTCATAATAATTGAACTCATGAGAAAAAATGTAGACAAAAACCAAAATATTAGAAATTAAATATTCATCTTGAAATTGAAATTATATATAAAATTATATGGAAATATAAATTAATTAATAACTAATGAAATATGAATTTTTTATTGAATGTGTGAATCCTATTATAATCTTAAAAATCATACAATTTGAAATATAATTTATCTTTTAGAATAGAAATCTGGCCATGATAATAGAAATCTAACTATTAATAATAGTATCATGATTGCAAGAATAGTATCCTAGACTATATAAGAGTAAACCTTATTTTTTTCGGTGAAATTATAATTATTACATATTTATAACATTATACAAGTAGATAAATGTTTCAAAAAGGATAAAAAAGTGTTTATATTTTTTTGTAAAATATAAATTTTTTATAATACTTTTTATGAAAAATATAATCATTTAAAATAAATTTAATATTTATAAAATTGGCTTTTAAAGTAATATTATTTTGTGTTATATTCAAAATTTAATTTTATTATAACATGTATCATTTTTTTGATGGTTTAGAATTTTTTTTTGTTATTTTAAAATTGGTGATTTTCAAACAAATAACTATTTTTATTAAAAATTTAATTTATCATGTCTAAAAAATTATTTTTATAAATTTAATTTCATTTTATAATATAAAAATAAAAACATGGTTATGGTTATTTATTTTTATTTTTCTAAAATAGTTTAATTTCTTGTGAATATAATAATATAACAAAATTTGATATTTAACATTATAAGAAAGATACATGAATTTACAAGTGATTGAGGATGTAAGAACTCATTATTTTAACCTCACATGAACCATTTACTATATATAATCATAAAATTTATCCATATAATTAGTCTTGAGCCAAAATAACAAACTAATTAATTTAATATTAAATAACACCACTCCCCATCCCTTCTAAATACCACATCTCCCACCCGTTCTCACCACACCTTATTTGACATGTATCTAACCAAAACACTTCCTAACTATACCATAATATATATACCCACATCCCTATAAAATTTGGTCTCACCAAATACCATCCCATGGAGCATTAAGGGGTAGACTATGGCGATACATCCATAGAGAGAGGTAAATTCTCCACTAAAACTCATTCATTTTTATATTTCCTTACCACATATTAATGTTTTCCATACATCAATACATAGTAACAAAATATTGTATAATATATGAACATTTTATTATTATGGTGTAATATTCATCTTCTACCCTTTATTAATTTGTTTCTAAAATGTAAAATTTTTCCAAGAAATGGTTGATTTACCACCTCCATGAAAACATGCTTAATTAATCTCCACCACCTTGAAGGATGGTTATATAAATATTATTATGATAAAAATGACAATAATAGGTATATTACAACTTATTTTATGATTCTATAATATATTAATAAGATTTTAACTATATAAAAAACTATTTCATGATTCTGGTAAAATAGTCTAAATGAACTAACCATATAATGATAATGATATAATAAATGAATAATCCATATGGTGAAAAAGATCTGAATATTTAAGACTATTTAAAATTCTTGTAAGGGAATGTATATTATTTTAGTCCAATTATACATTTTTAAAACAATTTTTTAAGACCATAAATAATTATCTTCAAGTGATCTGACATCGGAACCATGAAACTAATGCCCTCAGAGCAAGGAAATAAAACATTATATCTAATATAAATTGTTTTAAATGAACATAATATATTTAAATTAAATAAAATATATATGGAAATGGTTCTAAATTAATTAATTAATCAAATTATATTATTTATTGTTTTAAGGGAATGTACATAATGATTCTTCAAAAGGTAAGGTATGCCTCCAAACCACCCCAGTTTTCTTTGGGTTAGGATTTCACTCTCTTTTCCTGACATCATATCACAATTATTATTATAAAATTATATTAAATTATATAAGTAGTTCCTAAACATATATACCTATTTAAATTTAATTACCTTGATTGGCATATAAATTTATTAATGTTTCCCCTGCCAATTTTGTTTGATAAGAAAACTTAATTAATGGGAACATTAAGATTTCTTACCCCATTTAATATACCAAAATATAAATTGTTTTAAACAAATCATGTTTTCTGAAATTACCTATTTTATTATGGAAAATCATTTTTTTATTTCTTATTTTATTGAAAATATTATTCCCTTACCCGCTCTAAATATTTTCTACCCCTTTTCCAAAAACATCACATAAGAATTAAAATTTTCAAAATAATTTTCTGCACTAATTTTCATCTCTTCAATTAACATGAAAATAACATTATTTTCTTATAAATAATTATTTATCTATAAACATTAAAATATTATTTGATCCCACCAATCATATAATTTATTATATTATTCAAAAATCATTTCTAGCTCTCCCCTTTCTCTTATATATTCTGTAGGTTATCCTATTCAGTTTTGGGAGATAAAAGGTATTTAGGACCACATTATAGAAAATAAAATAATTATTTAGTATTTTCATTTAATAATAAGGTATTATGATAATATTATTCCAAAGTCACTATGTCTATTGATCAATGGGGTTTTTTATTATAAATTTATGTTAAAAAGTCTATAATAATACATGTAAAAGGATTGGGTCACTAAAGGGGATGGTGTTTGCATCAGTGTTACACTATTATAAAATTTCTTCAATTTGAAATTAATTATTATGGATTTTAATGTTGAATATACCCTCAATATAAAAACAACCCTCTCCCATACGTTGAAAATAAATATAAGCATAATTTACATAAAAATTTAACGTGGTATTCTTGTAATGTGTGTGACTATGTCCTTTCTGTGTTAAATTAAATATAAGACACTTGTACTCCATTAATTTTATAAAGTGAATAAACTATAGGAAAGTATCACTATTATCAAAATATTTGTTTCCAAATAGAAAATTCTCTTGATATTTTTTTTTATATAAGATCAATCTTATTTATATATAGGTTTAAAACAAAATTAAAATACCTTTTGTGAACATAATTATTATTAAAATCCAATAAATATATCTTCTACAATAATTCAATATATAGATTATGAACATAAGATACTTTTTTTAGATTCTATGTTTTCCATAATATATGTAGTAGTAAAAAACACATTTCTGATTCTAAATGAAAAATATTATTTTATTAAAAATGTTTGATTGAAAAAAAATATTTAATTATAGAAGTAATAGAATAATATTTTTTTTCAATAATTCTCACACATTATTCTTGGATTCATTATCACAAATATGAATTATGATCTTGTGGATCATTTTCACATAATAATATTCAATTCTATATGATCTTAAATATTAATTTATTAATTTAATATTTATTAAAATACCATCCAAGAATAATGAAATAGATTCCTCAAAATTAGGAAATAAATCATCTCTTACGAATATTTTTAATTTATTCAAAATATCTCATAAAATATTTATTGATATTATTTTTATAATAACTATGAAATAATCCTTGTATTTATCTAAATAATACAACATTTCAAAAAATAATTTTAATGCCTTGACCCCAGTTACCCTGAGTCGGTACATTATTACATAAAAGTGGAATGATACAAGGAATCATGTCCCGAAAGACCGATCATTTTAGTAGCCTTGGAAGTACTAGATACATTCATAGGTTTTACAATACATCATGAAAAAAACATCAACAACATGTGGTCCCTTTTTGAACACACTTATATCCTTAGCCTATCCATGAAGGTCAACCATAAAATACTTTTTCACATCCTGGGAAAAATAAAACATATAAAGGGGTGAGATCAGATGCTCAGTAGGGATAAAAATATAGCATAAACATTCATAAATAAGAATTTACATTTAATCCTAGGTATAAGACTAAAACAAAAGACTTTTAAACATAAACTTCTTCATAATATGGAAAAGATAAAATAAAATAATTCTATTTACTTATTCACATGGATATTCTTCTAGTCGAATAATCACATGCAATATCAATATCAATATTCATAATAATGAAATGCATAAGGAAAAAATTCACAACCACATAGTCAAGGACCTGTTCCAAGACTATAAATAATATTTTTTCAAGGCCTTGTGCAAAGTCACTAATTGTATCGTGAGACCTATCGATGAATTGAGGATCTATAGCAGGCTCCACCTATCACTTACTAAGTACAATGTATTCCTCATATGAAAAGGTTTAAACATAACACAAAAAATCGTATTAAAACATTCATATGAAATGTCATTACATTTTACATAAATAATGAATGGTATAAAAATAAAACATCCACAGTCAAAATATCACAATACCTTCAATAAAATATGGAAGATTTTATCATAATAAAGAAACATCAAACAAGTTTAAAATCCATCAAATGATCTTGACATAGATTAAAATGATTTGTTAAACTCTTTGAGAGAAATATCCATTATTCATAAAAACATTTAAAAGTCACACAATTAAGAAAATAATACATATAAAGAAATTTTTGAATCAATGTAACCCATACCATTTTCAAACATTTGAAAGGAATTAAAATTTTAAAAACATTCATGTCAATATAAATAAATCCTTAAAAACCATTTAGAAAACATGGAAATTAATGAGAATAATTTAGAAGAATAAATATTTAAACCATTTAAAATGATGTTCTAGTTAAATAAGTCCCATCCATAAAACCGTAAAAAACGCCTTTCGAAAATATTTTTATGAAACACGGATGTGGATGATAAAGAGGTCGCAGTGGATACTCACGTAAAAACAACCTCGGATAATGAAGAGATTGTAGAATTTACCCTTACATTGTACTTTTCCATGGTCAAGGGTTCGTTAACCTCATGTATAATAGTTAAATAATTTTTATTAAATTATAAAATAAGTATATATATTAATATGATATAATATATGATCCTCTAATATTGTCTTCCTTAATAATATTTTAGTAGTATCACAGTTTTGCGTGTTAACTGATCAGTTTTCCTTTATATGATCAGTTATGTAAGCCATATTTGTTATGAATAGGATGAATTTTATTCATAACCAGAAAGATATTAAGTTCTTAAAAATTATTTTTAATCATAACATGAAAATTAATCTTGAATGATTACGATGGGGAATGAATCTCATCACATTCAGGGAGATGGTAATCCGTATGTATGCACGAGCGACAATATCATTATATTAATGGTGAATTAATATGTAATTGGATGGTATATCATATATAAATAATATCTAGCATGATATATTTATTACTTAAATCATTTATACTCATTATTATACCCATCCAAATAATGAAGTGTTTGAATAACAAACTACACCACGACGTGGAGACGGTAAGCCGTACGAATGCACACATGATGAATTTTTCATTTATAGGATGGTTAGAATAACAAATATGGTTGTACATTATTTTTATAACATCAAAATATATAGGAGGTACTAGAGTTATTATTTTGGTATGGAAACAACAAAGAAAGTGGAAGTGTAAGAAGAAAAAAACTTGACAGAGGGTGGTGAAATAATTACCTCTTCTTCAGGTGTTTTCTTTTGAGTTGATCAAAAAGGATCTATATCATGAATTTATAATCAAACTAAGGCATCTAGGTTTAATAGAAGGAAATTTTTAGGATATTTGGGTAGGGTTTGGCTGAGCCAAATTTGTTTGGAGGTGTGATTTTGCGAGAAGGGGAACTGCCCTTTTATAAGAGAGGTGAGGGGCACCTTAGGAAAAGATTGAAATATTATTTTATAATAAAATAATTTTCGGTTTATAATGGCACCAAAATAATTTATTTCATGGATAAGGTGGGGATGGGTCTAAAACCTCTCATCCAATATGTTTTAGACTTTTTTGGGTCACCATATTAACTTTATCATTTAGATTTAACTCTTAGTTAAATAGTTTATCTTTTACTATGTTTTCTTGCATTATTATAGTAATTGGTTTATAAACATACTATAATATATCAATAAAACCTCAAGTTGATAATTAATAATATAACTATAATTATATAAGTTTTGTTTGAAGATCCTTATATTTTTAAGACGATTATATAATTTATTCATATAATATTTGTTTTATAAACACATTTATGTCAATTTTGACAAAATTCAGTATTTGGTTTTTGTGAAAGTCATTCCAAATTGATTACATCGAACCAAAAATAGTGAATCAACCCTAACATGTCATATTCGCCTCTAAAATTCAGTTAGGTCTTATGAAATTTTAAATTATATTTATTTCAATATTTATAAAACCATTTATTGGATTCTTTTATTAGTAAGGTAATTACTGTATCATCATTGTGTCAAAAATAATTTTACTTATTTAATGTTTAAATATTATAAATTAAATTGAATTATGTAATAAATAATTTTAGATTTATAATATGTATTTATAGTCGAAAAGATAACTTATATAACCCCATTTAAAAATTGTTTTACTAAAAGCTATATGTTTATTTCATTTTTGTCATTACTTGAGATTAATTAATATAAATTTTCATCATCACTATAAAGTGGCTCCATGGGGTCCCACAATAGATCCAAGGATTCCCATGGTCGAACATGTATCAACTATTAGGAATAAGAGACATTTTGGGGTAATTTAATATTATTATAATATTATTTGTTACCCTTGTTTATCATATTTAACTTCTAACCATGGTAAATAAAATATTTACCGATGTAATTATTCATAATATCTAAAAATAAAAGTTATCAATTTACACAATTTGAACCTCATGATTCCAAATATGGAATCTATTTTTCCAAATTCGAAACATAGAAGTGGTAGAAATTTATTTAAAATGAATTCTTATTTTCAAAACAAAAATCATCTTTTAAGAAATAATAACTATAAAAAGATCGACACTTGTTTATGTCCAGTTTAAATGTGAAATTACATAAAATGAACTAAATTATAATAAATGGTAAAAATATAATATAATGATATTTTAAAACCACTAAAATGTATAATTTCACACTATAAATGATTTTGATTAAAAAATTTGTTTCTAATTAAAATTTAGTATTTTTCACAATTCAACAAAAATTAATTTTTTTCAAAAAAGTACCAAAAATTAACCCTAAGCTAATTTCAATATTCATAATTCAAAAATGAAGTCCATTTTGAAAAATAAAATTTATTAAATTTCCAAAAGTGGTTATTTATATTTATAATGGCTAGTTTGATGGGTCGCAGTGTGTTAAAACTCCAAGTTGCGTACAACGCAAGATACTGCATTATTCAAAGGAAAACGTACCATTAATTCATGGTGTGTTACATTCTCCCCTCTTTAATATAATTTTTTTTTTCAAAATTTATAGAATATTGCTGCTTAAAAAGATTTGTTTTGTTATTCATCATAAGTTCCTCGGGTTCCCACATTGCCTCTTCCATCTTATGGATTTTCCATAGAACATTTACGAGACGAGTCGTCCGGTTTCTCAGCACTTGTTCTTTAGTATCATGACTTATGACTGGCTCTTCACAATAATAATGACCTTGTTCAAGTTCAATTTCCTCATAGGTGAGTGCATGAGTTGGGTCAGGCATGTATTTTCACAACAGTGAAATGTGGAACACATTATGAACTTTGGAGAGATTTGGAGGCATTTCCAAACGATAAGCTACAACTCCAATTCATTATAAAATTTCAAAAGGTCCAATGTACTTTGGACACAATTTACCCTTTTTACCAAATCATATAACACCTTTCCATGGAGTTACCTTCAAGAAAACATGATCTCCTACTAGAAATTCAAAATCGTTCCTCCGATTATCAATATAACTCTATTGATTACTTTGGGATGCTTTGATGTTGGTTTGGATAATCTTCATATTTTCAATTTTTTCCTCAACATGTTTTGGGCCTAACATATTTCTTTCACCAACATCATCCCAACAATTTGGTGTGGGACATCTCTTTCCATATAATACATTATATGGTGCTATCAAAATACTTGAATGGATGTTATTGTTATAGGAAAATCCTACCAGAGATAAATATTGATCCAACATACATTGAATTCCATGTGATAAAGATCCCAACATGTCTTATATGGTTTTAATATTATATTCTAATTTTCCATCAGTTTGATGGTGGTTTCCAATGTAAAGACCCGTAAATTTCAAGGAAATTTTTTTCTTAATTTTCTTTGGAATTTTGCAAGAGCGCAGTTTCTGACGGCACCTGATTCTGAGGCCCAGTGTGCCCAGAATCATTTTCCAAAGTTTGGCTCGGATACGTTCAGTGAACGGACGAGCGGGTTTTTCTAACTTTTGAACCGGTTCCCGGAATCGAATTCTGAGGGCACCGATGAAATCGCAGCACCGGTATTCGCTTAGAAATGCCTTTTCCGGAGTTGCGTTTGCTCGGGTGTGGTTTTTAATTTTCGGGCTTAAGGATAAGAAATAAAATAATTTTACGACAACTTTATTTTATTTCACTTAAGCCACATTGAAGCCACTTGAAGCCACTTAAAAACTAGCGTAAACTATGTTGAACCGGATAGGGTACTATCCAGAAATATCCTACCCTCTTGGTAGGATATTTGTGAGGTGGGGCCCACACGAGCCCCGCCGTTTCATTCCACTAAGTAACGCACCCACGAAAACCCGTCATTATGAAAGTCAACTGACGCGTTTTCTTAAATTCTTAACAGTCCATTTAATTGGGCGGTTTATTTCGTAAATTAAATGAGTTGTTTCTTTCGTTGAATTAATTCAACTAATTGATGGGTCGTTACTTACCTTTTTTTCGTTTGTTGGCGTAATAATAAAATAATACCAACCAATATTTTTGGAGGATTACTGGTTGAGAGGTTTGACAGAGTCCTCGTGCCTTTATCCTTCTTCGCAAAGAACGCGAAGAACGTGAAGAACACAAAGAACGCCGACCTCCGACAAAGAACACCGAACCCAGAAATCGACGACGCGACGCCGTGTTCCGCGACGCCGACGTTCTCTTCCTGCAATGTTCTTCTACGACGTCTCTTCCTCCGCAACGGATCTTCGATCAGATTCTTGAGGTAAGAGTCTCAGACTTTCTTTTTAAATCTACTTTGTGGGTTTTACCAAAACACGTATTTAATTATTTATAATTAAATTAAATCTGCTGTTTCATGGTCCGTTGAGTTCGCCGACTCAACGCCGGTTTCTGCGACGACACGACGCCTTTCCGCGACGACGTGATGATCCCCTCCTTCCGCAAAGAGCAATTTCGCGAAGAACGATCACGAGCGACGACTACAAGGTAGGGATTTTATTTTTGGAAATGCCTCTTATTTTTTCCCATGTTGTTTCCGTTCAAAATGAGGAACCCGATTTATAAAACAATTTTATTTCATTAAAAATTGTTTTTGGATATGCGTTCATGTGTTGAACTTTATTCCTCCCGTTTTTATCTTTAACGCGGAGGGTGCGGGCCAAATGAACACGGCCCGACGACCCTCCGTCGTTCTCTGTTTTGTGCGGATTTGACGGGCGACGACGGAACATGCCGCAACGGAAGTTTGGTGGTTCCGCAGTGAATAGAGAGTCCCGGGAGGAGCAGCGGCGTAGACGGGAACAAAATCGGACCACCGGAGCGACTCCGGCGGCCCGCGGAAGCCGCAGGCGGCGCGGGTTGCCGGCGCGGCGGCGCCGGCAGCCGGGAGCAACGGCGCGCCGCCGGAAAAGCCCGCCACGGTAGAGGTCGCGGCGGCGGCGCTCGCGGACCCGCGGACGCGCGGGTCCGGCACGCGCGGGACGCGGCTGAAGCCGCGTCCGGTTGTCCGAGCGACACCCCACGGGTGCCGCGGGGTTGTCCCACGGGGGCGGCGTCTCCCCCCGCGTCGCTCGGCTAGCCAGGAAGACACCCCGCGGGTGCCACAGGGGTGTCACGCGGGGGTGGCGGCTCCCCCCCGCGTCGCTCGGCCGCTCGGCCAAGCCGAGACGGGCTGGCCGAGCCAGGCCGGTCTGACCGGGTTGACCCGGTTCGGTCGACCTAGGGGGGTCGGGCCGGCTCAGCCCGGGCCCGGACCCCCCGTCTTCGGACGGTTTTCGTTCAAATGCCCGTAACTTGAGCTTCGAGCCTCCAAACGAATCGCCATCAGCGGAAACGAGATCCTTGGACCGAGACGGTCATTTCGGTATATTGCACTCATGGTTTCAGAATAATTTGAGTTCGGCCGGGTTGGTTCGTACACGAAACCAACCGGGCCCTCGGAGCGGAAACGCTCCTATCTTGAGCTACGGACGTCTGATTGACGTTCCGTCAGCTTTGTTGAGTTCCTCTATGTGAGACGGATCTTTTGGCATACTCCGCCCGAGGTTTGGACACTGGTGGAGTACGGTCGGGTTGGTTTTTCCTTAAAAACCAACCGGGCCCCTGGGACGAAAAACCCAATAACTCTCAGACTGGGCGTCCGATTGACGCGCCGTCTGCGACGTTGAGTTCCTGTTGTCGATTCGGAACTTTTGGATACATCAACTTCGGACTTTGTGACAGTTGATGTATCGGCCTCTCGGCTCGTGGAGCGGACCCTCCCGAACGAGCTTGCTGTGTGCGGGAACCCTAGTGCTGGCTGCGACTGCTACTTCGACAGCGACGACCGTGCAGAGATCCTCAGTGGACTGCGGCGACGACGGTGCAGAGATCCTCAGTGGACGGTGACGACTACAACACTCAGCGATCCTACGCGGATCAGTGCTATAGGTCCTTTGTGGGCCCGATCCTGTGTGGGTCCGATCCTTTGTGGGTCAGCGCTCAGCGGTTCTGTGTGAGCCAGCGCCTACAGGTCCTGTGTGGGCCCAATCCTGTGTGGGTCATTGCGGGGGTTAGTTACCTATCGATCCTCCGTGTGTCCAATGACTTAGATGGATCAGTGATCATCTTTATCGTCATCCGAAGAAGTATACCTGTGTGAGTTGAATCCTGTGTTACTCTCCTTTGTGGATTGTGTTGAGCTATCCTATGTGGATTTACTGTTTACTCTCCTTTGTGGATTGTGTTGAGCTATCCTGTGTGGATTTACTGTTTACTCTCCATTGTGGATTGTGTTGTGCTATCCTGTGTGGGTATACATTTTGCTTTCCTGTGTGGACTGGGTTGTGCTTGGGCTCCGATGTTGGAGCCGAACGGGAATTGATGACTTAAGTATATGTATGGGCATATACCTAAGCCGTGTCAGATGTTACTTCGTGATTTTATCTTTCCTTTGTGGACTATCCTTTGTGGATTTTGGGAGACCTTCGGGGGTCTCAGGGTCCCCACTGAGTAGCTTATACTCACCCCTGCACGGGCTATTCCCGCACTACATTGTGTTGGTTGCAGACATCAGACAGCGCTGATCGTGGTGGAGGCTTGCGGAGCAGGACGGTACTTGGAGGTGGACAACTGGGCGGGACGTACTCGGAGCGGTCAGGTGGACCCGAGGAGCAGTGGAGGCTATATATACCCACCCTTCAGGTGGGACTTCCAGAGGACGGCTCGACGCTGCGGCTTTTCCTCTCAGTTGTTGTTTTTCCTTTCAGTTGTACTTTACAGTTGGGCTTGTATTTCCGGCCCCTTTTACTTTCAGCACAGCTTGTACAGTTTTTACTCAGTGTTTACTTTTCCGATTGCTTACTCTGTGGTGCTTGTTTACTTTTCAAAGGTAATTCCTTCCCTTTTTGTTGGGATTTACGCCTTGATGCTAGTCGCCAGCCCCTGGCCTATGGAAGGCGGGCTTGGGGTAGTCACGTCACGGGCCCCGAGGACGGGTCGTGACAAATTGGTATCAAAGGTGGTCAGTTCTACCGCAGACTCTGATCTTCCTTCTATGTGAAGCAATAGTGTTTAGCGTATTGAGTGTTGTTATCTGTCCAGGGAGTCCAGTGTTGGTGCAGCGGCCGACGTATCCGTACACCAGGACCCTGACTTCTGATTTCCGACTTAATGCACGAAAACATTGATTGCATGTGTGTTTCAAGTTTTCTTTGTGATTACTTGTGTCAACTCTCCAGGTATACTGTTCTGACCATGGCACACTTGTTTACTTTTCAGGATGGCCCCACGACGGCAGCCAGCTAGGGTTCCTAGAGTAGAGCGCGGCGACAGCCCGCCGAGCGACGAGGCCTCGGTACAGGGCCCGTTGACAGCGGAGGCACCGGCGGTACCTTTACCCGCCGAGCCCCCCGATGCTTCCAGCGCCGATCGCTGACGATGCACAATGCCTCGGAGCTCTTCACGAGTTCCAGTGCCAGCGACCACCTAGGTTCCGTGGGGAGACTGACCCCCAGGCAGCCGAGGACTGGCTGGAGGCAGTCGTCCGAGTTTTCAGGCTAGTGAGGACACTAGCAGACCTCATGGTGATCCTCGCGGCGAGCCTACTGCACGCAGCAGCAGGGCGATGGTGGAGTTTGATGCTCTAGGTACACGATGAGGCATCCCTCATCTGGACGGACTTCGAGAGCCTCTTCCGCTCAGAGTTCGTCCTGGCCACCCTCCGTTCAGTGCGCATACAGGAGCTTCTTCAGCTACGGCAGGGAAGCTTGACGGTCGCCCAGTACGCGGCGAGGTTCACCGATCTTTCTCGCTACTCGACCGACATGGTACGTGACCTCTTCTTCCAGGCCCGGGCCTTCTATCAGGGTTTGAGACATGAGATTAGGAAATTTCTGATCTCCCTCAGCATCCCGACCTAGGCAGGAGTGCTAGAGCGATCCCTTCTGATCGAGAGCTTTCTGGCTGAGTCCACAGCGAGACCTACCGCAGGGCGGCAGGTAGCAGAGTCTTCGGCAGCAGGTAGCCGACGGATGACTCAGGGTTCCAGGCAGACCAGGTCTTCCGGAAGACGAACTCGGGACACTAGATCAGCAGTGCGGCGCACACAGCGTGAAGCCAGCCTTTCGAGAGGCAGGCAGTGCTACTCATGCGGCGGGCAGGGCCACATGGCTCGTGACTGCCCGACCCGTCGTACCGAGGACCAGCCGATGGTGGAGGGGCCACCTAGGCAGAGGCAGAGGGTCGACTGTGGCGGTCTGCACAGAGGAGGAGGACGAGGCAGAGGAGCTGGCCGAGCAGCAGGTGGTGGGCGACGCTTTGAGGCTCTACCACCACCACCACCAGGAGGTCCGCCCCGACCACAGGGAGCTGGCGGGAAGAGACAATCACAGCTCTAGGCATCGGAGGCCTACGACCACGGCGCGCCAGAGATGATTCGAGGTACGATCTGTGTCTATTACGCCCTTGATGCAGTTCTTATAGACACAGGAGCGAGTCACTCTTTCATAGCCACTTCCCTTGTTCGGAGCTCGGAGATTCCGACAGAGCCGTTGGCTCGATCCTTACGGCTAGAGACTCCTACGGGAGAAGACTCGACGATTACTCACTGGTGCCGGCAGTGTGAGCTTACTCTAGGAGGCGAGAGCTTCGGCTGGGATCTTCTTGTTGCAGCGTCGAGGCCTTACGACGTCATCTTGGGAATGGATTGGTTATCTATGGTCCATGCACAGATTAACTGCATTAGGCGCAAGGTGCAATGTGTGCGCACCGACGGGAGAATGTTCACCTTCACCGGCGAGAAGGGAGCCTTCGCAGCATAGGATGGACTTCCGCAGAGGAGAGAACAACCCATCACTCATCATATGGCTAGTCTCATCCTAGGAGCAGTGGACATGCAGAGTCCTAGTTTTCCTGTAGTGGTGGATCAGTATGTGGACGTCTTCCCCGACAACGTTCCAGGGCTACCTCCTCACAGAGAGGTAGAATTTTATATTGATCTGTACCCCGGGACAACCCCGATATCCATTCCAGCATATCGGATGGCCCCCGCTGAGCTTCGAGAGCTGCAGTTACATTTGGTGGACTTGTAGGGAAAGGGGTTAATCCGACCCAGTGTTTCACCCTGGGCTTCCCCAATTTTGTTCGCCAAGAAGGCGGACAGGAGCTTGCGACTGTGTGTCGATTATCGTCTCCTGAACCAGGTGACAGTGAGGAACAAGTATCCGCTACCCAGGATTGATGATCTCTTCGACCAGCTCAAGGGAGCACGGTGGTTATCGAAGATAGACCTCAGGTCAGGCTATCATCAGCTCAGAGTTCGAAATGAGGATGTGCAGAAGACGACCTTCAGGTGTCGGTATGACCACTATGAGTTCTTGGTTATGACTTTCGGCATAACCAATGCTCCAGAAGTGTTGATGAGCCTCATGAACAGGATCTTCCAGCCATACCTCGATCGATTTGTCGTGGTCTTCATCGACGACATTTTGGTGTACTCAACCACGGAGGAGGAGCACGCCTACCACTTGCGGGTTTTACTAGACACACTTTGAGAGAACCAGCTTTATGGAATGCTCTCGAAGTGCCAGTTCTGGTTACGTGAGGTCCACTTCTTGGGGCATGTCATTTCTGAGGCGGGAGTTGCAGTGGATCCTGCGAAGATCGAGGCAATGCTAGCTTGGGATCCACCTAGGAGCGTGACAGAGGTGAGGAGTTTCTTGGGTCTAGCTGGATACTATCGGAGATTTGTGCCGGACTTCTCCAGAGTTGCGGTGCCACTCTCAGCATTGACGAAGAAGGGGAAACCCTTCGTGTGGTCATACAGATGTCAGCAGAGATTCCAGGAGCTGAGGCAGAGATTGACCAGCGCACCTATCTTGAGGTTTCCTGAGGAGGGAGTTGGATACGTAGTCTACTGCGATGCATCAGGGATCGGACTCGGGTGTGTCCTGATGCAGGAGCGGGCCGTGATTGCCTACGGATCACGTTAGTTGAGGCCGAATGAGCAGAACTACGCTACCCATGACCTGGAGTTAGCAGCAGTGGTCTTCGCTCTGAAGACATGGCGGCAATATCTGATGGTCGAGCGCTTTACAGTCTTTTCTGACCACCAGAGTCTCAGGTACATCTTCTCTCAGAAGGACCTGAACCTGAGATAGTGGCGATGGCTCGAGTTCCTATAGTACTATGACTTTGAGATAGTCTATACTCCTAGGAAGGGGAACGTAGTAGCCGATTCCCTCAGAAGGAGGACGGGCATCCAGCTACTTGAGGAGGCGACAGAGCAGCTAGCCGCTTTGCAGATATCTTTCGTGGATTGAGATGGAGAAGCCTTCCTTCAGTCTCTCACCGTCTCTCCTCCACTTCTACAGTGGGTCAGAGAGGCACAGCGTGGGGACGCTGACTGTGAGACGCGGCATGCACAGATATCCTCGGGGCAGGCGCTCGATGTCTTCTCCTTGGGAGCAGAGCACGACATCCTTTTCAGAGGACGTACCATGGTACCAGTCACTTTAAGAGAGGAGGTGTTGAGAGAGTTTCACACTTCTCCTTTGGCGGTACATCCTGGAGTGGCGAAGATGTACCCGGATCTCAGACGACAGCACTGGTGGCCGGGCATGAAGAAGGTTATGGCAGAGTTCGTTTCACGGTGCCTCACCTGCCAGTAGGTGAAGGCAGAGCATCAGGTACCAGCAGTCTTGGTACAACTTTTTGAGGTCCTAGAGTGGAAGTGGGACGGGATATCTATGGACTTCGTGACTGGACTTCCACGCACTTCCAGAGGTTATGACTCCATTTGGGTGATTGTTGACCGACTCACCAAGTCGGCACACTTCTTACCCATCCGAGAGCAGGGCTCAGTGGAGAGCTTGGGGCGTCTCTACATTTAGGAGATTGTATGACTTCACGGTGTGCCATCGACTATAGTCTCCGATCCGGATGCTCGTTTTACTTCCTGGCTTTGGAAGGGGTTGCAGGAGGCGTTTGGGACGTGGCTACGTCTAAGAACCGCCTTTCACCCTCAGACGGATGGTCAGATGGAGAGGACCATTCAGACTCTCGAGGACATGCTCCGTGCATGTGTCCTCGACTTTGGTCGAAGTTGGGAGGACCATCTACCCTTGGTGGAGTTTGCATACAAAAACAGCTACCACTCCACCATCGGGATGGCACCATATGAGGCGTTGTACGGCAGGACATGAAGATCTCCTTTGTGCTGGACAGACCCTGGGAAGTCAGCACTTGTGGGACCAGAGATGGTCCGTGCCACGACAGAGAAGGTCCAGGTCATCCAGGAGCGGATGAGGACAGCACAGAGCCGGCAGAAGTCATATGCTGACAGGAGGCAGAGGCCACTAGAGTTTGAGGATGGCGACCATGTCTTCTTGCGGGTCTCACCTCGACGTGGTTTACGGAGATTTGGCTGAGGCGGCAAGTTGTCTCCACGCTTCATTGGGACTTTCCAGGTCCTCGGTAGGATTGGCGAGGTGGATTATCGCCTGGCTCTGCCACCTCAGTTGCACCGGGTGCACGAAGTCTTCCACGTATCTCAGCTGAGAAGATACGTGCATGACCCGACGCACATCATTGACCATGGGGAGCTAGACGTGGATGATTGGGTGACTTTTGCGGAGGTCCCGGTGGAGATAGAGGATCGACAGGAGCGGGTCCTATGTGGGCAATCGATTCCTCTTGTGCGCATCAAATGGAAGCACGAGAACCTTTTGGAGAGCACATGGGAGCGGGAGGCTCATATGCGTGCTCAGTACCCACATTTGTTTCCCTAGTTTATGATGTATCTTTATGGGGACGTAAAGCCCTGAGGTGGGAGTAATATAAAGACCCGTAAATTTTAAGGAAATTTTTTTCTTAATTTTCTTTGGAATTTTACAAGACCACAGTTTCTAACGGCACCTGATTCCGAGGCCCGGTGTGCCCGGAATCATTTTCCGAAGTTTGGCTCGGGTACGTTTAGTGAACGGACGAGCGGGTTTTTCTAAATTTTGAACCGGTTCTCGGAATCAAATTCTGAGGGCACCGATGAAATCGTAGCGCCGGTATTCGCTTAGAAACGACTCTTCCAGAGTTGCGTATGCTTGGATGTGGTTTTTAATTTTTGGGCTTAAGGTTAAGAAATAAAATAATTTTACGACAACTTTATTTTATTTCACTTAAGACAATTGGAAGCCACTTGAAGCCACATAAAAGCAGCTTAAACTGAGTTGAACCAGATAGGGTACTATCCAGAAATATCCTACCCTCTTGGTAGGATATTTGTGAGGTGGGTCCCACATGAGCCCCACCGTTTCTTTCCGCTAAGTAACGCACCCGCAAAAACCCGTCATTATGAAATTCAACTGACGCGTTTTCTTAAATTCTTAACAGACCATTTAATTGGGCGGTTTATTTTGTAAATTAAATGAGCTGTTTATTTTGTTGAATTAATTCAATGAATTGATGGGTCGTTACTTACCTTTTTTTTCGTTTTTTGGAGTAATAATAAAATAAGACCAACCAATATTTTTGGAGGATTACAGGTTGAGAGGTTTGACAGAGTCCTCGTGCCTTTATCCTTCTTCGCGAAGAATGCGAAGAACGCCGGCCTCCGACGAAGAACTCCGAACCTGGAAATCGACGACGTGATGCCGTGTTCCGCGACGCCTACGTTCCCTTCCTGCAACGTTCTTCTGCGAAGTCTCTTCCTCTGCAACGGATCTTCGATCAGCTGCTTGAGGTAAGAGTCTCGGACTTTCTTTTTAAATATCCATTGTGGTTTTTACAAAAACACGGATTTAATTATTTATAATTAAATTATATCTGCTGTTTCTTGGTCCGTTGAGTTTGCCGACTCAACGCCGGTTTCCGCGACGACGCGACGCCTTTCCGCGACGACGCGATGATACCCTCCTTCCACGACGAGCAATTCCGCGAAGAACGCTCACGAGCGACGACTACGAGGTAGGGATTTTATTTTTGGAAATGCCTCTTATTTTTTCCCATGTTGTTTCTGTTCAAAATGAGGAACCCGATTTATAAAACAATTTTATTTCATTAATTTTTTTTTTCAGATATGCGTTCATGTGTTGAACTTTATTCCTCCCGTTGTTTATCTCTAACGCGGAGGGTGCGGGCCAAACGAACACGGCCCGACGACCCTCCATCGTTCTTCGTTTTGTGCGGATTTGACGGGCGACGACGGAACATGCCGCAACAGAAGTTTGATGGTTCCGCAGTGAAGAGCGAGTCCCGGGAGGAGCAGTGGCGCAGACGAGAACAAAATCGGACCACCGGAGCGACTCCGGGGGCCCGCGGAAGCCGCCGGTGGCGCGGGTCGCCGGCGCGGCGGCGCCGGTAGCCGGGAGTGGTGGTGCCCCGGCGCGCCGCCACGGTAGAAGCCGCGACGGCGGCGCTTGCGGACTCGCGGCCGCGCGGTTCCGGCGCGCGCGGGACGCGGCTGAAGCCACGTCCGGTTGTCCGAGCGACACCCCGTGGGTGCCGCGGGGTTGGCATGCGGGGGCGGCTGCTCCCCCCCCCCCCCCCCGCGTCGCTCGGCTGGCCAGGAAGACACCCCGCGGGTGCCGCGGGGGTGTCACGCGGGGGTGGCGGCTCCCCCCGCGTCGCTCGGCCGCTCGGCCAAGCCGAGCCGGGCTGGCCGAGCCCGGCCGGTCCGACCGGTCGGGCCGCGTCCTGGCCGGGCGGGACCGGGTCCGACCAGGTCAGACCGGGTTGACCCGGTTTGGCCGACCCAGGGGGGGTGGGGGGTCGGGCCGGCTCGGCCCGGGCCCGGACCCCCCATCTTCAGACGGTTTTCGTTCAAATGCCCGTAACTTGAGCTACGGGCCTCCAAACGACTCGTCGTCAGCGGCAACACGATCCTTGGACCGGGAAGTTCATTTCGGCATATCGCACTCAAGGTTTCAGAATACTTTGAGTTCGGCCGGGTTGGTTCGTACACGAAACCAACTGGGCCCTCAGAGCAGAAACACACATATCTTGATCTACAGACGTCCGATTGACGTGCCGTCAGCTTTGTTGAGTTCCTCTAAGTGAGACGGATCATTTGGAATACTCTGCCCGAGGTTTGGACGCAGGTGGAGTATGGACGGGTTGGTTTTGCCTTAAAAACCAACCGGGCCCCTGGGACAAAAAAGCCAGTAACTCTCAGACCGGGCGTCCGATTGACGCGCCGTCTGTGACGTTGAGTTCCTGTTGTTGATTCGGAACATTTGGATACATCAACTTCGGACTTTGTTACAGTTTATGTATCGGCCTCTCGGCTCGTGGAGCGGACCCTCCCGAACGAGCTTGCTGTGTGCGGGAACCCTAGTGTTGGCTGCGACTTCTACTTCGACAGCAACGACCGTGCAGAGAACCTCAGTGGACTGCGGTGAAGACTGTGCAGAGATCCTCAGTGGACTGTGAAGACTACAGCACTCAGTGATCCTACATGGATCAGTGCTACAGGTCCTGTGTGGGCCCGATCCTGTGTGGGTCCGATCCTGTGTGGGTCAGCGCTCAGCGGTTCTGTGTGAGCCAGCGCCTACAGGTCCTGTGTGGGCCCGATCCTATGTGGGTCATTGCGGGGGTTAGTTACCTATCGATCCTTCGTGGGTCCGACGACTTAGATGGATCAGTGATCATCTTTATCGTCATCCGAAGAAGTATACCTGTGTGAGCTGAATTTTGTGTTACTCTCCTTTGTGGATTGTGTTGAGCTATCCTGTGTGGATTTACTGTTTACTCTCCTTTGTGGATTGTGTTGTGCTATCCTGTGTGGGTATACGTTTTTCTTTCCTATGTGGACTGGGTGGTGCTTGGGCTCGGACGTTGGAGCAGAATGGGAATTGATGACTTATGTATATGTATGGGCATATACCTAAGCTGTGTCAGATGTTACTTCGTGATTGTATCTTTCCTTTGTGGATTATCCTTTGTGGATTTCGGGAGACCTTCGGGGGTCTCGGGGTCCCTAATGAGTAGCTTATACTCACCCATGCACGGGCTATGCCCACACTACGTTGTGTTGGTTGCAGACGACGGACAACGCTGATCGTGGTGGAGGCTTGCAGAGTAGGACGACACCTGGAGGTGGACCACTGGGCGGGACATACTCAGAGTGGTCAGGTGGACCCGAGGAGCAGTGGAGGCTATCTGTACCCACCCTTCTGGTGGGACTTCCAGAGGACGGCTCGACGCTACGACTATTCCTTTCAGTTGCTATTTTTCCTTTCAGTTTTACTTTACAGTTGGGCTTGTATTTCCCACCCCTTTTGCTTTCAGCACAGCTTGTACAGTTTTTACTTAGTGTTTACCTTTCCGCTTTCTTACTCTGTGGTGCTTGTTTACTTTTCAAAGGCAATGCCTTCCCTTTTTGTTGGGATTTACGCCTTGGTGCTAGTCGCCAGCCCCTGGCCTATGGAAGGCGGGCTTGGGGTAGTCACAGCACAGGCCCCGAGGACGGGTCGTGATAGCCAGTGCTCAAACGAAGTACATTATATAGGGCCTTCTAATGATTTTTCCAAAAACGGGATGTAAAACGGGGATCATGATCAGAAAAAATCGATAGGGGTACACCATGGAGTCATACAAATTCATTAATATATAGTCATTCCAGATATTCAAGGGGGTGTTCTTCTCTTATATCATGAAAATGTGCTGACATGGAAAAAAAATAAACAATAAACCATATTAAATCATTCCTTCAAGGATTCTTTCGCAGCCCCATGAAAAAGTCCATCATAATATTATCCAATTTTCACTCAGGCATGGGAAGAGGTTTCATGACTCCTCCAGGATGTTTCCTTCTAGCTTTCACTGGATGGAAAACCATACACCACCACACAAAATCAGCAATCTCCCGCTTCATGTTGTCCCATCAAAATTTTCATTCAAATCACTTTACACTCTAGTGCTCCCAGGGTGTATAGAGAAATGGAGCTATTGGAATCATCCAAAAATTCCCTTTTTTGATTAGGTATATTATAAACACATATTCTCTACCCGAATTTCCATATTCCATCTTCATATAAGAAGTCATTCAATCTCCCATCATTCACAACTTTAATCTTATTTTGAAACTCCTCATCATCAGTCTGAGAACTCTTTATCCTTTCTAGAAAAAATGGTTTTGAAACCATTTGAAAAATAATTTATGTTTCACCATCCATGGTTATTCCGATATCCATCTTTACTAGATCAATGTATATTTGATCCTTTTCAACTCTCATCTTCATCAAAACTCCATGATCCTTTCTTCTTAAAGCATCTGCCACCTTATTTTCCTTCCCCTGGTGGTTGTGTATAGTGCAATCATAATCCTTGAGTAGTTCAAGCCATCGTCTTTGCCTCATGTTGAGTTCTTTCTGTGAAAAAATATATTTCAAACCCTTGTTATTAGTATAAATCTCAAATTTTTTTATAATAGATACAATGTCTCCATATTTTTAGAGCAAAGATTACTGCTGATAACTCAAGATAATAAGTAGGATATTTTTGCTCATGAATTTTTAGTTGTCATGATGCATAGGTAATAACTCTATCATTCTGAATAAGGACAAAATCATGTCCTTTTTTGATGCATCAATATAAATAAAAAACTCATCATTCACTAATGGTAGAGTCAATATAGGAGCATCAAATAATAATCTCGTCGGTTATTCAAAACATTCTTCACAATCTTTTGTCCAAAAAAATTTAACCCCTTTACATGTGAGCTTTGGTTAATGGGTTAGCCAACCGGGAAATATTTTGGACTAAACAGTGATAATAACCTACTAAACCAATAAAACTATGTACCTCAGTTATACTCAACGGTGCTGGAAATTCTTGGATTTCCTTGTTCTTTGAAGGATCAACAGAGATTACATCCATAGATACAATATGACCAAGAAATAAAATCTCCTGAATCCATAATTCCCACTTTCTAAATTTCCCATATAGTTCATTACTTATAAGAGTCCTTAGTATAATGCACATGTGATTTTCATGATCTTCGTAACTTTTTGAGTAAACCAAAATATCATCCATACATTCTATTAAAAATTCATCAAGATATTCCTTGAAAACTCTATTCATTAGACCCATGAAGACAAAGGGTGAATTAATCAATCCAAAAGGCATTATTGTAAACTCTTAATGCCCATACCTAGTTCGAAATGTTATTCTTGGAATGTCTTCCTTCTTCACACACAACTGATGATATCCTGATCGAAGTTCCATAATTGAAAAATATTGAGCTCCATGAAGTTGGTTGAATAAATCATCAATGGGAGGTAGGGGATACTTGTTGTTTATTGTTATAGCATTGATCTCCATCTAGTAAATTCATAACCTCATAGATCTATCTTTCTTATTAACAAAAAATAACAGGGGATCCCCATAGGGAAACACTATGGAAAATAAATCCATTATTACTTAATTCCATTAGTTGATTCATTAGTTCCACTAATTCCTCATTGGACATTCTATAAGGGGTCTTCGATATATTCATTGAATAGGAATTAAATCAATGGAAAACACAATTTCTCGCTCTGGAGGATGTTTAGGTAAATCCTCTAGAAACACATCAACATATTACTATATAATAGGTAAATCCATTATTTTAACATTCTTTACCTCACCGATTGTATTTTTATTCTCTTCCTCCACAATAATTGAATTTAGTAGAGCTACTGAAAACTCCCTTGTTAAGTGAAATTAAAAATATCTAATTTTCTTAGAAAAATGGGAAGATATGAAATAATGCGATGATCTAAAAGTAAATAAATAATTGGATAAACATGTGGGAACCATTAAATTACCAACCACCATGTCTTTCGGAGCATCAACATCAGCATAAGTGATTTCATAAGCTTGGCCTTGTACCTTTGGCATTTTTGGGGTAAGTTACCTTGGTGCATTGGACATTAATTTGCATAATTCCCCTTTTCTATAAAATTGTACAATTCAACATTGACAACCAATTTCTTCCCCTAGTAATCACGAGATTGGTGTCCTTTTTCATCACACTTGTAACAAATTCACATTAGAAAATTAACAGGGTGTTTTTCCTACATTTACCACAATATGGTTACTAAACATTTCCCTTCATCCCTTTATTTCCATTACCAGAGTGTCCAGAAGATCTCTTTTACTCTTGAATTACATTGAAGTCAAAAGACTAAGAGAATTATTTTTTAGTCTTGATAGCTCATTAGAGAATATATTCATATGATAGGAATATTGTGAGACTAATTCTCAAAGAAGAAATGGTTTTAACCCATCAAATAATCGATCAATATTACTCCTTGGGTTACCTATACAATCTGCTTCACGCCTTGCTATCCTTGTAAAGTTAGCCTCATACATTGCAATATTCTCATCTTCCTTTTTCCTCAGACTAAGAAATTATCTTTCCATATCCGCACGATGGTCACGGGGAATGTTTTTTCTAAGAGAATCTCTTTAAACTCCCTCAATTCCATCTCTGATTCTTCTTCATCTTCTTTGTGTTTTGGATTAATGACCACCATTGATCTGCTTCTCCCATGAGGTGACAAAATTCTATGACAACATTTTCCCTTTTACTTATCCCCAAAGCATGAAATATTTTCTTTAAGGAATTACCCATTTCTCTGCTACTAATGTATTTGTACTCATATTAAATGGTGGTGGTTGTTGCCTCTTGAAGAAATCTTACATTGATCCTTCGTGTTGTGGATCATGGTGCTCTATAAGGGCTAGGTTGTTATTCATACCCTGATTGAATTGTCCAAGTATGGTGATAAGATGATCATAATCAGTTGCATCACCATATCCAATATAATTATATTGAGTCTGAGAGAAATCCCTACATGGATTACGTGGGATGATATGGTTTCGATTCCTTCAACTAGGTGCCACTTCTAAACAATGTCATGCACTATATTAGTTTGTGAATCACCATACATAATTCTAAACTAGTAAAACAGTTAACATAAATTGAAAATTTTATGGATATAATCTATAATCATAAAAAGTTTTTCTTTGAGGAATTATATACTCATAATCCCTTCATAATGGTTTATAATGAAAATTAGAATTATCCTAATAATATCCCCCAAGAGTGTCGTAACCTAGAGTGCGGCAAGGCCCATTGTCGTGCATCAGTTCCCATTTGATTCTTTCTCAAAGCGGTGTTTTTGGGTTTTACCCCTAGGTAAATCTGTGCTAGAGCTACTTCTACCCACTCATATCCAGCCATTGATGTATTTCTTGGAAAAATCACAAAATATCTACATTACCAAAATTCTAGGAAGTTATTCTATACTAATCCTCAAAGTCTATCTTTGGGTAATGTTCTCTAATCAATGTTTTTCAAAATATAGCTTCCAAGGTTTGTACTAAACTTCCTCTGATACCAACTGTAACGCCCCAACCACATTTACCTAGATTTTGTGTATTATTACATAACATTGGAATGATACAAGGAATCATGTCCTGAAAGACAGATTAGTTTAGTAGCCTTGGAAGTACTAGATACATTCATATGTTTTACATTACATCATGAAAAAACATCTATAAAATTATATCCAAATTTTAACACACTTATATCCTTAGCCTATCCCTGCAGGAAATCCATAAAATACTTCTTCATATCCTAGGAAAAATAAAACATAGAAATAGGTGAGCAGAGATGGTCAGTTAGGATAACAATATTGTGGGAACTTTCAAAAACAAGCATAAAAATCTAAGGCAAAGTATGAGACTAAAAAATCATTTTAAACATAAACTTCAGAATAACATAGAAAAGATAAAATAAATTAATTCTATTTTCTTATTCTCATGGATATTCTACTAGTCCCATAATCACATGAAATATCAATACCACTTTCATAATTATGGAATGCATAATTCCAGACTCTATAACCACATAGTCATGTCCTTGTGAAAATACTACAAATATGATTTTGTCAAGGCCTTCTGTGAAGACACTAGTTTGTCTCTTGAGACCTACCGATGCATCGAGGAGCTATAGCGGGCTCCACCCATCACTTACCAAGTACAATGAATTCCTCATATAAAAAGGTTTAAACATAACATAAACATTGGTATTAAAACTAGCATACAAAATGTCAATACTTTATCCACAAACCATGAATGGTATGAAAATAACACATCCACAGTCAAACACATCACAAAACCTTCAAAACAATATGGAAGATTTGTATCAAAATAAATCAACTTCAATCAAGTTTAAAATCCATCATAGGATGTTGACATTGATGAAAATTATTTGTATAACTTTTTGAGAGAAATATCCCTTTTTCAAAAAAAAACATTTAAAAGTCACACAATTTAGAAAGGTATAAATTTAAAGTCATTTTTGAATCAATGTGTCCCATACATCTTTTAAATGATTTAAGAGAATTAGCATTTTCAAAACATTCATGTCCATATAAATAAATCTTTAAAACCAATTTTGAAAACATGGACATTAATGAGAATTATTTAGAAGAATAAATATTTAAACCATTTAAAATGATGATATAGTTAATTATTACCTTCCATAAAACCTTAATATATTTTTTTTATGTTTTTTATGAAACACATATTTGGAGTATAATGAGGTCCCAGTAGATACTTATGTAAAAACAACCTCAGATAATGAAGAGAATATTGAATTAACCCTTACCTTGAAATTTTCCTTGGTAGAGGGTACATTAACATCCTATATAATAGTTAAATCATTGTTATTAAATTATACAATAACTATATACATAAATATGATATGAAATTTGATCCACTAATATTGCATTGTTATTATTATTTTAGTACTATCATCATTTCAGGTGTTAACTGATCCGTTTTCATTTATATGCTCAGTTACATAAGACGTTTCTATTATGGATAGGATTTATTTTATTAATATCCAGAATTATATTAATTTATTAAAAATTATTTTTAATCATAAAATAAAAATTATTCTTGAATGGTTACGATGGGGAATGAATCTCATCGCGTTTGTGGAGACGGTAATCCGTACGTAGGTACGAGCGACAATATAATTATATTGTTGGTGAAATCGTATGTAATTGTATATTATATCATATATAAAGAATCATTAAAATGTTATATTTATTATTTACATCAGTTATAATCATTATTATACCCATCCGAATAATAAAGTGTTTGAATAATAAACTACACCACGACGTGGAGACGGTAAGTTGTACCTACGTTTGCACGTATGTTGAATTTTTCATTTATTGGATGGATAGAATAATGAATATGGTTGTACCATATTCATAATAACATAAAAGTATATAGGGGTTACTGGAGTTATTATTTTGGTATGGAAACAACAAAGAAAGAGGTAGTGGAAGAAGAAAAGAACTTGAAAAATGGTAGTGAAATTATTACCTCTTTTTTCTGTGTTTCCTTTTAAGTTGACCAATAGGTATTCTAAGGTTGGATTTCTGATCAAAATAACGCCTCTAGGACGAATTGAGGGAAATTGGGAGGATATTTGGGCTGGGTTTTTCTACACCAAAAGGATTTGGAGGTATGATTTTGAGAGAAGGAGAAGTGCCCTTATATAAGAGAGGTGAGGGGCACCTTAGGAAAAGACTAAAATATTATTTTATAATAAATTCATTTCTGGATTATAATGGATAAAAAATAATTTATTTCAATTATAAGGTGGGGATCGGTCAAAAAAATATCATTCAATAGGTTTTGGACAGGTTTGGGTCACCATATTAACATTATCATTTAGATTTAACTCTTAGTTAAATAGTTTAACTTTTACCATGTATTCTTCTATTATTATCATAATTGGTTAATAAAATTACTATAAAATGACAATATAACCTCAAGTGAATCATTAATGATATACCTATCATTATATAAGTTTTTTGAAAGAACCTTAGATCTTTAGGAATATTATATAATTTAATAATATAATATTAGTTTTAAAAACTCTTTTATGTAAACTTTGACACTATTTAGTATTTGTTTTTTGTGAAAGTCATCACAACATGATTTCTTAGAAAAAAATATATTTAATCAACCCTAAAACTTCATATTAACCTATAAAATTCACGGATGTCATGAAAATGATGAAATTATATTTATTTTAATATTTATAATACTGTTTTTATTCTTTCATTTATAAGGTAATAACTGCATCATCAGTGTGTCATAAATAAATTTAATTATAGAAGTCTAAAAATTATAAATAAAATATGATTATGTAGGAAATTTATATATCTTTATAATGAGTCTTTATAGTAGAAATGATAACTTATATAACCTCATTTAAATTTTTTTACTAAAAGATATTTATTAATATCATTTTTTGTGTTTACATTATATTAAATAATATAGTGTCATTATCACTCTCAAGTGGCTTCATGGTGTCTGAAAATCGACACATGGATACCCATGGTCGGACATGTATAAAAAAATAGGAATGAGACACAAGTTAGGGTTATTTAAAATTATTATAATATTATTTTTTACCCCTATTTACCGGATTTACCCTTTAACCATGGTAAATAAAATATTTACTAAAGTAATTATTTATAATGTCTAAAAAAAAGAAACCTATTTACAAAATATAGACCTCATGATTCCAAATATGGAATCCATTTTTCTAAATTCCAAACATAGAAGTTTCTTAAATTAATTTAAAATTAATTCCCTTTTCCAAAATAAACAACGTGTTTTTGAGAAATAACAACTATCAAAAGATTGACACTTGTTTATGTCCAATTTAACTATGAAATTACATAAAAAGACATAAATTATGTTAAATGATACAAATATAATCTAATAATACTTTAAATCTACTCAAATTTATAATTTAATGCTATAATTTATTTTGATTAAAAATGTTGTTTTTAATTAAAAATTTTTATTTTTCACTATTCATCAAAAAATGAAAGTTTTCAAAAAAGTACCAAATATTCACCCTAAGATAATCTAGATATTATAAATTCAAAAATGAAGTCCATTTTGAAAAATAAATTTTTTTAAATTTTAAAAAGTCGTTATTTCTATTTATAATGGCTAGTTTGATTGGTCGCGTGTTAAAACTCTAAGATGCATACAACGGAAGCTATTGCATTATTTAAAGGGAAGCGTACTATGGGTGCTTGGGTTGTTACATAAATAAAATTCACATACCATTTTATTAATGTTACTTAAGTATTTAAATTATCTCCATGAGATCTAGTTATTCATAAAAAAGAGTAAGTAACTTTTACATGTCCTTTGAAACAATAATTTTAAAATGACATGAACTATAATCTATTCAGAAGTGATATCGAAATAATATAACATAGAATTTAATGTCAACAATTTACTTTTATTTATTATCCCTATTACTCATACCTGTACTTTGGAACTTTATATTTGTTCATATACAGGTAGAATGATTTTTAGTACACACATACATTAATTGTCGACCACCTGAGCTACTCATACAAGGAAAATATTTAATATGTTTTAATATTATTAAATTTATGTTTAATCATATGTTGATAGGTTAAAAAATATTTAAATGGAAATCATTTTATAAATTTGAAAATCCAAAATCTCAATAAATATAAACTTCTACATCATTCTCAAAGGATCTCAAAATAAATACATCCACCTAAATCCATCTCAAAAATGATATAAAACACATAAAAATGATTCTTAAATGTTTTTGAAAAAAATTATAATAATACTTTAACAATTCCATAAGTAATTATATTTGGACATGTCCCCATTATTAACCCCTCTCTGTCTTATAATGAAGATGAGAGTAACCCTTGAAGCATGAATATTATAGGACCATTGGTTAGAGAGTGTCGCTGAGGGTACAAAATATATAGCTTTAAGCTATTACCATTGTATATCCTTAGACTAACTATGTTAAATACTGATCAATTTGATTGTATATAAAAAAACACAAAATATTCCCACAATGCATAAATATATCAAAAAATAAAAATCCCATAATGGAAATACAAAATAAAACTTCTAGGTAGTGCCTATATTTTAAAACCCATGATCCAAGCTAGTACTGTCCATCTCAGTCAAAAAAGTCACATTGGAAATAAGAAAATAGTATTTATATAAACTTGTAGGGAAGATAATGACATTCATACTCAAGAAGATCACAATTATGACTACTCGTTCAAATGTGGTGGAAGCTTACTAATGCACCATTGAATAAAAAACATAAACAACAATCTTCTTTTACATCAACTACCTCCCAACATCACCCGGTCTCACTCACCAAACATCCCAGTTAGGCATAGTAAAATAATATTAGAAGAATAAATTATAAAGGCTCAAAAAAACCACATTCCCATTGGTTTTTCACTCTGAAATTATAATTCTGAACTTCTTCTTCTACTAATACATTAAAAAAACACGTCATAATTCACAATGACTCATATCAAAATCCATGCCTCATACAACAACTACACCATCCTCATTATTTAATATCCACAACCACATAACATATCCATTAAACACATATCATATTTAGGGTAGTATTATATCATATACATGGTGGAAATAAAACATGAACCCCAATACTAGAAGACATGACCCCACTATATATCCTCACAACAACATCATTACATAACATCTCATCATCACCCAATATTTTCCATTAGTGCACCTATAATATAATCCTCATAATACCCCATATAAACATCCATTTCACCACTATTATCAACATCACAATCCCTCATAGGGTCTTCCAATATACTATAGACTATGGTTGTATTCCATTACCTATCTAGACACATCATAGACCTTGATACACCTAGATGGGATTATATGGGAGAGGGAGTAGTTGTCCATCTGTTCCCGTTACATACATGTTGTTAGAGGAATATACAAATAACCTAAGGAATTGTTGGTCTCTATATGGGTATCTTACTTTGGTGGGATTCATATATAAATCACAAAATATACAAGTACAACTATATCGACACACAATAGAAGCCTAAGATACGCTACCTAATGCTACAATCTCTTCCAATTGAAAGACCACATTCAGGCCCTATACAAAAATAATACAACCAAAACCATTCATAAAATTTTAGTTATGAATGGAATTATACAATATTTATATTTACAATTTTATTACCAATTTATATTCATTAAACTATTAATATGAATATTTAATTACAAAACAACTCTTTCCAATACTCACATTAATTATAGTTTTCACCTATTTTGTTCCATAATTTCTAGTTATATTAGATTATTTAAAAATTGGGAAACCATAAACACAACCATGAAAATAATATATGTATTATTACTATTAAAATCCACACATTAACTATTTTAAATTGCTTATGGGTGACAAAAACTCCACTATAAAAATTTACATCCTCAACAACATCATACTATTCCCTCAGTGGAATCTTCGACAACACCCGCTATATATGCCACAATAATTACCCATTATACATATTCCAGTCAATATAAAAACTATCCCACCGTGAATCATATATTAATCATAGAATCCCCACATTACCAACATATAAATGACCACATAACAACCCCCACATCTTCAATACAATAACAATCACACAATAAAAAATTAACAATAACATAATAATATACTCTAACATCCTACACATTCAATTTATCCTTATATAAAACACTATTTGATGAATATTTTTCCTCCACAAAACTAGTTCATTACCATATGTAATTGATAATATTTTACGTATGGTGATTTATATAGAGAATAAATAGTATTAATAGGAAACACTCAATAAAAATAATGATTTTAAACAACAATGAAAAATCCACCCACACATACATATATTTATATCATAAAAAATATCATTAAAATAAGAAAGCACATTGAATTAACCCCATTTCACATAAAATCCTTTAATATTGGTTCATTAAATTTGTTAAACCAAGTGTTAATTTCTTCAAAATTAAAACCAAATTATGCATCTCCCACAATTCAAACCAAACAATGAAGAGTTATTAAATATAATACCTTAAATGATGCTTCAATAATATATTCAATTTAAACACATAGAGATGAGGTGATATCTAGGACCAAATAACATGACTGAAAACTCTAAAATTTAGACCAAAATAATAATAATAATCTTCTCAACACTATATCACCTAAATGAACTGAAATCATATCCAGAACATTATCTGAGAGAATAAGTAGAATAAATATTTAGGGAAAAGGTAAAAAACTAACCTCATATGGAAATATTTTAATTGAATAATGTTAATAACCAAAGGGTGATAAATGTTTTTCAAGAGACTCCAAATAAAAACGTCATAACATCAATAGTTCATGTGAATTAGACAGAAAATAGGTTAAACTTGTAGGGGGATGCAATTTAAACCCAGGTGGATAAATTATTGGCTATAATAGACTACGCATCCCTTTACCATGAACATATTGGAAATACCTATAATTACCCATTTTTTATATGAAAATTGATTCCTGAGAAAATTTTAATAATATTATATTATACACAACAAGACCATATATCTTTAATAATGATCAATAATTTAGTCACCAAAATGGGAAAATATGGATTGTTCTAATCTGTTAGAATCTTCTCCCCAAACATAAAAAAAATATTTTATTTAAACCAATCAACATCTTTGAAAATGATTTTAGTGAATGATGAATGAAATGATAATGTGGTATGTATAGAGTATAAAGGAAAAGTGACCATTGGAATTCAACCATTTTATGAACGTTGGAAAATATCATTGTCGGTAAATATATCCATTGGAAGAGTTTTCCATTGGGAACTATACCAATTAGTATTACTTCTAAAATTATAATGAGTGATTATTAGTGGTAATGAAAAATGATAATTAATTCAGAAAAGTGAAGTGATGGCCTCAACTAGTATATTCATGCCATATGAGGCCCATTTTTTAGAACATGGGAGGGAGGGAGCTTCACTAGCATTCCTTATCGACCAAGACCAAGACAACATTCAACAAGTTATGTTACAATGAAATATCCTACATGAAAGTTTCATTTTAGTAGAAATTACCAATCAAATAATGTTAGTCAAGCCACACAATGAATTTATCACCATATTAAACCATACCCTTAGGTTATAAATGGGTGATGCAAAGGGTTAATTGTCCAGGAAATAGTTACTAAAAGTATAATTTTGTTGGATAAATAAAATTTTTTTCCCATAAACATCATTTTAATAATAGTTTTTCTTGCTAAAATATTTGTTTAATTGAGAAGAATATGATTGATTGATTTATCAGTCAAAAATTTTACTTTTCAGAAAAGATATAAATTCTCATAATAATAGTTGTTATTTAGAATAATATTGATTTTATGAAACCGTATTCTATAAACACTCATATTTAAATAGAATTAATAAAATAATTTTATTATGTCCTTGGAAATTTTATGTGTCATAAATTTGACTATTCCTCAAAACATTGTATTTTGTTAATAAATAAGGTTTTTTATTTTAAAAAGATAAAATTATCATATTTATACAATTATTAAGATAAAATAAACATAATTTTTGATATCATTATATTGAAATTAGGTTACGGTGAATCTTTGAGTATTTTATAAAATACTTTATTTTCCCATGAATAGGGAAAAAACAGTTTGGGTCTTTTGGTATGACTAATCAATTAATAATTATTTTATAATGATGTTATAATTAATTAACCTCATGAAATGACTTAAAATATTTTACTTTTTTAATATCAATTATTTAATGAACCCTAATTAATTTACAAACCTATAAATGAGTTTCAAAATTCTAAAATGGAGTCTTCGAATTTAAAATTATTAATTTCTTAAAATATTACTTTTACATTAAAAAATAAGTAATAAAAATTATGTGTAATTATAATGGATTTAAATAACAATATATTTTTGACAAATTTCCAAAACCATGGGAAAATCTTGGGTTAAGATATTGGTTTTTCATTTTCCACAACCTATATTTCCAAGGCATATATTTAGAAATTATTAATCTAATCCTATAATTATGCAATAAATACCCATTCTTTTCTCTATTTTCATTCACTCCAAATAAATCCTCTATAATTTTCTAGCAGTTTCTCCTCCCCTGGAGTCCGCTCAAGGTTTCCTCAATATCCAAAATTTTCCTTCCTCAGGATTTAAGAGTAACTCTTCAAGGTAAGGAACCTCTTTTTGTATATGTATTATAAACGATATGGTTACACTTTATTATTACCAAATTGATCATAAACATACTTAAAATTTATTTTTTATCAATGGTAGACCCTTTTCCCTCTCATTGTTTTCTTTTCTAAAACCATGTTTTATACTTGTCGTGTTGTGGATTTTACTTCTCAAATATCCCTGCGTTATATGATAAATTCCATTTTACTTTTTATTTGATTACCCAAAATTGTTTCTATTCCTTGAGTATTCACCTAGATGTAGAAATGATTTATTTTATTTGTGTATTTATACATAATAAACCCATATTCCATTTCTGTGGGCTAAATATGATGTAATGATCATGTCTTTAGACACTTGTGTATGAAATGATTTCAAAAAGGAACCAATTATGTAATCTCCATGGGGTTTTATTAAAATAGTTGATTGTGATATATGTGTCTCAAATTAATAAAAAAAAAGGTTGTTCCCTGATATATCTCCAATTCAATTCGTAAGAAAATTAATCTCTTGAGAAGATATGTTTTATGATACCATGGTGAATAACCTTATAAATTTTAATTTATAAAACCTTTGTGAAAAATCATAGTGATGTTCTTATGAATTTATAATTTAAATGTTGTATCCACACTTCTATGTTATGATCCGAATTAGATTTATTATTACATCCCTCGTGTTCCCTTTATCATTCTGGCATGATATTCCTCATGTTTGTATTTATATGCTTCATGATCACATATAAACTATTTTCCATTGATTATTCCCATAACGGCCCTCATGCTCACCCCTTTCCATTGATGTTTGTCCCCAGGTAATAAAATTAAATAAATGTTTCTTAGGATGAACCCATGAAGAATGATTTGAAGTGGATTATAATAATTTTTTATGTTTTCATTTATTATATTACCAAATTCTGTGTAAATAAACTTCAAAATAGCCTCTATTTTATTCAATGTAATGAAAATATTATGTAACAAAAGTTTGGATTCTATAATACTAAATATTAGTGTTTAGATTCATCACCCCTATATGATGTGTATTATCCTAATTAAAATGTGAAATTTAGGCCACAAATCAGTAAAATCATAATCATCTTAACCACCATTGATCCAAATCCATCTAATAAGAAATGAGTTGTGACCAAAACCACCATTCCATTATATCACCTAGGATTGTAAGTAAAAAAACCACCCTTTAAGTTCTAGTTCCATGAATGATAGATTCCCACAACTAATGACACCATCATTAAACCCCCCTAGATTCAATCACCATGTTTTGAACAATGGGGTATATGAATGAACCATGAAACCCATCTACTATAAATCTCATCTTTTCCTTGAACAGAGGAATTAAATATTTCCCATTCATTCCATATAATAACATTATAAATTACCCAGGGCCATGTTGTAACCTCCTGATCATAGTAGAAATTTCATCTTCAATAAAAATAATTTTACTCAAAACTCTTTCCATGACAACCAAATACCAAAATATCAAAATGTAACAATCTATACGAGTGTAGGATTTTACATAAAACATGTGAAAAATGATTCTAATCTACGACACTAAAAATAAAACCCTAAAGGAAAATGACCTACACCACCAGGAAAACACGCACTAAGAGTGTCCTCTCAATTGAGACAATTTCACTATCTAATGCATGATATGACACTAAGAGAAATAAATTAATCAATTTTCCATAGTAAATAAAATCGTTGAATTCAATAAAGGTTAAAACATCTCACAAAATAAGAAAAAATATTCTCACACTACCTGGAGAATAAGATATGCATCTATTAATTAGACTATAACATATTATCATCCATTCCATGATTCCTATGAAGAATAAAAACTAAATAGATATCACATCCATATAGTTCCTTCTATCGGTTATCCTAAAACTCAACACAATTCCCTAAGAATATTTTATCGTCAATGATATCCAATTATCATAACTTGATTATGTGGTATTCATTTTGGAGATACTAAAGTGGATATGACATATAAAACACATCATGAGTCCATCACAATATTTTAGGAAGCACCAACTAGTATTCCACCTCACCTACATGTTGAAACACCTTTAAGGGACTATTAAACCAAGAGAGAGCTTAATCCTGCAACAAAACCTCCATCCCCCATTATTAGGGGAAGTCCTAAAAAACACATGCTCCCCAACCTCAAACATTAGAGGTCTCTACCACTGATGAACATATGACTATTTATTGCCTTTCAATGCGCTTATCTAATCTTAGATCATCTGAATCTTATTTATCTTACTTTTCACCACATCTAGACAATTTACACTTACTCCCTAACCTCATTCTAGAATAAAATTCAATGAAATTGATCTATATACAATGCATCAAGTGATAAATTCTAATTTATGTGTGAAAAACATTGTTATCAGATAAATCACCCAAAGGTAGGTGCCTCAAATAAGATCCAATAAAATATAAAACAAAAGCCTATGAAGTATCCTACAATATTAGGATAGTCTATGTAGTCTCCCCATACAACTAAAGATAGAATGTAGTGATAAATAATAATAGGGATCCAAATGGATACTGTAAATCTCTATAGACATGAGAGGTAATTTTAGGATACCTATTAGAAATGATGGCCCTCAGTATGCCATTAATGTATTGTCCCTTAGTATTATTAATGTAATTTTCCTTATGATTATATGATTTTGTAATATTTATTATTTTATAATTATATAGAGAAAATTCACCATATTATCTAGCCAAAATTATTTAATTAATTAAAAAATTATATTTAGAAACAAAAAATGGCCATAAGAATTTAAAATATTATAGTGGGATAAAAAATGGGAAATATCATAACTAAAATATAAAAATTTGGATATAATATACTAACGGTTGATGGAATAAAAAAATTCATGCCATGATCTTTTCCACATGACCAATTACATGACACTCACCTAGATGGAACAAGTCGGTTTGGAGTGGAAATGTGTCTCCACACCTGAAGAAGAAGAATATTGTATTTTTATGTTTCATTAGACTGATCCACACTAAGGGATAAAGATTCCATATATATTATTCTCATTATGGTGGCATCATAGTGTGAAAATACCTCTAATATTAATACACAGATTCCACAAAATGCCGATAAAAATTATTTAACCCCTTAAATATCATTTTTAGGGGACATTCAAGCACCACTTTGCATCAGAAAACCCTCTTATTTAGTATTTACACTATATAGAGGGGTTTAGTTTCTTTATAGTCCCTAATTTGATTGGTCACATATCCCAAATGGGCTTATGGATCAAAATATAAGGCTATTGTATGTTGGGAAATCATTATAAATGAATTTTAGATATCATGTAGCTCCATTAGGCAACTCCATCGCTTATCTCATGAATGTCCCATCTTGTGCGAACTAGATATGCATAAAATGTAGCATGATCTACCTATGTAGAGCACCTACATAGAGCAGAATTCACCTAATTATTTTCTAGATATCCTATATGGATAATAATGACCCAAATTTTATACATAAATATCACATCTTTTTAAATGAATATTCGTTACATTTCTTAAGCACACACTTGAGGACCGTAATAGTTTAGTATCATTGATGACTAGAAACACAATCTTCTTAATTCATGAAGGACCTTAACCATACCCCTAAATGAAAATCCCACATATTACTCTTATTATATATACCAAACATAAACCAATCCTCATTATATGGGGAATGAAACATAAAAAGTGTGATCTCAGATGCCCATTCAAGATAAACTTATGAGATATCCATTTATGATTATATGAAGTCATATGATAATAATTAGGGAATGTGATAATGAATATATCTATGGACCTTCACACCCAACATGTCATAGATCAAAAACATGATACACGGTACAAAGCATTATCATTTCAAAAATAATGTCCCATAAGAGTGATAAATCATCACAAATAAATCATTAAAAACATGGTCATTTCATAAAAGTGTGGTTACATAATAAATAGAGAGAAACCATTTCATATGAAAATGTTTACTACCAAGGCCATCAATATAGTGGACTAGGACTTATCACATGTTTCCCATTGTGGATATGGGTACACCTATTTCCTATAGTGGATTATGATGCACCTATTTCCCATAGTGTATCAAGTCTATTGACTTGTTTCCCCTTTTCATATCATGAGATATAAATTATTACTCAATGAATTGGAGGGATATATAAGCCCCACCCATCTAATAATGAAAAAAATATTTATGTTTTCCACAATACCATAAAACATTCATATCATCACCCCAAAACCCATATGAAGACAATGTGTTTCATAAATATTTCATCAATTCACTATATAATGACCCAAGAAAAATATGTGTGTTTCTTAATACTTTCATCTACATAAAAATTAACCATACAGAGAATGAATGGGGATGGTATCATTCGATATTATAAGCAATAAATCATAAGTAACATCAAAGGACATTGTCTTAGATGTAAAATTATTTTGAAAGATCACATAGAATATTTATTGAGGAATATATCCTTTAAATTTTTTAAAAAAATTTTAAATCATAAAAAATTAATACCCTTTTACTTAAAAGTAACCTTATAAACAAATAAAGGTAGCTTAAAAATCATTTAAAACACTTCTTGAGGAAAATATTCCTTCCATTTTGAAAATACCTTTTTAAATCTAAAAATTCATAAAACATTTCAGAAATAAACATCATTGAAAATAAAAAATTAAATTTTTAAAATATGATTAAAATAGTGATTTTATCAGTATTTTGGAAAATACTATTCATTCCGTACATGTTAAAAAAGTATTCCTTTCACATTTTCGAGAAAATTGAAATAGAAATTATTTGAAAAATGACTTGAGGATTCCATTCAAAAAATTTGAAAAAATGTAAAATATGTGTTAAAATTTCAGTAGAAAATAATTTTTAGCATTTAAAAACATTTTTGTAAACATTTTTAGAAAACACGATTTTGGATGGAAAATAATTTTGGGCCCAAGAGAGAAATAAAGTAGGTTACTTTAAGAAAACTTCATTTGAATACAAGACTATGAAAAGAGAAACAAAATGAATTTAAATAACGAATTATTATTAAATAACCATAGAATACTTATTTTCCTGAGTTTTTGGTGATATTGATGATAATATTTCATCATTAGAAGAATAAATATAAAAAATCATGAAAAACATTGAGATTGTATCATAAAACCTTTATCACATTGGTATGTTTTGTATAGTAAATCCCATGAGATGTAGATCCTAAATTGAATATGTAAATCAAAATAATTTGGAAGAGAGACATCATAAAATCCATTTATGGGTAGAATATACAACACATTAAAGAAACACCTGGTGAATATATAATGTGACTCACAGAAAATAGATGTGTGATGGAAGTTCGTTACAATAAGTCATGAATTCATTCATACATGTTCTAACCTCATATATAATAAATATAATTTTATTAAAAACATGTTATATAACTATAATAATATATATAATACCATAGATTTAATACTTATGAACTTTTATTACACATATATTAACACTTCCATGTTAAAGTCACATTTTATGAAATATTTACTTTTTTTCATGTATGTATTGGTTTTTTATATTTGGACTTCTTAAAATTATCATGGTTCCATTATCATGATTCCCTCACTCAAAAGATACTACAATTAGGGGATATATATAATGACCCACGATTCCCACCTCTAGTAGGCCTTGGGATGGCTACTATCACTGTGGGAATAAAAATCTCATGATATGGGCGACATTACCCTCTATAATATTATGGGATTGAAAGAGAAGATGAATCATCTAAAAAAACTCCAACACATAATATTAAATAATGCCAAAACCATCCAAGACTCATTTATAAATATAACTAATATAGAAAATAGTCTCCAAAGAAAACACACAAAAGAAATGCTAATGTAGCGACACAATAACTATCAAGGATCTGAGATAGTAATTTCCACCACGATCCACATAGTCCTCCTAAAAACCTGAGATTATTTTTATATATGATAAATTAAATATAGAAGTATTCTTAGTAAGAAAAACAATGCCTCTCACACACATATAAATGAATCATACTAATGAACCTTTCATAAAACCACAGATCCAAATAACACCTTTCATGGTATACTAATGATCATAACCTCACCAAGGTATAGTCACAAAATAACAAAAAACAAGTAATATAATATAATATAAAAGGAATATCATTTATAATGGAACCTCGCACAACATTCCCACTAGTATACTACTCCTACAAAGAACATTTTACATCTTAGTGATCCCATCCCTTCCGTTTACCACACCACCCAAAAAGCACAGTCATAACACACCTCACATGATGACACATGGGCTCACCACACCCGAACCACTACCATAACACATCTTGCATTAATACACCTCATACAATAAAAAACCTCTACCAAAACTAGATTATTAGGGTATCATGTACATATAAGACATCAACCTCATTCCCTCCTCCAACCATGCATTACCCCCACCTGAATCCACCCCACAAGAAAGGAAATTTTATATCCAATAAAAAACGCATAGGATATCAAAACCACAATCTAATGAACTAACATAACTCCAGCCATCACAGCCTATGAAATACCTACCTTACATAGAAGAGAGACCGAGAGAGGTCGGGTTCCCAACCATTTATAATCCTCACCATATTTCAGTAAAAACACTACCCACATGACTATACAAGTGTTGGAATATATTGATCGATGTGGTGGGTTGCATATAAATATCAAAACATTATAAGATTATATATATATAATATCAAAAAATCAGACACCACCAATGGGTTCAAAAAAAACTAACGAAATCAAAAAACCATCATTTTTTCTGCCACCTATATATTCATAACACAAGATAATAAGCCCCAAACCCCATCTCACATTTCCAACCAATTTCATTTAATTATATCTTTCTTTTCATTATTAAGAATCATATGAATTTAATCACACAACCCATCATTTAATTATTCATTTACAATTTTGACCTCTTAACCAAACTAACCCAATCCTTTTCTATTAATAAAAAAAATATTTATTTATTCTATCACTATTTGGGAATCAAGAATAATGAAACCACCACCTCTATGCCCAAAAAGAAAGTCCAAAAAGCCACCTCCCCACCCAAAAATCATGACAAAAATCCAAATCATCACCCTAAAAGCACGACCACGAATCACATCACCACCCCAAAATCATGACCTCCGAACCACCTCACCGTATAAAAAGCATTGTCGAAAACAACATCGCTACCACAAAATCAAAACCCGAAAACCAGCTCACCATGCCAATACAATGTCCCAAAAATCATCTACCCCACATTACCCAACTGAAACATCCTCATCCCACAATAATAAAAAAACCACTCATCATGATCATTTTTACATATTTACATTGGATTTTTTAGCATATTTCACATTATTTTACGAGTGTTATCAAACAAAACATAATCATGGAGAAACCATTTCATTATCCAAATATAAGAAGTTAAAAAATTTCCCTTAAATGGTGATATCCCAATAATAAAAATAGTCACAATAGTAAAATCATATATTATCCAACATAAACCAAGCCTCCACTGACCACAATATTCAGTAATGCCATAAGCGCGTACAATCCACAATATCACAATAAATATTAATGACGTAAAAATATGAATCAATCCCAAATTACCCCTTTTAAATTTAAAATAATCCAATTATTTATATTTTCTTAATCAAGAACACCCACATATCATAGATAAAAAAACCATCATGTATGATACATAATTAAGAGAAATGAGGGATTCCCTACCTCGAAAAAGATTTGATGATATGCTACGCACCGTATGGAAAATAAGAATGCCCACAAAAAACAACCACACCACAAATAACATGGATCAACCTACACCATAAGAGAAGGCCAAAAAAATTAAACCCAACACAAAACCCCACCCTAACAACATAACCGCATCGAATCCCCTAGAGAAGAATATAAAAAAACCTACTACAAAAAAGGATGGGCTTAAAAAATATTGCAAACAAACAACCACTACAAAAAACAGATCCAAGATGGGGGATGAGTGATTGAAAAACAAATTGGGGAGCCTAGGGTTCTCCGAAAACAAAAGGATGAATAAGCTACAACCTAATGATTAAAAATTCACCCAGAAGTAACTTTTAAAACTGCATTATATCGGTGATTTAAGAAACATGTAATCCCCTTTCATGTCATGTAATCCTTAGGGTTCAATTTCACCAAAACAGATGTTGTGTTTTTTATTTTTTAAACCCAATGATATACATTTCATGAACTGACCTCACATAAGATGTTAAACACCATTACATGAAGTGTATTTCCTGCAGTAGTTATGCTGTAACACCAGCTTCCATTGAAAACTTTTTAAACCACCCAAGAACACCTCCATCAACCAAAAATGAAAAATTAGTAAACTAGGAGAAAAATATACTATTATATAATATAAATCTAAAATGATTCCCTCTTTGAAGAATATAAATCCAATAATAGAAGAAAAGGGGTCCGAACAACCCCCCTACGAAGTACCTCTCTGGGGTCTCACAAAACCTCAAATGCCACCAACAACCAAATGGCCACAAACAAACTATACAACTAGATCACCCAACCACAATACATATTTTCTCACACAACCATACTGCCACAAAAAAAACATCATAACCATATAAACCATTACAAATCCCAAACCAACAACCTCTATAACCAATGAACCACACCACCCCGAACACAAAAATCGTGTAATTATGTCTTCTATGTAAAAGATTTTCTTATTTAGGTGTCACTAACTCTCCCAAATATGTTTAGTCACATTATTGTTAACATATCTCTATTAGTATCCAATTAATGCACATTGATTTTTGGGAATTCATCACACATATCACTAAAGACATCAAATACCAAGGAAAAGTATCATATCATAAAATAATATTTTCCAAACATCAAATCACAATGAAAAATTCATGAAAGAGAAACTTAAAAAAATATAGTTACAGGGAAAAAAACTAATTATCTCACTCTAAAAGAATCTCTACTAGACCACCATGCCTCTACAACACACGAATGAAAGAAATGGTCTGCCCAAAAAATGCCTTCTCTTGGTGATCCTAGATCCCTAATTTTCATTTAAAAAACAATGTGTTATCCTCAATATCCAAATATGCCCAGTAAATGTCATGGGATTTATCATGATGATTCTGAGTAGGCTGATAGATGTAGATGAAATCGTGGTTACTCTCCAATAATGGTAGAAATTCCAACTGATACACCACCTCACAAACTCTCCCCAACTCATCAAAGGGCTCAACATACCAGGGGGAAAGCTTACTCCCTTTACTAAACCTCTATTTCCCACATTGTGGGGAAAAACTCAAGAACATGAAGTACCCCAAATTGAACTCTAAAAGACTCCATATATGATGGGAATAAGACTTATGTTGGTATTGCACTGCTTTCATCCTCTCAAGAACTATATGAGATTTATATTTTGTGCTCTGCACCACATCGAGAACAAGAATAAAGCTCTCACAAAACTCGGTCGAGAACAATAGATAATGACACGGTCTGTCATACAAAGCCTAAAATGGGGCCACGAAAATAGAATAGAGATACAAATTATTTTTCTAAAACTCTTCCAAGGGAATGTGTTATACCCAAGATCCAAAAAAGTACAATATGAAAAACCTAAACATATCCTCCAATGTATGGATAGTCTGCTCTCTATTCCCATCTATCTGGGAGTGGAAAGTAGTAATGAGGTGTAATTGAATGCCAGAAGCATATTGTAATCCCCTATAGACTGGTGAGGTAAAACATGCATCCCGATAAGAGACAATAGACCATTTAAATCCATTAAAATAATCTACCTCATAAATGTACTTCTTAGCTATATAATCCACTACATCTGAATCCTTGATAATTAAGAAATGGGATAATTTAGTCAACTGATCCCAAACCCCCTAGATAGCATCATAACCTACCTACATTCATGGTCACCATGTGATTAAATACTTTTATATGTTATCCCATTTCCACTCATGAACATACTAGGGTTGCAACAAACCACCAGAAACATGGGGGTTGACATTTAATTTCATTAAAACCATGAACTTTTCCACAAACTCTGCCACTAAACATTTCATTTTGGGCCACAAAAACTATATCTTCAAGACATGGAACTCCTTGGAAACTCCTAGATGTATATCGAAAGGTGAGTTATAAAACTCATGAATGACTCCACCATGCATTACTACCAAAACAAAAAACCTACCATAAACAAACATTCAGTTCTGACCATCCTCCATCCATCACTATAGATCATCGACATAGAAAAAATGATCATGCATCACGTTTGCCTCTGAGTATCTCCCATGAGACTTCTCAATTTGTTGTATCAGAGAAGATTGTAAAATTATCTGAAAAAAACATTCTCTACCACCATCAACTCTTTAATCTATGTGCAAGGCCAAATTCTCCTTTATTACTCTCCATACATCGACATACTCTTAAAAAACACCATTCCTTGAATTCAGGTTCAAATAATTGGCCACGACATTCCCATTTTGTGAGGTTTATGAGATAACAAAGTCATATTCCTGATGAAACTCCATCCAACTCTACTTCTGCAAGATAAAATCACACTTGGAAAAGATATGCCTCAAATTATTATGATCTATGAAGAATATAATAAACTCCCCAATGGAATAATTCTTCCAAAACATTAGTGGAAACACAAAACCTTCTATATCTAAACCAAGGGTGGAATAGATATACTCATGATGATGTAACTTCCTAGACCCATAAGAGATCACTGCCCACTACTCAATCAGAATGCATCCCAAGCCCAAATGGAAATCACAAAATACCTAAAACATCACCCCTTCCATAAGAAACAAGGGCACTGGAGCACTAACCAACATACCCTTCAAGTAACAAAACACTACATAGAACTGATCACTTGACAAAAAATCTTTCTATTTCCTGGTCAAACTATCAATGGGGATGCAACTTGAGATAAATTGTGTACAAACCTCTGTTAATATACTGCAAGACCATGAAAACTACAAACCTCTGTAATGTTCTTGGGTTCTTCCTAAGAAAAAACTCCTTCAGCCTTCGACGGGTCTACTGACTCACCCTGTAGAGACATCACATGCCGAAGGAAATGCACCAGTTGGTTCCAGAATGAACACTTAGACAACATTACATAAATATAATGGAATTGAAGAACCCACAAGATAGTTCTAGGATTCTTATCATGATCCTCCTCTAACTTCGAGTAGATGAAGATATCATCGAAGAATACAAAGATGAATAGATCCATGAACTCACAGAACATATATTTCATATTCCCCATGAACACAACTTGATTTTTTGTAACACCGAATGACATGAATAAAAATTAGAAGTGATCATACCTACATCTGAAGGAAGTATTCAAGATATCATCCTTCTACACCCTCATTTGGTGATATCCAGATTACAGATTGATCTTAGAAAACCAACTCACCCATCTTAACTAGTCGAAAATATCATACATCCTCATAAGAGGGTAATAATTCTTTAAATTTCACCTTATTCTAAATACCATTATTAAATGGACAACCTCATACTAACTTTCTCTATATTTGAAACCAATAATTGATCACCACATGTCAACACACTAGATATGATAAAACCCTTCAACAACAGATCATCTATTAAAATCATTAACTCATGTAACTCAAAAGGAGTTATTTTTTACAAAGCCATGAAAAGAATAAAATCTCTAGGATTCAAGTCTATCTCAAACTCAATATCATGGAGAGGGGAGATAATCACAACCTAATTGGGAAAAACATCCCGGAACATAACAAAAACCCATGGAACCTATACCATCCCATGATTCACTAATTCTACCTGGAACTCAACCATCAAGGAACGAAGATTCCCCATACGCAAACTTCCCATAAGAAAACACCTCTCTCCAATGAAAACAAAAAATTGGATATCCGTATCCAAGAACTAGAATCTACTACAGACACAGTAGATACCATTTCATATGAAATAAAACTAATAAATTTCTAGGATAAAATCATATGGATGCATCTATAATAAGAAAATATCCTTATAGGACTGATGCAGCCCCATCATCATCCAACATCCCCAACACAAATTAAACAAGATGGTCTAGCCTACCACCGGTGTAGTTAATAGTTGGGGAATGATAATCCTCTCTAGTTTTAGTCCTAGGGCATGGGATATAGTGTGTGAAAAAAGGAGTGTAAAGATCTTGAATAAAAAAAGGAACAAAAAGTGGTACTAAAAAATCTGACCGTACCTCTAAAAATATATGGCCCCTCTAGAACTGTTACCACTAATGTGTGAAAATGACCATGCCCATCTAGTCTACTTATCTACTTGTTACCACCTCCATGACCATGCTCAGGTCACTGTCCTTGAATGAAAGGAACATCCTGAGGTCCGTCTCTATGAGATCCATCTCCCCTTGGAAAAGGAAAAGCCTATTTCCCTTGCTACTGAAACGGTATCACTACCCACTGCTGCTGTTGCTGGTTTTGAACATGTTCACCTCCAACAAAGCGAGATTGTGGAACCACTAGGCACACACTATGTAGATGGTGACAAAACACAAAGAAAACACACTAACCGAAAACTAATTGTAATATCCTAGAAACCACTGGACCGAGAAGGACAAAAAGGATGCGGCTAAGGTCGACTCCCTAAAGGTAAAAACCTCTATGGTCCTAGTGCCTGAGACCAACCTCTAAAAACTCTACTCCTTGAGACACCCTATTTTTCCCCCTCCTATAGAAAGATACCTCGTGAGTGCGTCTACTTAATCACCTACTCCTTATTCTGAACCAACATATACATCAGTAATGTAAAATGATTAATTTCATACTGCATTGAAGAACAAAGTGCCTTTTTAATATGCCTCTCATGAGACTCCTCATCTGAAATATTATCTAGGATAAACAAAAAAGGCCCTTCAAAATGATTTCCAGCTCTCGCACTAACATGATACCTTGTTAAAGAGAAAGAATCTCTTATATATTTACTCCCATAGTGGTAAATAAATGGAACTCTACTAAGAATTTCTTTTGGATGTTGACCTAGAAAAAATATTAATCCATATACTATCTTGGATAAATAATCCACCACTGATGCACTGCTCCCCACATCTAACTGACTAACAAAGGGACCCAAAACTCCATCGGGTCTCAGATCAAAATAAATTTATTATTAAGATTTTCCATCGAACTATTTGTCTCTACATCAGAATCAATTCCCTCATACTTCCCCAATTATTGTATCTAGAAGGCACACAACATCCTCTACAACTGATCATCATCCAAAACTAGATCAACCAAACATTGGGAAACCAGATCAGCCTACTGAACCTCAAATTCCTAATACACTCGATAACGAAAAATATGATCCATTACTGAAAGTCAAACAAATAACTTACTACACCTGATAGTGTGTAATTTCATTATGATTTATTTTAAGACAATTAATTTATTTTTTTATCCATTTAATTCTTCCCAAAACACCCCAATTCAAATAATAACATAAGTCATCATGATTCATTTCTCTCTCCTAGGTCACTACTCTGAAAAAAGGTCAACATCACTTATCAATTTAATATACATAGATTCCATGCACTAGATCTCAAGGAGGTGGGGGGGGGATAAAATCCCATTTACAAAATTTTCTCCCTGGCCTATGTCATACACCAAGGTCAACAGGAACTGTATCCATACCCCCCATGGAATCCTCAATGATCCTATCTCTAAAGTCCATCCTAACACTCAACCACTCTTCTGATAAAACTATTTCATGACCCCCTCTGACCAAAGATATCATAATGAAGGGAGATATATAATGACCCTGGAGATCTACCAATAGTAGGCCCTAGGTTGGTGACTAGCACGGAGGGAATGAGAATATCATGATATGGGTCTTATTACCCTCTATAATAAGATGGGATCAATAGATAAGACAAATCATTCTCAAATTACACCAATAAGCAATATTAAATAAATAAAAACCAATCCCACAAGAATGTATAAATAGAAATGACACCGATTAATGCATCTAATCTAAATACCCAATAGTAATGTTAATACAGTGACAGAAAAAACTATTAAGGATATGAGCTAGTAATGTTCACCACATTCCACATAGTTTTCCTAGAGTCTAGAAAACAATTTTATATATGTAAGGTGTGTTTAAAAGTATTATAAATAGTGAAACCAAAGTATATAGTGAACATGTTAAAGATTAATACTTATGAACATATTATAAAACGGCAGAACTGAACAACAACTATCAAGGTATACTAACCATACTAACCTCACCAAGTCACGCTCACCAAATACCAAAAAAGCAATATAATATAATTGGAGTCACATCGATAAGGTAACCCACACAACTTCCCCACAAGTATGCCACTATCAGTCCCAACATAGAATTCCCTTGAACTCTCATGCCTTCCATATACCAAAGAGCCCCACAAGCATGGTCACAACACACCTCACCCGAAGAAACATGAACTTGCCTGCCGACAAGATTGGCCACAACACATCTCGCCTAAAGACACATGAGCCATAACACAACCATTTACAAAAAATTAGTATTAGGGTATCATGAACATGTAGGAAATAAACCTTGTTTCCTCCATCTACCATTCACAACCCCCGCCAGAAGCCTTCCCACAAGAATGGACACATCAAAACCCACCAGAAAACACGTGTGCTTTCACAACGACCATCTAATGAGCTAAAATAACATTGGACAACACAACCAATTATATACATTACATTAATGAAATAGATAGTGGGAAAGAGAAGGTACCTAACCATCTGTACTCCTCACCGAATGGTATGAAAACTCTCTCGTGTGACAATTTGGGTGTCAACACATATTCCTCAACATGTGTTGTGTGTGTATAGAAATAAAAAGAACATAAATGTATATGTATAATATCAAACACTGAATCCCAACCTATGGATTCAAAAATAAACCAACCCACTCATAACTCAATCACTTTTGTTGCCACCTCTAAATTTGTAACAACACACAACAACCCACAAAACCTATTTCACATTTCCAAACAATTTTATTTAAACATATCATTCTTTTAATTATTTATCATTAAGAACAATTAATCAAAAAACTTATCATATTATTATTCCTTTACAATATTCACCCTATTAAACAAATCAACTCAATCCATTTAAAACATTATGAAATAATTATTTATTACTTCCATCACTACTTCGGTATATAGAACAAAAAAACCAATGCTAAACTATCCCAAAGATAATGGAAAAAACCCTCACGACCCCAAAATCATGGCCAATGAACCAACTTGATTACCCAAAATCAAGGCCCCCAAACCACCTCACTTCCCCAAAAAATGTCCAACAAACCACCTCATTGTCCCAAAATCACGATAAACAAATCACCCCACTCCCCTAAATGCACATCTCACAAACCCCCTTACCACCCCAAAAGTACCACCGACAAACATTCATCCCTAAATTCCCCAACCACACATTGTCTTCACACATGTACGACCAAACATCACAAAATTCAAGATAATTTTTTGAAGCTTACAAGGTCAATTTTATCAAATTTCTCTTTATTTTAGGGGTTTTATCACATACACCATAATTCTATGGAAACAATTTCTTTATCCAAATATAAGTAATTAATAAATTTTCATTTTATGGTGATGTCACAACAATAATAATAGGAAAATCAGTCACAAGAACTATCCTCAATCTGAAACTAATCCCTAATGACCATAATTTTCAGTGGGCCACAAGCCCATATAATCCTCATTATCACTAATAATATAGAAGTTGTAAAAGAAAGTGAATCAAACCAAAATTACCACATTAAATTTAAATTTCACCAGTTATTCATCTTTTTTTAAGATAACATAACCATAAAACATAAAAAACAAAAGTAAACCCCTATTGAATGATACCCAATAAAGAAAAATGACGGATTCTCTACCTCAAAAAATCTATGTCGACTCACTGTATACCACATGACGACAAAGAGTTCCCAAAAACTGCAGCCGCGCCAGGAGAAAACACAGATCAACCTACACTATGACCAAAGACCACAATAATTCTACCCATAAAAAACCCCAAACTACAACAACATCACCACATTGAATCATATCAATAATATTGGTATAAAACCTAAAAATAATAAGGAAGGGATTACTAAAAATTGAAAATGAACAACCACAGGGGCCAATGAAAAAAATCTGGAGGAAGAATGCTTGATGAACTCTTTGGGAACCTTGGGTTTACCCAAATTTAGAGGAAGAAGGAGAAATGAACGAATGAATGACTATTTTCCCTGAAATATCCATTAAAACTAAACTGCATTGGGCATTTACATGACCTGTAATCCCCATTCACGACGTTTAATACTCAATGTTCAGTTTCATCGAAAAATGAATCTCATTTTTATTATTTGGCCTTGAAATCTATACATCATCTCCGTATTTATGTAAATGGTATAAATAATATATATATATATATATATAATGTACATATTTATTTGGAGTGATCTCTAATAGTTAGATATAGAAAATTTAATACATCATTCATGGAGACAGTAAGTCGTAGGTACGCATAAACGTTTTTTCCATTTTTCATGTGAAATTAAAGAAGGAATGGAAAATAATATATTTTAATTCAAAAATCCTAAATATTTAATATATATCACAAAATTTCATTAAAAACATCTGTATTATATTCCATGTAAATCATGAAAAATTCACATCACTCCATTAAGTGGTAGTCTGCCGTACACATGAATGCCGTTATTATATTCCCACAAAATTAATTTCAAGAAAGAAAAATATTGTATCATGATTATATAATCATAATTTTATCATAAATACAATATATAAAAAATAAATAAATCATTATATCAATCTATGTGAGTTGGTGATGGAAAATTAATAACAACAGTTCGTGAGGTGGCAGTCTACTATACATGAGAATGATGATTTTAGAACCCATTTGAAGGAAGATGAAACAGATTTAGGTTATGAAATTAACATAAAATAACACAAATATATATATATATATATATATATATTTATTAAAATAATATTATTATATAATAGTTATTTTATGATAATTTATTGAGGTGTTGAAAGATATAAATTAAAATGCTCGGTTAGAGTCACCTCATATTTAGAAAAATTCTATTGGTATACATCTAAAGGATTCTGAAGTTGGAATTATGACAAAACTAGGGATTCTAAGATGAGAGGAGGTAGTTAGGGAAGTTAGTTGGGATGGAATTTTCCGAAACAAAAGGTCTTGGATTTGTGAATAAAATTTGAGAGGGGGTGGAATTTTATAAGTAAGGTCACTAGAACACATGTAAAGTTTAAAAAGAAAAATGTGTACACACATTGTTCACATTCCAAAAGGCACAAAAGTTGATCATTATTGGGACTAGAAGATATAATGTGTAAATATTTATATAAATTGGTGTTTTACTTGTCTTGGGTTGTTTTGAAACCTTATCTTTTTAGTTTGACACCCCCACCCACCCCACTAGGTCCACCCATTTTTACCTTAATCATTGTTAATAGTTTTTATTGTTTTTAATATTTATTATGTTAAAAAATTACATTAAACATATTAGATAATATAAATTATGATGATTCCAAATTAGTAATCCTTTTTTTCAAAATTCCATTCATATATGTACAAAAATAATGAATAAAAGTAATCATGTAGTTGCGATGAGAAAACTGTTTTCCAAAGAGAGAGTGTTCAAAAGATTGAAAATAATTATATAAAAATTAAATATGAAATTAATTCCAAAGACCTAAATTTAATTGATAGATATATAATTGAACAAATTTTACTCTAAAAACAGGGTTAAAACAAATGTTTAATTTTTTTATTATTGCCAAATAAATAGAAATTATTAATTAAAAATAGTATTATTCTGTAGTGATTGAAAACTTTACCCCTTAAAAAATATAGAAAATTCAAAATAATATAATTTCTAAATGATTATTTCAAAAATTAAATTAATTTTTTCAAATAAATTTCTTACATTGAAAATTTATTTAAATTAGTTTACCGAAAGTGAGAAAATGAATTTTTAGAAAAATAATGTTTTAGACATAAAATTATATTTATTCTTATCTCTTGTCTAGAAAACAAATAAGATAAATATCAATAATTTAATAGAATTTATAATAATAAAATTTCAGTAAAACCATTTTAAAAAGATATTTATTTTATTTTTTCAGATAAAACATTATTTTTTATCATAAAGATATTTTAAAAAACTCTTTTTATTTTAAAATGGTTTTTATTATAATTTTTAAATAAATGGTCACTACTGAATTTATTATAAATACTTGTGAAAACCATATATTATAATAATTTAGTTAATACTATACATACACATTATTCTAACTAATCTGTGATAAATATCATATTAAATAATAAAATTTTAAATGTATGTACCATTTTTTTAAACTTGGTGTTGTGTGTAATGTAGGATGAACTCAGTATTGTGTATAATATAGTCTAAACATAGTTTTATGTGTAAATAAATATAAAAATGGTGTTACATATAATGAAATATAAATTCTTTATTACTTGTTATATAACATAAACTTGATGTTTCGTGTAACACAAAAAATAAAAAAGATTAAATTTATTAGTAAAAAACTAAATAATCCTGGGGTGTAACATTATACCCCCATAAAATGTATTTCACCCAAGAAGTTAATCACTTTGGTACCAAAAACTAGGGATAATTCTACCTCATTACATCATTAGGATCCCATATAGGTTCCTCAAGATGGTGGTTTTGCCATAAAAATTTCACTAGTTGAGTGGCCTTGTTTCATTGTAGTTTATCTGTATGATCCAGAACATATACTGATTGTTCCTGGTAAGAGAGATCATACATTGGTGGTGTGAAATTTGATTCATTTACATATGAAGGATCAGGTATGTACTTCCTCATGATGGGTATATAGAAACAATCATGAACCTAAGAGAGGTTTGGTTGAAATGCCAAATTATAAGCAATTTTCCTGATACAATCATTTATTTCAAAGGGACAAATATATCGAGGGCTTAGTTTTCACTTATTTTTTCAATGAAGATATTCATTGAACTAATTATATATAACTTAAAATTAAATATCCCATTGATGACTATAATTATATAATTTCATTGAACATTTTCTTATTCATACATGTTGATTAATTAATCTAACCTTGAATTACATATCATTATCATTCACAAGTCCAAATTGAATTCTTTCTATAACTTCATTCCAGTACATTAGAGTTCCAAACTTATTTCAAAGACGTACATATAAGGATCCCTATTAATTCTCAGGTGAGAGATATTGATTCACAAAAAATAAATTAGATGATGGTTTTGAACCAAACCACCATTGAAATCCATTGAAAAATATCTTATCAAAACCTATAGTGTTTTAATTTTTCTCATAAAATAACAATAAGTATATGGTTGAAACACATTTATAAAAATAATCTCTCTATCATGATATTTCAGAACAATTCACTAAAAAATAAATGTAAAATTCAGATCCTGAACAAATAAAATTGAATGCAGCACTCCATGCAGCCTTACCTTAATCATAATGTATATTCTAGATAGAGGCTCCAAAGATAAATCTTATCTAATAGTACCGAAGTGTGCTTAAATCATAATTTGATCAAGTAAAATCCATAATTACTTTAATATAAGTTATAAGTTACCCCTCAAAGGTTATTATTACCTTTAATCACATGCCCGCAATGTTTAAAGGAATTACTCATTAAATAACATTATCACTAAAATATTTAAAAACCAAAGGGTTATCTTTCATTTAGTGGATCTTAAGATATCCTCAATATTGATGAATTACCATCATGAAAAAAATAAAAATGGTTTTCAATGACTTTTAATATATCATCATCATTAAACAAACTAAACCATGATGGTATCCATAACAGTTATGTTAATATTAAATGGAGACATACAATTCCAAAAGTTAATTCACCCTTTAATCATTATATATAATTTTATCCTCTACAAAAACATTTTCAATGGAAGCTTGATATCATCCTTGAACTTATATAATATTTAATATTATTAAATTGTTCTATAATCCATATAGGGGGAGAATATCAGATGAAATTCCACTAAAGGATGAATAATATTATTTTCATAGGGCCCATTCATACAAAATCAAACGAGAAATTACCAACTATGGAGGAGAGGATAAATGTGACCAAATTATCATTATTCACTTCATCCATTGTGATTTTATAATATTTACCTACACCCATTATCACTGTAGTTTGTTTTGTATTATCATCAACATTATACATTTGATTAGAGTGTTGATTTTCATATTTCTCAAAATAATTTCACTTGAAACACTAGAGTGTGGGTGGTGAATTAGTTACCATTATATTCCCCTAAAATACATTAACCATTCCTAAAATTTTATTTTTAAATTATTGGTATTTATGAGATACCTTTTCACAATAGAATTTCCACCAATTTCCATTAATGTTATTCAATTGATTCTTCTCAGACATTTTTTCATGGAAATAACTGAAATTTATTTCCCCCATTTTAGTTTTAATGGGACATAATCTTTCTTTTCCAATTAGAACTATAGGATTGGTGGATATAACCAATTACTATTTCTTCCTTCAACAATAATATAATTAATTATTTATAGATACTAATGTATCTTATAGGTAAGGCCTTTAAAAGAGTAGGTTTTAATCAACCAATAATAGATCAATTTTTCTTTTAGGGATGGTGATTAAACTATAAGTGTACCATGACTGTCTTTTAAAATTATCTTTTTATGTACCAATAGATATGTCATTATTTTTATTAAGATCAAGTAATTAAATCTATCAACTTTTTCATAGAATATGAGGCATTTAATTACTGAAAAATGTCCTCGTAAACTCTTCCCAAACCATTGACTAAATTTCTCTATTTTCCTCAGGTTTTTATTAAGAGTCCACCACTTATCTGCTTCTCATTCTAAATTATAATAAAAAAATACCGTTTCAGGCTCTTAAAAATGAATAACAGAAAATACATCTTCCTTAGTAGTGATACTTTTATCAGTAACTAATGGATTAGAGGAACCACTAAATTATTGGGGGTGTTTAATCATGAAGGACTCAAAAAAACGTCATTTCCTCCCTTTCTCTTTTTTTGTTCAGAATGATTTAGGTCTAGAGAAAGTTGTGTGATAATAGAAAAAATATTTTTTATTCATATATCATAATGTTTGTTTTCTCAATAGGCCAATCATTTCATTTTCAATCACAATCATCACTAAAACTGTTACTTCAGGTTCAAACATTTGACTAAAATCGAAAATCATAACAAAACAAACACTAATCATAGTCTAGAACCAAATAATCTTGGAAAATAATTTATTGGATATCTAAATCATAACACATTCGTTTCAATTAAGAATCATTAGTCTTAAACTATGTAATTCATGGTCATTATTTTAATCCTTTATTATGGTTATTAAGGTGTTTGTGAATTTCTAAAGTATATCCTTGGGAATTTCAAACCAGTTATGAAGAGAGGCTCATTGTCATGCACTAGGTAAAAATTGAGTCCATCTCAATTCAACCTTCTCATATTTATTATACATAGGTACCTATGTTCTATACCCACATCCACTTATAGTATCTATATGAGCATGTAATTTTTGGATACCCCTTTCTCTATCCGTTACTAAAATCTCGGGATATTATCATATACAGGTAAATATACATTGACTTATCGTATTAGTTATCCCTAGACATATCCCTAGAAATATACGTAGTAATATCACTAGGGATATCCCAAATGTTTTTCTAATGATAATATCAAAATATTGACTAAAAATTTGTTCTAATAACAACTATAGAAACCTGAGAGTTTATAAATAAATATACCATTTTTTAGATCAATATTAAACTCATTTTTTAAACAGAAACCAGAAGACCCTAATAATTTAGTCTATTTTGAGACTATAAACTCAATATTATTACATTATGAAAGATCCTAAACATATCCCACAAATATATTCTCACGTATTACTCCTCCTAGGCATACCCTCCCTAAACATTTTTTCATAACCTAGTGGACAAAAAATAACAATGTATAAACCATGATTCCCAATAAGGTTAAACATATGTTATGTAATTATATTATTATATGAAATCATAAGATAATAATAATGATATGTGATCATGAAAAAAATACCAGAAGTTTATACCCAACCATTCATAGATCAAAAACATGATTCAAGGAAAAACATTATCATTAGAGAAAACATTTCCCATAAGAGTGAGAAATAATTTTTAATCGATCATTAACCATAAGTCCATTTCATAAAAATTTGTCACCATGATAAATATTGAAAACCCATTTCTAATGTAAAGGTTAAATAACAAGATTAAAAAAATAGTGGATCATGAATTATCACCTATTTCCCATTATAGATCAGGATTCACATGATTCTTATAGTGGATTGTGATGCACTTGTTTCCCGTAGTGGATTAATACCACCAAATTGTTTTCCATTGTTATCTAATGAGATATAATGCTTTATCTAATGCATTGGAGGGATATATATATCTGAAACATATTATAATGAAAATGATAATAATTTGTTCCACAATATTAAAAAACATTTCTCATATCATCAAAACATCACCCATGTTTATACAATGTGTTTCATTAAAATTTCATTAATTCACTAGAGAAAAACCCTGAAAAATAAATAAATTTCATAATAATTTTATCAACATAAACATTAACCATCAAAATAAATAATAAGGATAGTATCATACAATCTTAACCCTTATAAAGAATATTTAACATAAAATTATTTCATCTTACATGTAAAATGATTTTGAATGATTACTTGAAACATTTCTTGATGCATATAGCCATTCCACATTGAAAAAAGTCATTTAAAATATAAATCATTATCAAATTATTATTTTTTTAAAATAACATCTAAAACATATAAAGGACTTTTTAAAAATTATTTAAAAAAATTCTGGAGGAAAATATCATCTTCCATTTGAAATTAACTTTGTAAAAGTAGAAATTCATAAAAAATCATAAAAAAATTATTTGAAAATAATATCTCAACCATATAAATGATAAGTTAAAATTATTATTTGGTCACCATAGTTGAAAATCCCATTCATTTTGTACACGTTAAAACAATGACTCCTTCAAAATTATTAGTAAAATCCAAACATGAATTATTTGGAAAATGAAATGAAAATTTCTTTTAAAAAATTATACAAGGTCAGCCATGTGTAATAATGTCATTAAAAAGAGTTTTTAGTATTTAAAAACTTGTTTTAATTAATTTTTATTGAAAATTATTTTGGAAGAAAAATATGTTTTGACCAAAGAGATAAATAAGGCTGGTTTTAATTAAAAACAATTCTATTGAACTCCTTAGTACATAATGTTAGATAAATGAACTAAAATCAGTTATTTTAATGAAATGTAAATAGAATAATAAATTTCTGGTGTTTCTTGAGATATAGATCACAAGATTTCATCATTGGAAGCATAAAAATAAATAAACTGATGAATGATGGGATTTTATCATAAAACTATTAACACTTTGGTAACTTTTGTACCATAAACCTCATTAAATCTAGATGAAAAAAATTTATATTTAAATCATAATAATTTTTAGTATAATAACCATTAATTAAATTCATGGTATGTATATACACATAATAAAAAAATGTGTTGAATATAGCATGTGACACATATAAAATAAAAGTGGGATGGAAAACCCTTACCATAAGTCTTAAATTCATTTACACACATTAGAAAATAAAATAATATAAATATAATATTATTATTAATATATTTAATAACCAAAATTTTTTTATCCAACATTATATGATTTAATTATGACTTTTTATTATGCTTTTATTAATAATTCAACATTAAATCCATGTTTTGGGAAATAATTATTTTTGTGTGTATGTTTTAATTTTTATTTTTGGAAATATAACTTTGATCATGGTTACATATTTTAAATAATTCTATTCAAGATACAAATATCATCTAAATTAAGTATATATGAATTTACATTAAACCATAAAATTTAGATATAGAAAATGAAATACATCTTTCATGGAGATGGTGGACCGTACAAACGCATGAACGGTATTTCAATTTACTAATAGAATGAAATAAATATTGGTAAATAATATATCAACATTAAATATTCATTTTTATGTAATATATATCACATATTTTTGTTAAACCCATCCTTGTTTCCTTCTTGTTATGTGTGAACAAATCATAATTCTTCGGGAGGCGGTTGATCCCCATACACATAAATGACTTCACCATATTCCCATGAAATGGATGGTACCATGAAACATGGGGTATCATGATTAAAAAAGGATTTTAATATCCTAAATATAAAATATAAATAATTAATTAATCATTATAGATATTTGTGATTTGTGCAGTTGGATAACAAAAAACATCAGTTCGTGAGGCGGTAGTCTGCCATACACATGAATGATGATTTTATAACATATTTCAAGGAATATTTGAAGTATTTAGTTCATTAAATTAAAATTATTTCATAGAATTATATTTAATAGAATGATTTTATTATCTTATAATGGTTTAATAAGACAAAAAAGTTGTGGAGGAAGAAAAAAATAAACTGCCCAGTTAGGGAAGATACCTCTTCTCTGGAAAATATTATTTGGTTTGCACCAAATGGATTCCAATTGTGGGAATTGTGTGAAACCCTTCTAGAATCACCGGAGGAGTCCCATGGTGGTCTGAGAAATGTTTCACCCACATTTGGCTTCATATGTTTTTATTCATCAATTTTCTACCACGTAATACTTGCATGAGGTAACAGTAAATTCATTGAAGTTATACATAGTTGAGGTACATCCCAAATTCACCCAAGGCATCACTAGTGTAATAAATACCCCCAACCCACCTAGGTATCACAAAGGAAATTTCAATCCAAGTTTACCCAGGTATCACATAGGTGAATCACACTCTAGGCCATCTTTTCAAAACTATAATAATAGGGAACTCTATTACCCCAGATCCATATCTAGGGGGCTATGCCCAGACCTCCACTGAAGCCTCAAAACATGTGTGATTAAAAACTAGGTAACACATATGTTCCCCCTTGATCATACATTCCCATGGTAATAATATCCCAATATTTAACCTCCATACTTGGTGGGATCCTCATATTTTTTTCATTCATTTATTCTCATGGTAATTAGGGCCCCATCCTTAAGAATGGAGGAATATAGCTTCTCGGCTCAAGTGGTGAAATTTATTACCTGTAATGGGATTACAATTTGGTAGTTATCACCCCTTATTTTATGTCATATATCCCTTGATAAATATTCCACCTATTAGAAAGGGTAAAATGTGAATAACTCATTGAGTAAGAACCTATTATTTCTTATAGTATATCTCCCTCTTTAAACACACTTTTCCTCACACACCAGCAAATGAATGAGATTCTTAAAAATTATAGATCCTCCCTATCCACTTATTTCTCACACCAAGTATTAATCACATTAGCATAGGGTTTAGTGTTGATCTTGTGAGTATCATCTTAAAATACCCTCAAATGGGAATCCTCTATAGGTTTAAGACCATAACATAATAAACAAAATGGGTATTGATTCAATTTCAAATGGATACGCTAGAATCCTCCTTGATGATCAAACCCAACACCCTAAACTCACCCTAATCGATATTGGGAAATATTCGTAGTATTTTTCTATCAAACTTGGTGGTCTGTATTCCTTTCAATTCCATCAATATGAATCATTATTGGGAAATATTACTTGTATATTCATGACCCCTACATGAAAGTCTATATCCCTTCTAGGTCAACCATTCTATTTCATCATAAGCCCACACCTAATATTTCGACGCCCCTTTCTCTTAGTTGTACATTCCACAAGATATTGAACTGCATAATTTATTCCTTATCATAGGATATTAAAATGTATGATGTTTCCTTCAATATTCGACAAACTATGTGGGTTTTGATTCCTCTCACATGGATACATAAAAATCCCATCTCATAGGCTTGATCCCAATAGTGAAACGACCACCATATATCTGGATGACGATAAATCCCAGAGCGCATAACATTGTGGATTAAGAATAGCATCCCAAAACAAAAAACATTACCAATTTGTAGAAACAATGATATATACTGATGGTTCCATAAATGGATATCCTCAGATACTTACCTTTGGTTTCTCATCAACACATTTCTATAATTGACTTTTAATACATAAGGATGACTAGTTCTATATTGGGAATTTAAAAGTTATTTTGAAATTTGTATTAAATCTATAATAGATTCATAGATTAGGAATTAATTCCCACAAAAAAGTGTGATGAAACTATCCCCTAATCCTTTGAACCAATTTGAGTTCTTAACCATTGATGGATAAGTCCCCAATAACAACCTAACTTTGGAAAGAAATAAGTTGAGCCATCAAAGGTATGAGATCCATTGGGTGTTTCTGGTTCCATGAATAAGACCCATTTCAAATCGAACCACCATTATATGGTATGATAAAAAATGGTTAATCTAACATTAATACTTTCATTAACACAAATTACTATTTAGCATAAATGTTAACACCTTTCATACTCAAAAAATGAAAGTGGACGAATGTAGATCTTTTTATATAACCAGTTTCACATGTATTAAATTATTGTAACACATAATTGATTATTTTTCATGTTATCGCATCATGTATACCTCCAGGAACATTCAACAAAATTATAGTTAATTCTATGTCATCCTACCAATTGAGATGAATGTACACATCAACTTCTGGAGAGACTGGATCCTTATCTAACCAGAGGACACCATTGCAAACCCATCATCTTCAACACTGGGTTTTGAACGCATTTGTTCTGAGATTACCACCTAAATGGAACGATCCTAACCCTGGATGTCCCGGGTGTAGCCCTACAAGATAATAGTACCCACTAACTATATAACTTGTTACCATTTTTGGCCAAAAAATGATGAAACCCATTTACATATCAAACTATTTCACGGTCATTTCCCCACAACGCAACTAGAGGATCCTCCCATAACTTAAGGAATCAGACTAAGAGGTCATAAATGGACTCATTTTGATGTAACAAGATTCTATTCAAGGGATCCCACTGAAAATTTCTACCTCCAAAATATCATAGAATCAAGTTCTCAACATGATGTGGATGTTTCCCTGTGGGATTTGGATTAGGTTACTCAGACCCAAGAACCCGGGACAGACCACTGTGGGCCATCATCTAACAACTAGTAATAGGATCACATTCAAGTTACTATAAGATAATATTACCCAAAAGATGTGGTTAATACCTTTTAGTGTGCATATATACCATATCATTCACATAATACTTATGAACATAGTTCTACAGCATTTTGAGAACCATTCTAGCATCCCCAATAGAAAATTGGGGAATCCCATATCTCTATCCCCACACAGGATGATTGTTGTTATATCCCAAAAATAAGCGGAGGACAAGACATGGGAAACATCTTAAATGTAAAAATGTAATGAAAATATATCCTCACTCCAACTATAGAAGACACCCATTAAATCCTTGAAATGGTGGTAAGACATGCATCTATTCTAGTGCACTTTCTGGATGTCTTATAGGATATAAGGATTGAATCAAAAATGATGTGGAGTTGGTCACACAACCTTGAATACATGTCTTATCTAGACCATAAACATGATAATATAGTCACTCTGGGGAAAATGTGTTTTCCAACTCATATCTAGGAGGTTCGCTATGATAAATGGACAACATGGTCAATCACACAGACACACCAACTCAAATCTAATTCTGCTAGATCCTTTCAATGGACACTATAGGGCGGACATATATCCCTTCCAAGCATGTTGTTACAATCCAGTAGCAATATAAAATTCAATCAGGCAACATCACTTATATGAAATTCATTTTCCACAGCATATGACTCTAGTAGTCTAAAAGAGGGTACCTATAATGAGTCTCACCAAAATAAAATTGAAATCCTATAGTATATAAAAAATAATTCTTTACTTATGACTCATGTTCTTGGATCTCTCAAACATTTATCAAGTGTGGCCCATGATCTTACAGATTCATCATAAAACTATGGAAGCTCTAGTTGTAATTGAAAATTTCATCCCCATGCTTTTTCTACAAGCACCACGAGAGGTATTCCCTAGAATTATTTCTCTAATGGAATCTTTTGTGGACAAGAGATGATTTATCAGGAGAGCCCTTCTCTGGTTGAGTTATAGAAAGACCATCATCATGGTCAAAATATCATATGACAAGAAGATATCCCCACAACATTGTTCTCCATGATGGTTCTCCTCAGGGTATACTGCATAGGATTTATTCATGTAGTTGGATTTCAAACCCTGGTGGTAGTCCTCCCCATGATGGAATTAATTTCAATGGTAACCCCTATAGTTATATTTTACTTTTAAAATAATGGAATCATCCTAATGAAGAAATTATGAAAAATAAATCAAATGATGAGGTTCTTAGGAAGATGAGGCCAATCATGCCTGATACTTGTAATTAAAAAGTTATTTCCATTCTCAACTGGACGAAATTAAATGAAATATTCTTTCATAGAACCACCCATGGAACATCTACAATATAACATAGAAGAATGAATTACTCGTAAAACCAACCCTTATATTAAAGAATATAGGAAACTCTCTCTTTGATCATAACATGTGGAGGAATATTATTTAGAAGATGAATCACATGAATTAGTTATGAGGAATAAATTTGATGACATCAATATATGAGTCCTATTGTTTCTTATTGCCAATCCACAATATGGAGCGCCAAAAACATTTTTAGAAGAATATGTGTAAATCTTCACCTCATAAGAAATAATGTCATTTTGTATGATGGATATGATGATCATGTTAAGGTAATGAAGGAAATACATCATCAAATTTACTTATATACCCTTCCAGCTACACGAAACCATGTATCAAGTAAACAATAGGAGGGTCTCTAACATACATGTATTAAGGTGTTAAGAAACCAATTTTCGTTTATCACTATCTTCCCAACTAGTTTTCAAATTATGGGATGGAATGAGAACATAGAATAATATTTTACCATACTCCTTGATTAGTAGTTCCCCTAAAAAGAGATATTATACATCATCATTTCTTATAGATGAATATAAAAAGAAAATTTCCCCAGAAAAATATAGTACAATGAGCATGAATCAGATTAGAAAAAATCTATATTTAATCATACCCAATAAGTGTGATCCATTGAAAGTATCTTACCAAAGGAATCTGAGGGGGTTGAGAAGGCTACATTCATATGGAAGGTCATTCATCAAACGATAACAACTCCTTAAAAATAAATAATCTCTTATGTAGATTATATAATACACCCAAATAATTATTTTACAAAGATATAAAAAATAAACAGAGAATTCATAAAAACTATAACCATAACAATATAGGAGCAGTCCCAGCCCATAGGTTTGGGGGAATTTTTAAATCAACCCATTCCTACAAGGATGACATATCTATCCCAAAATATTTTAGCAGTAGATCCATAATAATCACAAAACATTGGTTTGGGGCCATGTTTACTTCATACTCTACCTGAATTTTGTTTAGTGTTTTTCCTGTAAGTAGTTTCGAGGGAAGAACCATCCCAGTATTTCCAATTTTGTAAAATGAAATACTCTATTGGAACATGCATGAAGAAATTATAACTAGATTTTATTTGATTCACTCTTTACAAAACATATCAAATAGGGTCATTTAAGAAGAATTTGAGGCCCTATATGGAGTGAAAACAAGAGTAATCTATCAAGGGTAAAACCACCCCTAAAGATCACATTACTTTTAGTAGAAATCATCAGGGAAAAAAACCCTCATATCATTTCAATTATAATTTGACACCTAAAATAAATTATTTATTAGTGAACATCATCAGCATTTCCCTTAATGATTCTATAGAACATTAAAATATTATAGGGGAAAAGGAGGAAGAGGTTTCTATCTAAAATGAAACCCCTGATGAAATGAATGAGGAAGGTGTGTGTACCAGAAACTAGAGGCCCACTTAGGATTTTTGAACCCTATCAAAATCTCCCATACCTCCTCATTGGTGAGAATTTTACAATGAAAAGGATAAAGGTATGGATGTATCTCACCAACCTCCAAAATAGGTTGATCCTCTCACACATGAGTGAAGATTCACCTAGTATGAGGAATATATGAATGAGGTGAGAAATAATATTGTGGAACGACTTTAAGGAAACATACCATCTCGATATGTTCTTCAAGTAGAGCATAATATCACACTCCATGATAGTCTACCTCATAAAAGTGGATTCTTCACAATTTATATAGATCTTGAACTTTGGCTCATGTTTGGATACTAAAAAAAATATACATGGACCCCACATGGATGAGCTTTCAGTAGTTTCCTCCATTAGTTGCGCAACTAGTTCTTGGTTATACATATCCTCATAGGAAAAACTACGCAGCTTACCCTCCATGAATATAGGTTGATCTTCTATATGTATCATAAAATGTTTCTCCACTTTTTTAGGATCCTTATCTATTTTTATTTCTTTTATAGCTCATTGATACTATTGACCTGATAGCAACTCTATTGGAAGTTTTAGAAGCATTATGTGCACTAGTATAATCAAAAAAGAAGACACCTACTGAATGGGTGCATGAAATCTTCCCCCGAATAATGCTAGAAATTCCATATTCAAAACATTAAAAGGATTGGGGGATCATGAAGAGTATATGAAAAACGTAGTGTCTCAGTATCATACAATGATGTAATCCCTCGAATAAAACGGGGCATAAAAAATTAGGTGTTCTATGCAGACCAAAGAGGTAATGACCCTTATCGAGTATACTAGTTTTCTAGCCAGATCAGTTAAGTGGTGGGATGATCTACACTAATATGTCTTCTAACAATTTATCTCTCTACTATAAGAAATTATTGTCCCTAACCTATTATGATAAATGAAATAAGAGAATGTTGGGGTCTATGATTTTATTTCCATGTAAAAGGGTTTTACATACTCATTATTCCTAAATATAGGTCAAGATGAATTCATGTGTCTTTTCGTTGAGAACCTTTGTGATATGATATGAACCCAACTTATCCTAGTAAGGTATATAGGTGGGTTTTGAGATCTTTCTTACATTTCATTGAGATTCATGGATTCAACTTTACGAACTATATCCCAATGTAGACCAATGCAAGTTGATTAGTTAAACAGAATTGACAGAGTAGAATCTATATCCATCGGATTAACTATTATCTACACAGGATAAAGCTCTAAATCCCATATCTCCTCATATGGAACCTCATAATATAAGTAAATGTCAGTAATAATAAACGTCTAGGTATTAGTGATGAAAACCTGAATTCTCTTAATTCATAGACTGAATGAATAATGTATATTTTCTACAAGATGATAATGTTCCTTGGAACATTATACCAGCTATGGAAAATAATCTACTAAAATTGACTAATCATAAGTGTCCCAATCTAGTTGGTCTTAAAGATTGCTTAATTATTTCCCTTTTCACCACCCATTGAATTATACCATTCTATAATTTTTATTTTTAAAATAAATCCTACAGAATACTGTTAATTCTGGTAAAGTGAAGAGGGTTAAACCACCATCACATGTTAAATGTGTTTTTACTGCCACTATAAAATAGGAGAGTAAATAGAAAAAAAGTTATGATAAAGATCATACTGATGTTCAATGATTGGATGAATATGAAAAATGTCAACCAACTCATTCTATACTCATAGAATAGTAAAATAAAAAAACTACAAAATCAACTTATACTTCTACAATATATCCTACTACATCAAAACCATGATCATCAAAAGATAGTCTTCCATGAAATAGTATGGTTCAATGAAAAAATTAAGGTATATGAAGAAGATCCTGTGAAAATTCCAAATCTAGTCCAAACATTCTCTGATTTATGGCCTCCAACCCCGAGAGCTTGAGAACTATCCCACTAAAAAATACCATGAAAATTTCCCCCTAGGGGAATCCTCATCAGATGATGATCTAATCATTGGATCAATTAATATCATCCTATTAATGAACCCCTATTAAAAATATGATAAGGATTCGGAAATTAGTTACTTATGCTATAACGGGGAACCATAGATAGAGGCAAGAAAACTGGATGATGTAGCGAAAGACTGTTATCCCATCTTGGTAAAATACCCTAAGGGGGGGGGGGTTAATTAGGGAAGGATGTATTAGAACAACTACCATTCATGTATTATTTCATCATTAAACAAAACACTATTCTATATATTTTCCAAAATAAATATATGTAAAGAAATGAAAGGATGCACAAGACACTACATTTTTACTTGGCTCACATACACTAGGATTCATCCAAAGAGTTTAAAAAGGAAATTAGATTATATAAAAAAATCCACTAAATCAAACTATTATTATAGAGTTTTTCGTTGACTCTCTTTCCCTCCTAATTCAATACCATTTAAAATTTGAAATATCACCACTCTCTCATCTCATGTGTGATCAGTACTCCATCAAAAGATTCTTTTGTTGATTACGTCTATCAATAATGTTCACGACTCATTTGGTTCATTATTTTGCTCCACTTACTCTAACCAAATTAAAAACTCATTATGATATAATTACTGGTCAATCCATTTTCATTCACGAAAGATTCACATTCATGAAACTATTTTCCCCTATATCCTGAAAACCCAAATTATTTTCAATATCAATTAAACCATAATGAAAATTTTATTTTCATGAAACTAACAACCTTTCACAAAACATTATAATATTTCAAAAAATTCACTTCTATTCATGTAACATTTTCTTTCGTGACAATTACAACCTTCACGAAACTAATATTCTTTCTAGTCATTCATGGAAGAGAATATTTGGAAAAACTCATTTAAGAATATATATAGTATTTTTATTTTCATCAAGGCTTCCTAATTTCAGATGAGGGGTGTATCTGCCTATTTATAGTTGTTTTCTACCCTTTTCAAGACATTCAATATCACCTCCACCATTTCATTAAACTCTTCATTATGTTTTGTAAAATTCTCCAAATTCCTAAAACGTAAGTGAAATTTTCTATTTGCAAAAACATCCCATAATATTAGAACATAATATCCTTCTAGATATTTCAAACCATTTTCTTGATGTTTTTTCAATATAATTTTTCAAAAATAAAAATGTAACTCCACAAATATCATTTTTACCCTGCTTTTCCAATAATCACAATCAAACTAAAAACAATTAACTATTAACTTCTGGGAGTTATAATCAAATATTGTCCCCCTATGTGTTTATTTACATCCCGACACCTTTTGATACCACCATATAGATTATTTGATCATATACCAAAACTAACATCTTATGATTATATATATAAATCAACGATTTAATAAACACACACTCAAAACACATATAATCCATGCATGGGATAGGGAAAAATACTAGCATTAAATTTCTTTTAATGAATCACTTCATTCCCAAAGCAGACAATTGATTTCATCACCAACACCATCACTCAGGATATAAAACCTTTGATCAATCATCATTTAAATCATAATATTTAAAACTTTTCCTACTTCGCTACTCCCCCAATAATTTTCTACCATTCCTTGATAAGGTAATTTTAATTCCCTTGGTCAATAAACCTAAAGGTCACTCCCTTTTGACTAAAACTTATTAAAGAATACATATTAGTACACAGGGAAAACATACCATACCTCAGGTATAGGGTTCCCACTTACAAACATGGTCATGTGTGGGATGTCAAATAATCTCTAAGAGCTAGTCTATGTCGCTCAAGTTCCACTTTGGGGAAGGCTTTCGTCTAAATTCCTACAAACAGTAGGTCTATAAGAACATAATCTATCTTCACATTCCCATTCTCTACCTTCTTCTGGATAAAATAGTACTTTATTTTATGGATATTCATCCATGAGTGATGGACTAGATTTTTTTTTTAGATTTATAGAACTTGAATTGTCTCAATGGATTCCGATATGATAATTCACTTCAAATACCATATCGTTATGTTACAACTTCACCCATAATAAGTTCATAAAATAATAAGTTTCATAAAAATATAATTATTCTGTATTTATCAATTAAATTCATTATTTGTTTCTTAATTTTCTATGAAATACACTAACCTATATGATAGAATGCACCACTAGACATTGTTTTTCTTTCATCTGCTAAATTATCCAATTAATATCTATATAACCGAATAAATCTTCTTGATATTTATCATCATATAGTAAATCAAAATAAACTATTCTCTTGATATACTAATGTATTTTTTTCACTTAATGTATGTGACTTTCATTGGGATTAATTGGATATTTCCCTGCTTTCCTGTAGATAAACTACATCAGATCATGTCTCTATTGAGTACAATAAATTATCAATTATCTACATATAATATAGGAAATTAATCTCTTTTCCTTCAACATATCATGATAGTTTCATCTTGGCAGGCACTCCAGTTTTTATTTCCTTACAATTATCAATTATATATCATCTATAAACCTCAGTTTCTTACTTGAATTTAGAGATGAACGTTACATTTATACCTTTCATCACATATAATACATGGAAAAATGTTAGTTTTATAATAATTTAAATTTTAAATTAAAATTTAATGAATTACGATACTTTTTTCACTGTGATTCATCTATTCCACAGAATTTTATGTTTCAATATACACCTTCACCACCATACATTTTTTACTCTCATTATTGAAATAAATAAGGTAATTAAATCCAGCATATTGAAAACCAATAATATTTAAATACTTACCATGTTTTGAATACCATTATATTGGTTCCTAATTTAATCCATATAAAACCTTTTTCATCCAAGAATCATTGTTCTCATATTCATTGAAAATAAAACCATATTTTTTTTAATGTGCAATTATTTTTCTAGAAACATATTCCGATATACAAACTTAACATCCATCTAAAAAATATTGAATTTTATTTAATCTAACATTTACAAGAATAGTTGAATTGTATTGATCCTTGAAATAGTGGAAAATATATCATCTACATCAATTCCATCGATCTAGGAGTATCACTTGATCACTATTAATTACTTTTCTTCTGAATTTCCAATCTAAACTCATTTTGGTCATTCTAAAAGACCGAATTGGTCTTAGTGATATTCTTATCTTACTATGTAGAAAAAATATCACATGTATAATTCTTATTCATTCGAGAACTTCATTCATAGAAATAACCATGTTATCATATCTATCTATTTCTTTAAAACATTTCATATATCCCTAAGATAGAATGAATTCCTTCTTTACAGACTTGAGTCTTCATATTTGAATAGGTAATTTCTAATCACCAATGATGTTTTTTCTGTCAATTTCAGGTCAATGCTTCATCTTTTGAGAGGTTATAGATTTGGCATCCTTCTTCTCATCATCATAATCTTCTTTTGAATCCCCAATTTTCACATCTACTCCCACTGAGTTTATTACCTCCTCTTCACTATAATTAGAGTAATATTCACCGTGTTGTTAAATATTATATTCATTTTCTACTAAAGTGATATCATTTCATTAAAAATATTATCTTATACTCCTATTGAATCATTTATATTCTTTTATTTTATATGAGTATATTGGATACATCCTCTAATTATCATGTGACTCAAACTTTAAATTTTTGTCCTTTTTAAGAATTTAATAATCACTTCCAATGATTTCAAAAAATTGATTGTTAAATTATTTATATAAAAAGTCATATATATGTTTATTTGTTATTTCAGACACCATAGAGCCCAATTAGATAGGTGGACTGATGTCAATACTTCATCCTACCATAATTTCACTAGAAGGTCCTTTTCTATAAGTATTATTTTGAATATGTTGATTATGATTAAATTTATCCTCTCAATCACTCCATTTCATGAGTGTTATCACTACTAGAATATGGTACCTTATCTTGGGTTTCCTGATATAATCCTCCACTTTGATATATATGTATTTAATACCATTATTAGTTAAAAACATCTTAATATTTTGTCCAATAATCCTTTTATAATCCCTATAATATTGTGTTTTTAAATTGAACACATCATAATTGATGGAAATAAAAAACTACCCATTCGACCACGGTAAAATCATCAATTAAATGAAAATAATACCTCTCCTCATCAATGGATATGGGTTAGATATGCCCACACACATCTTCATGAACCAATTCATGCAATCTTGTAGACTTTTTTTCATTGTATATATTTATGATATTCATCCCTTATTGACAAGAATCACATGTGTGAGTATGATCATGTGATATCTTGTGGAGATCGTGAACTACATCAAATATGATATGATATTACAAAGATTGTTGGCATAGATTGACTAACCATTTATACAACAACCTGTTTTATTCCTCTATTGATATAAAACAATTATCTTCTTCTCCACTCAAAAGGTAGACATTCCCCATCGTGTTTTCACCCTGTCAACCAATTATGCCATCTAATCACATTAAAATACACAACTTCTTGGAAAATCATGTAGCATGATCTAAGTCATATAATTGACTAACACTTAACATGGTTTCACTTAGACCATTGACAACCAATATATCTACACAACTTCTATCTTTTCCCACAAGTTTGGATTCTCCTGAGCCAACAATATGTGATCATTATCATTTAAAAATTTAAAAAAACATTCTATATCATATTTTTGGAATGTAAAAATGAATTTATTTCATATCAAATGGTTAGTGCATTCACATTCAGGGATCTATACAGTAATATGATTTGATGCTTTAAGGGATATCTATTCCACAACTTCGTACTAAAATATTTCCTTTCTGATCAATTTCATTGACTTCACACCTATTGTTGAATGTTATTCTTGATCTTTCTTAGAGTATAATAGACCATGTTTATCTAATAGAGCTGCAAATTGATTTTATATTTTCAAATCATTAAAATGTCTTTTGATATTATAATTAAAAAATAATTGGGTCTTATTTCAAGACATTCATAAATATTGTTGATGAGAAATATTTGTCCATGTTTCCTAATCCTCCACACCAAATATAGTGACCATAAAAATTATTCTTAGAAGATTGAACTATATGTGTATGCCTTTTCCACAACAAATTGAGGTCGGTGGTCTGTAATTCAGATAAAAATGTAATGATTTCAATTATGGGTATGTAATTATAGAATTTCTAATTTATGTTTAACAATTGTGGTCATTATTTAATTAATTAAAAGGATGGAATAATTAGTTAAGAGAAAATGGTAAATTACAGATATTAGAATTGGTGACTGTGAATAATTAATTTGGGAATTAATTAGGGGATATATAGATTATTGAATTGAGTTATTAATTATATAATCAGTTAAGAGATATTGAGTTTTTTGAATCGAGTGACTAATTATGGAATTAATTAGGGAATATTAAGATTGTGAATTTGAATATTTAATAGTGGAATTAAATATAGAATAATTAGATAGTGATTTGAATAATTAATTAATAAATTAATTATGGGATTATTACGATAAAGGATTTAGATTAACTAATTGTTAAATTAATTAATGTATTTGTTGTGATAAACAGAGTATTGTATTATTAATGTAATGAGAAAAATAGATAATTGCCTAGTTAATTAATATGAATGATAAGATTAATTAATTAATTAATTAATTAATGTTATTGATATGATTAATTAATTTTTTTGTTAATTAACAAGATTTATAAGAACCATTAATTATCGAGTTAATTAATAAGTGAGATAATATTAATTTATTATTGAGATAATTAGTAAGATTGAGATTACTAACTAATTGTTTTTTAGTTAATAAGAATGGTAAGATTAATTAATCATGGAGTTATTAATGAGATATAGATGATTAATTAATTGTTTCATTAATAAATGAGGTTGATATTATTAATTAATTTTCAGTTTAATTTATGAGGTTTGAAATATTAATTAATCGTTGATATGATCAATGAGATTGAGATGATTAATTAATTTTTGAATTAGTAATTGAAATTATGAATGGTTTCAATGGCATATATATGATAATTGAGATTTAGAATGGTAAAAATGTCATTATTTTATTAAGATGATATAGAAAGGAAATACTATAATTATATAACATGACATCCCATGGGGATAGTTTAGACTATGATGCAGGCCGATGAAGGTATTCAATTTCAGTTTTCCTCAGAAACTCAAGGGATTATGTGGTTAAATAATAAATAATTATCAATGAGATAAATTTTTTACTTATAAATTCTATTTATTTAATTATACATCTACATGAACTTTAATTTACTTAATATTATATAGACACTATTTTGGGTGGTCTACAAAGTTGTAATCACACCCTACGCAAGCTACTTAATTGGTAAATGAATCGATTTCATGGATGTAGGATAAGTTAATTAAAAAGGCCTTGTGTTGGATGAATGATATGGTGATGAAGAGTGGATGAGAGAACCAAACATGGTTCAAGTACTACATTTGAGTCATTAGTGTCTTTATTTTGAGATTTCATTTTCAAACTAGACACATAACTTAGCATGACATATCTACTATATAATTTTTATATTGTATATCAAGTTTTTGTTCTCTTGAGATATCACTGTAATACTAGTTATGATATCATTTGGTTATTTAGTTGTTATTGATTATTTATCACCATTGTTGTATTACTCTGATAATACAAGGAATGGTCTACCCATGGATGATATTACACCCTCGCTTCTACTCGGTAGCCTTGGGTATATGGGGAGATAATCTAGAGGTTACATGGAGAATTATCTCTTTGCACCGGCATGTGGCACCCAGTTCGGGACATTACAAAGTGTTATCAATGTTTATTTTTATTTTATTTTCATTTTTATTTTTATTTGATAAAGGTGGAAGAGAGACTCTGAATTATAAAGAATTGGTTATGTGCTCGGGCAGGGGAGTAGCTAACCCATGTATGGGGGATACTCTATGGTACCAGGGTGTTATTATTATTATTAGTGTTTTCTATTGTAGTTGAATAGTATTTCTCGTTGGGTAAAATACATGTGGTATGACATTATTATTATTTATGATATTTTATAAGAATTTAATTGGGCACTATTATGTCAAGAGAGTTGATTTATCATGAATTATACTAGGAACTCATTATTATTTTGTGACATGAATTATTTTAGGCACACAGAGAAAATGGGTTTTAGGTATGTTTTCAAACTTGAATTATTTTTCATTGCTTGTAACATTTAATTGAATATTGAACCTAATATGAAATTGTGTAAAACTATAAAATGATGCATGATGAGATAAAATAGGTTTCTAAATTATAAAAATGAAAATTTAAAATGAGTTACCATTTCCTAACCATGACATAGATTTATGATGGTTAACGTTAGTGTTAGTTATTTAGTTTTATATGTTTGGAAGGAAAAAAGGGGGAACCAAATGGTTTGTTCTAGTGTAGGAATTCTTTTGGGTGATCTAGATGTACAACTTCCAAGATTAGATAGCATCTGTTTGATATCTTTAGCCAGAGAAGTGATAAAAAGAGTATCCAGGTGGGAAATATAGTTTCACAGAACAGTTCTCTAGTGATTTTCATCCTTTTTGGTAAAGGAGAACAATGTCATAGACATTGTTCCTAGACACCAGTGGAGTAATGATCTTGCATAAAATGAGACATTTATGAAGTTATTTAAGTACCCAGGACCTACAGGTGATGTGGTAGCTAGTGAGAGTCAGAGTGTAGCAAGGCAATCTTCTACAATTTAATGGGCTAGTAGTTATAGTTTACTATCCATAGTGTTAGAGTTAGTTCCTGGAGTACTTATGGTCAATAGTGGCCTAATTAGTATATTGGTGTATAATAGGGGATAATGACATCATTATAAGGAACAAAGTAATGACAATTAAATGTTATACATCTTGCACTGGGGGATATCAAGGAATGACCATCATCATTAAGAGGTACTATTGTTGTTCCTTCTACTTTATCAAGGGAATTATTTTATAATATTTATTCTCATTTAATTATTTATACACAACATCTGAATTCTTTGAGCCTAGTGGTTGTGTTCATGCAATAGGTTTTAATGATAGATACACCATTGGGAGTGTGGTCTAGGGACATCTTCTTATAAAAGGGATGATCTTTTAAAGTTTGTGAGTATCATTTTTGGTGGGGTCTCTATATTCATGACATGACCGGATTTGAACTAATTCTAGGTATGGACTCATTAGTATCCCATATAGATTGTCACTAGAGTATAGTGACGTTTACATCTCCTAAGGGTGACAACTACATTCACTGTGGAGACTGCGATATCCAAGAGAGCCAAGCAAGGCCAATTCAACAGCAATTTGGAGAGATCATGGCTGAGGTTTCTAGTATATTTATAGAGATGGAGGTGTAATGTAGTATGTATTTCTACATTTAGTTAAAATATTTCATGATATGTTTCCTGAAGATTTCACAGATCATCCACCTAATTGAGATATTGAATTTACTATTGACCTCATCTTGGGAGTTAAACCAGTTTTTATTACACCATAGAGAATAGCATCAATAGAGCTTCAAGATATCCAGACTCAATTGGATGAGTTTATGGATAGAGGGTTTATCCATCCAAGTATGTCTCATTGGGGATCACCTATGTAATTTAAAAAGAAGGATGAAGGGAGTTTATACCTATGTGTCAATTACCATAAAGGAACCAGATGACTGTAAAGAACGAATATCCACTTCTGCTAATTGATAATCTTTTCGACCAGTTGAGTGAAGCTTCTGCCCTTTCCAAAATTTACATGAGATTAGAGTATCATCGGTTGAGAGTTAAAAATTCTGATATACTGTGGACTGCATCAAAATTTATATATGTCCTTTATGACTTCATCTTAATACCATTTTAGTTAAGGAATTCCCTTGTAGTTTTTACGGACTTGTTGAACAGAATAATCCATCTATACCTTGATTAATTTGTGTTATCATTTTTGGATGACATCTTTGTGTACTCCAAGAATCCTGACAATCATTCCATACATCATGAAGTCATCTTTAGTACGTTGAGAGACTATAGTCCATACAAAAATATATATAAGTGTCATTTTTGGATTGATCAGGTATACTTATTAGGTCACATTAACATGGAGAAAGGTGTTTCAATGGTCCTAGAGAAGGTTCAACCAATGCTTTATTAGAAGAAGAACAAGAATATTTTCAATTTCTGTATCTTTTTGGGATAAGATGGAAATTATTTGAGTTTCATTCATGTCATTTCCTGATTTCCAGTACCTTATTTGGGTATGAAAATGAAATGGATAAATTTTAAATGGTCGGAATAATGTAATAATACCTTATAGGATCTGAATAAGCACTGTACATTAGATCTAATATTGATCCTACCTGATTCGGGTGATGAGTACACGATGTTTTGTGATGCTTCTGGTATATGGATAACAACATTGTTGATGTATGAAGATTGAGCTATGGCTTATGGGTACCAATGGTTGAGTAAACGTAAATAGAATTAACCTATATGGGATATCATGTTAGATGTCATGGTTTATGATTGGAGTTTTTGGAAGAATTATATATTGGGAGAAATGTTTATTGTGTATACTCACCACAATATCTTGAATTATATATTTTCACAAAGAGATTTCAATCTTTGTTATTAGATATGGGTTGATCTTATGATGTAAATTAATTTTGAACTAGAATATATTCTGGCTAAAAGAAATAATGTATTTTATGATTCCAATAGAAAAACTCTGAATTAGGCTTTTTAGAAGCCTTGTTATGAATGGAAGATGATTAATCTACTAACTGAGATTCTTATGGTTGATCAGAAGAATTAGGAACATAAGACTCTATTATTAGTTTTTGTAATGTTCTCAATTTTGAGATGGATCGAAGATAGATAATATGAGGATATATAATTTAAATATTTGAGGTCAATCATTGATGGTGGGGAGATACCTTTAGAATAATTTATAGATGAAGATGATATCATCATTATCAAGAAGCAGGTTTTAGTGCCTTCGAATATATAGAAGAAGTTGATAAGGATATTTCATGCCTCGATGTTGGTGGTACATCCAAGTGTGATGAAAATGTATCGAGATAGAGAAGAGTAGTTTTAGTGGCCAAACATGAAAAATGAAATAGAAGGGTATATGGCACTATGTTACTCCTGTCATTAGGTGAAGGTGTAACATCAAGGACCTTTATGTTTGCTACAACCAATTCCCATTCTAGAGAGGAAGTGGGACAATGATACCATAAAATTGTGGTGGTTATGAAGAGTATTCCTTGGTATAATGAAATTATTAGTTTGATTGTGGACATACATTTTAATGTTACACTTTTTTGGCCTATATGGGTGACATTATCAATGGAGTAGTTGGGAGACATGTATGATTGGGAGATAATCCTCTATCATGGGGTGCCATAGAGTATAGTTTCATATCATGACTCAATATTTGCTCCAGAAATCTAGTATTTCATATAAAAGTCACTTTGTTATCATGTTTTGTTGAGTTTGGATTTCCACGCACAAATAGATGGGAATTTGGATCCACTACTAGAAAAATGACTTATACCCATGGTTTAAAATAATGGGTATAACCCCAAAACTATGGGTATATCATATAACCATGGTATTGGGAACCATAGAAAACCAAGGTATCAGGTTCTCTCCATAGACTATACCCATGGTTTTATAAACAGTGGGAATATCTTTTTCCACAATGTAATAGGCCGTATATAGGTGTGCCATAGAGTCAAATCCTTTTACCCATGGTTTGAAATCCGTGGGTATTAAATATAAGAAAAAATGACCACCACATTTCGAAAAATCCACATAAAGTCATCGATCAATGCATTTCACCAATCCATCTATTCCTCTTATATTCATATATATTTACATTTAAACTAATATATTAATATATTTTTCTGTATTAGAAAAAATTCAGCAGTGAGTTTTGATCCAGTGTCTTTAGGTTACACTATAACGAGCCTCACCAACCCAGAAACCGAAATTCTGATTATTTATATATACATTTAATAACATGTATTAATATTAGTCGTATATTAGAAAAAAATGTTTTAGGGGATTTAATCAGGCGACCGTCAGTTATAAGAATTTGTGCTTCTACAACACACCTACCCAGCTTATCTATTTTTATATTTGTATCAACCTCTACATATTAATCCAAAATGTGGGTATAAGATGGGAAACCATAGGTATAGGTTTTCCCACCAATTTTATTCTTTCCCATGGGGGTTTTTCCCCTCCATAACACGGGAAAAACTACCCACAGTTTTACAAAACTGTGGTTATAGGTCTTTGAAAAAAATAACCTATAACCACATTTTTTCCAAAACTGTGTGTATATTCCATGAAAAAAAACACATATACCCACAGTTTTGGTCAAAACCGTGGGTATAGGAGACCTATACTGACAGCTTTCTAAAACCGTGGGAAAATGCCTTCAGAATAAACTATATCCATAATTTTTTCCAAAACCGTTGATATAGGTGACTTAGACCCACTATTTTTGAAAATTGTGGGTATAGGTTCCAATAATATCCCCATACCCATGGGTTTTCCCAAACTATGGGTATACAACTATTTTCTCGTATGGAGGGTACTATACAAGTGGTTAAGGATATGATGGGATCATGTGTTTAGACATCAGTCGATCTTTGGATGAGCACATAACATTGATGGATTTTTTCTATAACAATAGTTATCATGTTATGATTCAGATGGATTCATACAAGGATATTTATTATAGGAAAAGAAGATCACTTATATGCTGGATTGAGGTAGGTGGCCCACTTAGGATTTTTGAACCCTATCAAAATCTCCCATACCTCCTCCTTGGTGAGAATTTTACAATGAAAAGGATAAAGGAATGGTTGTATCTCACCCACCTCCAAAATAGGTTGATCCTCTCACACATGGGTGAAGATTCACCTAGTATGAGGAATATATGAATGAGGTGAGAAATCATAATGTGGAACTACTATAAGGAAACATACCATCTAGATATGTTCCTCAAGTAGAGAATAATATCACACTCCAAGATAGTCTACCTCATCAAAGTGGATTCTTCACAATTTATATAGATCTAAAACTTTGGATCATGTTTGGATACTGAAAACAAATATACATGGACCCCACATGGATGAGCTTTCAGTAGTTTCCTCCATTAGTTGTGCAACTAGTTCTTGGTTATACATATCCTCATAGGAAAAACTATGTAGCTTACCCTCCATGAATATAGGTAGATCTTCTATATGTATCATAAAATGTTTCTCCACTTTTCTAGGATCCTTATCTATTTTTATTTCTTTTATAGCTCATTGATACTATTGACCTGATATCAACACTATTGTAAGTTTTAGAAGCATTATGTGCACTAGTATAATCAAAAAAGAAGACACCGACTGAATGGGCGCATGAAATCTTCCCCCGAATAATGATAGAAATTCCATATTTAAAACATTCAAAGGATTGGGGGATCATGAAGAGTATCTGAAAAACATAGTGTCTCAGATTCATCCAATGATGTGATCCCTCGAATAAAATGGGGCATAAAAAATTAGGTGTTCTATGTAGACCAAAGAGGTAATAACCCTTATCGAGTATAATAGTTTTCTAGCCAGAACAGTTAAGTGGTGGGATGATCTCCACTAAAATGTCTTCTAACAGTTTATCTCTCTACTATAAGAAATTATAGTCCCTAACCTATTAGGATAACAAAAATAAGAGAATGTTAGTGTCTATGATTTTATTTCCATGTAAAAGGGTTTTACATACTCATTTTTCCTAAATATAGGTCAAGATGAATTCATGTGTATTTTCGTTGAGAACCTTTGTGATATGATATGAACACAACTTAACCTACTAAGGTATATAGGTGGGTTTTGAGATCTCTCTGCCATTTCATTGAGATTCATGGATTCAATTTTACGAACTAGATCTAAATGTGGACCAATGCAAGTTGATTAGTTAAACAGAATTGACAGAGTAGAAACTATGTCCATCAGATTAACTATTTTATACACAGGATAAAGATCTAAATCCCATATCTCCTCATGTGGAACCTCATCCTATAAATAAATGTCAGTAATAATAACCATCTAGGTATTAGTGATGAAAACCTTAATTCTCTTAATTCATAGACTGAATGAATAATGTATATTTTCTACAAGATGATAATGTTCCTTGGAACATTATACCAGCTATGGAAAATAATCTACTAAAATTGAATAATCATATGTGTCCCAATCAAGTTGGTCTTAAAGATTGCCAAAATTATTTCCCTTTTCACCACCCATTGCGTTATACCATTCTAGAATTTTTATTTTTAAAATAAATCCTACAGAATATTGTTAATTCTGGTCAAGTGAAGAGGGTTAAACCACCATCACAAGTTGCATGTGTTTTTACTGCAACTAACAAAGAGGAGAGTAAATAGAAAAAAAGTTATGACAGAGATCATACTGATATTCAATGATTGGATGAATATGAAAAATGTCAACCAACTCATTCTATACTCATAGAATAGTTAAATCAAACAACTACAAAATCAACTTATACTTCTACAATATATCCTACTACATCAAAACCATGATCGTCAAAAGATAGTCTTCCATGAAATAGTATAGTTCAATGAAAAAATTAAGGTATAGGAAGACGATCCAGTGAAAATGCCAAATCTAGTCCAAACATTCTCATATTTATGGCCTCCAACCTCGAGAACTTGAGAACTATCCCACTATAAAATACCATGAAAATTTCCCCCCTTAGGGAATGCTCATCAGATGATGATCTAATCATCAGATCCATTAATATCATCCTATTAATGAACCCATATTAAAAATATGATAAGGATTCGGAAATTAGTTACCTATGCTATAATGGGGAACCATAGATAGAGGTAAGAAAACTAGATGATGTAGCGAAAGACTGTTAGACCATCTTGGTAAAATACCATAAGGGGGGGGGATTAATTAGGGAAGGATATATTAGAACAACTACCATTCATGTATTATTTCATCATTAAACAAAACACTATTCTATATATTTTCCAAAATAAATATATGTAAAGAAATGAAAGAATGCACAAGAAACTACATTTTTACTTGGTTCACATACACTAGGCTGCATCCAAAGAGTTTAAAAAGGAAATTAGACTATATAAAAAAATCCACTAAATCAAACTATTATTATAGATTTTTTGGTTGACTCTCTTTCCCTCCTAATTCAATACCATTTAATATTTGAAATATCACCACTCTCTCATCTCATGTGTGATCAATACTCCATGAAAAAATTCTTTTGTTGATTAAGTGTATCAATAATGTTCACACCTCATTTGGTTCATTATTTTGTTCCACTTACACTAACCAAATTAAAATCTCATTATGATATAATTACTGGTCAATCCATTTTCATTCATGAAAGATTCACATTCATGAAACTATTTTCCCCTATATCCTGAAAACCCAAATTATTCGCAATATCAATTAAACCATCATGAATATTTTATTTTCATGAAACTAACAAACTTTCACAAAACATTATAATATTTCAAAAAATTAACATTTATTCATGAAACATTCTCTTTCGTGACACTTACATCCTTCACGAAACTAATATTCTTTCCAGTCATTCATGGATGAGAATATTTGGAAAAACTCATTTAAGAATATATATAGTACATGTATTTTCATCAAGGTTTCCTAATTTCAAATGAGGGGTGTATCTGCCTATTTATAGTTGTTTTCTACCCTTTTCAAGACATTCAAAATCACCACCACCATTCCATTAAACTCTTCATTATTTTTGGTGAAATTCCCCAAATTCCTAAAACGTAAGAGAAATTTTCTATTTGCAAAACATCCCATAATATTGGAACTTAATATCCTTCTAGAGATTTCAAACCATTGTCTTGATGCTTTTTCAATATAATTTTTCAAAAAAAAATGGAACTCCCCAAATATCCTTTTTAACCTGCTTTTCCAATAATCACAATCAAACTAAAAACAATTAACTGTTACCTTGTGGGATTTCTACTCAAATATTGTCCCCCTATGTGTTTATTTACATCCCGACTCCATTTGATACCACCATATAGATTATTTGATCATATACCAAAACTAACATCTTATGATTATATATATAAATCAACGATTTAATAAACACACACTCAAAACACATATTATCCATGCATGGGATAGGGAAAAAGACTAGCATTAAATTTTCTTTAATGAATCACTTCATTCCCAAAGAAGACAATTGATTTCATCACCAACACCATCACTCAGGATATAAAACCTTTGATCGATCATCATTTAAATCATAATATTTAAAACCTTTCCTACTTCGCTACTCCCCCGATAATTTTCTCCTCTTCCTTGATAAGGTCATTTTCATTCCCTTGGTCAATAAACCTAAAGGTCACTCCCTTTTGACTACAACTTATTAAAGAATACATATTAGTACACAGGGAAAACATACCATACCTCAGGTATAGGGTTCCCACTTACAAACATGGTCATGTGTGGGAAGTCAAATAATCTCTAAGAGCTAGTCTATGTCGCTCAAGTTCCACTTTGGGGAAGGATTTCGTCTGAATTCCTACAAAAAGTAGGTCTATAAGAACATAATCTATCTTCACATTCCCATTCTCTACCTTCTTCTAGATAAAATAGTACTTTATTTTTAGGATATTCAACCATGAGTGATGGACTAGATTTTTTTTCAGATTTATTGAACTTGAATTGTCGCAATTGATTCCAAAATGATAATTCACTTCAAATACCATATCGTTATGTTACTACTTCACCCATAATAAGTTCATAAAATACTTAGTTGCATAAAAATATAATTATTCTGTATTTATCAATAAAATTCATTATTTGTTTCTTAATTTTCTATGAAATACACTAACCTATATGATAGAATGCACCACTGGACATTGTTTTTCTATTATCTGCTGAATTATCCAAGTAATATCTATTTAACCGAATAAATATTCTTGATATTTATCATCATATAGTAAATCAAAATAAACTATTCCCTTGATATACTAATGTATTTTTTTCACTTCATGTATGTGACTTTCTTTGGGATTAATTGGATATTTCCATGCTTTCTTGTAGATAAACTACATCAGATCGTGTCTCTATTGAGTACAGTAAATTATCAATTATCTACATATAATATAGGAAATTAATCTCTTTTACTTCAAAATATCATGATATTATCATCTTGGTAGACACTCCAGTTTTCATTTCCTTATAATTATCAATTATATATCATCTATAAACCTCAGTTTCTTACTTGAATTTAGAGACGAACGTTACATTTATACCTTTCATCACATATAATACATGGAAAAATATTAGTTTGATAATAATTAACATTTTAAATTAATATTTAATGAATTACGATACTTTTTTCATTGTGATTCATCTATTCCACAGAATTTTATGTTTCGATATACACCTTCACCACCATACATTTTTTACTCTCATTATTGACATAAATAAGGTACTTAAATCTAGCATATTGAAAACCAATAATCTTTAAATACTTACCAAGTTTTGAATACCATTATATTGGTTCCTTATTTAATCCATATAAAACCTTTTTCATCCAAGAATCATTGTTCTCATATTCATTGAAAATAAAACCATATTTTTTTAATGTGTAATTATTTTTCTAGATACGTATTCAGATATACAAACTTAACATCCATCTAAAAAATATTGAATTTTAATTACTCTAACATTTCAAAGAATAGTTGAATTGTATTGATACTTGAAATAGTGGAAAATATATCATCTACATCAATTCCATCAATCTAGGAGTATCACTTGATCACTATTAAATTTTTTTCTTCTGAATTTCAAATCTAAACTCATTTTGGTCATTCTAAAGGACCGAATTGGTCTTAGTGATATTCTTATCTTACTATGTAGAAAAAATATCACATGTCTAATTCTTATTCATTCGAGATCTTCATTCATAGAAACAACCATGTTCTCATATCTATCTATTTCTTCAAAACATTTCATATCTCTCTAAGATAGAATGAATTCCTTCTATAAAGACTTCAGTCTTCATATTTGAATAGGTAATTTATAATCACCAATGATGTTTTTTCTGTCAATTTCAGGTCAATGCTTCATCTTTTGAGAGGTTATAGATTTGGCTTCCTTCTTCTCATCATCATAAACTTCTTTTGAATCCCCATTTTTCACTTCTACTCCCACTGAGTTTATTACCTCCTCTTCACTATAATTAGAGTAATATTCACCGTGTTGTTAAATATTATATTAATTTTCTTCTAAAGTGATATCATTTCATTAAAAATATTATATTATACTCCTACTGAATCATTTATATTCTTTTATTTTATATGAGTATATTGGATATATCCTCTAATTAGCATGAGACTGAAACATTAAATTTTTGTCCTTTTTAAGAATGTAATAATCACTTCTAATGATTTCAAAAAATTCAATGTTAATTCATTTATATAAAAAGTCATATATATGTTAATTTGTTATTTCAGACACCATAGATCCCAATTAGATAGGTGGAATGATGTCAAGACTTCATCCTACCATAATTTCACTAGAAGGTCCTTTATTATAAGTATTATTTTGAATATGTTGATTATGATTCAATTTATCCTCTCAATCACTCCATTTCATGAGTGTTATCACTACTAGAATATTGTACCTTATCTTGGGTTTCCTGATATAATCCTCCACTTTGACATATATGTATTTATTACCATTATTAGTTAAAAACATCTTAATATTTTGTCCAATAATCCTTTTAGAATCCCTATAATATTGTGTTTTTAAATTTAACACATCATAATTGATGGAAATAAAAAACTACCCATTCTACCATGGTAAAATCATAAATTAAATGAAAATAATACCTCTCCTCATCAATGGATATGGGTTGGATATGCCCACACACATCTTCATGAACCAATTCATGCAATCTTGTAGAATTTTTTTTCATTGTATATATTTATGATATTCATCCCATATTGACAAGAATTACATGTGTGAGTATGATCATATGATATCTTGTAGAGATCGTGAACTACATCAAATATGTTATGATATTATAAAGATTGTTGGCATAGATTGACTAACCATTTATACAACAACCTGTTTTATTCCTCTGTTGATATAAAACAGATATCTTCTTCTCCACTCAAAAGGTAGACATTCCCCTTCGTGTTTTCACCCTGTCATCCAATTATGCCATCTAATCACTTTAAAATACACAACTTCTTGGAAAATCATGTAGCATGATCTAAGTCATATAATTGACTAACACTTAACAGGGTTTCACTTAGACCATTGACAACCAATATATCTACACAACTCATATCTTTTCCCACAAGTTTGGCTTCTCCTGAGCCAACAATATTTGTACATTATCATTTAAAAATTTAAAAAAACATTCTATATCATATTTTTGGAATGTAACAATAAATTTATTTCATATCAAATGGTTAGTGCATCTACATTCCGGGATCTATACACCAATATGATTTGATGCTTTAAGGTATATCTATTCCACAACTTTGTACTAAAATATTTCCTTTCTGATCAATTTCATTTACTTCACACCTATTGTTGAATGTTATTCTTGATCTTTCTTAGAGTATAATAGACCATGTTTATTTTATAGAGCTACAAATTGATTTTATATTTTCAAATCATTAAAATGTCTTTTGATATTATAATTAGAAAAACATTGGGTCTTATTTCAAGACATTCATAAATATTGTTGATGAGAAATATTTGGCCATGTTTCCTAATCCTCCACACCAAATATAGTGACCATAAAAATTATTCTTAGAAGACGGAACTATATTTGGCTTCATTTTCCACAACAAATTGAGGTAGGTGGTCTGTAATTCAAATAACAATGTAATGATTTCAATTATGGGTATGTAATTATAGAATATCTAATTTATGTTTAACAATTGAGGTCGTGATTTAATTAATTAAAAGGACGAAATAATTAGTTAAGAGAAAATGGTAAATTAGAGATATTAGAATTGGTGACTGTGAATAATTAATTTTGGAATTAATTAGGGGATATGTAGATTATTGAATTGAGTTATTAATTATAGAATCAGTTAAGAGATATTGAGATTTTTGAATCGAGTGACTAATTATGGAATTAATTAGGGAATATTAAGATTATGAATTTGAATATTTAATTGTGGAATTAAATATAGAATAATTAGATAGTGATTTGAATAATTAATTAATAAATTAATTATGGGATTATTACGATAAAGGATTCAGATTAATTTATTGTTAAATTAATTAATGTAATTGTTGTGATAAACAGAGTATTGTATTATTAATGTAGTGAGAAAAATATATAATTGCCTAGTTAATTAATATGAATGAGAAGATTAATTAATTAATTAATTTTATTGATATGATTAATTAATTTTTATGTTAATTAACAAGATTTATAAGAACCATTAATTTTGGATTTAATTAACAAGTGAGATAAGATAAATTTATTATTGAGATAATTAGTAAGATTTAGAATACTAATTAATTGTTTTTTAGTTAATAATAATGGTAAGATTAATTAATCATGGAGTTATTAATGAGATAGAGATGATTAATTAATTGTTTCATTAATAAATGAGGTTGATATTATTAATTAATTTTCAGTGTAATTTATGAGGTTTGAAATATTAATTAATTGTTGATATGATAAATGAGATTGAGATGATTAATTAATTTTTGAATTAATAATTGAAATTATGAATGGTTTCAATGGTATTTATATGATAATTGAGATTTAGAATGGTAAAAATGTCATTATTTTATTAAGATGATATAGAAATGAAATACTATAATTCTATAACATGACATCCCATGGGGATAGTTTAGACTATGATGTAGGCCGATGAAGGTATTCAGTTTCAGATTTCCTCAGAAACTCAAGGGATTATGTGGTTAAATAATGAATAATTATCAATGAGATAAATTTTTTACTTATAAATTCTATTTATTTAATTATACATCTAAATGAACTTTAATTTACTAAATATTATTTAGACACTATTTGGGGTGGTCTACTAAGTTGTAATCACACCCTACGCATGCTGCTTAATTGGTAAATGAATCGATTTCATGGATGTATGATAAGTTAATTAAAAAGGCCTTGTGTTAGATGAATGATATGGGGATGAAGAGTGGATGAGGGAACCAAACATGGTTCAAGTACTACATTTGAGTCATTAGTGTCTTTATTTTGAGATTTCATTTTCAAACTAGACACATAACTTAGCATGACATATCTACTATATAATTTTAATATTGTATATAAAGTTTTGGTTCTCTTGAGATATCACTATAATACTAGTTATGATATAATTTGGTTATTTAGTTGTTATTGATTATTTATCACCATTGTTGTATTAATCTGATAATACAAGGAATGGTCTACCCATGGATGATATTACACCCTCGCTTCTAGTCGGCATCCTCGGGTATATGGGGAGATAATCTAGAGGTTACATGGAGAATAATCTCTTTGCACCGACATGTGGCACCCAGGGCAGGACATTACAAAGTGTTATCAATGCTTATTTTTTTTCTTTTCATTTTTATTTTTATTTGGTAAAGGTGGAAGAGAGACTCTGAATTATAAAGAATTGGTTATGTGCTCTGGCAGGGGAGTAGCTAACCCATGTATGGGGGATACCCTATGTTACCAGGGTGTTATTATTGTTATTAGTGTTTTCTATTGTAGTTGAATATTATTTCTCTTTTGGTAAAACACATGTGGTGTGACATTATTATTATTTATGATATTTTATAAGAATTGAATCGGGCCCTATTATGTTAAGAGAGTTGATTTATCATGAATTATACTAGGAACTCAAGATTATTTTGTGACATGAATTATTTTAGGCACACATAGAAAATGGGTTTCAGGTATGTGTTTGAACATGAATTATTTTTCATTTCTTGTAAAATTTATTTGAATATTGAACCTAATATGAAATTGTGTAAAACTATAAAATGATGCATGATGAGTTAAAATAGGTTTATAAATTATAAACATGAAAAATTAAAATGATTTACCATTTCCTAACCATGACATAGATTTATGACGGTTAATGTTAGTGTTAGTTCTTCAGTTTTATATGTGTGGAAGGAAAAAGGGGGAACCAAATGGTTGATTCTAGTGTAGGAATTCTTTTGGATGATCTAGATGTACATCTTCCAAGATTAGATAGCATCTGTATGATATCATTATCCAGAGAAGTGATAAAAAGAGTATCCAGGGGGGAAAGATAGTTTCACAGAACAGTTCTCTAGTGATTTTCAACCATTTTGGTAAAGGAGAACAATGTCATAGACATTGTTCCTAGACACCAGTGGAGTAATGATCTTGCATAAAATGATACATTTATGAAGTTATATAAGTACCTAGGACCTACAGGTAATGATGTGGTAGCTAGTGAGAGTCAGAGTGTAGAAAGGCGATCTTCTACAATTTAATGGGCTAGTAGTAATAGTTCTACTATCCATAGTGTTAGAGTTAGTTCCTGGAGTACTTATGGTCAATAGTGGCCTAATTAGTATAGTGGTGTATCATAGGGGACAAAGACATCATTATAAGGAATAGCGTAATGACAATTAAATGTTATACATCCTGCACTGGGGGATATCAAGGAATGACCATCATCATTAAGAGGTACTATTGTTGTTCCTTCTACTTTATCAAGGGAATTATTTTATAATATTTATTATCATTTAATTATTTATACACAACATTTGAATGCTTTGAGCCTAGTGGTTATGTTCATGCAATAGGTTTTAATGATAGATACACCATTGGGAGTGCGGTCTAGGGACATCTTCTTATGAAAGGGATGATCATTTAATGTTTGTGAGTGTCATTTTTGGTGGGGTCTCTATATTCATGACATGGAAGGATTTGAACTAATTCTAGGTATGGACTCATTAGTAGCCCATATAGATTGTCACTAGAGTATAGTGACGTTTACATCTCCTAAGGGTGACAACTACATTCACTGTGGAGACTGCGATATCTAAGAGAGCCAAGAAAGGCCAATTCAATAGCAATTTGGAGAGATCATGGCTAAGGTTTCTAGTATATTTATAGAGTTGGAGGTGTAATGTAGTATGTATTTCAACATTCAGTTAAAATATTTCATGATATGTTTCCTGAAGATTTCTCAGGGCATCCACCTGATTGAGATATTGAATTTACTATTGTCCTCATCGTGGGAGTTAAACCAGTTTTTATTACCCCATAGAGAATAGAATCGATAGAGCTTCAAGATATCCAGACTCAATTGGAAGAGTTTATGGATAGAGGGTTTATCCATCCACGTACGTCTCATTGGGGATCACCTATGTAATTTGAAAATAAGGATGAAGGGAGTTTATACCTATGTTTCAATTACCATAAAGGAACTGGATGACTGTATAGAACGAATATCCACTTCTGCTAATTGATAATCTTTTCGATCAGTTGAGTGAAGCTTCTGCCCTTTCAAAAATTCACATGAGATTAGAGTATCATCAGTTGAGAGTTAAAAATTCCGATATACTGTGGACTGCATCAAAATTTATATATTTCTTTTATGTCCTCATCTTAATACCATTTTAGTTAAGGAATTCCCTTGTAGTTTTTATGGACTTGTTGAACAGAATAATCCATATATACCTTGATTAATTTTTGTTATTGGTTTTGGATGACATCTTTGTGTACTCCAAGAATCTTGACAATCATTCCATACATCTTGAAGCCATATTTAGTACGTTGAGAGACTATAGTCCATACAACAAGATATATAAGTGTAATTTTTGGATTGATCAGGTATACTTATTAGGTCACATTAGCATGGAGAAAGTTGTTTCAATGGACCTAGAGAAGGTTCAACCAATTCTTTATTAGAAGAAGAACAAGAATATTTTCAATTTCTCTAGCTTTTTGGGGTAAGATGGAAATTATTTGAGTTTCATTCATGTCATTTCCTGATTTCCAGTACCTCATTTGGGTATGAAAATGAAATGGATAAATTTTAAATGGTCGGAATAATGTGATAATACCTTATAGGATCTAAATAAGCACTTTACATTAGATCAAATATTGATCCTACCTGATTCGGGTGAGGAGTACACGATGTTTTGTGATGCTTCTGGTATATGGATAACAACATTGTTGATGTATGAAGATGGAGGTCTGGCTTATGGGTACCAATGGTTGAGGAAACGTAAATAGAATTAACCTAAATGGGATATCGTGTTAGATGTCCTGGTTTATGATTGGAGTTTTTGGAAGAATTATATATTGGGAGAAATGTTTAATGTGTATACTCACCACAAGATCTTGAATTATATATTTTCACAAAGAGATTTCAATCTTTGGTAGTAGATATGGGTTGATCATATGATGTAATTTAATTTTTAACTAGAATATATTCTGGCTAAAAGAAATCGTGTATTTTATGATTCCAATAGAAAAACTCAGAATTAGAATTTTTAGAAGCCTTGTTATTAATGGAAGATGATTAATCTACTAACTGAGAAGCTTATGGTTGATCAGAAGAATTAGGAACAAAAGACTCTATTATTAGTTTTTGTAATGTTCTCAATTTTGAGATGGATCAAAGAAAGATATTATGAGGATATATAATTTAAATATTTGAGGTCAATCATTGAAGGTGGGGAGATACCTTTAGAATAATTTATAGATGAAGATGATATCATCATTGTAAAGAAGCAGGTTTTAGTGCCTTCGAATATATAGAAGAAGTTGATAAGGATATTTCATACCTCAATTTTGGTGTTACATCAAAGTGTTACGAAAATGTATCAAGATATATAAGAGTAGTTTTAGTGGCCAAACATGAAAAATGAAATAGAAGGGTCTATGACACTATGTTACTCCTGTCATTAGGTGAAGGTGTAACATCAAGGACCTTTATGTTTGCTACAACCAATTCCCATTATAGAGTGGAAGTGGGATAATGATACCATTAAATTGTGGTGTTTATCAAGAGTATTCCCTGGTATAATGAAATTATTAGTGTGATTGTGGAAATACATTTTAAGGTTACACTTTTTTGGCCTATATGGGTGACATTATCAATGGAGTAGTTGGGAGACATGTATGATTGGGAGACAATCCTCTGTCATGGGGTGCCATAGAGTATAGTTTCATATCATGACTCAATTTTTACTCCAGAAATATAGTATTTCATACAAAAGTCACTTGGTTATCATGTTTTGTTGAGTTTGGATTTACACGCACAAATAGATGGGAAGTTAGAGCCACTACTAGAAAAATGACTTATCCCCATGGTTTAAAACAATGGGTATAACCCCAAAACTATGGGTATAGCATATAACAATGGTATTGGGAACCATAGAAAACCAAGGTATCAGGTTCTCTCCATAGACTATACCCATGGTTTTATTAACAGTGGGAATATATTTTTCCACAATGTAATAGGCCGTATATAGGTGTGCCACAGAGTCAAATCCTTTTACCCATGGTATGAAATCCGTGGGTATTAAATATAAGAAAAAATGACCACCACATTTCGAAACCTCCACCTAAAGTCATCGATCATTGAATTTCACCAATCCATCTATTCCTATTATATTCATATATATTTACATTTAAACTAATATATTAATATATTTTTATGTATTAGAAAAAATTTAGCAGCGAATTTTTATCCAGTGTCTTTAGGTTACACTATAACGAGCCTCACCAGCCCAGCAACTGAAATTATGATTATTTATATATACATTTAATAACATGTATTAATATTAGTTGTCTATTAGAAAAAAATGTTTTAGGGGATTTAATCAGGCGGCCGTCAGTTATAAGAATTTGTGCTTCACCAACACACCAACACACCTACCCAGCTTATCTATTTTTATATTTGTATCGTCCTATACATATTAATCCAAAACGTGGGTATAAGATGTGAAACCATAGGTATAGGTTTTCCCACCAAATTTTTATTTTTGTGTCTTGTGGGGGTTTTGCCCCACCATAACACGGGAAAAACTACACATAGTTTTACAAAACTGTGGTTATAGGTCTTTGAAAAAAATATCCTATAACCACATTTTTTCCCAAACTGTGTGTATATTCCAATAAAAAAACACATATACCCACAGTTTTGGTCAAAACTGTGGGTATAGGAGACCTATACTGACAGCTTTCTAAAACTGTGGGAAAATGCATTCAGAATAAACTATACACATAATTTTGTCCAAAAACTTTGATATAAGTGACTTAGACCCACTGTTTTTGAAATTTTGGGTATAGGTTCCAATAATATCCCCATACCCATGGGTTTTCCCAAACTATGGGTATAAAACTATTTTCTCATAGTGAGGGTACTATATAAGTGGTTAAGAATATGTTGGGATCATGTGTTTAGACATCAGTCGATCTTTGGATTAGCACATAACATTGATGGATTTTTCCTATAACAATAGTTATCATGTTATGATTCAGATGGAGTCATACAAGGATATTTATGATAGGAAAAGAGGATTACCTATATGATGGATTGAGGTAGGTGGGTCATAGTTGTTTGGATGGAATCTCGTGCCGAAGACATAAGAGTATGTATATCTTATTCAGAAGTGGATGAATATCGAATAGAGTAGACATAATTCTTATACCTACAGATATCGATGAACCCTAATTTTTATAGTGGGTGATCGTGTTTTTCTTTTGGGTGTAACAATGGTTGGTTCATTGTAGGATACATATATTGTGCATGATGGAACCCAGATTTGTTTGACCTTTTGAGGTTGTGGAGAGACTAGGACTGGAGATGTATAGATTAGATCTTCCAAATAAAATATACTAATATGCATGATGTTTTTCATGTGTTGAAATCATAAAAGTATCACCACTCATCCTTCTCGTGTGTCCAATGTGGATGATGTTGATATTGGGAGAGATTCATCCTTTTAAGATCATATTATACAATTGTTGGATCGTATATTGAATGTTATTCAGGGAAAGACCGTACTGATGGATTGTGTATTTAGGAAACATGGGATTGTTTATGAGGAATATTGGGAAAGTGTATTAGATATGAGGCCTCAATTTTCAATTATTTTTTACTCAGAATCATAGAGATGCATTCGTGTGTAGCTCAAGGAACAATAGTTCTCAAGTTGGGATATTGTAAGATCCCAACAATTATTGGACATGTCTCAGGTTTGATTACAGGAACTATTTTTCTTATTTCTGAATAATTTTATTTTATAATTTACCTTAAGATGTGATTGGGTTTAAATATGAGAAAAAATGAATAAATCAGGTAGTTCATAGTGGGTGCATGGTTCTCTCTAGTTGTGCACCTCTGTCCAAGAAACTGTGCAACCCTGGATGGAGGGAAATTGAATGGTTGGCACAATGTTTGTCAAAATTTTAGCCCTATCTGGAGTAAGCTTTCCCCCATATAAAATAGGCACATGTTTTAGGTTCACAGTAATAGGAAACCATGCACCCCTTACCAAAAAACCATTGATAGGAATTAATTTAACCTGAAAAGTTGTTTTAAAAAATCTGAAACCTCGTTTAATCCCAAATTTACCCACGATAGAGTCTTACACTTCTTTCATGATTTTGAATCTATATTAACTTCATTAATTTTGATTAAAATCCTATATCGAAGATTTTAACCCCTCTTTGTTAGTGAATCTCATCCCTCTTGGTTTCTTATTCTTCTTCCTTTCATATCCCATTCTAGAAAGGGGTTTTTCTTCCCATTTTTTAGAACTAGATCTTATTTTTTTATATAGATCTATAATTTTAGATCTGTATCTAGATTTTATGTATCTTTATTTTATCGATATGGATTTGGTGTTGTACATCCAGATCTGATTCTACGTTATTATGCTGCTCAAATCTTGGGGATTCTAATTGGGTGATCATTTATCAATGAAATAAGGTTGTTGGCATATAATTAAAATAGAAAAGTATTGATTAATTTTTTTATATAAGTATATAATTAATATTATATTTTTATCATATGTGTTCATTATTGAATTTATTTAATCTATGAATAAATTAATTAAGGGAAAATGGGAAATTAAAGATAACCAAATTATTGATTGTAAATAATTAATTCTGAAATTAATTAGGCGATATCGAGATTGTTTTAAAAATTTATTAATCATATAACTAATTATAGGATATTGAGATTGTTGATCCAAGTAATTAACTGTGGAATTAAATACGGGATATTGGGATTTTGAATTGAAATATTAAATTCTAGGATAAAATAAAGATAGTGAGATTATGAATTTAATAATTAATTGATGAGTAAAATATCAGATTATTAGGATGGTAGATTTTGAAAAATTAATTTGAAAATTTATTAAGGTATTTGATATGATAAAAAAATGGTTTATTTTTAAGGAATTGATAATGTTAATTAATTTTTGTGTAAATTAATAGGATTGGGATAATTAAAAAATTGTTTACTTAATTAATAAGACTAATAATACACAATAATTATTGAATATATTAATGATATTTAGATGATTAATTAATTATTGAGTTAAATAATAGGTTTGAGAAGATTAATAACATATCGAGTTAATTAATAAGTGATCGAATATTAAATGTTGTTGAGTTAATTATTAAGATTAAGATGATTAATTGATTGTTGAGGAAATTAATAAGAATGAGAATATTAATTAATTGTTCATTTAATTAATTAGATTTAGATGATTAATTAATTTTTGAGAAAATTAATGATATTGAGATGATTAATTAACTATTGTGTAATTTATGAGTTTGGGAAGATTAATAAATTTTTTAGTTAATTGATAAGAATGAGTAAATTAATGATTTTTTGAACCAATTAATGAAATTTTTAATAGTAACAATGGAATCCACAAGACAATTGAGATCTAAAATATTAACAATGAAAATTTGATACTGAGATGATGTAGAATAATAAAAGTTGCATTTTAGAACATTATATCCCTTGGGGATACTTTGGACTCTGGTGTGGGGTGAAGTTGGTATTGAGTTTCAGGTGTCCTCACAACCACGGAGGATTTTTTGGTTAAATAAATTATAATTGATAATTTGATAAATTTTTACTTATGAACTATATTTATATATTTTTATAACTACATACACTTTTATTGAATAATTATTGTTTAAGACATCATTGTTGGGGGACTAGTGAGATGTAATCATACCATATGTGGGTTTCTTGATCATTACCCGAATGGATTTCATGTTTGTAGGATAGGTTTATGGAAAATGTCATATATTAGATTGATGAATTTGGGATAGAGCATGTATAAGTGAATCATACATGGTTTGGGTCCAGCTTTATGGTAGTAAGTGTATTTATTTTGAGACTATATGCATATTCTAGCATTTCATATATATTGTTTAGTTTTGATATTGTATTTCCAATTTTGGTATTCTTTAAATATTTGTATTGTTATAGTTATGATTTGATTTGGGTATTCAATTGATATTTTTTACCTATTTCCAAAAGTGTATTACTCTGATAAAATCGGGAATAGTATCTACATAACTTATTGAAACCTTCGATGCTAGTCAGCAACCTCTAGTGTAGAAGGAGATGCATATGAGGTCACATGGTGTAACCTCTCGGGGCACTGGTGTTTTGCACTCGTGTCCGGACATTATAGCCTACCTATGTTAAATACCCCAATGGGGTGAATCTGGGTATGAAATATTAAAACAATTTCCCTTTTGGATAATGTTTCATTGTTAAAAAATTCATTGTTCTCTACATTTACCATATCAATGTATTAGTATAAATTATAGCATGAACAAGACACAACAATTTTACATGGTACACCCCCACTGGGATATGTATAGTGTGAATACAAAGAAATGTTACTATATACCAAATCCACTAAAGAGATCTTTTGTTACAAAGTTCTGAGTGGACTCACTATCCTTTCTAGTTCACTACCATTTAAAATATTAAAGCTTACTACTCTTTCAAATAAATTGTTCTCACCGATCATTGAGAAGGCTCTTCTATTGATTAATTGAATCAGTAAAGTCTACTACTCATTTGGTGCATCATTATGTTCCTCATTTATTTACACGATGAAACCGTATTTACCATAGAATTATTATGCAATACCTTATGATTCATGTAAGATTCACATTTGAAAACTCCTTTATTAAATTTCATGAAACAATAGGATTATTGTTGAAAATTCTCAAACTTTCGAAATTTTTTTCCTATCTCAAAATTAATAGCCTTTTATGAAACATTCTTTGAATTCTCAAAACATACAACACTTCATGAAAATTACTCCTTTGCGAACTTCCATCCTCCACAAAACTGATATTCATATGAATCCTTTGCTCAAAGAAATATTTCATGAAATTACTTCATTAATTTAATGCTTTAGGATTTTCATTAAGTGTTACCACATTCAAATGAAGGGGGGAAATCCTATTTATTTTAATTTAATCCCCTTCATGGAATATTCAAGACATCCACAACCTTTTCATAAATATCTTCATTATTTTTTCAGAAACACCTTATCATCATGAAAATTTTGGGTAATTATTGATTTGAAAAAAAAAACTTAATTTCGTAAGATGTCGTATTTCCATCATGAATCATCCATTAATTTTTAAACTAAAAAAATTGTGTATCA